>BPTQ01000006.1:12745575-13945575 GCA_019973895.1 Chrysanthemum seticuspe | reverse complement strand
CACGTCATGTTTGCTACACTTCTTCCTTAATCACGCGCGAAAGGAAACTTTTTAAGGCGATTAGGTGATCCGGATGACCAGACGAAAATTTCGTTGTTGTGTGTAGTATGTTTATGTTTAAGTGTAATATGTTTGAAGAATGAGGTTTCAGCCATGGCTAAACGATATGTTATCCGTTTTTCTTTAAAGTGTAAAATAAATAAAACATGTAGTTCTAGGAACTCATAAGTGGGGTTATACGAGAGATGTTTTTATGATTTTGTGTATGAGAATGTTATACATATATCAAATTTTGACGTGGCTGTGTTGTAATTTAGTTGTACCAAATAGGAGATTATGACCTTTTTACAATGTATAAGGTAACTTTAGTTAGTTTTCAAGTCTAGGTTTCTTTTACTCCAAGTTTTATGCCTATATTTTTTTCCTTTGCAAGTATGGTCTTCGTTCTTTTGGCTGACCAATGTACAAGGTTGGAGTCTATCACCACAAATACACAAACCGGATAAAGTCATGCTCCTTTATAAAGATTGACGTGACAAGTTCATGGTTAGTTAGTTAGGGTTGAGCGTCGGTCATAAATCGACCCGAACCGAGAAAACCGAGGACCAAAAACCGTGAAAAACGTGAACCGAAACCGAACCGAATGTTGTCGGTTCAGTTCGGTTTTTCGTCGATTTGGTTTGGTTTTTTCGGTCTAGGTGTATTTTGACATGTGTTTGTTGGTTTTAGGCCGAACCGGACCGAACCGAACCGACCCAAAACCGAAAGCATGTAAAACCTGAAACCGAAACCGAACCGACGGGCTGTCGGTCCGGTTCAGTTTGGTCGGTTTCGTCGGTCCGATTCAGTTTTGAACCTTCGATGCTCAGCCCTGTTAGTTACACTACTTAGAGAGGAGGGAGTGGTCACCTAATACCCTAGGTGCCACCTCACATCTATCCAATCAAAACCTTACAACTCAAAACTACCCAATTTTACCCTAACACTACCCTAAGTGGAGGGAGTGGTCACCTAATACCCGATTTTTTTGTTTTTTGTTTTTTTAATAAATATGTATATCTGTGTCTTCCTCCTTCCCACCTGCAAATGAAACACACACACACACATCACACTCACAGAAACACAAACGAAAAACACACACAGTTGACCAAAACACACACAAAACAACCACCAACGTTCACTTTTTTTTCAAATGAAACACTTCAACAAGCTCGGCTTGGTAAACCGAATTTCATACCCGAATTTGGTACCCTATCATGTGGCGGCGGTGTTACCGCTCGGGTAAGGGTACCCGATTCCCTTACCCGTGCCCACTCCCTCCTCCCATAGAGTTTCACCAAATCATTTTTATTCTCCTCAAAGATAACAAAATATGCAGTTTCCACTTGGTATCTTAGTTGGACAATACAACTGTATGATACATGGCTTAAGCAATATCTATACCTAGTATAGATATTAACAAAGAACCAAATCCATTTTATTATTAAAATTGAGCAAAGCTTCATCCAAAAACAATTTCCAAAAGGTTGCCATGTGACAATTGGAAATGTACACGTGGGCTATACATGGTTTTGGAACATACCAAGATCTCTCATTCCAACTGTCACAATGTGGTCGATAGTTTAAGTTAAAATACAACTAACCTTAACTTAAAGTGTAATTTGGTCTTAAAGCTCATTTTTTCACTATATAAAGTGTAAAGTATAAAGTGTATACAAACATGCATGAATGTCCGGTTTTGTAATATATAAAAGAAGACATGGCTCTATATATTTTTTATTAGGCGAGTACCCGTGCCTAGCGGCATCGGTTTATAGCGGATTATATTGTAGCTTTTTTAAATTGTACGTTATTAAAATTTTATTCCATTTTTTAGTAAGAAGTGTTTTAATTGGTTGTTTTTAATTTCATAGATGTGCTTTTAATTGGTTGTACAATGTGAATAAATTATTATAATTTTAAGTACTTGGTGTTTTAATAAGAGTATTAATTACACTATGTATTTCTTTCTCATTTGACCAATTTCAACAATTCAACTTTTCAACTTTGAACGTTTTTCTATCTATACTACATTATAATGTATTTATGACTTCCTATAAAAGGAAGTCTTAAAAATATAAGCCTACACATGTTGCTATAATTAGTAATTCATATAACTAAGAAAACAAGCATAATGTATAACACTTTAATGCACATAATTAAAAAAATTAAAACACCACATTAATGCTATTTAATATAGTCAATTAATTAACTGATCAATAAATACAATTAATACATTTATTAAAACACCCCTAAAATAATAAATAGAAATTATCAAGCATATTGTATAACCAAATTAAACACGATTCCTACATTAAATTAAATCTCACTAATACAAATAATATTATACAAACAATATTCAAGCCCGTACGGGCAACAGGCCAGATGGGCTTGAGCCCAAACGGGTGCAGGCTAAACGGGCTTGGGCCCGAACGAGCACGGGCTAAAGGAAATTCTTGAAATCCGTAAATTTATCGTCAAAAAGAACATAATAAACTAAAATACATTATTCACTTGAAAAATTTATTCCAGAGGACCTGCCGCCGCAACGAGCAGGTACCCTGCATTAAATATCACTAATACAAATATTAAAGCACATTATACAAATATTAAAGCCCCAATGGGCAACGGGCAAAATGGGCTTGAGCCCGAACAGGAACGGGCCAAACGGGCTCGAGCCCGAACGGGCACGGGCTAAATGAAATTTGTGATATCTACAAATTTATTGTCAAAAAGAACATAATAAACTAAAATACATGATTCACCGGAAAATTTATTTCAGAGTACCCGCCGCCACAACGTGCGGGTACCCTGCAAGTTATATATAGTATAGATAGAAAGCTGATTTGCACACTCTCCTAAATGATTGAGGACAGTCAAATTTTGAATGTTTGAACATTTATACCCTCACAAGATAAACATAACTAAAAATATTATGATGGTATAAATGTCCAAGCACTTAAAATTTGAGTGTCCCAATTAGGGGTGTTATTGGGTCTGGTTATTGGGGTTATCGGGTTTGTCGGGTCAGGTTGAGTCGGCTTTTGAATTTTTTAAAAGTGACCCGCAACCCGACCCGATTAAGAATCGGGTTATCGGGTTCGAGTGGGATTTGGATCGGGTTATGTAGGGTCGGGTGATTCGGGTTATCGGGTGACCCAATTAAGTACTTGTAATATATTTATTCATTAACCAGATACAATAAAATCAAAGAATATGCATTTGAAAATCAAACAAATATATATGACCATTTGTTACACTAACATACTTTTGTTAAAAAAAATCATTGTAAAAGACTAAAAGGCTGCATTACAAATTCTAAACTATAAACAGTATATATCCAATTCATGCAAACATCTCATAAGAATGAAAAGCTTTGACTTTGTGCATTGACTACTAGGACTGTAAACGAACTGAACGTTCAATGAACATTTCGTGAACCGTTCGGTAAAAAGTTCGTTTATGTTCGTTTATTCATTAAATGAACGAACATGAACAATATTTTTCGATCGTTTAGCTAAATGAACGAACATGAACAAAAGGTACGTCCGTTTATTTATGTTCGTGAACGTCCGATTATGCGTTTGTTAACGTTCGTTTATGTTCATTTATTTATTTATGTTCGTATATCAAATCTTTTAATTGTATAATTTTTAAATTAGTTTGTTTAAACAAAACAACACTTATAAAACAATATAAGAGGCATAATTTAATAAGTTTATAATTGTTTGTCTATGTTCATTTATGTTCGTTTAACTTTCGTTTAGTGTCTTAATGAACGAACATGAACGAACATAAACGAACATGAACAACTCATTTTCTTAATAAACGAACATGAACAAGAAATTTCGTCCATTTAAGCGTTCGTGTTCGTTTATTTGTCCGGTTAAAATTAAATGAACGAACATGAACAAGGCTTCGTTCGTGTTCGTCCGGTTCGTTTACAGCCCTATGGACTACTTTTTTCACTGATATATATTGCAACATTACTTATCAGACAACAATTTGATAAACAACCAATACCTACTGGTGTGAAGTTTTATATCTTTATCAATACCTACTGATAAACAACAATTTGATTATCGGGTCTTATCAGGTTGAGAAATTGATGCTAAACAGACAACAGACATGAGACATTGGGCTCTAAAAAGTAATAATTAAAAAACAATAAGTGATTGTCGGGTCCTATGTTGCACGGGGACGGACGGAAACGGGTACTTAGAAACGCCAATGTCTCAAAATTCAAGAAACGGATACGGCCAGAAACGTTTGTGTATTTTGTATAATTTTATATATAATTATTAATAAAACAAATAAACATCAAACATGCAACATCAAATTGTTATTATCAACATATCATTATTTTATTTTAGAATAAATAAGGTAGTAGTTAAATAATATAAGAAACGCAAAACCTAGTTTTAGTAATTTTATACAACATAATTAAGGCATGAAGTGAGTCATTTAGGGCCCGTTTGGTTTATGGGTATGAGTGGGTATAGATTGATTTAAAGTGTAAATTTATTGTTTGGTAAGAATTTAGATTTCTGACACATGGGTGTAGAATGAAAAATTCAATGCATCATTGGGTGGTTTGAGTGGATTCAATCTATATTTTATTTAACAAATATTGTGCACCACATGATTTATTATGTATTTTTATTTTTTGATTTTTTAATTAAGATTGAGTGGGATTTTTAGTATTTTTTATTTAAAATATATTATAAAATATATTTCAATAAATATAGTTTCTCTCTCCTAAACCTACCTCAAATCCAAATCATAATCCAACCCCACTTATAAACCAAACGGGCCCTTAATATTTTACTGTATCTGCCGTGTATAAAACAATCTTTTATTTTACTTGTCATCTCATATTCATATGTTTGTTAATAATAGAATTAAAAAAGATAAAATACATATAATAAAGGGTTGGGTTATTTTGACCCCCTTATAATTTTAGATTGACCCCCCCCCCCTTATTTTTTTTGTTTTTTGTTTTTTTTTAATTTAATTTATTTTTTATTTTTATAATTTTGTTTATATCAAAAAACTATAAACCTGAAAATGCGGAAAAGTAAATATAAAGTTTTATAAGTCAAACGCTTAAAACTGTCAGAAATACGGAACAAAAACTGACAAAAAACTGTGTTGTACTGAAAAAAATTGGAGACAAAGGGAATATTGCCTATGATGTGACATCATAGGGGGTTCCAATAGTACAACCCATAATAAAAGGCAAATGAAACAAAGGACAACCACTTGTCATTCAACCCACGTGGTCTTGCAGTACAAAACAAAACAAGATGGGTTTACCTTTTTTTCTAGGGTTTTTCTAACTTGTGCCCTAGGGGCACAAGTTAAGTACACGAAAAGTACACTGAAAGTACACAGAGACCTACATAAAAGTACAATTGTCTGTACTTTTATGTGGATCCTTATGTACTTTTCAGTGGGTCCCTGTGTACTTTCGGTGTGCTTAACTTGTGCCCCTAGGGCACAAGTTAGAAAAACCCTTTTTTCTATTATGCTTTTACTTTATCTACTATAGAAAGTCTTTCTTCCTTCTCCTTCCGTCAACTCAACTGTACTGTTTTCCGGTAATACATTTTTTTCCTCTTCTTCCGTCATGACGACAAATTGATGACAAACAATAATGTATACGTCAAAACCAGGCCCAGACACGCGTTTAAAAGGCTCAGACACGTTTCCCAAACATTTCCTGCTCAACACCTCGCGTTTCCAGTCAACATGAAACGTTTCCTTTTTTCCGAAAACGTTTTCGGCGCGTTTCCAGGCGTTTCTAGCCGTTTCCCGTTTCCGAAACGTTTCCGGTACGGGAGATGGCACCCCGACGGCGTTTCCGTGCAACATAGGTCGGGTCTTATCGGGTTGACCCGATAACCCGATAGCATTATTTATTTAACCTTAAACCGACCCGATAACACTGTCGGGTTATCGGGTTCGGGTCAAAACAACGCGACAAGATTTTTTGACCCGATTAGACCCGACCTGATTAGCCTTATCGGGTTCGGGTCTGGTCAACCGACCCTACTGACACCCCTAGTCCTAATCATTTATAGAAGTGTGCAAATCAACCCCCGTTTTTATAACATGAAATCTCTTTAGAGCCAGTTTTTCACTAAAACCGAGCTCTATTAAAAGGACTCTATGTCTATTTTTTTTAGTAGTGTAACATGAACTACATACAATATGTCTATTCGCGATTTTGAATCAACAATTAACAATCCACCTCGGCCCAGTAAAGGCCCATATACAAAGCCCAATAAGATAAAGAAAATATACGAAGGGGGCATATCACTAGCATAATTAATGTCAACTACAATGACTTTTATCTCATCTTTTGGGCATAAATGATAGATAATAAAAAGTTTATGATTTGAAACAAAATAGACTTCACGTCTTTAGTGCTACCTAAAACTTGTACTAGATAAGAAAAGTTTTACTATTGCAATATGATGTTATACTATTCAGATGAAAAATGAGATCATACCAAAATGGATATTTTTTTGGGGTCACTTAGGTTGGGTTGACTCGACAAACTTATTATTGAAAAAAGGTTTTTACTTACTTTTTGTAAATATAAAGGGTCTCAAATATGAAGGGAAAAGAAGAAAAAAAAAAAAAACTTACTATTTCCCATGTAAGGACACAAATGATCAATTGTACACATAATCTTATATGCATATCATTTTCTACAGCAGCATGATCAAGCTCAAAAGCAAGTCACATTGATCATGTACAACATGCGATTTTGGTTCCAACGGTAAATCATTTTATTCGAGTGCGGTGGTGAGCTATTGTTGGAGACTTGGAGTGTGGTGATGTGAATATGAGAGATGATGAAGTTGTTTACGCCGTTTTTGTTAAGTTTAAAAGACAGGTACAAAACAAAAAACGATACACTATAAGTATATAGTTTCAAGATACGTAAATATATAAAATATATTTCACTGGTAACATGCAATAGATTTACGAGGCAATTAAAGCAAGTGCATTACACTAAACACAATGGCACCATGTAGTACTTCACTAATGAGAAAAGTTCCATACGGAACAAGTTTTATCTAAAGAACAAATGGTTAGATCTCAACCATCCATCCATTTGAATCCAACGGATTAGATTAATCTACATTTGAAACTAAAATTATACTAAAGGGGTCATTTTTGTAATTTCACATTCTCATTATACTCAAAACTCAAAACGTGAAACACACACACACGCTTCACTCACACTCTCACCCTCTCAACTTTTCAGATCCCCAAACCATATTCAAACCCTAACCACCGCCAACCACCGCCAAACCGCCCCCAAACCACCCCCAAAACCACCGCGCAACCATAAGTATTCTATTAAAATGGATATTCGAGAAGAGATTGCCCTATCTAAAGGCGATTCAGTGGCAAAAGGTGCTTCATCTAACGTTCCTAATGAAAGTAAGCTTCGAAATTCATTTTTTTTAATTATTTTTTGATTAATTAACATCAGTTGCTTATTTTTTGATTGAATAGTTGTGACTGAAATTTGTGATGGCTTAAAGTTTGTGTTATAGGAATCAGATTATATTGCTTATTTTAGAGCTTAATTTGTGATTGAAGAGTTGTGACTGAAATTTGTGATTGAAGAGTTGTGGCTGAAATTTGTGATTAGATTGCTTATTTTAGAGCTTATTTTGTCAGCTTATTTTAGAGTTTATGAGGAGACTGCTAAACGAGGGGTGTTATGAAGTTAATGCTATGTTTGGCGAAACTAGCACCAGTTAGTGGTATTTGGTAAATATATGTATGCTTATTGAGACACGCGACTAGTTTTGCGTTTGCTAAATACATGTAATTAGTAGCTTGCAGAGTAATGTAGAATATAAGCTCTTGCTGAGTGGCCTAATCAGTTAGGTATATGTATGCTTATTAAGACTCTCACATTTAGTAATGTAGAATATAAGCTCTTGCTTAGTATCGTAATCAGCTAGGTATATGTATGGTTGTATGCATATTAAGACACTTGCGTTTGCTAAATATGTGTGATTAGTAGCTTGTAGAGTAATGCAGAACGTACATGCTTGGTATATATGTGTATGGGACTACCTAAGTTGTAAGGAAAAGTATAAGTTGAATGAGTAGATGATTGAGCAGAGCGTGTTTGATTGTGTACGAGTTTACTGTAACTGATTGCGAGATACTTTAATTAGTAATGTAGAATGTATGTTGCTTGCTAAGCAGTGTAATTAAGTTAGCTATTAGCGTGATATGTGTGTGTATATGTATACTACGAAATATATGAATCTTATTGTAATTGATTGCGTGACTCAAGAAAAAATTAGTAATGTAGAATGTACGCACTTGCTAAGTAGCGTAATCAGTTAGGTATATGTATGCTTATTGAGACACGTGACAAGTCTAGCGTTTGCTAAATACGTGTAATTAGTAATGTAGAATGTACGTGCTTGCTGTGTAAACTAATTAAGTTAGGTATATTCTTGAGGACACGTGACTAGTCTAGCGTTTGGGCGGTTTGGTAAATACTTGTAATTAGTAGCTTGCAGAGTAATGTAGAATATAAGCTCTTGCTGAGTGGCCTAATCAGTTAGGTATATGTATGCTTATTAAGACTCTCACGTTTAGTAATGTAGAATATAAGCTCTTGCTGAGTAGCGTAATCAGCTAGGTATATGTATGCATATTAAGACACTTGCGTTTGCTAAATATGTGTGATTAGTAGCTTGTAGAGTAATATGTGCTGTAGCTTCGACTTCTATTGTGCCAGCTTGTTTATAAGGAGCATCTAATGTGCTAGCTGTTGACCAAACCATTGTTTATAAGGAGCTACTAAACCAGCTTGTTTAGTAGCTGAATGTGGAAGGTAATAATTCTGGTACAGAGGGAGTAACTAAATTGGCACTTTTTCAAATGCGACATAAATGAAATTAAAATGCAGATTAATGCAGATTATTGTATATCTAACTTCTTTTTTTTTTTTTTTTTTTTTTTTTTTTTTTTTTTTTTTTATGTTAGGTGTTGTCACAGTTTCCCCACGTAAGAAGTGGTTAACAAAATCTGATATCCTTCAAGCTGCAAAAGAGACGTCGCCGGCTACAAAAGACAAGGTGCCGGCTGAAAAAAAAGAAAGTGCTGGTTGAAAAAGACAAGGTGCCGGCTAAGAAGGTGTCGGAGAAGGCACCTGTTCAAAAGGAGAAGGTGCCGGATAAGGTTATGTCGAAGAAGGATGCAGAGTCCAAGGAGCAAGGGGATAAGGCCAATGAGCAAGGAGCCAAGGATGCAGAGGCTAAGAAGGGTAAGAAGGCTGTTGGTAAGCTGTCTAGTTTTTTAAAGAAGCCAATGGATAAGTCGGCTAAGGTTGATAAGTCGGATACGTCGGCTAAGGTTAAGCCAGTTGAGACTGAAGATACTGAAGATAAACAGAAGAGTTTAAAGGTCTATCAGAAAAAACAGAAAAAAGGTATATTTTTTTATCTCATGGGATTTATTAAGAGGATTTTAGAAGTCATAAAGTAGTTTTACTTGGTTTTGATAAACAGTTTTAGTCCAAAAGGAGAAGGTGTCGGAGAAGGCACCTGTTCAAAAGGAGGTGTCGAAGAAGGATGAAGAGGCGAAGGAGCAAAAGGGTAAGAAGGGTAAGAAGGCAGTTGGTAAGGAGCGAGGGGATAAGAATGTAAAGGAACAGGCAAAAGGTAATGCCCTGCACTACAGTATGCTACCTGTTTCAAATTTGTTTTTCCATTGTGAATCCCATGGGATTCATTGTGAATCCCATGGGATTCATTGTGATCCATGCAGGTTATGCTGTTGGAATCACTCCTAAACAGTATTTCAAGTATTTATATTTCATATGTAATAGGTAGCTTTATTATGGCCTTTATGTTTGTTTAAGGTCCAGCTTATGTAGAAGGCCCATAAGCTGAGGCCCAAGCCCAATAAGGAATAGGGAAGGAGAGGGAGTGTTGCCCTAGCTCCTTGCCTATATAAACTATTGTAAACCCTCATTTGAGGGTTGGTTGTTCAAGTTATTCTTTCACTCACTCTCTACGCCTAACCGGTTTTACTTATACGTGTGTGTGTGTGTGTTTAGCTTGTTCAATCGCCTTATCTCCTTCTCTTATAAGCTTGTGTTGTAAAACTAGTGACCTAACAGTGGTATCAATCACCAAATAGTTGGGTGTACACTTTGTTTTTTGAAGTTTTGGTTTTGGGTCTTACGCGTAAAGATAACACAATCTTTGGTTCGCTTAAAAACTAATTTTTTACACTTTTGAATCCAAGATTCTTGTACTTTCAACGTTATTAGGTGTTAAACTATTGGTTTTTGGCAAAAAGTTTGGAACTTTACGTGTTTTTCCTTGTTTTTAAGCTTGTTTTTGTACGCAAGTGTTATCCTACGCGTAACTGTTTTAAGTGCTTTGGATCATCAAGTTTCACACTTTTGTGTTATTTTGGTGTTATTGAAGCTATTTCAACACACAAAAACTGGTTTAGAAACACATTTGAATAGAATCAAAGTTACGAGTAATCTTACGCGTAACAAAACCCTAAAATTACGCGCAAGACTTTCCTTGGTTTGATCTTCAATTTTCTGGTTTATTCCGTGTTTTCTTACTTGGATAAGTCTGAAAATACGTCGACTTTGGATATCTTTTGCACTGTGAAGTGTAAAAGATCACTTGGGATAAAACCCTAATCTTACGCTTAAGCATAAGCTTACGCGTAGAAAATCTTACGCTTAAGATTCATCTTACGCGTAGACCTAGTCCTACGCATAAGGTAATCCTACGCCTAACTTTCTACGCCCAACTTACTGTTTACGCATAACTTTAGTTTTTTCTCCTGCTTACGCGTAAGCTAAATCCTACGCGTAACTATTCTTTGTTACGCGTAACTTTTGGTGTTTTTACGCATAAGTGTTACTTGGTTCTTGTCATTTCTACGCCTAAGGATACTTCATCAACAAAGGTTCATTCGACTACAAAGATCCATTCTTACTACACAAGTTTATCATCATGTCTCAACCACCATACTCTAACTACTTCCCTCACACTTATAATAATCAACAACAACAACAATTAACTCCACAACATCAACAATGGAATCAACAACAAGCAATTTATCAACAACAATTTAATCAGCAACATACTCCACAACTTGGTGCAATTCCACAACCACAAATGGTTCAACCACCACCAAACCTTCAAGCTCTACCCTACACAAACGATTTCAATCAACATCCATCACGAAGCACTATGAAGGAACCCACTTGGTTTGCTAAGATGTGTGAAGCTTTAAGCAGCCAACAATCAATTCATGAAGCTGGATCACTTGATAGACCTCCAATGCTCACTCCAGGAAACTACGATCAATGGGTGATAAGGTTCTTTAGGTTCTGTGATCTAAAGAAGCCACATGGAAAGTTCTTAAAGAAGGTTATCTTAGAAGGTCCATTTGAGATGCCTACTGTCATTGTACCCGGAGATCCAACTGCTGTTCCACCAAGAGATGAACAAACCAACATTGCTACTGTTGCAGACTTAAATCCTACAGAACTTTTACACTATGAAGCTGATGAACTTGCAATGGAATACATCCTTTTAGGATTACCAAACCCAATTCTTCGTAGTGTTGATGCTCAAAAGACTGCACAAAAAATGTGGGATCATATTCGTCTTCTTATGGAAGGATCTGTACTCAATCAGGAGGATTTGGAATCCAAAATTTACTTGGCTTATGAACACTTCATGATTGAACCTGGAGAGACACTCGAGTCATATCATCATCGATTTTCAGACAGCATCAATGATTTAGATAAACACAACATCATCATGCCAAGAATTGCAGTGAATACTAAGTTCCTGAGTAGTCTTGGTCCAGAATGGGAGAAGTATGTCATTTTTCTCCGTCAAGCGAAGAATATGCATCATTCTACTTATGGATTGTTGTACGATTACTTGAAGCCTCATGAGAAGGAAGTTGATCGGGAAAGGATTCTCCGTGCTCAAATTGCTAAACAGTCACAACCGGACAATCAACAACTTGCCTTATATGCTCAACAGAATTATCCCTCTCAACCAGCAACTCAACCAACTGCTTCCAACACACCTTCACAGCAACAACCTCAACCTCAACAAAATCAATTGGTTCCATACAGCAACAATGCTCAAGCATATGTCAGTGAAGCTACTGAGGAAATCGATCCGTTCGAAGCATTGCAACAAGGATTTGTGATGATTGCTAATGCATTTGGCCGTTACACCAACAAATCCAACAATCGTATTCGTTCCTCATCTAACACACGGACTCAAGCTGTTGTGAACAATGGACGTGTTGAAGTTCAGAATCGTGATTATGGTCGTCAGATGGGCGGTGGTCAAGGGTTTAATGTTGTGGGTAGGAATAACAACAGAGCTCAAGTGGTGGAACAAGGAAATGCTCAGAATCGGTTAAATGGTCTTAGATGCTACAACTGCAATGAGAAGGGACACCTGTCTAATGCATGCCCAAAGCCAAGGACTAGGGGCAGTGCTTATTTCAAAGAGGCCTTACTTTTGGCTCTTAAGGATGAAGCTGGTGGATCTCTCACAAACAAAGAACATAGCTTTATGGCAGATGCAGACTCAGATGATGACATGGAGGACTTGCAAGCGAATGCAGCTGTTATGTTGATGGCTAATATGCATGAGCTGCACATGAGTGATACAGGCCCAGTGTATGACACTGATGGCTTGTCTCAGGTACCCGAACAAACCATCATCATATCTGAACTAATATCTCCGCCAATATCTGAATCCGGCACGGATCAGACTGTTCAAAATGAGTCTTCTACATCTTCTTCTGATGATTTTCAAGTTAACCCTGTAGTTACATTTGACGATCAAGATGACCTCATGGTTTCCTTTGATAATCAAATTGACTCCGTGGTCGTACTTGAGGATCTAAAGAATGATCATGTTGAGACTCACGTTGAACAAGATGATCTGTTGCCTCATCCGGATTTTGCTCGGTTAATTCAAGACCATAAAATCAAAATGGAGGAATGTTATGCATTAAATCAATCCTTAAAAAGTAAACATGCACTGTTAACCAAGGATTTTGAATGTTTACAAATGCAACTCAACTTTTTCAAAACTCAAGAAAACCGTGAAAAAGGTTTTGAAGCCGCTTTTGCAAAATCTCATCAAAACGAAAAATATTTAGAGAGACAGATGCGTGATCTAGCCGCCTCGAAGAATGCTTTATTGTCCGAAATAGAACAACTGAAACATGAACATAAAAAGCAAATTAACGCTCTCACCTTGGAAAATCAAAAAGCTAAGGCTGAGTTGTTAAATTGTCAAAAACAGTTCTCTGCATACAAAAAGCATTCAACGAATCGGGTAGATGACCTTCTTGCAGAAATTCTCGGTTTGCAAAACAAACTTAAAGAGTTTAAAACTGTTGTTTACAAACATGGTGAATCAGTAACAGCTATTGAAAAGTTTACCTTAAAACCAAATCCAAATGGATATGGAAAAAATCTAGCTGATTACAAACCAAAGCTTTCACTAAAAACATTCAAACCAACTCCTGAAGTTTCTAGTGCAACATACAAAATTGATAATACTGTCATGAGTGTTGTTGAATACCATCGTCAAGAGGAATTAGATGCAGAAGACGAGAGTCGATCAAAATTAAAAAATGTTGTTTACAACAAACCTTTTAATTATAAAAACGCGGTCACTTTCGTCACACCAACAGATTCCACAAACACACCCAGGGTTATCATCAAAACACCCGAGTCTTCTATTGTTAATCCCAAAACAGTCTTTGCACAAACTTATGGTCCTTTACCTTCCATTAGCGAAGTAAACTCACAACCTGAAAATCGAAAAATTCTTCGATATTTTGACATTTTCATGGCTGACCTCAAAATTTTACAACATGAGATAGAATATCGATCTGAAATCAAAGTTGAACATTTTCAATCGCCTCTGGCGAGAGAACAAAGAGACATCTTTCAGAAAAATCTTTTACCTAATGTTAAAAACTTGAAAAGTTGTGCAATTGCCTGGGAAAAGGATTTTCATAAGGAACTTGGGGTAATGAAAAACATTTTCGAGAAAACAGAAACATCTATTACTAACACAAAACGCAAAAAGAAAATGTTGAGAAAAGATGTTGATCGACTCTTGGAAGATGTTATCTGTGCTGATATCCATAATGTTGCGCTATTCTATTCGTTGCCATATGCATCTGATCATATCTCTACTGATATTGTTGAAACTGTTGAAAACACCGATAATGTGCTTCAGATCGAGTCTTTAAAAGCTGAAAATAAACGATTACACACGGAAATTTACAATGCAAAACGACGTCTACATTGGTGTGAAAAAGATATTCACAACCATCAACTTAGTTTTCAAAAAAAAATCGCTCAATTGAGTGCAAAATCTTCTGATACTAAAATTGAGCATCTGGATGATCAAAACGTGTCTTTGAAAAGTCAAATCTCAAAATATGAACAAGAACTTTTAAAAGTCAAACAAGAATATGGTGTCATATTTGATTTACTCAAAAAGACTCGAGATGAAGCATCAAACGAACTTGATCACTGTCTTGATCACACTAGAGAAGTCATGAATTTTGCTGGTAATCTTCGTTCTGAAAATCAAGATCTGATTCACACCATCTCTAAGTTACGGGAAATGTTAGGAAAGTATGAACTACTCCCGCCTACTGTGATTAAGAGATTAGCACCAGTCACACTTAGTAATCGTGAACCTAGAATTCCCACTGCCAAATCACAAGTTGCTAATGTGTTTCCCTCTACTGAAACAGGAATAGTTGCATCTTTTCCAAACGTCCGCACTTCACAGCCTAGGAGCACTCAATCGAAGAATAGGAAGTTGCGACCTAAGAAAAGATCAATAAGGAATGCTAAAGTAGAAGAACACCCTAGGAATATGAATAAAACTCATGTTACTTCCACTATAGATGTTGCGTCTGGCAAATGTAATAGAAATAGTGATGTAACGAATGCTAAACCGTTAAGTACCTTTGATATTCAGTCTGATGCACCTTGTGATATTTGTCAAAAGAGTATGAATTCTGATTGTCATGACAAATGTGTTGCTAAAGCTATAATCTCTAGATTACGGAATCCTAAGAATCGGAATACCTCTAGGCCCACTAATCATTCTAAGTCTGTGCTTGGTAAACCACCTTCTTTAGATTCTAAGGCAACCATTGCTATCACAGTAGCTCCCACTACACCTCCTAAGAATGTAGTATCATCTAGTGCTTTCACTAAGACTAAAGCAAAGAGTAGTTATAGATGGCAGAAATGGATATATAACACACTAGGATTTAAATGGATGCCTAAAATTATAAATGTGTGTATGTCTAACATATCTGCTTCGGAACCCTCTCACAATTCGGGTTCCACATCTACTTCTATTCCATCTGTGTCGTCTGTGTGTAATGCAGGTGATACAGATCATTCTCTGGATTGTTGATAGCGGATGTTCCCGACACATGACATGCAACCTTAAACTGTTATCAAACTTTATTGCAAAGTTCATTAGCACTGTCAGATTCGGGAACGATCACTTCGCAGCCATCATGGGCTACGGAGATTATGTTAATGGGAACATCGAAATCAGCAGGGTTTACTATGTGGAAGGCCTCGGTCACAATCTGTTTTCAGTAGGTCAATTTTGTGATGGAGATTTGGAGGTTGCTTTCAGGGAGAAAACTTGTTTCATTCGTGATCTACAAGGAAACGACCTTATGTCTGGCTCGCGTAATTCTAGTCTCTACACTATCTCTATGCAAGACATGGTTGCTTCCTCTCCCATTTGCTTACTTTCAAAGGCAACATCTACAAAATCATGGCTATGGCACCGTCGTCTATCACATTTAAACTTTCAAACCATCACCAACCTTGCTCGACACAAACTAGTTGAAGGACTCCCACGATTCCGGTATTCAAAAGATCACCTTTGCTCAGCATGTGAACAAGGGAAAAGCACTCGTGCTCATTTTCCTTCAAAGGTGGAACACAGCTCTCAGCATGTGCTTCATCTTCTTCACATGGATTTGTGTGGCCCGATGCGCGTGCAAACGATCAATGGCAAACGCTACATCTTAGTAATTGTTGATGACTACTCACGATGGACTTGGGTCTACTTTCTTCGTAGCAAAGACCAAGCTCCACAAATGATCATCACCTTTCTCACAAAGATACAGGTTCAGCTCCGCAACACCGTCAGAATCATCAGAACAGACAAAGGAACTGAATTTGTTAACAAAACCCTTCGTGAATTTTATGAGAAAGTGGGAATTCAGCATCAAACATCTATTGCACGGACACCTGAACAAAACGGAGTTGTTGAAAGACGAAACCGAACGTTAGTGGAAGCTGCAAGAACAATGTTAATCAATGCTAAACTTCCTGATTACTTATGGGCAGAAGCTGTATCCACTGCATGCTATACTCAAAACCGTTCTATGATCACAAAACGCCACAACAAAACACCTTTTGAGCTTGTCCACAACCATAAACCGAACCTCAAACACTTTCATGTATTTGGATCCCTTTGCTATCCGAATAATGATCGTGATGACTTTGGAAAGCTCAAAGCAAAAGCTGATATTGGAGTATTTATTGGATACTGTGACAATTCTAAAGGTTTCCGAATCTGGAATCGTCGAACTAAGGAGGTAATGGAAACGATTCATGCTCATTTCGATGAACTCACGGAAATGGCTTCTGAGTATAACAGCTTAGAACCCGGACACAACCGTTTAAACTTCCCTCAACCCCCATCATCAGCTGAAGAAATCCCTCAGCTAACTCGTCAACAAATGGAAAGGTTATTTGCTCCTCTGTTCTGTGACGACATTGATGAACGTGCTCCTGGTGTATCCGCTGTTTCCGCTGCACAACCTGATAATATTCCTATACCTGATACACCTGCTACAACAACTACTGTTGAAGATGCACCTACACCAATTGACTCCAACACAACAGTTGAACACACCGCTTCCAACAATGATGAACCAGCTGATGATATTCTGAATGAAGTACCCCCACCTGCAGATTTTGATCCAAATGCGTTCTTCAACCCGTTTGCCAATGAGACTGCTGCACCAGATGTTGCGGAATCTTCAACAAACCATTTGAATCCTCAGAATCTGCATAATGTATATCAACATCAACCCTCTACACATAGATGGACTAAAGACCATCCTCTGGCTAATATTATTGGCAACCCGAATCAACCAGTCGTTACGAGACAACGTCTTCACTCAGATGGTGAACACTGCATTTATGCACTCACTGTCTGCCAATCTGAACCTAAAAACATTAAGGATGCAATGACAAAAGACAACTGGATTGAATCCATGCAAGAAGAACTCAACCAATTCAAACGTCTTGAAGTATGGGAACTGGTTGAAAGACCAACAGGGGTCTACGTCATCGGTCTAAAATGGATTTGGAAAAACAAATTGGATGCTGAAGGGAACGTCATCCGAAACAAGTCACGTCTAGTTGCTAAGGGTTATCGTCAGGAAGAAGGGATAGACTTTGAAGAATCTTTTGCTCCGGTTGCTCGTCTTGAGGCTGTTCGGATATTTCTCGCGTTCGCGGCTCATATGAACATGACGGTCTATCAGATGGATGTCAAAACGGCGTTTCTCAATGGGCAACTTTAAGAAACGGTCTATGTCAGCCAACCAGATGGATTCGTTGATCCTGAGTTCCCGAACCATGTTTACAAACTGAACAAAGCCCTATATGGTCTCAAACAAGCCCCTCGGGCATGGTACGATAAGTTATCATCTTTCCTCATTGCCAATAATTTCACCAAAGGCTCGGTTGACCCAACTCTTTTTATACAATATCACGGGGCACACATCTTAATTGTTCAAATTTACGTGGATGACATCATTTTTGGGTCAACACATAAAAAGTTTTCAATCGCTTTTGCAAAACTAATGAAGAAAAATTTTGAAATGTCCATGATGGGTGAACTTACGTTCTTTCTTGGACTGCAAGTTCATCAATCACCCCGTGGTATTTTTCTGAGTCAGTCCAAATATGCCCTTGAACTGTTAAACAAATTTGGAATGATTACCTGTGATACTTATGCCACACCAATGGCTCATACCAAGAAATTAGACGCTGATTTACATGGGAAATTGGTTGACCCTACCAAATACCGAAGTATTATTGGGTCTCTCATGTATCTAACAGCTAGCAGACCTGATATTGTCTTTGCTGTTTATCTATGCTCCCGTTATCAGTCGCGTCCAACTGAAACCCACCTCTCTGAGGCTAAAAGAATCCTCCGATACATCAAGGGAACCATTAATTTGGGGATCTGGTATCCGAAGGATTCTGGTTTTGAACTAATAGCTTTTTCAGACGCTGATCACGCAGGATGCTTAGACTCAAGGAAAAGTACTTCAGGAGCTCTACAATTTCTCGGTGATAAACTGGTGTCTTGGCAATCTAAGAAACAGGATTGTACATCGTTGTCATCAACCGAAGCAGAATATGTAGCCATGTCCGCATGTTGTGCTCAAGTCATTTGGATGAGAACACAACTCAAAGACTATGGTTACGTATTTGACAGAATCCCGATGTACTGCGACAATCGGAGTGCCATTGCAATCTCGTGCAACTCAGTTCAGCACTCGAAATCAAAGCACATCGATCTACGCTATCATTTCATCAAGGACCACGTGGAACAGGGTACAGTTGAATTATACTTTGTGGGTACTGAATACCAATTGGCAGATCTGCTCACCAAAGCCTTGCCTCCCGCTAGGTTTAATGAGTTGGTCCACCGAATTGGTATGAGGTGTTTGACTCAAGAGGAACTGGATGACCTCTTAAAACAGTCTTAAAAACCTGTCGAACACCAAAACCTCTCTTGTAAATAAATCTTTCAAAAACAAAATACAAAAATATAAAACCTGATAAAACAACAAAAAATATTCTCCTCATCTATTTTCTTTCACATGGCAAGTACATTTCTTCCGTCAACACTTGCATCTATCAGCATTTTTCCGATCAAGTGTTGAGGGGGAGAAAATTTTCGCTTAACCGTTTCAAATCATAAGTGTACTTGCATGTTATCTTATCTCGGTTGTTTCGTTATACAAATGATGGTGGACTTTCTGGCTCAATGACACTCCTCGGACTAAAACTCTTAAACCGTTTAATTTTATCAAGCCGAGGGGGAGTGTCGTAATGATTCTTTCTCAAATAATCTTTGTGTGGTAACCAAAATGGATGTTAAATGGCTTTGTTTGAAAAAGATATGGTGGAGGGACCAAAACTGTCAAAATGGTAAAGTCTATTTTAATAAAAACTCCACCTAACTCTTTCACTCCTCATTCGTTTTCTTAAAATCAAAAGATCCCACGCCTAACAATCACTCAAGAAATCTGTGCTTTTGATCTTCATTTTGTAAGTAGTTTCTTGAGTAAAACATGTTTATAAGCAAAGGTTTTTTATTTCATTCAAATCCTACGGCTAAAACAATTTTTACGTGTGATTATGTGCTCTACGCATAAGCGTATGAACACACAATCATTGTGTGTATGTTTGTGGTAAAATGGATGGTCTCAAACCGTTTCTTAAGCATCAAGGATAACATTTTTACCATCAAAATCCACCCAGAAACTCAAATTGATGAATTTTGAAAACTAGGGTTCATATGACGAATTGGGTTTTTCTAAATGAGAAGTCTTTTGGTAAAAATGAATGTTGGGATATGGTCATAAGGCTTTGAATTGATCATTTCCATTGTTGAAAACCACCCAGAAACTCAAATTGATTGTCAATTCGAAAATAGGGTTTAAGGTTCATAACGTTTGGGTATTTTTGATTCACAACGTTTTGGATGTTATAACTTGACCTAAAGTAGCTATCAACACTCTAGAGCTACCAGAATCAATACGGTGAACATTCCATGGCTAGATTTCATACGCGTAAGACTAGGGTTTAGACTACGCGTATGAGTTTCTACGCGTAACAGTTAAACATGAACTAGGATGTTGTTATCTGTGATAAATTGTTGTTTTGTGTGAACATTGATGAGTTGATAAATTTATTTCAGGCTTTGCTACGCTTAAACACTCAGAATCAAGGTCATAAGACTCTCTACGCATAAGGATTACCCTACGCGTAGTCATGTTATGCGTAAAATAAAACCTACGCATAACTATTACGCGTAAGGTTCTACAATGGGACTACGCGTATCCTGTGAAGGATATGCGTAAACAGTGACCTCTACGCATAAGGTCTACTCTTACGAGTAAGCCTTACGCGTAAGGTTCTTATACGCCTACGCGTAAGCTCTACGCGTAAGGTCCCCTTTTTCCTACGCGTAACATTTCTTACGCGTAAGAAAGGATCCTACGCATAAGCTTTCGCCTACGCATATGTCGCGACTGTTTACGCGTAACTTTGTCAATCCTACGCTTAAGCCATCTTTGACCTTCATTATGAATTTTTACGTGTACAAAACTTGTTAATAAACTTATCATAACGTCACAAATCCAATAATGTCACTAATAAACCAAAACGTTTGATATGTTGTGAACAATAAGTGATAACATAAACTGTAAAACTTAAAGTTAACTAACTCACGAAACATTTCACGACGTCATTAGACTATTGGACATACAAGTGACTTAGGACTCGTAACAATCATTGACGTTGTACATTAAATAACTAGACAATAAGACCTTCTGTTGACTAACACTATGTCTTTCGATATGTTGGTTCTTTTGGCTAATATTATTTCAGATCACGACATGGCTGCTCAACCAAACATGGATGCACCAAATGTTCTCTCCATTGCTGACATCTACCCTAATGGCTACCCAATGAAGATTGGAAAGAATAATCTCCGAGTTGACTTCAGCACTCTCACTTGCTCTGAATCTTCATGTCTCATTGCTATCGATATTCTGAGGACTCACCCATATCAGAACATGCTTACTCACTCTGCAACCATTCCTGAGATCTACATCCAACAGTTCTGGAATACTATGGAAAGGGTCAAAGGAAGGACTGCTGTGACAGTGACTCTAAACCACAAACAAGTCACTATTACACCTGCAGATTTAAGGGCTGCTCTCCTTATTCCTGAAGTCAATCCAACCAAACTTTATGCCACACCTGCTGAAGAGTTAACTCTCCAATTCTTAATCAACATCGGTTATGATGAGGCTACAGGAGTAATCTCTAAGCACTCTCATGTAGAGCTTAAGAGTATTCCTCAACCATGGAGAACACTCTACATGATCATCACCAAGTCTGTTTCTGGTCGTGATAGCGGCTATGAGCATCCTAAGCTCATAGAACTGCAAATATTTTGGGCATTCGTCAACATGAAACACATCGCTATTGAAGCTCTGATTTGGGATGACATGATGTCATTTCTCAACAAACTTGGCTCAAAGATTCCCTACATCAGATATACAAAACTGTTGATACAGAGAGCACTTGGACTTCATCCTGATATTCCCAAGAGGCTCAATGACCCCGACAATCACGACATGTTGACGGAACCTATTCTCTCTGTCAGAATCAAGGAAACGTCCACAAAGAAACAAGGTGCTGTGCTGCCAGATTTCCTTCTAACTGAAGATGTCAGAAAGCTCGAAACGTACAAGAGATATCTGGAAGCAGTTAGACAAGGCAAAGTTGGTCATCTTGACGAAAAATCTTCTGGAACACCTGTCAGGAGAACCAGAAGAGGAAGTGCAGGAAGCACAACAAGTTCTGCGAGTCAAAGGAAGGTTCCTAAAAGAAAAGCTCCTTCTATAAGGATTGTTCCCGTAAAGGAAGCCGAACCTATTCCCACACTTGAACCACAGAGACAACTTAGGGATGAGAGCTCTGAAGATACTGAGACAGATGAAGAGGTTCATTTCTCTGCAACTGCCACCGAAACACCTGCCTCAGTAACAAAACCTCCAAGTCCTCCAGCTGTCCAAGAAAAAGGGAAGACTCAAGCTATTGTACCTTATGATGAGAGCTCTGAAGAAGAAGAAGAAGAGCAATTGGACAAATCATACAGGAAAAAGTTTCACAACGTCCGACACATTCAAAAGGCCGCTGAATTTGCTAGAGAACAAATGGGTGGCCCCGGAGGATCAAGTGGTGCTGCCCACTCCTCTCCAGATCCTGATGCGGTTAATCAACCCGATAAGGGATCTGGTGCCACCACTCTTCTGCAACAACAACCGCCTGTTGAAGACACCATTGTGTATGATTTTGAGAAGCAGGAAACTGAGAAAGAAAAGTCTAAGGATGACGAGGATGATTATACAAAGTTTCTTCTAGACAGTCCAACTCACTCAAAGGAGAAAACCTCAGAAACTCCTAAGGACATGAAGTCTCCTCATCACCAGACTCTTCATCTCATTCATCACCACCACCATCAACTAAGTCAACCAGATCATCATCCAAATCCGTGAAGAAACCACCAAAGTCTTGGATTTCTCAAACACATGCAAGAATTGTGAAAGCTGTCAAACAAGTTAGAAAGAAGGACATGCTTCAAAGAAAACTTAATTGGTATGCTGAACAAATGCAGTACTTACATGATGAGAATGATGAGATGCGGAAAGATAGGAAAGCTATTCAGGAGTTCATGAGAAGTCATCGTCAGGGGGAACTAAATGAAATGATTGAAGGTTACACTCAAAAGTACCTTCAGGATATCGTTCCAAAAGTCCAAAAGGAACTGGAAAAGTCAGCAAGAGAACAAACCCACAAGTTTCTTCTCGACAGTGTCCCCAGTGTGACAAAAGAAGTATTTTCCAGACAACTCACCCCTAACATCGTAGCATTGGTCAAACATACAATGGCAAAAGAAGCTGGTCTCTCCGAATCTGAGTTAATCGCTAAACTAGTGATGCAAATGTCAAAGAGATCTGGAACGTTTACTTCAGATGAAGCTAAATTTTTTGAAATTCTACTTGACTATCAACTCAGATCATCATGCAAGGAGTCAGCCACTCAACCCAAAAGACCAAGAGATGACGATGATAAGGATAAGGACTCTGCACCTAAACGTCAGAAGCAGTCTGGTCAATCTACATCTATGCCACCTCCTCCACATCGAACTTCTTCTCAACAAAAGTCTTCTCCACCACGGTCTTCCACTGATAAACCTCGGGACGATTCCGAGTTACCACCCTTGACTCAGAAAACTGGTGATCACTTTGAGTATACGGGTGGTGACGATGAAGAGGTCCTTGAGCCCCAACAACAACCATCCTCTCCCAAACAAGTGAAGAAACCCGAATCATCATCAAGGCCTTCTAAAAGCAAGAAAAAGACGACTCAGCCTGATGTCGTATCATGGCTAGATGACGATACAACCGCAGAATTTGAATGGTTTTCTACTATTGTTAACAACACTCCCTACCCTGAAGAAGGTCAAGAATTGGTAGACGGTAGTACCTTGGAGCATGCAAAAATCTTGCAAGAAAGATTCCGTGTGAAGAAGATGACGAAATCCGAGTTGAAGCGCATCAAGAATGACGCATTCCTTCTGTTGAAAAACAGCTCGGAAAGTGCAATCGAGGTTGAATATCACCTTGAAAACATTGCTCGAGCCATGTCTAACAACATGGATTGGCTCAACCCAGAAGCAAACATCGACTTCACTAAACGGAACAACCCTCCATACTACACTGACTGGACCAAACCTCTACTAACAATCGGCCAACAAGAAGAACCAATGATTCCTTTCAGATATTTCTTCAACAAAGACCTGGAATTTCTTCTCCATGGTGGCGATGGTTCACGAAAATACGCTACATCATTGACTCTTCCATTCCCTGCGGCTACTTACTCAAACTGCATAGCTATCGAGGAACGTGCAACTCACTTGTTTTCTGATAACGTGCAAGCATATGACCAAGATGCATTGTATGGGATTCATCATTGGCCTGAACGCCGAAGAATCTACTACAGAAGCTGCCTGGTTCAGAAGTCTCAACATGAAGTGTATTGCTCAAAGAACATCGTAGCCATCAAACACATTGATCTCAAGTCTAAATGGGACTACACATTCTTGAAGAATATCATAGTCAAACGACAAGATGAACAAGACTATGAATTCTCAGAGGCTGACTTTGAGAACTTGTCACTCAACGACATCGAAGACATGTACCTTGCCAAAGTACAGGGTCGTATGAGACAATTCTCGACTGAAATTCAACGTGAATTTATCAAGTCAGTTCTCATCTTCATTAGACGCATTGTGATCAAAGAACGTGTCGAAGATATACATATGGATGTTGAATCATATCAGAAACGTGTAAACTTCACTCCACCACAGCTTGATCTTCCTGACATCAACCAGCTCAAACAACTTACGCTCATCAGCAAACCTTTCGGCATTGTTTACCGCAGTGAACTTCGCAGAAACTGCTTAATGGCGTGTAGTGAGCTACATAAATTCGGGGATCATACCTTGAAGATGGTTAGGGATGGATTGGCGTACAGATTGAAGGATATACGACTGAAAGTTGGGAATCCTAAGCGCTGGAACTCTCAGGATAGAAGGGATGTGAGAAGGATCATCACCATGATTGATGAACGGTTGTTCAGAAGGGATCAGGTCAGACGCTTGGAGAGCTATGTTGGTGGTAGACCCAGGATAAACATCACCGGCTTTCAACGCCCTGTGCGCACTCCTGGGAACATCACTACACTTCCTGGTACCCCTTGAATTGTTTCCTTCATATGATTTTGGATGTATGATTATATATATGTGGATGGCTTGTGCACACATAACAGTGTACAACCCGTATCTGTCAAGAAAGGACCCTGTGGTACGCTTCAGTGCCACAATCCTTATAAAAGGAGCGAAAGCTTCTTATTTTTGAGTAAAACCTATCAAACCTTTCATTATTCAAGGTTTTGCTCAAAAAGACAAGTACTTCCCCATATGATTTTTTAAAAACCTCAACCGTTTATATTACTAGTTGAGGGGGAGTATTTGATTTAAAAACTTTGTTCACAAATTGTTCACAGTGGTCACTCTTCCCGCAAAACTCAAAGTGGTCATATTTATTCTCAACCGTTCAAAAACAACATTTTATATGCCATTTTTGAGGGGGAGAAAATTGTGTGATAAGAAATATGTTGTACAAAATGCAAATGAATCTGTGTACCTCAGACTTAACCTACGAATTGACGGTACTAAACTGTTAGTAACTCGAAAAGACTTGTCCTGGACGGGTAATAATTTCAAGCTAGTTCGCTAGTGATGTAAACGTGTCTCGCAAAGGACTTGTCCAAGTAGAATGTACCATTCGAGAAACTTTTGATAGACATGAACTCTGACGGGTTTGACAACCTTCCAAGGTTTGTCTACACCTTCAAGATAGTTATTAGAGCTAGTTGTCACCTAAAAGCTGACAATGTATCTCTTTAACTATTCAACGTAACCGTGTCTCGCGGGAGATTGTCTATCTTCAGTGAATCAATTCAAAAAGTGCGCGCTCTTTCCTCACTGTGCATTTAACCATTAAAACTATTAAGCACATGTGGAGGGGGAGTATTTATGCAAAACTTCAACTCTCACTGTGGTTCAAACATGTTTTTCATTAACAAACCCTTTGAGAGAGATTTTAAGTACAGTGGTGTTAATGGCAAACATAGGTTAGTCATGGAGTTATAAGGTGACTAAGGTTAGGAATAACCGTCCTATGATCCGCCAGAGCCGGAGGGATCTACCCAAGGACTATACCATTAGTTAGTGTTAGAAGTCCTTAGGAATGATTGTAAAAAGGAGAAAATGAGAATCGGAGAAAGAAGGAGTTGAAGAATCAAAAAGAAATGTAATGAAAAGGGTGAAAAGAAATAGCCCTCCAGATTATTCAACTTAGGGCAGACACCGGGTTCAATTCATACGCTACTGGTTGTCACTTAGTGACACTGGTATTGAAGATTAAAAGTCGTCATGGACCCAGTGACGCATGCACTAAACCTTCTTAGCCACTCAAGTCTCTCTCAACAGAAACTTGTTTCATTCTCACAGGGAACCCTACATAAACTATTGGCTTTCTCTTAGAGATCGCTGGTATTGAAAAAGGAGACCCTCTCCCTAGTCTCCGCTCAGGAAAACCAAAACGCACTATTGAGTCTAGAGCCACGAGATTCATCAAAAGATCTCTTAGGAACACTTGACATTTAATCACTTGTTGATCAACAAATAAGATCTTCAGTGATCCAGTAGTTCATATCGAGTCCTTCACAGATCTTAGCAATCTGTCGAGAACATTTATGAGAGGTTCACATCTGTGATCCTCAGTGATTGAATGGAAACTCCTGCCAGGGTCAACATCAAACAGCCCTGACAGCAGGTCGCTTCGGTAACTCCCCGTGGATTACGCGGAGTGTGTCTCAAACGGTCTACAGTCGTGAGGTGATGCTTCGGTGTACCTCAGCGACTCATCTGAACTGTAGATGTACTTCGGTACATCGCGTTATCTCACTTGTGGGACTCCAGTTCAGGAACGGCCTTTGTAAGAATTAGAGTTGTGTTTTCACACTATGCTGTTAACACTCTCGAAGTTCAAACTTGTAAGTGCCGGAAACCGCTTATTTCTAACCGTTTGCAATGTTTTCTTCTTATGGAAGCTCTGGAGCGGAATGATCGTGCTGATTCTTCTCATGCTCACGCCAATATCATCACTAATGGAAGTTCTATCCAAAAGCAACACAACAGTCAGAATGATTCTTCATCAATCAAAGAATCTACAAAGTCAAAGACTTAAAGAACTTCATCAGTATTGATTTCCAACGTCAAAAAGCGTGTGAGCATGTTGAAGAATGACGTGGAGACATTGGAGCAGCGAAGCAGACCTGAGGAAGACTGATGCAGACAACAACATACTATCACTTTCACCACAAAGAACAATGATCAAAGAACAAAGTTAAAGATGACGTCGAAGCTTAACCGTTCAAAGATAACTATCTCTCTACACTGGGGAGATTGTTCGAATCAAGGCAATTCCTCTCACAAGAAAGAAGAATGCCAGAAGACGTCACAGCTACTATTACATCAACGCCTTCACCATTTACATTCATATATACTTGAGGGGGAGATTGTTGGAATCACTCCTAAACAGTATTTCAAGTATTTATATTTCATATGTAATAGGTAGCTTTATTATGGCCTTTATGTTTGTTTAAGGTCCAGCTTATGTAGAAGGCCCATAAGCTGAGGCCCAAGCCCAATAAAGAATAGGGAAGGAGAGGGAGTGTTGCCCTAGCTCCTTGCCTATATAAACTATTGTAAACCCTCATTTGAGGGTTGGTTGTTCAAGTTATTCTTTCACTCACTCTCTACGCCTAACCGGTTTTACTTATACGTGTATGTGTGTGTGTTTAGCTTGTTCAATCGCCTTATCTCCTTCTCTTATAAGCTTGTGTTGTAAAACTAGTGACCTAACATATGCATACAAGTTTTTCACTTGTGATTCATTGTGAATCTCATGGGATTCATTGTGATCCATGCAGTTTATGCATACAAGTTTTGCATGCTCCTTTTTTTAGTTTGTGAAACTGTTCTAAATCAGCTAATGAATCCCATGGGATTGTATCATTGTATTTTTTGATCAATATATTTATATCATGTCTTTTTTATGTAGATTATGCTGTTAAGTTGGATAAACTGGAGTCGGTTGAACCAGTTCAGTCCAAAGATGAAGTGAAGCGTAAAAGGATTTTGTCTTTATCTGAATTAGAAGACAGAAAAAAACTGAAGGTCAAGCAACAAAAAGGTATAGTTTTAATCTGTTTTTAATGTTGAGATTTATGTTAATTATCAGTTTTGAATCAGTTTAAGACAGAAGTTCTTCTAATTTTAGTAGTGAATTGCATTTTAGAAGTCATAAAGTAGTTTTACTTGGTTTTGATAAACAGTTTTAGTCCAAAAGGAGGTGTCGAAGAAGGCACCTGTTCAAAAGGAGGTGTCGGAGAAGGATGAAGAGGCGAAGGAGCAAAAGGGTAAGAAGGGTAAGAAGGCGGTTGGTAAGGAGCGAGGGGATAAGAATGTAAAGGAACAGGCAAAAGGTAATGCCCTGCACCACAGTATGCTACCTGTTTCAAATTTGTTTTTCTGTTATATGTACTTGAGTTTATTGTTGCACATCTAGCATTCCATGGGATTCATTGTGAATCCCATGGGATTCATTGTGATGTCTTTTTTTTTAATGTTTTTTTTTACGTAGATTGTGATGACATTGAAGATACGAAAAAGGTTTTGAAGGGAAAGGGTTTGGCTAAGAGAAAGAGGGAGAATTCTGATGACGTTGATGATAAGAAGCGTGTAAAGAAGGAAGAATATGATGAAGAGGGGAAGTCGAAGAAGATAGGTAAGGAGTTGACGGCAGAAGAGGAAGCGCGTGAAAAGTATGTTGCCATGTTTCCGATTCTTAAAACACGGACAACACCTACAGCTCTTTTTGCTGCCATCCGTGACGCTAAGGTTGATATGAGGCAGTTTTTGGCTGACATCGGATTTAGTTCGTTACACAAGTGTAACATAGATCACATTCCTTCAAGGTTTGGAAGGTATGTAGTTTCTAGATTTCATGCAGAAAGTTGTGAGTTGGTTTTGGAGAATGGCGAGACAATCAAGGTCACTAGTTCAAAAATTCATGAGATATTAGGTGTTCCATTTGGTGGTCTATCTCTATTTTCTCTAGATGCTAGATCAGAAAATGATGACTTTGTGACGAATTGGATCGGTCAGTTTCATCCTAAAAAACTCAAGGATGTCCGTGTTAATGACATTGCTAATAAATTGATCGAGTCTCGGGAAGTCGACTTCCTTTTTAAAGTCAACTTCTGTACCCTTTTTGCAAACTTGATGGGTGAGGTTGATGGGTTAAAGGGGAAGATATGTTTGGATGTTGTGTTAAGATTGCGTGAATATACTGATGTTAAGGCTATTGATTGGTGTGACTTTATTTTTTCCTGCCTTAAACGCCATAAAGTCCCAACAACGACATCTAATCATTATACTGGTCCATATACCTTCCTTGTTGTAAGTTTCTAAGTTTTGAACTCTATTTTTTTGATTATTAAATGTGTTTGTGTGACAGATTTGTTATAACCTTCTTTTACACTTTTTTGTTTTTCAGCTTTTGTATCTGGATTCCACAAAGCATGAAAAGATTCCTGTTGTCCGGACACGTCCTGCAATCAAAAGCTGGTCTTCATACTTAATGTCCCAACGACAGGATCTAGAACTTAAAGAAGAATGTTTTGGTTTGCTACCACTTCAACCAGAATGGACTGAATCCGAGGTTCAAGAGGCTGAAGGGTTTATTTGTGGCGATTCGGAAGATTCTGAGGTTCCTTTTAAAATTTTGTTTTTGTTTTACATTTATTGTTATTAAATGATATCAGTGTGAATCCCATGGGATTGAATACAGAATCCCATGGGATTCAATACAGAATCCCATGGGATTCACTACTAATCTTATTGAATTCATTATGAATCCCATGAGATTTGAAGTGAATCCCATGAGATTCTGTAATGAATCCCATGGGATTCATACAAACTCCAATGTTTTTTCTGAAATGATGTTTTTCTTTTTCTTGTTTACAACCACAGAGAATCCCATGGGATTCACATGCAATTCAGTTAGAAATGAAATCCAATGGGATTCATTGCATTGAGCTTTATTATGACTATTACAATGTTTCTTATTTCAGGACTTGTTTAATAAAATTGAAAAAAAGTTAGAGTTGATTTGTGATGAAAGACTTGTTATAGAAGATTATTTCACGAAAGCAATGTCAGATTACCCCGGTGATGCAAAGTTGCAAGAGCTACATCTAAAGTATGCTAATATTTTCAAGCAACCGAAGCTATTAATTGAGAATGTCAATGAAAGGAAGGATGACGATGATAAGGATGATGATGAGGATAACGATGATGAAGAGGATGATGATGATGATGGTAATGAGGATGATGACGATGATGATGGTAGTGGGAAGGATGACGATGGTGATGAGGAGGATGATGATGACGATGATAAGAATGGGAAGAAGGTAACTTTAGAAGATTTGGCCGATGAGGCCGAGAAACAAGATGAAGATTTTGTTGAGAAGGATGAGGCTGAGAAGGAAGTTGATGAGGCTGAGAATGATGAATCTGATAAAAAAAAGAGGATGAGGCTGAGAAGGAAGTTGATGAGGCTGAGAAGGAAGTTGTTGAGGCTGAGAAGGAAGTTGATGCTAAGAAGGGTGAGGCTGAGAAGGAAGTTGATGAGGCTGAGAAGGATGAGGTTGAGCCTGAGATCACGTGCACACCGGAGGGGTTAACACAATGGATAGAAAATAATTTAGATAATGTTGATGAGATTATCATGTGTATAGCTGCTGAGCACGCATATGTAATATTCTTGAATCTCTTTCTTTTTTACGAAAATTTTGTTTCTTTTTAATTAAATCTTTTTATTGTTTTCAGCAAGAATCGCTCAACGGAGGTCCGGATCCAATGATGCCGGATCCAATGACTCCTGAAAGAATCGCTACTCGAGCTGGAAAACGTGAGGTGAAACCTTCTTCGTACATGTTATCTCCGTATATGAATAAAAAGACAAAGGTTGTATCCAAAATCACAAAGCTGGTGTTTATTCTAGGAAATAGTTTGTTTTCAATGCAAGGCGACAAGTTGTAAGTTTACGTGTATTTTTAATATAGTTAATAAAAAAAAAAAAAACATCTAATCCCATGGGATTCAATACAGAATCCCATGGGATTCAATACAGAATCTCATGGGATTTGAAGTGAATCCCATGGGATTCTATATTGAATCTCATGGGATTCAGTACTGAATCCCATGGGATTCATACAAACTCCAAACTGATTCTGAAAGATGTTTTTTCTTTTTCTTGTTTACTCATATAGTGAGAAAATTTTTGAATCTGATTCTGATTCTCCGGAGTTCACGGTGTTTTCCATTCGTTTGCAAATGGAAACGTTAGCACCCGGTTTGTGGATTGATTCAAATGTTGTTGACTGTTGGAGTGCTATTTTAAACTATGAAGAGAGATTTAAAGAACATGGTTCTCCATCACGGCACTTTTTTCCAACAAGATGTATTGTAAGTATTTATTTTTGATTTGCTTTAGTAAATTTCTTATTTGTTTAATAAAGTGCTTATCATCTTATCTGACTTACCAAACACCCCCAAAGCAATACAAATCATAACATGATCTTTTAAATTGCATATACAGGTAAAATCTATGTTTGATGGAACGTTGGCATCTGAGGACAATAAATTTGAAAGTTTTGAAGATGAAATTTTAGCTCAGTTTGCAGATAATGTTGCTGGCTTGGCTCTCGACGGCATTGACTTTTTTTTTTTTTTTTTTTTTTTTTTTTTTTTTTTTTTATAAATTGATGTTTGTGTTTTTACTTTGGATTCATTTTTATTATTTTTGTTTTGTTAAAACAGGCTTTTTTTTCCAATTTGCAATGGTGGCCACTTTTACGTCATCGTGATCAGCCTTACCAGAACAATATCGATAACAATACTAGATAACAGTGATTCGGGAGCAACTTATGATTCGAAATATAAAAAAACATGTGAACTACTAGTAAGTATTTTTTTTTTCAACTTAGTACTTGTAAGTATTTACTTTTCTGTTTTTAAAGAGATTCATTAGAAATCCCATGGGATTCATTTTTTTTTCAACTTAGTACTTGTAAGTATTTACTTTTCTGTTTTTAAATAGATTCATTAGAAATCCCATGGGATTCATACTGAATCCCATGGGATTCTGCAGTAATCACATGGGATTCTTTGATGAATACTTTATGATTTAAACATAATCCCATGGGATTAATACATAATTCCATTTGAATCACTATTGACATTTTCCTAGAATTCTAGTAATTTATGATCTTTTTTTTAATAATTTTGTAGAAAAAGTTGTTTTCCCGACATTTGAAGCTCTATGGTCACAAAAAGCATGCTAACATTCTTAAAGCTAAACCAAGAATCCCAAAGCTAAAATGGAGAACCAAGAAAAATTTCCGTGATTGTGGTATTTTCACAATGCTACATATGGAATGTTACCATGGTGAACCTGCTACAAAATGGGATTGTGGGCTGTTTTCCGAGTCTGGCTGCTGTGAAATGGATGGTTACAAGTTGACGCAGGGTGATATGTTGAGGCGTCTGAGATTCAAGTTTGCTACCAAGATCTTGTTACATGAGATTAATATGCATGCTGGTAAGCTTATTGATCTAGCAAAAGAGTTTGATAAACTTCCTCGTCTAGAAAAGATGAACATAATTGTTGAAGCTATTAAGAATAGGGAAAAGCGCGAAGTGATTCCAGAAAAGACTGAAAAGTTAGCCGTTGATCCAGTTGAAGCTATCAATAGTTGATCAGTTGATTGTAGAATGTTAGAAAACATGTTAATTGATGTTAGATCAGTTTTGAGAATGTTCTTTTGAAAACATGTGCATTGATGGTAGATGGTAGATCATTTTGAGAATGTTATAACAGTTGAGAGTTTATGATGGAGTTTTATAATGTTAACTGTTGTTTATCTTTTATGTGAATTATACAGAATCCCATGGGATTCATTGTGGTTTTATAATGTTAACTTGTTGTTTATCTTTTATGTGAATTATACAGAATCCCATGGGATTCATTGTGAATCCCATGGGATTCATTGTGAATCCATGCAGATTATGCATACAATTTTTTAAATAAAATATAAGTATTGGATTTATTGTGAATCCCATGGGATTTCTAACTGAATCTCATGGGATTCATTGTGATCCATTCAGATTATCTCTCCCCTCTGTTACGAGTAAGTTTTTAAACAGAATATAAATAACAAATATGTGAATTAAACATAATATAATTTGAATATTCAATCTATATATTCAAGAAAACAATAAAAAAGAACTAACAAAAAAAATAAGTAAATTAATTTTTTTCAAACATCAGTTGGTTTCGCCTTTCGCCTTGCCTTTGGGTTCATCGGACAAGTTGTTTTCGTATGAAAGTTCGTCTTCTCTCCACAATGTCCACAAGGCTTCATTTGTTTCTTTTTAACTTGAAGCGCTTTTTCTCTTTCACTCTTTCGCCTTTCATTTCGTTCTGCTTCTGAAATATTCCCTTTATTTCTTGCTTTTGTTGGATTGTTAACTATTTTCTTTTCAGGGTTAGAAATAGCAAAATGATCACCAATTACATCTGCTGTATTTCTTGAAGGAGGATTTGGCACCTCGGCCTCCACTTCTGTTTTCAATGTCTTTAACTTTTCTACAAAAGCACCCATCTTCACTTTGTCTTTGCTCAACCGAAACAAACATTCATCCACCAGAAACGTTGCCTCATTTGTAAGTCTTTGAATTTCTTCATCTGTTTCACCATATCTGTTTCTTTTCCTTCTCAAATTAGGTGGTATGATATCTCTTGTCCAACGCCTCAAAATATATTGTTTTGGAATGAAGTTAATATCACGATTCTTGAAAACACAGAATATGTGTCGGCATAGGAAACCGAATCGTACAAAATGTCTGCAACTACACACCACCGACCCATCTTCTGTATTACGCAGTACCTTTTTAAAACACAATAATTATTAGACAATCCCATGGGATTTTAAACAGAATCCCATGGGATTTTAAACAGAATCCCATGGGATTCCCAGTGAATACCTATAATTATTAGTCAATCCTATTAGACAATCCCATGAGATTCATACTGAATCCCATGGGATTACTATGGGATTGATTATGAATCCCATGGGATTACTTTATTAATCCTAGTTTATACGAGAAAGTAATATACCTTATAGTCTACAAATATTTCTGTTGCTACTGTTTCGCCTTCATCTGCTAGTTCTTTTGCAACTTCCTTATTAAGGATTCTATAAGCTGCCGGATTTTTGTCTCTAACAATAACAATCTCAGAACGTTCGTCTATTTTTAGTTCCTGTATCGCACAAGTCCAGCATGTCTCTTTTATTTCCGTTTGAACAAGTAGAAATATTGTCCTAGTATAAACTTTTGCTGCATGACGTTCAATTGCTAACTTTGTTTCACATTTTGGAGCCGCATCTAGTGTTTTAAAGTCCAAATGTTCTTGAATATAACGTTGTCTCTCCATTGCTGATTCATAGGACATCATGAAACTAACAAGTGTCGCTCCTGGGCTTGTGAAACTTTTGAAGAATGAGTTTTCACTCTCAGACCTTGATGTCATTCTCATCAATCCAAACAAAGGCGAGGTGATAAAATAAGCTGGAATCCACATTTCTCGTAGTTTAAACATTTTGGTCATCCATTTGTGGTTTTGCAAACCAAAATCTTCAATCAACTTAGCCCATTTCTCTTCAAATTCCATCGGTTCCATGAACATATTCCAAATTATCTTGTTTAAACGCTTCTTGAAATCAGTTTCATTGTATATTTCCTTACAAATCTGTAAATAAAATGATAAACACATGTAAACCACTGTCGGATTCCCAGATGAATCCCATGAGATTCAGAGATGAATCCCATGAGATTCAGAGAAGAATCCCATGGGATTCAGAAAGAATCCCATGGGATTCAGGAAAGAATCCCATGGGATTCAGGAAAGAATCCCATGAGATTCAAAGAAGAATCCCATAGGATTCTGAATGAATCTCATGGGATTAAGAAAGAATCCCATGGGATTCAACACAGAATCCCATGGGATTCAGAGAAGAATCCCATGAGATTCAGATAAAAACATTCAATAAATTACCTTTGCTGGAATTTTTTGGTGAATATGCCACATGCAAAGTCTATGTTTTGATTTAGTGAAAACGGCTTCAATGGCTCTTTTCATTGCCCCGTCTTGATCCGTCACCACCATCGTTGGTTCTTTAGAAAAAGCAGTCATGAATGCCTTTAGTAGCCATGTGTAGGATTCAGTGTCTTCTTTTAAAAGCATTCCCGAACCAAGCGTGACACACTTTTTATGATTATCGACACCGGTAAATGGTACAAACACCATGTTGTATCTAAAAATAACATAAGTTTTAGTGACAAAATCAAATGTTATTACTGAATCCCATGGGATTCATACAGAATCCCATGTGATTTCTAAATGAATCCCATGGGATTCAGTATGAATCCCATGGGATTTATAACAGAATCTTATGTGATTTTTCATCAAAATAAATTATATTAAAAACAAACACTTACTTATTACTCCTGAATGTTGCATCAAAAGATACTATGTCTCCGAACTCCTTATAATTGCATTTTGCAACTTCATCCGCCCAAAACATTGTGACTAACTCACTTTCTTCTACCTTATACTGAAATGTAAAGTTTGGCACATACAACTTTCTGTTTTCCATTTTATTTATAAGCATTTGTGCGTCACTTTCGCCTATGAATATATTAATATTTCGCTGATGATTCTTAAAATCAGAAGATGTCCCATGTACATATTCATATCCACCTTTCATTCTCGTTAACAAGTTGTGAGCCCGTGTTGCACCTATTTTGTTTGTTGCTGCTTTAACAACAAACATTTTTTCTGCTTCGGTCATTTTTCTTTGCTTTTTTGTAAAATGTTTATACTCTTTTGGTATAAGCATATGATTATGTTTTGCAATAAACTTAATTAGCTTGTATTTTCCAGAAACGATATCCAATTCTAACCTTATACGAGCTTGACAACCTGTTACATGTAGAGTTGTATTTCTTTTTTGTTTCTCGCTGTGCTTAGGATCCAAAGTATCTACATTAATATGTCTCGGAGCTCCTTCTTTGTTACACATGATGTACTTGGCTTGTACAATTCCAGATTTTGTTAATCGTTGTCCTGCTTTTTTAATTTGAAACCCTCCCGCTTCAGCATAGGTACTATACATATCTATAGCTTCCTCTATAGTATCATAGTATTTCCCCTCTTCTGGTACAACAATTCCTTCCACATGAGGCTCCCAATATATCGATCCACCCGGTGTCTCGGTGTGTTCATATAAAGTTGGTCTTGGTGATCTCATAGAATCTGCATATAAAAAGAAAAATATTAAGGGATTAAGATTTAAAAAAAATGTGAATCCCATGGGATTTATATGTGAATCCCATGGGATTTATATGTGAATCCCATGGGATTTATATTTTCATGTTGAATCCCATGGGATTCACATATAAATCCCATGGGATTCACATAAGATTCTGTTATAAATCCCATGGGACTCACAATGAAGACCTTTATATTTTCATGCTGAATCCCATGGGATTCACATATAAATCCCATGGGATTCACATAAGATTCACATATAAATCACTTGAATCCCATGGGATTTGCTTTTTTAAAAAAGAATTGAATTTAATCACATATAAACCACTGGAATCCCATGGGATTTTGCATTTTTACAACAACATTTGAATCTAAAAACATGTAAACCCTAGAATCCCATGGGATTTGGGATTTTTACAACAACATTTGAATCTAAAAACATGTAAACACTGGAATCCCATGGGATTTTGGATTTTTACAACAACATTTGAATCTAAAAACATGTAAACACTGGAATCGCATGGGATTTTGGATTTTTACAACAACATTTGAATCTAAAAACATGTAAACCCTGGAATCCCATGGGATTTGGGATTTTTACAACAACATTTGAATCTAAAAACATGTAAACACTGGAATCCCATGGGATTTGGGATTTTTACAACAAGAATTGAATTAAGGAATTTACCAGTGGTTTCATTGACAACATCATCTTTATCTTGACTTTCATCCACTGGAACTTCAATTAAATCAGTTTCGTCTACTGGCGGCATTCTTTCCCGGTTAATCGGTGGTGGTTCAATGGTGATTCATACGGTTTGATGTGATGGTGACGGTTTTAATAGATTTGATTCCGGCGGTTTGATTCCGGCGGCGCCAGTTTGATGTGAGGTGTTTGCTGTGATGGCGAGATTGGTGGTTTGATTTGATTCCGGCGGTGGTTTCAATGAATCCGGCGGTGGTTTCATTATTCCGGTGTGGTTTCAATGTTCTCCGGCGTGGTGTTAATGATTTCCGACGGTGGTGACGAATTCCGGCGGTGGATCCGATCAGATTTGGATTTGGGTTTTTTTTTATGAGAGAGAAAGTGTAATGATAAATGAGAGGATTTGGGATATTTTTTTTGCTTTTATTGTAACATATGATTTTACTAATATACCCCTCCTTGTTATTTTCAGATGGAATGTGGACCATTGGATGAAAGAAGGTTGGATGGTTGAGATCTTCTCATTTGTTCTTTGGATAACTTGGGTTTTGCATGGATCTCATCTCCTTCACTAATACCTAATTAAAATAGGGTAAATCTATAGATATTCTATGCACTAACCGAAACAACTCATATGCTTTCTCAATTCATTTACCACTCATCATGCTCTAAAGGATCTTACACGTTAGTCCTTGTGGTTGTAGAATCTTACAGTGTCAATCCTTTTACCTAATGGTCGTTTGTTTTTAGGGTTATCTCTTTGCAGCGTCCATCCTTTTGTACGTTTTCGTCCGTTCTTATACGTTTTCGTATGTTTTTATATGTTTACGCCTGTTTTATACGTTTTCATCCGTTTTTATATGTATTCGACTGTTTTCATACGTTTTTATCCGTTTTTATACATTTTCGTTCATTTTTATATGTTTACGTCTGTTTTATACGTTTTCATCTGTTATTATACGTTTCATCCGTTTTTATACGTTTTTGTCTCTTTTTCTTACGTTTTCCTACGTTTTATACGTTTTCATATGTTTTTATCCGTTTTTATACGTTTTCATTCTTTTTTTTTTATACATTTTCATCGGGTTTTAAACGTTTTCATTTTTTAATTTTTTTAGGTTTTCTTATGTTTCATACGTCTTTATCTATTTTTATACGTTTTCGTTCATTTTCATACATTTACATCCGTTCTAATACGTTTTCGTTCGTTTTTATACGTTTTCGTCTATTTTTCTTACGTTTTCATACGTTTTAATCCGTTTTAATATGCATTCATCCGTTTTTATACGCTTTCGTCCGTTTTTAAACATTTCATCGTTTTTAAACATTTCATCCGTTTTTAAACATTCCATACGTTTTGTTTTTTGTTTTTATATGTTTTCTTACATTTTCATACGTTTTCGTCCGTTTTTATAGGTTTTCATCCGTTTTTATACCTTTTCGTCCGTTTTTATACATTTTCGTCCGGTTTCTTATGTGTTGGTACGTTTTTATATGTTTTCATCCGTTTTTATACGTATGATAATGTAAGAAAAACAGAAAAAGCATAAGAAAACATATAAAAACGGATAAAAATGTATGAAAAATCAAGAAAAATAAACGAAAACATATAAAAATGAAAAAAAAAAAAAAAAAACAAATTACCAAAATAAACCATATACACACTCATATTACCAAAATAAACTTTTTTTCTATACTTTACCAAAATGACCAAAACATGTCATTTTCGTTTTCCATTGCCCCACATACCAAGATCATGTCACAATCATAGCATTTACCAAAAAGCATGTTTTATGAGACTGTTTTCTAACGGTACTTTTAGGTTAATGCAACTTATTGCATGTCCATCATTCATTCATTTGGTGCACCTAAAATAATTTATGTGCCGACTTTCTTATACAGAAAAAGTAATGTGATAAATCCTCTCTTTTCGTATGGTCAGAAAATATAATGATCACAACTTGTATCATTTAACAAGTTGTTCTTTGTATCATCATACTAATGAAAATAAACAAAGGCATGTAAAAAGACAAAATAGGAAGCATATATATTTGATGCACATGCATTGATAAAGCCAAAAAGTAAAATGCAAATCCCTCTCATATTCTCGTGCTCATATTGCAATAGCAGATACTACCCTTTTCACATTGCAAAGCCATCGTCAAAAACCTCCCTCGCTTTTCCGGTGATCTTCCGTTCACTCTCGAAACCGGGTATGTTCCAAAATCTATGCTCTTTAAACTTTGTAGATCTTCCTCCTCTCGCCTAGACGCTCGCCTAGACCTTCCTCCTCGCCTAGACCTTCCTCCTCTCGCCTAGACACTAGCCCACGCCCACACAATCTCGCCTGGCACCAATCTCGCCTAGCTTCTCGCCCAGGCCCACGCCTAGAACTAGTTCTACACGCCCAGAACTAGTTCTACACGCCCAGAACTTTTCCCTCGCCCACTCACTCGCCAGGAACTTTTCAGTCGCTCGAAAGAACACGTGTAACGTTAAAAATGTATCCTGAAATTGATCTAAAGGATGATATTTAAAAGTTCATTTTCGTAAATTACACGGGCGAAGTTCAGTTTCGTAAAGTTATAATAAAAACGGGTCGTTTAAGAAATTTTCTCATAAAAAAACGTATGAAACTTTTTAAAATGGATGAAAACGTATAAAAGTGAACGAAAATGTATAAAAACGGATAAAAGCGTATGAAAATGTAAGAAAAACAATATGTATAAAAACGGATGAAAACTTATAAAAGCGTACAAAAACGGATTAAGACGCATGAAAGCGCAAGAAAACGTAAAAAAACAGGAAAAAAGTATGAAAACGTTTAAAAACTGATGAAAACGCCAAAAACTGACGAAAACATATAAAAACGGATAAAACGTATGAAAATGTAATAAAACGGATTAAAACGTAAGAAACACAGACGAAAACCCATAAAAAGGGATGAAAATATAAAAATGGACGAAAACGTCTAAAAACAGACGAAAACTTATAAAAACGGACGAAAACATATAAAAACGGATACAAACGTATGAGAACGTAAGAAAAAGTATAAAAAAGATCAAACGTAAGAAAACCAAAGTGAAGCGTATAAAAGCGGATGAAAATGTATAAAAATGGATAAAAGCGTAAAAAAAGTTAAAAAGTACAAGAATGGACAACAACGTACCAAAAGATAGACGCCGCTAAAAGATAACCCTAAAAACAAATTGCCATTAGGCAAAAGGATTAACCCTGCAAGATTCAGCAACCACATGGACTAACATGTAAGATTTTTTTAGAGTATAACGAGTGGTAAATGAATTGAGAAAACATGATGAGTTATTTCGGTTAGTATATAGAGTATCTATAGATTTTGCCCAATTAAAATACGAAATAGAGGGCAACATGCTGCCATTGTTAAGCTCCAAATGGCAGCTTCCAGACCACTTTCAGATTTAAGGAGCAAAGATTCCAGTCCACTTTTAGATTCTCAAATGATCACTCAGTAATCAAGAAAAGGATAACATTAAAAATCACATTTTACAGATAGGAGTGATCCCCAAAAGATCAAAGCATTTCCTCATAACCACTTCAGTTGCCTCACACAATAATAATTTGCTCGTCTTCTCACTAGACCCAACAACCTGCCAAAACATTCAAAGTTACGTTAAACCCTGACACAGAATCATCAGATTTGCCATTCCATAAATCAAGACTAACTTCAACAAGTAAGAGAAAAAGCGTATATGTAAGTAAATGTACCTGCCATATGGAAGAGCTTAAACCAGTAAACTTCTCGCATAATCCATACAGGTATTCACACAGGATATGTGGCGCAAGAATTGTGAAAGCCTCTCTGAGAACCTAAAAAAGAAAACTTAGATTATTAATGGCATAATATAATCTACATTTATAAATCATATACAACTATCAATATTTATAGTTTTTTTTCTTAACGGATCAAAAACTGAAAACATCTTGATTTGTGTTTTTAATTATTCATTAAACTTCTAAGAGCACTAGGTATCAAAACTAGCATCACCTCTACATCACCTCCACATCCTCCAAAACACTTTACTTTATACATTTCATCTTCCATGTTAAAAATAAATAAATAAATAAATCAAACTATACACACAACCCCTCGTTGTGCAGACGAAGAGGGAGACAACGGCGAGCCACAACGAGCTAGGGCGGTGTCACGACGAGCCTTGGCGAAGTGCCACATAGGCACGGCGAGAGGTGACAACGAGCGACACCTAGTGCTCTAAGTATTCAATTCCAACAACTATGCTTTATAAAACACCCATGTTATAACGATAATTAGGAAGAACTATATGAATTTTGTGAGATACGATTCCGTATGAATCGATCCTCCTAGATTTTCACGCCCACTCCTCTTCAAATACCCACGTTAGACCTAATCTGTAACATAACTCAAACACAGTAGAATCCTGAAGAAAGCGTGAGCCGACAGTTTGAGGGAGAGCATACGAGTCTCGAAAACAAGATCATATCATAGGACAATCTTTGTTCTGCATCAGTTTAAACCGTATGTGTGTAACTGGAACCTAAGGAGTGGTTGACTAGTTGAGTTTCTATGTAGCGTTACATTTTGATCGATCTTCATTTTCATGTCTAGTATGGTCTAAACATAGAATTTTTTTTTATAAATAAAAGGATTATTCCTGGAGTCATCAACACTTGTGCATTATAGGATGAAGATAAAGACTTACAAGTAATTATCAAAAAATTAATGGCAAAAAAAAAAATATAGAAAATGCACTGCATATAAGAACAATGGTGACCGAAAAATTGATGATTCTGTTAATCAACATTAAGATGCCATTTAAACAGTTCCAAGTCTTCATAAGAATTGTTGAGTTGGAATGTAAAGATTTCATTTTTGTTAATAATTCATATTTAGAGCATACAGGAAATTTAACAGATCATCATCTTACCTCAGTAAACCGGAGTAAATATAATCCCAACTCACGCTCATCATCGTTCATCAATATTAACTCTTCAGCCTGACGCAAACAATTATAATATTGTCTTAATATATGAAATCGGCTGTTTTACCTTAATCTTACACACACATGCGAGCAAACTTGCTTTTTCATAATATGTTTTTCAACTTTAATTTGAAAACATCACACTAAAATTAACTGTGAGTTTTTTTAATGTACCAAGTCCTAACCCTACATATATAGTGTTTGTCTATGAAATAATATTGAAACGAAAAGAAATTCTTACCGTTAACTCCTTGATGTCTTTACTAGAACTCCTGATAATTGAACAAACTTGATGATGTGTATAATGTAGATATATAGCAGTATTTTCCTAGTTATAAACGAATGTGAGCAAATAAGAAACAAGGTCGATGTAAAGATTTCAAATCAATAAGGGAATACAACAATTGCATAACATCATAAAGACTACGTACCTTTTCATTAAGCATCTGATCAAAACTGAATGTATAATCAGTCAATCTGTTGTTCTTCAAGTCTGCATACCTATTAATTAAGAACAGAAGCATAGAATATGAATAAGCACGAAACTTTACCAAAAAGTAAGGTATCTTGTGTTATGAAACGAAGTGAATAGCGCGTAAGCATTGTTTAATTAAATATAAATAAATTTGTAAATTTGTTTATTTACACTTCTTTTTCAAAATTAAAAAATTGATTACAGCAAGTTTTCGGAAATTAAAATTTACTTCTCTACTCATAACTACAATAGTCGTAATATTTATGATAAAGCAAAAGAATCTTACTTAACGGCACCATATCCAAGTGCTTCAGCAGCATGCTCAAGATCCTCAGCGGTCCACTCATCAGCCATGCCAGCTAAAAAAAATGCATGTGTAGTCATTTTAAATCGACCCATTAACTAAATGCGAAACAGGTCAAGCAGGTTGAAAGCCAAAATGATATATGTGGTATACCTTGACCCGTAAGGAGCACTTTACATCGAATTTTGGCTTCTTCAAGCAGATTAACAAAGCTAACCAGTTTAGTATCAAAAGTTTGGAATCTATCAAAATCATCACCTTGAACATGACCAAATCCAACATGGCTTAAAGAGTATTTAGAATGATCATCTGTGATCCACCCAACACATTTAGCAGCCTACATATGCAAACAGTAGAGCTCAATAAGTATTCAATTCGATATCTTGATCTTTTTTTTGGAAGATGTTATCAGTTATGGTGTATAAACGTTACTTACAGTGATGCATATTTCAATATAGTCTCGTTGCCCTACATCAGTCACATGCACTATCGAATCTGCTTTTTCCACATCAAGTGCATGCCTGCATATGCAGAAAGTAGAGGTTTTTTAAGCTTTCCCCCCCCCCCCAAAAAAAAAAAAAAAAAAAACGTGTTACTTCCCAATTGAAATATGTTTTGACCAAATCAGCATTTATAACAAGTAAACTAACCGCAAAGCTGTGAGATACACAAGAGGTAATTTTCGTCCCTCGATAAATACCGCCTCATCCCCTTCACTGACTATAGTCAAACCCTTTCCCCTCAATAAATCAAGAGTCTCGCTAATGTAGAGATCATAAGAGCGTTTACCCTGAAAATATATGGATATAAACTCAAAAACAACAAAAATAATGGAATTAAACTCAAAAACAACAAAAATAAGACATTCAAACAGCAAGACCAACTGCAGGTACCTCAATGTCCAGATGATCCTCATCATGTATTTTTTTTCGGAGCACAACAACTCCAGAATACTCGAGCATACGAGCTAACGTTTCTCCGATAAAAGTGGATCGTAAATGATCCGTATGCATTTCCTCGGTTATATTTCGTGACAAAAAGTACACAACTGATTTTTTCACTGAAACTTTGGGTGCCCATGTGTCTATCCCATCCGTTAGCATCTTATGAATACTCTGCAAGAAAAGAACGGAATTAAGGTCAGAATTGTAATGTGTCTAATCAACAGTTGGAAAAGAAAATAAAAATAAAATTACCTTAGCTATCCATTTCCCGCATAACTTAAACTTCACAAAACCAGGACCACATACGACGCACCTTTCCATCATGTCCTTATAGTCAGAACCCATGATATTATCCTTCAAGAACTATGAAAAAAAAGAGTAAGAATCCTAGGCAGTATATTCAAAATACATGATATTTCACTCAAAAAAACTATATTACCACTCCAGCATGTTTTGGTCCTTTATACTTGTGAGTTCCCTTTATTTCAGGCCATATGTGCATGACACTCGAGCTATTACCAAATGAAAATTTTCTGGATTAGTACTCATCATTCACAAAGAAAAAATAATAATACATACTAAAGAAAGTAAAACTGCACAAGTATGAGAATGAACATATTTACCATAGGTAATCGCCACCGTCCTCTTTGGTGCAAGTAGAAATACTACAAGATACGGATTTTCGAGGATTGAAAGTACGTTCCAGTGACGTGTTAAATACCTTTGTAATTTCTTCTTGAAGGCTCCATCTATTACGTTCCTGTATAACAATACAAAACCATCTTTGTAACTGTTAATTATTATATCCTCTATTTTTTTTATATATTAAGCTTCTGAATCTAAAGTTCACGTTAATAGACTTACATCAGGCTCCGCCATAGTTGATGTAGTACGGGCTCCAATTTTTCTTCTTTCAGTCTACTTTTGCAGTAACAAATATTAGTTCGATTAGCATGAAGAAAGGAGAAATTTTGATAGCAAGAACTCGGGCTAACTTTACCAAAAATAATATGTACACACTACACAAATCAGTTGCAGTTCTTATTTTTATTATTTTATTCAATCTGAGATATTCCGACTTTTTACCTTTACAAGAGTAAGATGATAAAAAATGCTAGAGCATATGGAGCCTTATGAAACGATGGAAGTGACAGAGTGATAACTAAAATCGCAATTTAAACATACAGACAATATGGATGAATAGAGCTGTAAATTACTCACCAGATGACTGACAGATGAGTTTGAGGAGGAAGAGATTTTTAGTTTGTCACACGGCAGCTTCCAGTTAACTTTCAGATTTAAAGAGCAATCCTTATTCTTTATAGAACCAGTGAAGCTGCAATCATCACGAGGCACTGGGAATTCATACGTGCCCGACAAAATTTCACACGCAGTGGTGTAGTCATATAACTCTGCCTCAATTATGAGAGAGAATTTGGCTGGTACAGCCAACGCAGATCGCATCAGGTTTAACTTTCCCCGGTTATAAAAATTAGGACCCTCGGTTTGAAAGAGCATTACATAGTAATCATAAGCAGGAGGGTCATAATCAAAGCCTTTACCATAATAAGCCCTTACCCTTCCATAAACTTTTGTTCCCGAAGAAGTTGGTTCAAATTCTATTTCCAGATCTGCGTCTACTGCATACTTTAATGCAACGTAACACAGCTCTAGAGAGCCATCTTTACCTGTTGTAATATTCTTACCGGAACCACCATTGGGTTTGTCTGGGAGGCTTATCATCGCATGGGTATCACAAACTTGAAACGCTTCATCATCAAAGTATTCCTTGTCCCCGGTAGTTTGAAGTGTACAAGTAGCTTCTAAGTTACAACCTAACTGTTCTAAATTTCCATAATACTCATTACTATCATATTGAGCCCATATCTCCATCAGAGCTTCATGTTCTAATCTAACATCATCGTCGACCTCTATATATCTTACAGGTTGATACTCAGAATCTTTAGGAAATATCTCAATGTCATCGACCCTTTCACTGGTAACATAGAGTTTGGCAGCAATCTGAACGACGGAGGTAGAGAAGACTGGAAGTGAACAATCACAAATGTATTGACGATGAAAACCCCCGACTGAGAGGTGTATGGGATTACTGAATTCACGGTTGAATACGTCGAAATATGTATTCTGTAACAACGGATCTGGTGAGATATGATCAACTGCTGCCTGAATAGTCCCAAAGAGCTTAAGGCCGCTAAGAATGTTGTCATTATAAAGAAAAACGCTACACAGCTCAAACCGAAAGGGGGGACCTTCACCAAAAATGGACATCCTGTATATATGCTGAAACCAATCAGCTATAAGCAAAGTAAACTCGTTACAAGTGTATATAGACTATAGATTGATTGGCCGGTAATGAGTTTAAATATTAGGCCTATCTATCTATGTACAAGAAACAACACTAGCTAGGAGCAAAACATAGTTTGGCATTAATAACATTTCTCTAAAGATGAAAAGCCGGTTCTGAAAAGTAAACTCACTTACAGTTCGTCCTCGGATAGATCTGCAAACGGTATAAGTTTGGGTTTTTTTATATCCGCCTGCTGGTTTTCTACTTGTGTCAGATGATGTTTTTGTGGGATGATTTCATCATCATCCATAAACCTGGTTAAAAAACAGTGTTTAGCCAAAATAAAGGTAAACTCCATATAAAATAATACTAAGTCATTAACCTAAACATAGTTTACAGTCTATACATAATTAGGTCCATCCATTTCATATAAACTATTTGGTTTCATGGACCTATTTTGAAACTTTAAGTTTATTATAATAAACATAGGAAAAGTTAAAAAATAAGCGACAAAAAGTGAAGTGAGGTTATGAAACATAATAAGCCGAAAACCAAATAAAACGGCTATATAAGCCAAAACAAACACCGCGCTTGCCATGTCATGATAAGCTTATATATGCCGAAAAAAGTTTCAAAATAAGAGCCACAAACAAACACCCCTCGTCCTCTTCACCAGCCATTTTTAACAAAAATCCATGGTGAAAAAAAAAAAAAAAAAAAAAACACTTCAAATAAATAGCTACGAGAAAATTTAATTGATACTTACATATCTTCTTCTTCTCCTACATTAACATCATCAGGTGTTGTTGTTGTCATATTTCTTTCTTTCTGTTTCTGCTATACGGTAAAAAGTAAATATTAATAATAATGAATTAATTAACCATTCAATTTGGGGTTTTCTTACTTCTTTAACCTTCTTCTATGTAATTCCTTAATAAGCTTTGGCTGTGTTGTTTTTTTGTTTGTTTGTTAAATAAAAAAGGGTTTTGGCCGTACAATAGCAACGTACTTTGCCAAATGTACCGATCTAGTACGCGTACTTTTTTTTGTTCCACTTAATGTAACGAACTTTCTGTTTTTGTACCAATCTACCCCATGAAACTTGTTTAACCGGCACCAAAAAAATTTTTGCCCATTTTTTCACGTTTTTGTCCGTTTTGCACGTTTTTATCCGTTTTTACACATTTTCGTCAGTTTTTAAATGTTTTTGCACGTTTTCACACGTTATCACACGTTTTCATCCGTTTTTGCCCGTTTTCGTTCGTTTTTGCCCGTTTTCGTTCGTTTTCGCACGTTTTCGTCTGTTTTCGCATGTTTTTGAACGTTTTTGCCCCTTTTTGCATGTTTCATCCGTTTTTGCCCGTTTTCGCACGTTTTCGTCTATTTTCGCATGTTTTTGAACGTTTTTGCCCCTTTTTGCATGTTTCATCCGTTTTTGCCCGTTTTCGTCCATTTTTGCACGTTTTCACACGTTTTTGCATGATTTCATCCGTTCTTACACGTTTTTGTTCGTTTTTACGCATTTTCATTCGTTTTTACATGTTTTCACCTGTGTTTGCACACTTTTTCCGATTTTCCACGTTTTCGTGCGTTTTTACTCATTTTTTCACATTTTTGTCCGAGGAGTTGAGAGAAAGGATCCTGATTTGGCTGAGGAAACATGACTTCTACTATGAAGAGCTTTTGGGTGTTACGGAGGAGAAGGAACAGGCTGCGGATACCGAGTTACCGGAGGTTGATGCTTTGGAAAGGAGGATTTCAAATGTTGAAGTTGTGTTTAAATATCTAAAGGATATGAAGGAAAGGAAGGAAAGGAAGAAAAGGGGTGATGCGAAAAGTAGTTGTTCTAACTTCTAACTAACTATGTGTTTAGATGATATGCAAATTTGTAATGGTTGTGGACTTGTAGTATCATCATTAAAATGTTTGTTGTTTATGTTACTGGTCTATTTTTGTTGTAAATTACTAAAGTGATGAATTCAGATAGTCTGCAAATGTACAAACTATTAGAAAGGGGGTGTTTGGCATGAGTGTATACATAACTCCCATTTAACATGTGCAGTTTCACTTTGGAAAGTCAAAATGCAATTGATAAATGTGCATGAGTGTATACATAATTCCATTTAACGTGTAGTTTGACTTTGGAAAGTCAAAATGCAATTGGTGAATGGGAGTCCTGAGTTATGACTACATTAGATAAAGGGGGTGTTTGACATGAGTGTATTCATTAGCATTTGCACGATTTCTAGCTAAATACACACATTAGATACACTACATGACAATTGACTTTAGAATGTCAATGTTTGGGTCAATTTGAATTTTGACCCATTGTACTAAAAATACTCTTTGTAACCATTCATTTCATTTTAATTCAATGTAAGTGTTCCATCCCAACTTCTGAATACATAGCATGATTAAACAAAGATAGACACATAACATTGTTCTAAAGACATTAAAGACAAACATATAATCCAAAAGACATGAAAGTTAACATAATTTCTATTGTTCAAAGATCAATTATTTGATCATTTGTCAAGTTGTAAATTTGTTTGTTCATACCTAGAGTGATATATATAGAAACGAGATTCTTCGACCAAAAACTTGTTTACGTTAATTTTGACGTAACGTGTTTGTACATTTTTTTATACATAAAAACGTAGAGATATCGAAAGATAGTAATAAAGTTTTTAGACATTATTTGCATCAACAAAAGCCATCGAGGATAACAAGAAATACTTAAGGATCAACAATGTGAATGAAACGTTGGAAATAGATAAAACCACCAACATTAAGGAATCTAGGAATCACCCTTTAGTCAACGTCATAGGAAATTTAAATCAAAGAACCCTTAGGTCACAAGCACATGATAAGAGTAAATTATTTTGCTTTGTATCGATAACCTAAGAATGTCAATGAAGCATTGAAAGATGAAAGTTAGATCATCGCAATGCAAGAGGAACAAAATCAATTTAAGTCTAACAATGTTTGGAGTTAGTACCAAGACCTAAGTACACAACCATAATAGGAACTAAGTGGGTATTTAGAAATAAGTTGGACGAAAATGGAGTTGTGTCTAGAAATAAAGGTAGGTTAGTTGTAAAAGGCTATAATCAACAAGAGGGAATTGATTATGACGAAACCTATGCACCCGTAGCTAGATTAGAGTCCACTAGGATATTAGTTGCTTACGCTTGTGCGTTAGATTTTAAGTTATTACAAATGGATGTGAAAAGTGCATTCCTAAATGGTTTGATCAATGAGGAGGTACATGTAGAACAACCCCCAGTATTCATTGATTTTGAGAAATCCGATCATGTTTATAAACTCAAGAAAGCCTTGTATGGTCTTAAGCAAGCTCCTAAAGCATGGTATGATAGGTTAAAAGCTTTTCTTATTAAACATGATTACACAATAGGAATGGTAGATAACACTCTTTTCACTATAAAGAAATATTCAAACATCATAATTGTTCAAATATATGTCGACTACATCATATTTGGTTCAACTTGTCGAGACGTGTGTGAAGAATTCTCAAAAATCATGCATGACGAGTTTGAAATGAGCATGATTGGTGAACTTAACTTCTTTCTTGGACTACAGATAAAACAATTAGAATATGGAATTTTTTTCAATCAATCTAAGTATGTTAAGGAAATGCTTAAGAAATTTGGATTAGAAGACTCTAAGCCTATGAAAACACCCATGGATACGGACCAAACACCCATGGCTACGGACACTAAGCTCACCAAAGATGAAGAGGGTGAATCCATAGATAACACAAAGTATGAGGCATGATAGGTAGTTTATTGTATTTGACGACAAGTATACCTGATATCATGTTTAGTGTCTACCTTTGTGCTTTCTTGCAAGAAGATATCTCACCTTGAAGCGGTTAAACGTATCTTCCGATATGTTAAAGGCACTATACATTTAGGATTATGGTATCCTAAGGGAATCGACATGAAAACTTTGGTTTACGTCGACTCCGATCATGCGAGAGATTATGTGGAATGAAAAAGTATTAGTGGCATTTGTACCTTCATGGGTTGTTTTTTAACTTCTTGGTTCTCTAACAAAACAAACGGCACTAGCAATCTCCACAACTGAAGCCGAATATGTAAGCGCCAGAAAGGCATGTCAACAAGTACTATGGATAAAACAAGCTCTCGTAGACTATGGCATCACACTTTACAACATCACAATCACGTGTGACAATAAAGGATCCATTGACTTAAGTAAGAACCCCGTGCAACATTCTCGCACAAAACACATAGAAATTTGCCACCACTTTCTTAGGGTTAATTTCCAAAAAGGAAACATATCTATAAAAAAGATTCCAACCAAAGAAAACATAGCATATATTTTCACTAAACCCCTTAAATGTGAACCATTTTACTATCTTTGTTTGGGCTTAGTAATGATGGTGCACATCCCTTAAATCTTCCTAAAACACATAATAAGTCTCTTCCTTCTAATCTGAGTCTAGGATTCTACTGAGCACAAAATGAAAATTGGGATTTTTTTATTATACTTTCCGTAGATATAACCATTGCATGCTTAAAACCATCTCCTGAAACTCTTTGATTACAAGAAAAACCCCAATTTATTTTCTCAAAACTTCTCACATTTAAGAAAATCATTTTCTTGCATTATTAATACAGGTCAAAAACGTTTTTCTCATGCATACATAATGATCTCACTATCCTCGGTCGGATAATGTAACTAATATATAATTTGACATGGTTAATCAAATAAACTTGAAATAAGGAAACTTTAGATTATCTCGTAGGTTTTCTTTTCTATAGAGTCGAGATAATCGCATCTCCACATATGTTGCATGTAGACACACACTAGAAACATTTTCCCTGGAAGAAATCTTGAACCTTCTGGTGACAGTCCCCTAATCAAAGGACGGTTCCCCATATTTAAAGGAACGTATGGTCATTTACGGGACCGTCCCAAGATCGACAGTCACTTTAATCTTTTAAATTTCTTTTTCTGCACCACCCTTCTAGCTAAACCTATATTTCTCTGCATACCCAATCACAATTTGAATTTATAGGAAATTTAAAACATGATTTGCCAAAATTAGAACCCTCATTCCCTATTTAAATCTTCATCTTGTTCCTTCATCTTCATGACATAACTTGTAACACCCCAACCCGATAAGGGTAGAAGTATCACATTTATGGAGTCAAATCAGAACAATACATATAAACCATGCAAGCGGAAGTCTTATAACAATAATCAAAAGAGTAACAAGTCAACACGACTTGATCAATACAAAGTTCCAAAAGATGTCCCAAAGGAAATGAAACGATACAAAGTCTAAGTCTCCAAATCATAAAAATAATGGTAATCAATGTCTAGAATAACTAAAGCAAATCCTCAAAAGCATCCTACTCTCAATCCCCAAGATAAGCCCCAGCTCCTAGCTTAATAACCTGCCGCAGGAAAAGAAATGCGGCTGAGCTTAAAAAGCTCAGTGAACAGATATAACAGTAAAATAATGGTATAAAGGAATTTGAAGTTCAGATATGAGACAGTAGCAGTTTATAATATGAGCAGTAAACCAGTATAAGCATAGAAATGAAAGGAAAAGAAAGGGAGTCAGTATCAACCACGAGCCTACAGTTCAGTGCAGTAATACAGTATAATAAACAGTCAATATCCAGTAATAACAGTCCATTCGGAGGGGTGACCTCGGAATGCCAATCCAAAAAGAGGGGAGACCTCAATATCATGTGGAGTGATCAGCTCCCAGTACGTGAGGGGGTGTAATGCACACACTCACCACATCACTAGCATATATAACAGTAACAGTAACAGTACAGATCTAGGATGCATCCATACGCCCCTGCAGAAATATTAGTGGCCATAACAATAACAGTGAAGCGCGCATAATCAATACAGTATAGGGACGGTGTGGAACATCACTCAACCACACTAAAGTCATGCCATTGGTGCATCAATGACACGGACATGGAACCCCCATGACTAGTTACAGCTCGGGTATCAACTGACAGATCAATATAGTCCAGTATACAGTGAATGAGTTAATAAATCAAGGGCTCAATGTCATTAGGTCACAAAGAGGTTCATAGCAACAGTTTAATGTCAACAGTTCAGTAATAACAGTTCAATGGCAGAGGATTCAATAGCAAGGTCAATATCAAAAGAAATGATCAATAAGCAAGTAGCAAGAAATCAAGATACGACGAGGTCATGAGAAACCTTATAAGAAAGGTTAGAATATCTGTACCTTATTCGAAGCAAGCAACAAAGAAGTAAAGTCAAGAGTGAGATCAATCACGCCGCCCGGAACCTATAGGAATTAGATAACGCTCTATAAGAATCCGAAACACTTGTTTTAAGACGGCTTTCCATTTTTAGCAAGTTTCCGTTTTAGTAATCTTTCCATTTTAAGTAACTTTCTATTTTAGGAAACTTTCTATTTTAGGCAGGTTTCTATTTTTAGTAACTTTCCAGAATTAGCAGATTTCCATAATTAGTAACTTTCTAAAAATAGCAGGTTTCCATATTTAGTAAGTTTAGTTACTTATCTCAAGTTATAATAGAAAATGAGTATTATAATGCTTTAAAGATCATTTATGACAAGTTACAAAAGTTTAGGGTTTAAAATGTCAATATAGCAAAGTATAGGGTTAAAAGTGTAAATATAGTAAGTTTACCCATTTTACTCATTTAATCCATTTAGTTAGTATTTTAACATGTTAATCCATCAAGTTTTATAATTTACCAAACAACCCCTTAACTATATCAAATCGATTAATTTACAAACCCTAGTTTACGTTATGAATAACAAATCCGTTTAAACTATATTAACTCGATTAGAACACGATTAAAAGACATCTCATGTGATATAAAAATCAAATCGAATTACCCTCTCCAAAACAATTATTATACGCCCCATATAAAATCAAGAACACCCTCGTAATCCTTTGTTAACAAGTCCCTTTTTATCATATACGAAAACATGAAATCAAAGATCATTAAACCCTTTTATAACCTTAATATAAATCGATAAAGAGAAGACCAAAATCAGTTTCATAATCATTTTATAAGTCACCTATCATTCGAATACATATAGATTAAGATTCATGGTTTAATCATTTTATGTGTTATCATTTCATGTAACAATTATATAGTCATGATTTTATGTGATCCTTTTACAAGTTACAAGCCCTAGTTTCATCATAGGCCACGAATTGAATGAAAGGAACAAAGAGGAATAGATTAAGAAGATGATACGTTACCCTTGAAGCGTATACGAAACAAGAACAAGAATCAAACCACGAAAAACCAAACCAATCCTCCTCTTGGCTCCTACAACCCCACGTCTACAAAACAATACCCACGTCCAAGCCCTAAAACGAACCAAACACCAAAGTTACGTCTACCAAACGATTACCCACGATCACGAGCCTCCTAGGATCACTTTTGCTTGATCAAAATTCGGATTGAATGGGAAAAAGAAAATGATGCCGCCACCTTGGAGAGAAAAAGAAGAGCTAGGGTTTTCTAGGTGTGTTATTTTGAAATGAATGAGGAGATAATGTGATTGACAAATTTGATATGGTGAGTTATGATGGAGCAAAATTAGGCCGGCCATGTAGGGCTTCAAAATACCAATTCCAAACTTTCCTTCTTATCATGTTTATCATGTATCTAGTCTTGTTCCAAGTTCAAGTTAATAGTGTACAAGTTATAAGGTTTAATGTTACTTATACTTTTAATTATTCAAGTCTTTTAATATATAACATAAGTATATTATTCTCATAATGTGTAAATGTTATTAATCATATAACTTGTTAAATGATGTTAACGTATTTTCCGAGTTGGTGAAATTTTAAGTTGGAGGGCAAAATTGTCATTTCACGCGATTCGAGATTTTAGGGTTTTACAACTCTTCCCCTCTAAAAAGAAAATTTTCGTCCTCGAAAATTGAAAAAGGAAACGAAACGATAAACGAAGACATACCCGATGATGAAAAGAAATGTGGATAACTAGCTCGCATAGATTCCTCGGTCTCCCAGGTAGCTTCACGCTCTGGGTGATTCTTCCAAAGGATCTTAACAAGCGGAATAACTTTGTTTCTCATGACTCGATTTTGCCGATCCAAAATAGCTTCGGGTTCCTCCGAAAGAGACATATCAGTCTGAATCTGATCAAATGGATAAGAGGCTACATGCAAAGGATGATAGTTGTATCCCCTCAAAAGAGATACATGGAAAACGTCGTGCACATGCGATAACTGCGGCGGAAGAGCCAAACGATAAGAAACCTCTCCGATGCGCTCGAGAATCTCAAACGGCCCAATAAAACGAGGACTAAGCTTCCCTTTAATACCAAAACGTTTAACACCACGGAACGGCGAAACTTTCAGAAATACCCGATCACCAACCTGAAACTCCAAATCACGACGATGTTTATCTGCATAACTCTTTTGCCGCGTACGAGCCTCCTTCAACTTCTCCCTAGCAACTGCCACCTTCTCATTGGTGATCTCAATAATCTCAGGCCCCTCAATCAAACGCTCACCTACTTCGTCCCAACAAATAGGTGCTCTACATTTCCTTCCATACAAAAGCTCATAAGGTGCAGCCTTGATGCTAGCATGCCAACTATTGTTGTAGGCAAACTCCACCAAGCACAAATACTCATCCCAACTCCCGGTCCACTCTAAAGCACATGCTCGCAACATGTCTTCCAATGTCTGAATGGTCCTCTCCGACTGACCATCCGTTTGAGGATGAAACGCCGTACTGAACTTAAGGCGAGTACCCCAAGCCTTATGCAAACTCTTCCAAAAACGAGACGTGAAACGAGGATCTCTATCTGACACAATCGATGTGGGAGTACCATGAAGTCGAACAATCTCCTGCTGAAAAATCTCTGCCAGTCTACAAACCCGATCAGTCATACGAATAGGTAAGAAATGAGCAGACTTGGTTAGCCGATCAACGACCACCCAAATCGCATCATGTCTTTTACGAGTAAGAGGCAAACCGGTGACAAAATCCATGGAAATCTCTTCCCACTTCCAAGTAGGAATCTCCAATGGCTGAAGTAGACCACTAGCCCGCTGATGCTCTATCTTGACCTGCTGACAAGTCATACACTTAGAAACATACAAAGCCACATCCTGTTTCATACCGCTCCACCAGAAATGCTGCTTAATATCTCGGTACATCTTAGTAGAACCCGGATGAATAGTGAATGGAGAACTGTGAGCCTCAGACAACACCGTCTCACGCAAATCAGGATCATTAGGAACACAAAGCCGATCACCAAACCATACCACGCCAAAACTATCAACCCGAAACTCCGATGGTTTCCCTTCCTCAATGTTCTGAACAATAGACCAAAGCTCACCGTCATCCTTCTGAGCTTCCTTGATCCTCAAAATGATGTTGGACTCCACCTTCATACTAGCCCAATAACCATCATAACCCCGGAAACAGAATTCCACATCCATAAGCTCAAGATCATGAAGAACCCTGGGTTCAATCTCCAAACTAGCAATCATACCCGACTTTCGGCTTAGTGCATCAGCAACTACATTAGCCTTACCCGGATGATACTGGATGTTCGTGTCATAATCCTTAAGAAGCTCCAGCCATCTCCGCTGTCTCATATTGAGCTCCTTTTGTGTGAATATATACTTTAAACTTTTATGGTCAGTAAAGATATCACACGACTCACCATACAAATAATGCCTCCAAATCTTAAGGGCAAAAACAACCGCAGCCAACTCCAAATCATGCGTAGGGTAATTCTCCTCATACGATTTCAATTGCCTCGAAGCATAGGCAATCACCTTACCGTGCTGCATCAATACACAACCCAAACCTTTCTTAGACGCGTCACTATAAATCTGAAAACCTCCAGAACCCGATGGAAGTGTCAAAACAGGCGCAGTAACTAACCTTCGTTTCAACTCCTCAAAACTCTGTTCACGCTCCTCCGTCCATTCAAATTTTTCCCCTTTCCTCATCAATTGCGTCAAAGGTAACGCCAATTTAGAGAAACCCTCAACAAAACGACGGTAATAACCAGCAAGCCCCAGAAAACTCCTAATCTCCGTCACAGTAGTAGGTCTCGGCCATTTTGTGATAGCCTCTACTTTAGATGTGTCCATCTTGATACCATCAGCAGACACAACGTGACCAAGAAAAGCAACTTGGCTCAGCCAGAATTCACACTTAGAAAACTTCGCATACAACTTCTGCTGTCGAAGAATCTCCAATACGATACGAAGATGCTGCTCGTGCTCGGCTTCACTCTTAGAATACACAAGGATGTCATCGATGAAGACGATTACAAATTTATCAAGGTACTCGTGGAAAACACGGTTCATAAGATCCATAAAGACGGCAGGCGCGTTAGTCAAACCAAATGGCATAACCAGAAACTCATAATGGCCATAGCGAGTACGAAACGCGGTCTTAGGAACATCTTGTTCCTTCACACGTAATTGATGATAACCAGACCTCAGATCAATCTTAGAGAAGAATTTAGCGCCCTGCAATTGGTCAAACAAATCGTCGATGCGAGGAAGAGGGTAACGGTTACGGATAGTGATACGGTTCAGCTCACGGTAGTCGATACACAATCTCATACTCCCATCTTTCTTCTTAACAAACAATACTGGTGCACCCCAAGGTGAAACGCTGGGTCTAATAAAGCCGTTCTCCAAAAGTTCTTGCAACTGCTCTTTTAACTCCTTCAGTTCAATCGGCGCCATACGATAAAGAGCTTTGGATATAGGTTCAGCACCAGGAATCAAATCAATGCCAAATTCAACTTCCCTAGCCGGAGGAATGCCAGGAAGTTCATTAGGGAAAACGTCAGCAAATTCGCGCACAACAGAAAGACTTTCAATAGTCGGAACTTCTGAAGAAGTATCTTTGATGGATGCCAGAAAACCAAGACAACCATGAGAAATGAGAGTGCGGGCTTTCATAGCCGAGATAATCTTAACCGACTTTAATGGTTGAGCACCATGGTATACAAAATCAGGACGATGAACATTACCGAAGATAACATTTCGAGCATGACAATCAATAGTAGCCTTATGCAAGGCCAACCAATCCATACCCAATATAATATCAAAATCAGACATATCCAACGGAAGAAGATTTGCCAAACGGATACCATCATCGAAACGCAGAGGACAGTCCACATACTCGTGATTAATGAGCACATGACTTTTCATAGGAGTCGATATAGATAGAGGATTCATTATTGGTGTTGGAGGTAATTTGAGTTTCTTAGCAAAGTTTACCGATACAATAGAATGTGTCGCGCCAGTATCAAACAAAACAAAAGCAGTAGAATCACCAAAATAAATGGTACCAGTAATAGTACCTGACGCCCTGTCTGCCTGATCTCGAGTCACCGAATACACACGTCCAGTGGTGGGAGGTGGTTTGATGTAGTTTGCTGGAGTAGTCGATGTCCTCTTAGTACAATCCTTCACCCTGTGGTCAGTCGACCCACAACGGTAACAAGCCCCGGAAATCATATGGCAAACGCCTGGATGCGTCTTGCCACAAGTAACACACTTTGGAGGAGGAGGTAGCACCTCAGAAGTCCTCCTCTGTGAAGAAGCTGCCGCTGAACGATCCTGATAAGTGCTACGAGATGACTGATCCCGCTGCTGTCTCTGAAAACTGCCACTCTGACCCCTACGATCATCACCTGACCTATCAAATCTCCTCTGAGTACCCTGCTGCCTCGAATCATAACCACGGTCATAACGACCTCTAACACTCTGAACCTGGTCCTGGCGACCCCTCTGATCTGAACTGTAATCCTGACGACCCCGAGTATTAATACGGTCCCCATCTCTGTTCCGCTTATTGTATCCCTGCTCCTCATGTAACAACTCAATGTTGCGGGCATCATCCGCAACAGCCGCTACTTCCGTATACTGATGATTGATCATCCTATCAAGCACCCACTTCTTAAGCCCCCACTTAAACTTTCTAGCCTGCCGACGTGCATCCCCAGCAACTACAGCACCCACAAAACCCACCATCCTCATGAATCGCTGCATGTACTCATGAGAATTCTCCTTCTCTAGCTGATGAATGGTCTCATACTCTCTCTCGTACCGCTGCTGTTCCGATTCGGGGAAGTACTGCTTATAGAAGATCTCTCTGAAAGTAGCCCAAGCACAAGTGTCAACAAAGTTCTCTTCCCTGGTCAAGATATAGGCTTTCCACCAGTTCAAGGCATCACCCTCAAACTTGAAAGTGGCAAGCCGGGTTTTTACTTCATCCCCACAACCCAGTACATTAAAGAGTTTCTCCACATGTGTAATCCAATCCTCCGCCTCATTAGTGGAAGCTGCTGAACGAAAAGGGAGAGGCTTAAGCTTGTTAAAGCGCTCTATCCAAACATGAATAGGTGTGGGTGGGTTATCACCTCCACCATTTCCACCATTTCCCCCACCAGACGAACTAGCACCATTCCTAACATTCTCAGTGATAGCAGCCACTATCCCAGGCATAGCAGTGGCTAAAGCGCGAGCGATCATAGCTTCGAAGTTAGGATTTCCATCCCCGTTGTCGTCACCATTTCTACGAGTTTGGACCATCTGAAGAGTTCATAAAACGATTAGCAAAAGTTAGGAAAATAGGATGAAGAGCATGAACGAAAATGACGATAATGAACCTAGAATTCTACCCAAACCTCACCAGATCAAAACTTAAGCTCTACGAGTTAACGCTTAGGGTCCACATGTCACAGGTCCTGACTACAAGTCGTAAACCTGGGCTCTGATACCATAATTGTAACACCCCAACCCGATAAGGGTAGAAGTATCACATTTATGGAGTCAAATCAGAACAATACATATAAACCATGCAAGCGGAAGTCTTATAACAATAATCAAAAGAGTAACAAGTCAACACGACTTGATCAATACAAAGTTCCAAAAGATGTCCCAAAGGAAATGAAACGATACAAAGTCTAAGTCTCCAAATCATAAAAATAATGGTAATCAATGTCTAGAATAACTAAAGCAAATCCTCAAAAGCATCCTACTCTCAATCCCCAAGATAAGCCCCAGCTCCTAGCTTAATAACCTGCCGCAGGAAAAGAAATGCGGCTGAGCTTAAAAAGCTCAGTGAACAGATATAACAGTAAAATAATGGTATAAAGGAATTTGAAGTTCAGATATGAGACAGTAGCAGTTTATAATATGAGCAGTAAACCAGTATAAGCATAGAAATGAAAGGAAAAGAAAGGGAGTCAGTATCAACCACGAGCCTACAGTTCAGTGCAGTAATACAGTATAATAAACAGTCAATATCCAGTAATAACAGTCCATTCGGAGGGGTGACCTCGGAATGCCAATCCAAAAAGAGGGGAGACCTCAATATCATGTGGAGTGATCAGCTCCCAGTACGTGAGGGGGTGTAATGCACACACTCACCACATCACTAGCATATATAACAGTAACAGTAACAGTACAGATCTAGGATGCATCCATACGCCCCTGCAGAAATATTAGTGGCCATAACAATAACAGTGAAGCGCGCATAATCAATACAGTATAGGGACGGTGTGGAACATCACTCAACCACACTAAAGTCATGCCATTGGTGCATCAATGACACGGACATGGAACCCCCATGACTAGTTACAGCTCGGGTATCAACTGACAGATCAATATAGTCCAGTATACAGTGAATGAGTTAATAAATCAAGGGCTCAATGTCATTAGGTCACAAAGAGGTTCATAGCAACAGTTTAATGTCAACAGTTCAGTAATAACAGTTCAATGGCAGAGGATTCAATAGCAAGGTCAATATCAAAAGAAATGATCAATAAGCAAGTAGCAAGAAATCAAGATACGACGAGGTCATGAGAAACCTTATAAGAAAGGTTAGAATATCTGTACCTTATTCGAAGCAAGCAACAAAGAAGTAAAGTCAAGAGTGAGATCAATCACGCCGCCCGGAACCTATAGGAATTAGATAACGCTCTATAAGAATCCGAAACACTTGTTTTAAGACGGCTTTCCATTTTTAGCAAGTTTCCGTTTTAGTAATCTTTCCATTTTAAGTAACTTTCTATTTTAGGAAACTTTCTATTTTAGGCAGGTTTCTATTTTTAGTAACTTTCCAGAATTAGCAGATTTCCATAATTAGTAACTTTCTAAAAATAGCAGGTTTCCATATTTAGTAAGTTTAGTTACTTATCTCAAGTTATAATAGAAAATGAGTATTATAATGCTTTAAAGATCATTTATGACAAGTTACAAAAGTTTAGGGTTTAAAATGTCAATATAGCAAAGTATAGGGTTAAAAGTGTAAATATAGTAAGTTTACCCATTTTACTCATTTAATCCATTTAGTTAGTATTTTAACATGTTAATCCATCAAGTTTTATAATTTACCAAACAACCCCTTAACTATATCAAATCGATTAATTTACAAACCCTAGTTTACGTTATGAATAACAAATCCGTTTAAACTATATTAACTCGATTAGAACACGATTAAAAGACATCTCATGTGATATAAAAATCAAATCGAATTACCCTCTCCAAAACAATTATTATACGCCCCATATAAAATCAAGAACACCCTCGTAATCCTTTGTTAACAAGTCCCTTTTTATCATATACGAAAACATGAAATCAAAGATCATTAAACCCTTTTATAACCTTAATATAAATCGATAAAGAGAAGACCAAAATCAGTTTCATAATCATTTTATAAGTCACCTATCATTCGAATACATATAGATTAAGATTCATGGTTTAATCATTTTATGTGTTATCATTTCATGTAACAATTATATAGTCATGATTTTATGTGATCCTTTTACAAGTTACAAGCCCTAGTTTCATCATAGGCCACGAATTGAATGAAAGGAACAAAGAGGAATAGATTAAGAAGATGATACGTTACCCTTGAAGCGTATACGAAACAAGAACAAGAATCAAACCACGAAAAACCAAACCAATCCTCCTCTTGGCTCCTACAACCCCACGTCTACAAAACAATACCCACGTCCAAGCCCTAAAACGAACCAAACACCAAAGTTACGTCTACCAAACGATTACCCACGATCACGAGCCTCCTAGGATCACTTTTGCTTGATCAAAATTCGGATTGAATGGGAAAAAGAAAATGATGCCGCCACCTTGGAGAGAAAAAGAAGAGCTAGGGTTTTCTAGGTGTGTTATTTTGAAATGAATGAGGAGATAATGTGATTGACAAATTTGATATGGTGAGTTATGATGGAGCAAAATTAGGCCGGCCATGTAGGGCTTCAAAATACCAATTCCAAACTTTCCTTCTTATCATGTTTATCATGTATCTAGTCTTGTTCCAAGTTCAAGTTAATAGTGTACAAGTTATAAGGTTTAATGTTACTTATACTTTTAATTATTCAAGTCTTTTAATATATAACATAAGTATATTATTCTCATAATGTGTAAATGTTATTAATCATATAACTTGTTAAATGATGTTAACGTATTTTCCGAGTTGGTGAAATTTTAAGTTGGAGGGCAAAATTGTCATTTCACGCGATTCGAGATTTTAGGGTTTTACATAACTCCTCTCCTCTCGTCTCCTCTCAATGTCATCCTCTATACTTCTTTATTGTTAAGTTGCCTAGGATTCAAAATAAAGTGGAGAATGAAATTCTTGGATGATCAAGCATGCATGGTTTCACCTGGGATTTAGGGCATGCTTAGGAAGTGTCAAATCACGGTTTTGGTTAAAGAGACATACGATCAAAAGGTTACTAGTGTCTTGCTTGAAAACTTGGTGAGATGGAAACTTGAATTTATTGTCTCATAACTTGGTCTCACATTCGAAGGACACAAAATAAAAGAGAGATATGAAAAGTCTTGTCATGTGTTGAGGATTTATGTCTTGGGAGAGGGAACACCTTACCCAATAGATATGGGACAATCTAATCTTGCACCTCATGTATTCCTTCCCATGCACCCCAATATACCAATCATTGGTCCCAATCATTGGGCCAATGATTGGATTCCTTTTCTTTTTTTGTTTTTTTTTTGTTTTTTTGTTTTTTTGTTTTATGTATTGTTTTTTTTTATTTAATTGTGTAATGTTTAGGGTATATGCATAGTGTATTTATTTGTGTAATGTTTTTATATGTATAGTGTATTTAATTGTGTAGTGTTTTTATATGGTATTTATTTTACGTTATTTTTTTTAATTGTGTATTTGTTTCCATTTAATTAAACAATAACAATAAAACATTATACATTAAAATATTAAACAAGTACATCAACAAATGTTACTAATATTACAACGAAATCTACTCCACATGAAGATTATTAATGTCATCTATAAGCTCATAGAGTATTCCACTCGACTGACATGCGTGATCAACTGGATTTCTTGCCAATTCCAGTGATGCCTCCAACGTCTTTGACAAAGGACATGCATAATACTTCAGACCACGTTACTTTTTATAAACTTTTTTTATAAACTTTTTATAAACTTTTTATAAACCTTTTTTATAAACTTTTTTTATAAAGTTTTTTTATAAATTTTTTTTATAAACTTTTTATAAACTTTTTTTATAAACCTCTTTTATAAATTTTTTATAAAATTTTTTATAAAAAAAGTTTATAAAAAATTTATAAAAAAAGTTTATAAAAAGTAACGTAAAATAAATACCATATAAAAACATTACACTATACATATAAAAACACTATACAAATTAAATATACCACACAAATAAACACTACACAATTAAATTAAATAAATACATTATACATATAAAAACACTATACAAATTAAATATACCACACAAATAAATACTACACAATTAAATAAAATAATAAAACGAAAAACAAAAAAAAAAAACAAAAAAAAAAAGGTAGCCGCCGTTGAGGGCCCATGGCCTAATAAAACAAAAACATGTCGAGTGGATTAATAGAGCCACATATAGGTAGCAGTGATTATTGGAGGAGAGAGAAAACCCAACACCCCCTAAAATTTTTCTAGGAGGTGCAAGGGTAGTAGGACCCATATCTAATCTTTCACCTTCATTTTTTCTTCCCATGCACCTCACTAGGCCAATAATTGGCCCAATGATTGGTTTTTTTTTTTTTTATTTTTTATTTATTTTTTATTTTTTTTTTGTATAGTTTTTTGTTTTGTTTTGTGTTTGTGTATAGTTTTATTTGTGTAATGTGTATATATATATATAGTGTATCTTTATTTTGAGAACCATGTTAAGTGCGGGAACTGCGAGAACCCCCTTTGAACCGTTAGATTGTTTGATCAATGGATGAGATGATATGTGCCATTAGTGTCATTAAAAGAAAGATTAGGAAAATTTTGTAAATCTAAAAGGGTAATTTAGACATTTTGTATTTACCCCTAAAAAAATGGAAGGAACCGGTTATCTCATTAATATCCATATTCTCTCAAAACCTAGTAACCGCCTCCCACAAACCCTCTCATCCGCCTCCCTCTAGATCTGATTTCCGGTCAAAAATAAATCCCCCATCATCCTCTTTTTTCTAACTACTGGTAATTTAATATTTACGTACCTATCACAGTCACCATATGTATCATTGTATTTTTCCATTTATGTCAGGTTCAATACGTTTTCCATTGGTTTGTTTACATCTGCTTACATCATTGTCCATTCTTTGTAATGTGTTTAAATCTTATATAATTACCCATTGTTAACCCCAATACCTACTGATGAATACAAGAAGAAAAACACCGGGTCTCAACCATCTATATTAACCCCAATACCTACAACCTTCGACATATGATTTGTCCAGTAGTAGTGGTTGCCTTTAGTCACTCGCGGTTGTGGGTTTGTTTTTCGTGATGAGATGATGTATTCGGTGAGTTTGTTAAATTCTTTATATCCAATGAGTATAACATTTTTGTGTAAAAGCCAAATACATAAGACCTGATGTTTGTGTTTTTCAATCGTTCATTGTTATTGGTTCTTTCTGAAAATTGTTTTTAAATCTTCTGATGTTATACAGCAACTACACGAGATCATTGCTTTTTAATTAAGAATAATTTTTGATGTGGTGCAAGTTTGTAGTCAATGGAATGTGCACACAAGACCATTCATTAAGTTTTTTTTCTTTTTTTTTTTCTTCTTTTTTATAATTTTGTAGGATTTCTTTCCTACTGATTATGGGTTTTAAATTCAAATAAGGTGTTAATTTTTTTTAGAATCATTTATCAATAAATATATATTTAGATGCACGTAAGTTTGTTTATGGATTGATTCTTCTAATATTTATTTGGTCATGGAATTTAATAATGGACAAATATGATATAGTGGGATGAGTTGGATTTAATTAGCATATGTCTTGATACATTTCGAATATTTGGTTAATGTGGTTTATATACAATTTGTTTTACAAGCGACTACATATGATTGTCTTGGAACAGTGACCTCTTAGGTTTTGGAAAGATACATATATGTTTACGTATAAAACATATATGTTTTGTGTTTGGATTATAAAATATATATCGTTTGTGTTTGGATTAAGATGTAAGTATGTTTAACATATATGTTCTTGGTTTAACATGTATGTTTTTAACATGTTTGTTCTTGGTTTAACATATATTTAACATGTATGTTCTTTGTTTAACATGTATGTTTTTAACGTGGTTATACAAATAATTTTAATTTAATAGTTATAGCTTCTTTAATTTTAATTTAATAGTTATATATTTAACATGTATGCTCTTTGTTTAACATGTATGTTTTTAACGTGGTTATACAAAAATTTTAATTTAATTGTTATAGCTTCCTAATTTTTATACTTTTCTTTGTAACAGATGTAGCTGAATTAAAAGAATGATGACAACGAGTGCGCACATTTGTCCGTCTTCTGAAACATTGAAAAGGAGCGTGCACATATGTCCAACCTCTGAACTTTGATGACTACGAGTGTGCATATATGTTCGACTTCTAAAAATGTTGATAACAAAGAGTGTGCACATATATCTATTTGCGTTAAATATTACTTGTACACACGTGTATAGATCGATTAGATTCATGCATTTCTGCTTCTTTGAAATTTGTATTTAATTGTATATCAATCGATACTGGATTTTGTATTTAACATGTATGTTCTTGGTTTCATATAAACTTATTTATCTAGAAAACATGTATGCACTTCACTATGAAAAACATGTATGTCGAAAAACTATTCCAAAAACCAAAATAATAAAATTAATTCATAAAAACACATATGCACTAAATCAGTTTTAAAACATGCATGTTCAGGGGAAAAAAAAAAAAAAAACAAAAACAAAAAAAACAAAAATTGATTTTTTTTTAAATAGGATTTATTTATTTTAAAAAATAAAAAATAATATAAAATTGACTTTTACTATTATACCCTTTTGGATTAAATAAAAAGGTTTAATAATTCAAAAATGCTATGTTGCATTGATATGTTGCACAATATGCATTACTAGGAGTACATAGGGGGTTCTCGCAGTTCTCGCACTTAACAGGGTTCTCAAAATAAATGCCCCCTATATATATATATATATATATATATATATATATATATAGTGTGTATTTATTTGTGTAGTGTTTTTATATGTAGAGTATATTTATTTGTGTAGTGTTTTATGTATTGTTTTTTTTATTTAATTGTGTAATGGTTTTATATGTATAGTGTATTTAATTGTGTAGTGTTTTTATATGGTATTTATTTTACGTTATTTTTTTATAAACTTTTTTTATATGTATAGCTCATAGACTTTTTTTATAAACTTTTTATAAAAAGTGTAGCTAATAGAGCCCCCCCCCCCCCCCCCCCCACCCAATAAAGCCCTTTTATATAGAAAGGGCGGCTCTATAAGCTTTTTCGGATTTCTAATGACTAATAAAGCCCGATTCTCTAGTATATAATATGGCTTTATCATGTATTTCTAATAGAGCCTTATCCTTTAATTAAAAACCGGGCCTTATTCTTCGTGCGGAATTATTTCAAGAAAATCGAACTTGTGGTTTGGCAAAAATTACAGATCTTCTCCCTGTGGTTTTTAAGCGGGTCATGTCCCTGTGGTGTTTTTTAGGGTTAATGTATGTTTGCTTTTGTCAAGTATTAACTTTAGGTTAAAATGTTAGTGTATGTATATGTATCTATATGTGTTAATTTTAAGAGTTAGATTTCGGATTAATGTAATGTATGTAGGGTTACTTTGAGGCTTAATTGATACTTGAGGTTAACTTTTGGCCTAATTGCATTCATCTCGGCTACTAATGTGTTGCATATATAGCAATTGTTTGCCTATCGTATAGTCTTTTATAATAGATATCGTAATGTTACAGAAGATTATTAATCTTGCTAGTTTATGTTAGAGAGAGAGAGAGAGAGAGAGAGAGATGTTCTTGTTGTAGTAGTACTAGAGAGAGGGGGAGGGAGAATTATGATCTTGAGAGAGAAAGTGAGAATTAGTTGTATAAGATCCAGCTTTGTCACATCCTATTCACAACACCACTCTATCAACAAGTCCCTGCACAACTAAGAAAATACAAATAAGTCCCTTACAAGGGATTAAGTATAAAAGAAAAATAGAAATGTCCATAAAAGCCCCTGGACTTAATCCAATTAAGTTTGAAGGTGTATTTCAACACCTGTAGCATTGGACCTTAAGCATCCCAATCTCGAGAACTACCACTTCCGTATTCAGCTTCAGCCAAAACTTAATTTATTTTGGATTTGGGTCTGTGCAGCTGCCTAACTGGGCCCCATAATCCATTTGGGCCACATTCAAAAGAAAAGCCCAATATATAAATATATTTCAATCCACTTTGTCTACTTTGAGCCCGTGTACTATCTGCAACCCACCAAGCACAATAACTGTTCATCCCTATTTTTTTTCATTTCGTGTCTTTTTTTTTTTCTTTTTTTTTCTCATTTGGTTCTTTAATTAAATATTCTTGGTAGGTTTCTCTTTCCTGTTTGTTTCCTCCTCTTAATTACTTTAGTTATGTTTGTTTAAATTTTAATTTACAATGTTGTTGGTATGATGGTTTTTAGAAACTGAATGAAAAGTCACTTTATCTTGCTTACCCATAAATTTATGCTTACTAAGAGACAAATCATCACCATCTATCTAGTTTGATTTAATGGTGCGGATTAACATAAGATTTAATATATATAAACCTAAGTCCATGTTTTTTTTTTCTTGTCTTTTTGACTTTCTTTTTTATTTATATAATTTTTTTGTTTTTTTAATTCACGGTTTTTTTCAAATTAACCTTTTTCTTTTTTCTCTTTTTTTTTTTAATTCACGTTTTTTTAAAATTCACGTTATTCACGTTTTTTTTTAATTCGTGTTTTTTTCTTCGCTTTCATACGTTTTCGTCTTTTTTCGTCCGTTCTCGCCTGTTTTCATATGTTTTCGTTCGTTTTCATACGTTTTCGTCCGTTTTCATATGTTTTCGTTAGTTTTCTTTCGTTTTCGCCCATTTTTTATTCGACTTCGTTCGTTTTCAGACGTGTTATTACGCTTTCATACATTTTCATATATATTTGTGCGTTTTCTTATGTTTTGGTCTGTTTTCTTACGTTTTGGTTTGTTTTCTTATGTTTTCAGCCGTTTTCATACGTTAGTGACTATCACAAGTGATATTTTGTGATATTCAGAATATCACTTGTGATTTTTTGAATATCACTTATCACTTGGTGATTTTCTGAATATCACTTTGTGATATTCTGAATATCACTTGTGATTTTCTGTATCACTTTGTTATATTCAGAATATCACTTTGTGATATTCTGAATATCATTTGTATTTCATGTTACAAAACATTAGTTAAAAACCACTTGTGACATTTTGTAACGTATGAAACGTCTGAAAACGGCCGAAAATATTTAAAAACGGACGAAAATGTATGAAAGCGTAAAAACACGTATGATGACGGACGAAAAAAGTATGAAAACGGACGAAAACGTATGAATAATGGATTGAAACGTAAGAAACCGGACAAAACGTATGAAACAAGACGAAAATGTATGAAAACGGACGAAAACGTATGAAAACGAACGAAAACGTATGAAAAACGACGAAAACGTGTTAAAGCAAAAATAAACGCGAAGTAAAAAAAAAAGAAAAAAAAATTAATTAGAAAAAACGCGAATTTAAATAAATAAATAAATAAATAAAAATAATAATAATAGAAATTACAAAGAAAAACAAAAAAACAAAAAAAAAAACATGAACTTTAGTTTATCTATTAAATTTTAGGTTAATCATCATCATTAAATCAAACTATATAGATGATAGGGATTAGTCTATTTGTAAGCACTAAAATAATAAAAAGAAAATGAAAATTCCTCGCTGAATGAATAGATTACAATTCAACTGTGATGTAAACTGATTTTAAGATTTAGGAATTAATGCTACCAATATAATATGTAACATGTATTTTATTTTGCCGTTGTTTACCATTTTTTAAGTATTTATGAACGCAGTTTCATATTTAAACAATCATTTTTAACACGACACAGGACCCCGAAATCCACGGGACCGCCTTGGCATCACACTAAAGTACTAAACACAATGGCACCATGCAGTACTCGCTAATCCCTAAACTGATTTTAACAACATTGACTAAATGGACCAACTTGATATCGAATATAAGAATCTGTAAAAGACATAAAACAAACCTAACAATTGGAAACGCAGAGAAACTTGTACACAAACAGTTTTGACAAACTTTCAATATGATAAGATTGTCAAGCCATCATAACATATCATCATATCATAACCCGAATGAAACAAAGATCAAAGCATTTCCTCATAACCAAGAAGATGGTAACATTAACGATCAGATTTTACAAAAGGTACTCGCACTTTGTTAAGCTCCAAATGGCAGCTTCCAGACCACTTTCAGAATCCCAAATGATCACTCAGTAATCAGGAAGATGGTAATATTAACGATCAGATTTTACAGATAGGAGTGATCCCCAAAAGATCAAAGCATTTCCTCATAACCACTTCAATTGCCTCACACAATAATAATTTGCTCGTCTTCTCACTAGGCCCAACAAGCTGCCAAAACATTCAAAGTTACGTTAAATCCTGACAAGAATCATCAGGTTTGCCTTTTCTATAAATCAAATAAACATTTATAAAAATAGCGTTGGTTTAAGATAAGCAGGGACTAAATTCAACACGTATGAGAAAAAGCGTATATCTAAGTAAATATACCTGCCACACGGAAGAGCGTAAACCAGTAAACTTCTCGCATAATTCATAAAGGTACTCGCACAAGATATGCGGCGCAAGAATTGTGCAAGCCTCTCCGAGAACCTAAAAAAGAAAAGTTAGATTATTAATGGTATAATAAAATCTACGTAATCATATACAACTACTATTATTTATAAATTTTATTGTTAACTGATCAAAAACTGAAAACATCTTGATATGTGTTTTAATTATTCATTAAACTACTAAAGTATTCAATTCCAACAACTATGCTTTATGTAAAACCTAGGTTATAACGATAATTATTAAGAACCATAAGAATTTTGTGAGGAGATGGACGTGGTCTGAAATTTTAATGGCAAAAAAATTTATTGCATATAAGAACAATGGTGACCTAAAAACTATATTCTGTTAATCAACATTAAGATGCCATTTAAACAGTTCCGCGTCTTTATTTTAATACTGGAAATTTAAACAACCATTATCTTACCTCGGTAAACCGGAGTAAATGTAATCCCAACTCACGCTCATCATCGTTCATCGATATTAACTTTTCAGCCTGGCGCAAACAATTATAATATCATCTTAATATATGAAATCGGCTCTTTTACCTTAATCTTAAACACACATGCAAGCAAACTTGCTTTTTCATAATATGCTTCACTTCAATTAAAAAACAAAAAAAACAAACCCCACTTCACACTAAAATTAAAAGATTTTTTTTAAGTACCGAATCTTAACCCTACATATATAGTGTTTGTGCTTGTCTATGAAAAAATATTGAAACGAAAAGAAATTCTTACCTTTAACTCCTTGATGTCTTTACTAGAATTCCTGATAATTGAACAAACTTGATGATGTGTATAATGTAGATATACAGCAGTATTTTCCTAGTTATAAACGAATGTGAGCAAATAAGAAACAAGGTCGATGTAAAGATTTCAAATCAATAAGGGAATACTATAAACAATTGCATAACATCATAAAGACTAAGTACCTTTTCATTAAGCATCTGATCAAAACTGAATGTATAATCAGTCAATCTGTTGTTCTTCAAGTCTGCATACCTATTATTAAGAACACAAGCATAGAATATGAATAAGCACGAAACTTGACCAAAAAGTAAGGTATCTTGTGTTATGAAACGAAGGAAATAGCCCGTAAGCATTGTTTAATTCAATATAAATAAATTTGTAAATTTGTTTATTTACACTTCTTTTTCAAAATAAAAAATTTGATTACAGCAAGTTCTTCGGAAATTAAAATATACTTCTCTACTCATATTATTGGTATTGAGAGCATAACTACAATAATCGTAATATTTATGATAAAGCAAAAGAATCTTACTTAATGGCACCATATCCAAGTGCTTCAGCAGCATGCTCAAGCTCCTCAGCAGTCCACTCATCAGCCATGCCAGCTAAAAAAAGCATGAGTAGTTATTTAAATCGACCCCTTAACTAAATGCGAAACAGGTCAAGCGGGTTGAAAGCCAAAATTAATAAATGTGGTATACCTTGTCCCGCAAGGAGCACTTTACAACGACTTTTGGCTTCGTCAAGCAAATTAACCAAACTAACCAGTTTGGTGTTAAAAGTTTGGAATCTCTCAAAATCATCACCTTGGACATGACCAAATCCAACATGACTTAAAGGGTAAATAGAATGATCATCTGTGATCAACCCAACACGTTTAGCAGCCTACATATGCAAAACAGTAAAGCTCAATAAGTATTCAATTCGATTTCTTGATCTTTTTTTTGGAAGATGTTATCAGTTGCTTACAGTGATACACATTTCAATATAGTCCCGTTGCCCTATATCAGTCACATGCAGTATCCAGTCTGCTTTTTCCACATCAAGTGCATGCCTACATATGCAGAAAATGTATTACAAGCCAATTGAAACATGTTTTGACCAAATCAACATTTATAGCAAGTAAACTAACCGCAAAGCTGTGAGATACACAAGAGGTAATTTTTGTCCCTCGATAAATACCGCCTCATCCCCTTCACCGACTACATTCAAACCCTTTACCCTCAATAAATCAGGAGTATCGCTAATGTAGAGATCATAAGAGCGTTTACCCTGAAAATATATGGAATTAAACTCAAAAACAACAAAAATAAGACATTCAAACAGCAAGACCAACTGCATGTACCTCAATGTCCAGATGATCCTCATCATGTATTTTTTTTCGGAGCACAGCAACTCCAGAATACTCGAGCATACGAGCTAAAGTTTCTCCGATAAAAGTGGATCGTAAATGACCCGTATGCATTTCCTCGTTTATATTTCGTGACAAAAAGTACACAATTGATTTTTTCACTGAAACTTTGGGTGCCCATGCGTCTATCCCATCCGTTAGCATCTTATGAATACTCTGCAAGAAAAGAACGGAATTAAGGTCAGAATTGTAATGTGTCTAATCAACAGTTGGAAAAGAAAATAAAAATAAAATTACCTTAGCTATCCATTTCCCGCATAACTTAAACTTCACAAAACCAGGACCACATACGACGCATCTTTCCATCATGTCCTTATAGTCAGAACCCATGATATTATCCTTCAAGAACTATGTAAAAAAAGCAAGGTTGCAAAAATCATGAATCGGTATTCGGGCGGTTGACCCCCATGTAGCTAGTAATCGGTCAAGGCGGGATTAATCGGTGATTAGTCGGATTGACATTTTCGGCAAGTTTTGGGTATTTTCGGCGAGATTTAGGTATTCTAGACAAGAATTTCCTTGAAAATCATCTTATAACAGATATAAGCATCAACTATAATTGATTTAAACATGTTCAAGACAAGTTTTGGGTATTTCCGACAAGATTTGCAAGTTTTCGACAAGTTTGACCACCGTTAACAGTCGTTGACCGCCATTGACCGTTGTTGACCAATTTGTTGACCCAGTTACACAAATCGGCAAGGTTGGTGGCCCAGTAGCACATAATCGGTGATTAATCGGCCTTGTAGGCCTTGTTTTGCAACACTGAAAAAAAGAGTAAAGATCCTAGGCAGTATATTCAAAATACATGATATTTCACTCAAAAAAAATATATTACCACTCCAGCATGTTTTGGTCCTTTATACTTGCGAGTTTCCTTTATTTCAGGCCATATGTGCATGACACTCGAGCTATTAGCAAATGAAAATTTTCTGGATTAGTACTCATCATTCAGAAAATAATAATAATAATAATAATACATATTAAAGAAAGTAAAATTGCACAAGTATGAGAATGAACATATTTACCATAGGTAATCACCACCGTCCTCTTTGGTGCAAGTAGAAATACTACAAGATACGGCTTTTCGAGGATTGAAAGTACGTTCCAGTGACGTTTTAAATACCTTTGCAATTTCTTCTTGAAGGCTCCATCTATTACGTTCCTGTATAACAATACAAAACCATCTTCGTAACTGTTAATTAATATATCCTCTAGTTTTTTATATGTTAAGCTTCTGAATCTAAAGTTCACGTTAATAGACTTACATCAGGATCCTCCATAGTTGATGTAGAATGGGCTCCAATTTTTCTTCTTTCAGTCTAGTTTTGCAGTAACAAATATTAGTTAGATTAGCACGAAGAAAGGAGCAATTTTGATAGCAAGAACTCGGGCTAACTTTACCAAAAATAATATGCACACACTACACAAATCAGTTGCTGTTCTTATTTTTATTATTTTATTCAATCTGAGATATTCCGACTTTTTAACTTTACAAGAATAAAATGATAAAAAATGCTAGAGCATATGGAGCCTAATGAAACGAATGGAAGTGACAAAGTGATAACTAAAATCGCAATTTAAACATACAGACAATATGGATGAATAGAGCTGTAAATTACTCACCAGACGACTGACGGATGAGTTTGAGGATGAAGAGATTTTTAGTTTTTCACACGGCAGCTTCCAGTTAACTTTCAGGTTTAAAGAGCAATCCTTATTCTTTATAGAACCAGTGAAGCTGCAATCATCACGAGGCACTGGGAATTCATACGTGCCCGACAAAATTTCACACGCAGTGGTGTAGTCATATAACTCTGCCTCAATTATGAGAGAGAATTTGGCTGGTACGTACAACGCAGATCGCATCAGGTTTAACTTTCCCCGGTTAAACAATTTAGGACGCTTGGTTTCAAAGAGCATTACATAGTAATCATCAGCAGGATGGTCATAATCATAGCCTTTACCATAATAAGCCATTACCCTTCCATTAACTTTTGTTTCCGAAGAAGTTGGTTCAAATTCTATTTCCAGATCTGCGTCTACTGCATACTTTAATGCAACGTAACACAGCTCTATAGAGCCATCTTTACCTGTTGTAATATTCTTACCGGAACCACCATTGGGTTTGTCTGGAAGGCTTATCATCGCATGGGTATCACAAACTTGAAACGCTTCATCATCAAAGTATTCCTTGTCCCCAGTAGTTTGAAGTGTACAAGTAGCTTCTAAGTTACAACCTAACTTTTCTAAATTTTCATAATACTCATTAGCGAACATATCCATCAGAGCTTCATATTCTAATTTAACAGAATCGTCGACCTCCATTAATCTTGCAGCAGGTTTATTATGATAATCTTTAGGAAATATCTCCATGTCATCGACCTTGTCAGTGGTAACATAGAGTTTGGCAGCGATCTGAACAACGGAGGTAGAGGAGACTGGAAGTGAACAATAATGAATATCGTATTGATGATGAAAACCCCCGGTTGAGACGTGTATGGGATTACTGAATTCACGGTGGAATACGTCGAAAGATGTATTCTGTAACAGGGGATCTGGTGACATGATCAACTGCTGCCTGAATGGTCCCAAAGAGCTTAAGGTCGCGGGGCATCTTGTCATAATTAAGAAAAACGCTACACAACTCAAACCGAAAGGGGGGACCTTCACCAAAAATGGACATCCTATATATATGATGAAACCAATCAGCTATAAGCAAAGTAAACTCGCTACAAGTGTATAGATTGATTGGCCAGTATTAATAATAACAATAATAACATGAGTTTAATTAGGCCTATCTACGCACAAGAAACAACACTAGGAGCAAAACATAGTTTGGCATAATAACATTTCTCTAAAGATCAAAAGCTAGTGTTTTTTCAACATTAAAAACCGGTTCTGAAAAGTAAACTCTCTTACAGTTGGTCCTCGGATAGATCTGCAAACGGTGTAAATTTCAGTTTTTTTATTTCCACCTGCTCGTTTTCTACTTCTGTCAGATGATGTTTTTGTGAGACTTGATCCATATACCTGGTTAAAAAAACAGTGTTTAGCCAAAATAAACGAAACCTAAAGCTAAACTCTAAATAAATACTAACTCATTTTGCTTCCTCTAATACTACTCATTAACCTTGACATAGTTTACGGTCAATAACTCAATACATAATTAGGTCCATTCATTTCATATGAACTAGGTGTTTGTTTCGGCTTATGGCTTATTTGGTTTTGGACTTATGTTTCATAAGCTCACTTCACTTTTTGTGGCATATGTCATATAAGTGAGCTAAGCCGAAAACCAAATAAGCCATAAGCCGAAACAAACAGCCCGCTTACCATGTCATTATAAGCTTATATATGCCCAAAAGTTTCAAAATAAGAGCCACAAAAAGTGAGCTTATGAAACATAAGCCGAAACAAAGGGGTGTTTGTTTCGGCTTATATAGTCGGCTTATGACTTATTTGATTTTGGGCTGATGTTCGTAAGCTCACTTTTTGTGTCTTATGTTGAAACTTTTTGTCTTATATAAGTTCATTACGACGTAATAAACTTAAAATCCATAGGGAAGTGTATCTTGTTTCTTCTTTTCTTAAAAAAAGTAATAATAATAAAATAGCTACGAGAAAATTTATTTAATACTTGCATATATCTTCTTCTACATCATCAGTTGTTGTCATCTTTCTTTCTTTCTTTCTGCTATACGGTAAAAAGTAAATAATAATAATAATTCATTAATTAATCATCCAATTGACTCACGAGTTTTAGGGCTTTTCAATTTGGGGTTTTCTTACTCCTTCAACTTTCTTCTATGTCAAGACTATCATCATCCTACATCATCTCCCTGAATTCGGGTCGGGTTTAGGTTACTAGGCCGGTGGGTAAAAACACCCCAACCCAAACCCTTCTTACCATTTCTCTCAATAAAATCTGTTTCTGTGTTTATTCCTACAATCCTTCTCATCTTATTCATCATAGATGAGAAGGATTGTAGGAATAAACACTGAAACAGAATTTTCTCCGTCGAGTCGAGATTGTTCTCCGCCGCCGCCTTTATTATGGGTTGCATTAGTTCTAAAAAGTGTAAACTAGCATATATATTACTTACGAATGGCCAATTTATCTCGAACGGACCGGACTGGATCGGTCCGGTTCTCGATCTCAGCTTTTAGGCTAATTCGGTCTTGGTCGGTCCGGTCCACACCACAAACCGATTATTTTGCCTTGTTAGACCGAGACCGGACCGACCACATACGGTCCGGTTCTCGGTCTCGGTTTTTAGACTAATTCGGTCTCGGTCTTGGTCGGTCCGGTCCGATAAATACTCCACTTGTTTTAACATTTTATTAATCATACTATTAGAACCAAGTGCGTGTTCAACTTTTGTTGTAAAATAAAACCCCTAATTTATTTCAACATATATAATATACATTAATCACAATTATGATAAAAATGACAAAATAAAACAAGTTAGGGTAAAAAAAGTCTAACCTCGTAGCAAGCTAATAATGATGAACAAATAAAGAAATCCCATTCATGTTTTGTACAAGTGTTTTTTATCAAGTAGCAAAAGGGTTTGAGAATTTGGGGTTAAGAGGTTTGTGAATTGGGGAGAATGTGTTATAGAAGAGGACAATTTTTTTTTTTTTTTTTTTTTTTACCTTTTTTTAATCTTTAAAACACAAATGTAGGACTTTGTTATTCTTAAAAACACACCGATGAAACGAGTCGAGCTTTTGCAAGGCTCGATCCACGAGACAATATTATGTGTTACATTTAGCTTCATATCTTATGAGGGAAGCTCGAGCTTTGTTCGAGAAATTTTGAGTTTGGCTCGGAAAGCGTATTTTATTTGTAATGTAAAACAAATAACTCGGCTCAAAAAGCTTTTTTACGCTTAGGGACTTGGTGCGTTTACATTGATAATACCCTTATAGAATGTATAGCTCCGTTAGCAAAAGCTCGTGTCATGTCATGGTGAATCATGCTCTTTCGAGCGCATTTTCTGGGCTCGAGCTCGAGTAACTCGATAAAAACTTGACTTGTTTACCTTTTTGGTTACTCGTTTACCCAACAAAAGCTCGAATTACTTGACGAAAATGTATTTGTTCACTCACTGTAAAGTGGTCGTTGATACATGAGTGAATGTTTTCAAATGGCAAATTACTTAAACCTTATACCAAACAACATGTGGCCATTTCATTCTCATTTCTAGACCTACACAACTATTGAAGGTTTTTTTTAACTAAATCGTTACAATTATGAAAGATAAAATAATTAAAAGAGAAATGCTAACAGCAGCCCTTCAGGTTGTTGTTAACAACTAAATCTTCACAAAATCTATTGATATTTAGACATAATTAAAGACAAGTTCCATATTTTTTGCTAACATAACCAATAGCAAGAGTGTATTGTATTTGTATTTGAGATATTTTTGCAAATTGTTAATGATTTTGAATGATTTTATTTGAACATTGTATAACGTCTAAACATAAATTTCGGGAATTAGTTGTTAACGACAACCCTAAGGGCTGTTATTAGCAAAACGGATCAAAATAGAGACAAGCTCAAGTAATTCTAGTTTTAGAATACTTCTTTAAATTCACCTTATCCATAGAATTTACTCTATAAAAAGTTATGACTCATAAACTAGTATGTAAAAGTTTTTCCAACACTCGGGGTGTTTTATAAGAAAAAAACGGCTAGTCTCGCCGTGACCTCTTGAATTCTCAAAACTTATGTCGCTATAACGTGATTATGCACAAACACAAAGAAGTCATGAAAAATGAGCAAAATTGCCTAGGCTCTTGAACAACGATTTCACTACAACGTCATTATACATTTTTTTTGCTACGCACGGGAAATCTTGAAAATGATTACACACTCTGCATCACATCACGTCAGTACGAGCTAGTAAACTTGCACCTCTTCTTACACACTCGAGAGTTATGTTTATCCTCGTAAAAGTCAATGCATTTGTTATTACAACAAGTCGATTTTTACCCTTGTAAGTTGTAAGTAATAACAAAAATTTTGTCTCTCTTGCAATGATCAGTTGCTCTAGGATTTGGTTGTTTCTCAATATGGAAAACGACTTGCAGACCTTGTTGAGAATGGTGTTGAGGAGACCGTAGTCAATGTGTGTAGTCTTCAAAAGCCACTTTTGAACTTGGGTTCTACTACTGTTGGGGTTGAAAAGAATCAACTTATGAGCAAGCGAGTTTTTTTAAACTTCATGGCGGTTGATGCAGAAAGAATAGGCGACTACGCTTGGTATATGCACGACTCTTACATTCTAGTGTTGTTATTCGCTAGGAAATATACAGTAATAACTTCAAGACGAGTTGATGGCATCTCAAGATAGCCGGATGAATCAGGAAAAGTACTTTCTTCACTCGCAACATTTGTAATACTTGAAGAGCCGATTTATAGTCTTCCTGAGTCGATGTTAGTTATTTTTCCAAACTAAAGTATCACTTGATCACATTGTTACTTTTCTTCGCCTCAACAACATAAATTTAAATGCTATTAATCCCAAGGTAGTTCTAAAATTGAGATCATAAATGGAATTTTGCATGGAATTTAAATGCGTCTTCTAACACGACTCTGAAGATATTCACATTAGAGTGAACCATGGTATGCGCGTTGCTGTTTTTGCGACCTTTGGGTAAGGGAAGTCGACTTTCTTAGAGCATCTGCGATGAGATGGTTTTCAAATGACTTTTCACTATTTGAAAAAGCTGATACATATGGTTTTAAGCATCGGAACAAAGACTTTATAAACAACTTTTTGAAGAAGACTAGTAAACCACCGAGCGTTTGACAAAAAATTCAATAAGTTATTGAATTAAATGGGTTAAGCATGTGAAACAAAAAAAATTTGATTAAAAAATTCGTGCATCAAGTGCAACGACTTGATGTATTGTGGATGCTCTTACATATTACGTGCGGCGTATACAAAGTGGAAAGATTGAGGATAATATCTTGTTTAGTACGGAGATGGATCGAGAGAGGTATGAAATGGTTCTAAAAGCACGTTCTCGTTGAAGAGGTCGTCCGTTAGAGACTAGTTCTCGTTGAAGAAGTCGTCCATTAGACTAGTTCATACGAGAAGTCGTCCGTTAATTGACATTGTTTGTGAGGCTCAATCCAAACTTCAACAAAATAGATTATGCTGCAAAAGGCCTCACTTCTAAAAAATTTCAACACGATATTGCTGCGGAAGGCAGATGCAGGTGCACCACATTACTTTTAAGAACATGCAAAAACAAGTGCAGGTGCACCACATTACTTTTAAGAACATGTGAGCCATGAACAAATCAGGATCACACCATTTAATTGCTATCAAAATCCAGATAATACTAAATCCATCAACAAAATCAGATGAAAAAGCTAATATCCACTAAGATTTTTAAGATATCAAGAAAATGAACTCCTGACATTATTGAAACGCAAAAAGAAAAAAAGTGTCGAGCGGTGAATCTGCCATCATTTTAGAACTTGAGCATCCGGGAGGCTTTATTTCTTGATCAGGTTCCTGATCACGTATGGAAGGATGCCACCATGATCGAAGTATGTCAATTCTACCTGCAAATACAACCAATACATTCACTTTCATGAGTTTCATATGTTCAACTGATTTAGAGACGCGTCATTTGTATAGAATTCTAAATTCTCAACTTCTAGTCATTATACATCTTTTGGTGCATACGAGTCATTAGAAGATGGTTTTATGTCATGTTTGGGTCATTTTGTAAGCCGCAGTACCACAACAAAAATGAGATATATGACATTTACGGATATGCTATAAAAATAATCCTTTAAAGATGATAAACATTCCAGAAAAGTCAGAAAGAAGTGAAGTGTACCTGTGTGTCAAATCGGACTATACACGTGAAGGATTTGCCATTATCTGTCGTAACAGTAATATCTTGTCCAGGCTTTATGTCACTGGCTTTTGACGGTAGGTCAATGGTGAAACGTTCATGACCGGTCAATCCTAGTGTATCCGCATCCTCACCCGCCTTAAAACAAAGTGGGATGATACCCATTCCAACCAGGTTACTACGGTGGATTCTTTCAAAACTCTTGGCTATCACTGCTTTCACCCCCTGTAATGAAGCGGTATTAATAATATTAGAACTGAAATACTTGTACCAACTGAATCACCAGAAAACTTAATAATTAGTTACCTGTAGCATTGGACCTTTAGCAGCCCAATCTCGAGAACTACCACTTCCGTATTCAGCTCCAGCCAAAATAATTGTGTCCAAACCAGCCTCTTTGTACCTCTGCGAACATTCAGATGACAAACAGATTCAGATCTCACTAAAATGAACTAAAAGACAAGCACACAACATCAAGAAGCAATTATCCCCACACGCACACACACAAAGTGAACACACAAAATTAAAGAAGAGATATGAAAACAGGCGGGTTAGGTAATGGGTCGAAATGACTTCAGACCAAAAGGAACATTTTTGCATAGGGGTCAGGTTGGATCGACTCCACACGCTTAATATTCAAAAGTTTAATTACTTTTTGTAAATAATGCGTGTCACAGAATCAGAGATATAACTGTATTTCAATGAGAATCTAGTTTTTTCTTTCATATAAACATCATTTAGAAGGTTTTATGTATTGAAAAACCACTTTGGGTGACTTTTGACCTGTTTTTTTACTACCTCTGTTTATTACCTTGCCCATTAAAATAACTTAAATCGATCCATATATAAGTATACAGGTCATAATTGCTACCTCTAGTAAAAACATTCAAGGAAGTTATAAAAACAGTAAACAGGAGATATTAAGCAACATACCATCGCTACTTCGAACACAGAAAGCTTCTCGCCTGTGGGAATGTGGATAGTCTTGGGGCCGACCTCCCCATTTAAAAGCTTATTAACTATTCGGATATTCGCAAAGGTTCCTCTGGCCATAATTTCATCATTACCACGACGACTACCATAAGAGTTGAAGTCCCTGCGGTCAACTCCACGCTCAAGAAGGAACTTTGCAGCAGGGCTGTCTTTATGGATACTTCCGGCTGGAGAAATATGGTCGGTGGTAATACTGTCACCAAAGTTGAGTAGGCAGTAAGCATCCTTCACTCCGTGGGGACCTGGTGGGTCCATTGTCATATCCTTGAAATATGGTGGCTCGTGAATGTATGTTGAGTTGGGGTCCCATGAATAGAGACTTGATGAAGGGACAGATAGCTTATTCCACATTGGATTTCCCTGTGTAATGGCTTGGTATGTACTCTTGAACATATCGGGCAACACACTTGACTGAACCACCTGTGAGATTAAAAACGATAAGAAAAAAACTTAATCCTGTTGACATTTATTGTTGTTTAATTAAAAAAAGAAAAAAAAAAAAAGTATCCTGAAAAGTACCTCCGCAATTTCTTCAGTACTTGGCCAAACATCCCTAAAGAACACCTCCTTTCCATCCTTGGTAGTCCCAATTGGCTCCTTCTCAAAGTCGATGTCAACCTAAAAGACAGCATACAAACCCTTAATGATCAAGCATGAACAACCAGAACCTCGTATGACCTATTGGTTAAGATAAAGCAAAATAATTTACAAGAACACAGCGGTTATACCAAAATTCTATGTTAAAAACATGCAGGGTGTGTTTTATAACGGGTTCGTTAATTTGTTGGTATAGATGCATGATATGGGTATAAAACGAAACACTCAAAACCCACTTGAAAAGTGGGTTTACACAATCTTAGATGGGCACCTCTCTATCTCACTTCTCTTCGTAATTAGTAATTTTACTTTCACTTTTTATTTAAAACAAATATTGTTTTAGAAACTTCATACTTTCTCGCATACCCTTTTCTTTCAAACTAAATGCCGCCTTAGAAATTCTAAATTTCCACATACCGTTCCAGCAAGTGCATAAGCTACAACCAAGGGAGGTGAAGCAAGATAGTTGGCTCTTGTCAGTGGATGAACACGTCCTTCAAAGTTTCTGTTTCCAGAAAGCACAGCTGCAGCAACCATATCTGCAAAAGCCACCACAAAAATGCTGAAGTAAAAGGCACAAACACTAAGGATGATCTGAACGATACTTGTTCACACTTGACATAAATTACACTCATACCGTTGTCTGTAATTGCAGAGGCAACTGACTCATGAAGATCACCAGAATTCCCGATGCATGTAGTGCAACCATAGCCTACTATGTTGAAGCCTTGCTGGTCTAAGTACTTTTGCAAGCCACTACATATAGATAAGAGGAAAGCTTATCAGCTAGTTATTAACGGAAATACATGCAAAATAATTGGTATTATGACAATATTTTCAGCAACCAATTACCTCTGTTCCAAGTACTTTGTAACAACCCCGGAACCAGGAGCAAGACTTGTTTTTACCCATGGCTTAACCTGACACATGATAAGAAAGATCATTCAACAAAGATTCTCAAACCATGTTAACGTATGTAGAGACTGTCAAAACCCGTATACTAACCTCCAAACCAAGTTCACAAGCCTTCTTTGCAACAAGACCAGCCCCAAGCATGACACTAGGGTTTGATGTGTTTGTACAACTTGTAATAGCTGCTATTACAACACTCCCATGTTTTAATTCAGCAGTTTGTCCCTGAAATGGAAAGCTGACAACTTTGTCTTGTGAATCCTTTGGTACAGCAAAGCCCTGCATTCAAAACTCAAAAACATTAGAAATGAGCAGCAGACTAACGAGACAACTTGGCTCTAAGTCAATATTCAGAAAACAAATGTCCGTTTTCCACCATCAATATTATAAGTGTAAATTAGCAGGTCTTTTTGTGGATTCATGTATCACGTCAGTTAAAAAAACATCAGCAACAATGACTATAAAAGGTAAGAAAAGAACAATGATCAAATTTGACCTTAAATCCAACTTTGTTGTCAAGGCAAGCATGCCAATCGGTCTTCATTTCCTTAATTGGAACACGGTCATGGGGCCTGTTAGCAAAAGAGTACTTTCAGAAAGAGAAGTACTAAATAAATATATATAATAAGATTGCAACATAACATACCGTTTCGGACCAGAAATACAGGGTTCAACATCACTTAGCTCCAGTTCAAGATAAGATGAGTAAACTTTCACCGGTTGAGGCTGAATTCACGAGATCAATAGTGACAAGTTAATTCAAGAACTAACAAAAAGTAAAAATGCTAAGCGAAACATTAAGGAAGCTAACCTCACTATAATCAACAAACATTTTGTTTGCTCGCAAGTATGCTTCAATCATAGCTACCTAAAAGGTAATCAAGACAAAAACACAATAAAACTAATGCATTTAGAAATCAGCAAAAGACTCTAATTGCATTCAATTTTTTCCTAACACACACGAGAAATTCTTTCTGAATATGAAGAAGAGAACTTACAGTATCATCACTTCTTCCAGTTAATTTAAGGTACTGCAGTGTGACGTGGTCGACTGGGAAGAAGCCCATGGTTGCACCATACTCGGGTGACATATTTGCAATAGTTGCTCTATCAGCCAAAGATAATCCGCTCATACCCTCACCTACAAGTAAAGAACGATCACATCAGTAAATAGTTATTAGAAGCAGAGTTAAAGAAATAATAAAGTTAACAAGGATTTAATTGCTAGCTGCAGAGACATTACCGAAGAACTCAACAAATTTGCCAACAACGCCATGCTTTCTCAACATTTGGGTCACGGTTAACACCAAATCAGTGGCGGTGACACCATTTTGCAACTTTCCAGACAACTTGAATCCAACAACACCAGGTAAAACCATGCTCATTGGCTGTCAATGTCAGAGAAGAGTCAACCAATTATAACAAGCATAATCATAAGCTCCCGCCAGCCATTCAACAAAAACATAAATTTCACCACCTCTTAAGTACTCATCAATCAGCAACTTTATATACCAATATACCATGAGTTGAATAAAGTTTAAATGTATCATACCTGTCCAAGCATTGTTGCCTCTGCTTCAATTCCTCCTACTCCCCAACCTGCTACTCCCAATCCATCAATCATGGTTGTGTGGGAGTCAGTTCCAACAACACTATCGGGATAGAGAACGCCATCAGTGTTGAAGACAACACGTCCAAGATACTCCAAATTGACCTACATATATAAAAAATAAAGATTTCAATCACATGTTCAGAAGAAAAAGCAAAATTCAAGATAAAGTAAGCATTATGAATCATGCTCTGAATGTTTTAACTTTTACCTGGTGAACAATACCAGAACCAGGAGGAACAACAAGCATGTTGTCAAAGGCATGTGATCCCCATTTAAGAAAGGCGAAACGCTCATTGTTACGCTGAAATTCAAGGTCCATGTTTGCCTGGACAGCATTGGCACTTCTTGCAACATCAACCTGAACTGAATGGTCGATCACAAGGTCTACTGGTACCTGGTATAAACCAAAATTCCAAAACATAAGAAATTACGCCATCATGGGCGTTACTCCCAATATGCAGCAAATTATCGGTGAGGTAACTTGGTGTTCAACATTGCTATAAGCAGATCAAATGATATAGCTCCGTTAAAGTTCAGACAAGTAAACATAATACTTAAGAAAAACACTCACCAATGGATTGATCTTTTTAGAGTCACCACCGAGCCTGTTCATAGCATCTCGCATACAAGCAAGGTCAACTACAGCTGGAACTCCAGTAAAATCCTATAACATCATATAATACATTGGTTATATATGAAACCAAAGGTTGCAACCTTATTGATTCGCACAGTAAATTATATATACCTGTAAGAGTACACGAGCAGGTTTGAATGGAATCTCCACTTGCTTCGGTGCGGTATTTTCCCAGTCGATGATCTTTTCAACATCACTCGGGGTAACTTGGAAGTTATCACAATTGCGAATGGCAGATTCCAAAAGAATCTTGATAGAATATGGTAGCTTCTCTGCAAACAGGTGAATTTACATGTTAAAACACGCTATGTGATAAAAAAAAATGGAAAAAATAATTAGCTGCCTACAAAGAGTAAGAGCACGAATACAGCTTCCTCCTACAATAATTATTCTGGCTAATACAAAATGTTTTAAAAATTCAAGTAAAACCAGATAACCACAGAAGTTTACATTTTTATGCCATAGCGACTCAAACAAACAATAGGTAAAGTAAGCGCATCATGGGGTTGTTTGTCTAAGCTTATCAAAGGTGCTTAATAGTTTATCCAAACACTCATTGGGAAGTGCACTATATTTTATTAAAGAGCAAAAAAGGGCATATGCTAAAGCACTTTACAAATGGCCTTTTTGCTAAAGCCGTAAACTTGTTTGATCAAACACTACATATACAGAATCTAAATGCAAAGAATATGTTGTATGTCCATACCAATCCTGGGATCATTTAGAGCGGGAAGACTGTAAAACTTTCCGAACTCGCCTCCTTCTGGCCTGGGAAGAGCGGTGAATATTCCCTTAAACGGATTCTCAGAAGCTGCATCATTCAACAAACACAATTAGCATAAACAGACCAAAACTCAAAAAACACGACGACCTTAAAAAAAACAGCTTTACAACAATGGAACCACTTGTCATTTCATCGAATGTATGTAAAAAAGTTCCAATCCAAATGAAAAAACACGAAAAAAGTTACATTTTTTTCGTGTAAAGAAACCAGAAGTCAAAAAACACAAAATTTTGTAAGAAAAAGGTAGAAATGTTTGTCCCCGACATCATATAACAAAATGAAAGAACCACTAGTCATTTCATCATAAAGTTTCGAACTTTCAAATACCAATAAAACAGACAGTATATCCAATATTGATAAAACAAGAAGCTACCCAAAAAGTATACATCTTTTTTTCTAAAACAAACCACTCGTCATTTCATTTAAAAGGCTCCCATCATCACATAACATGCAAACAACTCTCCATTTTATTGAATCTATCTAAACTCGTCATTTCATTTTATTTATCTCTAAAATAATTAGATTTTAAGCTATCAAAAATGATTTTTTTTTTTTTTTCCCAAAAAAGGAAGAACAAAAGGCAGAATCATGATATTATATAAAGTCAATAATAATATTCACATCAGATTCATAAAAGAATAATTCTTTTTTTAGAAATCAAATCAATTAAATTCTCAGTATATATCCATCCAGCCAGATGAACATCTTGTTATATTTAAAAACAAATAAATCACCTTTATATAAATAAATAAATAAACAAATATAATTAACTGGTTGATAATAACTTAATAATTATATAACATAGGGTGGGTTTACGTAGGTCAACGATTTGAAAATGAAAAAAAAAATACTTATTTCAATCATCAATCAATGGTTATATATATATATATATATATATATATGTATATGTATATGTATATACCCATGGGAGTAGTTGTTGTTTTTTGTTGAACAGAAGAAGGAGTAACGGAGCCTCCGATCTGGGCCCTGAGAGTTACACTATTACTGGATCTCCGGTAACGATATGATTTTGTGAATGATTTAAAAGGTGATGATCGGAGTGGAGTAGTTGGTGAAAGAGGAGATGATAGTTTGAGAAGTGAAGATGATGAGTTGTACTTGTAGTAGTTGGTGCTGAGAGTTATATGCTGCATCACGTTTCTAATACTACCAGATGAAGAAATTAATTTATTTTTCTTAAAAAAAAAGGTAAAAACCCTATTTAGTACTACTATACTAGGCACTACCATACTCCCATTCATGGATGGGCGGTTATTTTTATTTTGGAGGCCGATACTCACATCATTTTTTTTATACATACAACTAGGGGTGTCAAATGGGTCGACCCAACCTGACCCGAACCTGATAAGGTCTTATAAGGTCGGGTTGATTCGGGTCTAACTTAGCTTATCGGGTTTATCGGGTCGACCCGATAAGATCTTATAGGTCGGGTTGATTCGGGTCTAACTTAGCTTATCGGGTTTATCGGGTCGACCCGATATAACCCGATCTGATATCAACCCGAACCCGATAACCCGATTCTTTATAGGATCGGGTTGCGGGTTACTTTCTTCTACCTGAAAACCCAAATCAAACCGACCCGATAAACCCGACAACCCGACCCGATAACACCCCTACATACAATACATTGTATAACATTTTAATGAACATTGTATAAGATAGTAATGCACAATTATAGTGTATGTATAAAAAAAAATGGTGTGAGTATCAACACCCTTTTATTTTATTTTGTTTTAGCAATCAGATTTTATAACAGCAAATATTTTAGTGATTAAAAAAAAGTTTATGAGTTATAAATGAAAAATAATAAAAGTTTTAGGATTTCGGGATTAAACATGTTGTTTTGAAATCCGGTTCAACTCGGGAGGTTTAACCGGTTGAATCGTTCCGGTCAAAAAAACAGGTCAAATTAAACCGGTCAATCCGTGGAGATGGGTCGAAAAAACGGGTCAAGTTAAATCGGGTCAATCCGCTGGATTTAAAGTGACCCGAGTAAACTCTTCGATGTGTATTAATAGTGTGTTAATGTAATAGTTTCCAGCTTTGCATATGCTTTCCGAAAATAGTATAAGGACTTCTTGAAATACTTTAAGTTTTCACTTTTCACTTTTTGTTTTTTTTTTTTCTTTATATACAGTATAGATATAGATATTTCACAAAGTATTTAATTTTTATCAAAAAAAATAAAGTCTGCAAAGTTTTTGAATTTTTTTAAAAAAATCGTAAGGTTTGACTTCACAAAGTTAAACCTTGCAAAATTTTGAAAATTGCTCGTTATCCCTTTGTTTTTTCACGCTTAGCTCGAAACATGAAAGTCGAAGATCTCTCATTTCTCGTTTAGTGGTTTTTTGAATCAATCAAAAAGGTATTCGTATGAGAAAGTTATGACAAAATACCACAAACAACTTTTTTTGTCGTTTAGTAGTTGTGGTATTTCTGTCATAACTTTCTCATAGGAACTTCTTTTTGCATGATTCAAAAACCACTTAGTTAGAAAAGAGAGATCTAAAACTTTCGTATTTTGAGCTAAACGTGAAAACCGAAAGAAAATGGATTAGTTTTAATAAATTCGCTAAGTTTGACCTCGCAAAGTCAAACCTTGCAAAAAAATTCAAAACTTGCGGATTTTATGGGTAATTTGGATTTTTATTTATTTATTATATTTAAAAAAAATAAAAATAATAAAATAAATAGGTATTTGGTCAAATATGTTGGTTAAAATAGTTTTTTTTTTTTTTTTTTTTTTTTTTTTTTTTTTTTTTCATTTTCTCTATTTTTTATCGATAATTTTCAAAACTAACCAACAATTTATCTTCCAGAATTCAAATGCTACTTTATGTAGCTTATAAAAATAATATAATTTTTCAAGCTCGCACTCCATCTTTATCTACAGCTACATATCTAGTTCCGACAATAGCTACTTGGGCCAAACATACCTTTAAAAAAAATATAATAAATAAATAAATAAATAAATAAATAAAATTAAATGTAATTTTAATAGTTTAATACAAAATATATATCAGATTTTTTTTAAAATGCGTATCTTATAACCCTAAAGACCAACACTGGTTTGTTTTAATTAACTAGCGGGATCTATTATAATTCAAATTCAAATTTGGGCAAAAAAAAATGTTTATCTAATATGTAGCAAATGTAACATGTGAAAGACAATATTTAAATAGACAAAATCGCTTAAAAGAGTGCTTACTTACTATAGAAATGACGACTATTTTCTTAAAAAAAATTCCTCTTGGAAAAGCCAATTAGATAAGTTGATTTAATAATTAAAAGTTAAATTTTATCTAAGACTAGTTAAAATGGGTTGGAGTTTTTACCATTAAGATTAGCATTGCTATTCATGTTTTTGACTAGTTTAGTAGTTTCATAATTAAGAAACTGCGGACTTGTAAAACTTTGCGCTCACTTTTTGACATGTAAGCAATCAATATAATGTTGTATAAAATTTAAGAGTGTAGCATATAGCAGTAACATAAAATTACATTTTTGAAGAGTGAAACTCAAAAGAAAATTTGTTGCTAGTGGCATAAGATAATTACAATTAAATAACTAGATTTAAAATTGTCACTTGCTTATGTGATGTTTAAGTATTCGTGACCGGGAGTTAATTGTACGTGATGGGTTAGGTTTGATGGTGTCGTGTGTGTGTTTTTAGGTTTTGTTTTGTTTAAATCAGTTTGATATATGTTTGCTGTTTTCTTGTTTAGAACTTAGTGGGTCTAAAAATTGGATCGTGAATTGGACCTAAAGTTTATGTCAGTACAACAACAACAACAACGATACTTAATTATGATATGAAAAGATAAGATGTAGACAATCTCACTCATATCCGTCGATAAAGTACTCAATGTTTGAACAAAAGTTCGTGGATGCTTTTCAACCCTAAGCTTCAGGAGACTCCGCGGCAGCTCCTTCTTCTTGTAGGCTGAAATAAGAGAGAACACCGTTAGCTCGCCCCGGGTTTTTAGTCCGAGACCAAGCTCCGGCGTGAGAGTAAGTACTTGGTAAGGTGAGTAATAAGTGTAAGTGACAAGTAAAGTAAAGTAGGATGGAGAGAGGTCTGTATCGGAGTGTGTGTGTGAAAAGGATCCCTCTTCATGTGTGTGAACCAGTCCTTTTATACTACCTGAGATTAGCTCAACGACATATTTCTTGTGGAAGCTAAGTTGTCTTCTAAGGGAAGCACATAAGGCGCTGATGAGCACCAGGCTTGGTCTTCGGAGTCAACATTATCTTCATGCTATTTGTGAACCAGACGCCTGTGCTATTCGTACATCATCGTACACTGTGTGTCAGTTGTCAGCGTACTAGTTCTGATGGAGATAGTGTTCTACCTCCTGAGCAGACACATCCTCCTGAGTAGGGGTGTCATTCGGGTTGACCCGACCCAAACCCGACCCGAGTCAATTCGGGTCGGGTCAATCGGGTTCAATATAATACTCGGGTCAACCCGAATTCTAAACAAGGTCGGGTTCGGGTATATATTTTTAGCCTTGACCCGACCCGAACCCGACTAACCCGGCTCAACAACACTTTTACAATGTAAAAAACTCGGGTTGACCCCAAACCTGAATTGACCCGACCCGATTGACCCGACCCGAGTTGACCCGAACCCGAATTGACCCGACCCGAGTTGACCCGAGTTCTAAACAAGGTCGGGTTCGGATATATTTTTCTAAGGCTTGACCCGAGTTGACCCGAACCCGACCGGGTCAACCCCGAATAACACCCCTACTCCTGAGTAGGCATTGCCTCCTGAGTAGACATGCTATCCTGAGTAGACAATGGCTCTTGAGTAGGGTGGTTATGTTTTAAAAACATTTGGAGTTAATTATGATTGTCTCCTCCAAAGTATCTAGAGAAAGACATACCTCATCACTCAACAATAAAAAAACTGCTTGCAGAAAGATCCATTAAATTTTAAGCTAGTACTTAAACACAATTCATCTAAAGCTTTGTTTGATTCGATTAAGGAGAACTATATACGCTTTCAAAGGATAATAAACCAAATATGTGGAAAATGCAATTTTTGGATATACTTTCAAAGGATAATAATTTTCAAAGATATATTGGTGCACACATCAAAAAAATCAAGCGATAGTGATGTTGACCATTTGTGAAAGCTCCATTAAACGATAAGGTTAGATTTAAATATCTAGAAGTCAGCTCGGCTTGAGTCGGCTAGAAATTAAATGAGTACGTGTGGTATACACACTCCAATTTACTTGTATTTTTTTTAACCTTTTTGACTGCTATATGGCTTTTTTTTTTTTTTTTTTTTTTTTTTTTACACTTTATGAATTTTGAAGTACAATTTTCACAGCAAGATACTATTTTTTTAAAGCAAATTTTTTTAAAATCAGGACCAATTAAATTAACAGAAGATGGTTTTGAGTAACAAGCTAGTTAAATTGTTGTTGAACAAGGAAATGTAAGCTCAACTTGGATCAACTAAGGCCCGAGGTAATGGGAGGTGGTGGATCATCTCCACCAAACACTACCACGCGTGGTGCCTATTACACAGGGTCACCTACTGCACGTGGTCAATGATTTTGGTTGGGGTTCGGTAGTCACCACCATCAAACATTTACATCAAGGTTTTTAAGATCGAGATCCTACTTAGAATTGTTTTCGTCATTGCAATATCGTGATCTTAAGATACTACTATAGTGTCGTTTTCTTAATATGCATTGTAAAATTATGCAATCTACATGTATTATTATATATTATATATCATATATTATGAAAATGTTAAAATTATGATTATGAAGTGTTGTTTAATACAATTAGCCTATTGTTTTTCATATTTTACAAAACGTAATACATAAATTTGTAGTTTTTTAGCTTGTGGTTCGAGAAAAGTAAGATCGGATCAATCGAGATCTTAAGATCTTATGGTCAAGATTTTAACAACTACGAGTTTGCACCCTTTTTTTAGAAAGACACCACACTTGAAATCTGACCCACGAGTTAAACCATCCAAACGGACAGGTTCCGGGACCCGCACAACTAAGAGAGATTCGAGAACCCACAGCTTCGCACTAGAAGTAAAACCTGAATTTTTTGTCTCTTGCGAGACTCGAACCCTAAGTAAAACCTTCCCAAGCTTCAAAAGAACTCAGATGATCAACTAAGCTAAGCCAATTGATTACACCTTTTATTTAATTCTAACAAGCAAACAACTACTTTTTGGAAATTGGGAAAACAATTTAATTATGACTAAAAATTTAATTGAGTTTTAGTTAAATTCGTTAAAAAGATGGTTTACTGGTTGCTTTGGTAGTGATCATTAAATTTGTTTTATGATGCAGTGTTAATGTAAAAATGATGAGTTTGATGACCATTACGTCCGGGCCTAGACACTTATTAAACATTAGTTAAGTATAAAAATTCTTGGAGCAACATTTGGATATTCATATGTTCCAAAACACAAAAGTTATTCGATCGATGAAACATGGGATATTCCTTTTCCCAAGAAATGCCATGTGCGTTTTTGTCATCATCTAAAATTTAAGTTTTTTATCTAATAAAATAAGGGTCATACTATTGCAACCCCCCTACCCCTAGCTGCCACCTTTGTCCCCCCTTTGTCCCCCCGCTTTTTCCAGTACAACACAGTTTTTTGTCAGTTTCTGTTCCGTATTTCTGACAGTTTTAAGCGTTTGGCTTATTAAACTTTATATTTACAGTTCCGCATTTTCAGATTTATAGCGTTTTGATATAAAAAAAATTATAAAAATAAAAAAAATAATAAAATAAAATAAAAAAAAAAGAAAGGGGGGGGGGGGGTCTTAATAACCAAATGGGGGGTATTAATAACTCAACCCTAAAATAAAGAACATGGGGGATGTAACGCTTAGTTCTCAAGTTTTTAGGGAAGGGAAACGGAAAAGAATAGGAAAGGAAAAAGAAATGGAAAAGGAAAGTAAGTGCTAGTCGGTATGTTCTTGAGATAAAGGAAACGAAAAGGAAAGTAATGATAATCATGTTCTTGAGTGAGATGAAAAGGAAAATAAGTTGGTCAAATTACATATATGCCCTTTAATTATTAATGTCAAATGTTTTAAAAATGGTATATTAGTCTTTACACAATATATGGTTCCGTTTCCTTTCCCTTTCCTCCCAAAAGTGGGAGGAAGATTTACTTATCAAATCTTCCTCTCTATTTCCTTTCCGTTTCCCTTTTCCCCTTTAAAAAAGACTCAAGAACACAAAAAACTTTCCGTTTCCTTTACTTTCCTCTTCTTTTTCAACTCGAGAACTGAGCGTAAAATTCTAAATTAATCTCCTTGGTATCATGTCTAAAAATTATGGAGTACCTTTAAAAAAAAATTCGTCATTTATGCTTTGTTGATTTTTTGTCATATACGAGTACCATGTTTATAAAACTTATTAAACACAGATAACTAAAGAACTAGTTTTATATAAATTTATTCTTCTACCTTTTGACAAATTATTGATGATCTTCGTTATATCTTAATGCGAGTGGCTTAGGCATCCAAAGTCTCGTGTGGTCTTATTTCCATTATGTAAATGGGATTTAAAAAAACACTGTAAATGATTAGTTAGGTGACCACTTGAGACATGTTCAAACAAAATACAACAAATCATTTCCTACAATGTCCCATAATCTATTAATCCATATGCCATTAGCATTAGCAAGTATTTGATTGTATGAAGTCTCTCAGCCCACACCATGCTTGTGTGATGTGTCATGATGCTTGCAAGAATCAACAAGACGCGGTGTGTCGATTATACAAATTTAAGGTCTACAAAACATGATCATGAGCCAGCCTCGGCTCCTCGTGCAATTGCAATGATCATTGATGGCATAAGAGGTGGAAAATATGAAACGCGCTATGATAATCATGAAGGTGGTTGCCATGTTCCTGGTCTAAAAGAGGCACCCGATCCAGTTGGCTCTGCTGACCTGTAAACGAGAATATTAAGCACTTGACTGTAATTTAACATATAGACACACAATTTTGGTTTCAAAGAATAAAGATAAGGATTATGTTAAGTAGATGTGGCAAGATAGAGGTTTAGGGTAAAAAGTCAGTAATTTTTAGTATGCTGAAGCGGGTCATTCTGACCCGCAACCCGCAAAAACTTTTTGTTCATTCTTTAAAAAAAGTTATAGAAAGTATTCGGTTAACTAAGATTAAAATACAATATTGGTACAATAATAATCTTTGAAATTAAACAATTGAGAGGTTGTATCATTGTACGCTACTAGACTTTGGATGACTTTCAACTTGTTTGACCCTTTAATATGTTCCCCTTTTAGCTAGTTAGACCCAGTTGAGATAAAACGCAGCCCAAAATCGACCCATTATGAGTAAATGGGTAAAAATTGCCAAACATAGTCCAAAGCATGCGTAGAAAAGAAGCTAAAGAGGGGCACTTACTCTGGCTCATGTTTTGCTTGATCAGCGACCTCTTTTTCCTTTTGTTTATTACTTGTTGCTTCGGATGTTTCCCCAGATTTTTCACCTTTAAGAGAGGTTCATAGATAGAATACTTGGTCAGATACTACTTGGCACTTGATCAGCAGTTATTACGATGATGATTAAGAACTACTGGCTATCAAAATTTTCAATGCGGATTATTCTAATGTAAGCTTTAGTCCATGTTCTGTGGCCATCAACATTAACAATTTTGAAATGGTCTAATGCTAAACTATTTGAACTTAAAGACCGATATAATCATATTAGAGGCAGTGACTAGCGCGTTCATAGTAAGGGTTCAGGTTAAAACACATCTGGGTTGACCTTCATACAAGACATTTTAGGAGGAATAATGCATTATAAATAGACTTTACACTTTAAACCCGCCCTACCCATTCCTCTTTCAGCGACATTTTATTAACTGACTCGTTTGAGATTAAAACACAAATCAACCCATTTATAAGTGAATGGGTTGACATTGCCATCTGCAAGAGAGATAATTAACACTTTACCTTCTGAGGCAACTGGAAGCTGCTGAATGAAACTTTTAAGATCGGGACCATCACCTTTCCCTGTACAAATGTAGACGAGATACATGAGCATTGGTTCTTGCTCCGTATATTTTCTATTAAAACTGTACAAGTGAAGCTTACCCATGCTTGTGATTTTACGACCGCTGCCTTCTCTTGCTTTCCTTTCTTCCTCTTCCTTCTTAAGACCTTGATCATATAAAAGAATTCACCGATTAGGGCTTTCATATCATCAGGAAAAGTGCATATTAAACAAACCATTCATGCCTTATTAGTGTTCATATCACATAATTTTAACAGCCTTGGAAAAGTAACAGGTATGAAGTTGTCACCGATAATAATCAGGACATAGCAACCCATACATGAAAAGCTAATGACACTTACGGGCGACATTTTCTTTAACACGTTGACGCCTTGCCTCCAGCATAGCCATTTCCTAAAAGTAACAAGATAAATTTTGTCAATATCTAAAGAATAAAATCCTGAATACATATTCACAGACGAGACTCAGGTTATGTCCAGAAACCAGCTTAGTATGCCCTTTCAAGAAGATAAACAGTGTATGTAAGCTTCCTTATGACCTCATTTGAGTTAATAGTTTAAGGATTTTATAAGAAAGCAGCATTTACTTCACTATAAACAACCCTAAATATCAACGTGGTCAACCCAGCCAAAGGTTGGGATTTACCTCTGGTGTTGGAGCTACCTTGCGCTGCCCATTCAGCCAACAAATCCATTCAACTACAAAGACACGAGACCATCAAATTGTTTTAAGTTTGCAAGCTTTCAAGCATCTGATAATTGTTAACAAACAGCTAACATCCTTCTTTGAATAGACATTTCATTAGTTAGTTTAGTAAATTACACATGAAAGTTGGTGCAAACCTAAGATTCGCAATTTAAAGTTTCAGAACCATGACAAACTGTTGTGCCTCAAAGCACGGTATTGTAAGGCATGAAAGATGACCTCAGATTTTACCTCAACTAATATGCTAGTGGGGCGGTGGTTATGTGGTAAAGAATGGTTAAATTGTTACATGGATCTCGTTGTAAGACATAGGGCATAACATCCTGGTATTTATCCCTTTCAGCAGTCATAGCATCAGCACCTTTTAAAGTGTTGGAAGAACTAATAAAAGAAGGGAAATGCTAACCACAGCCCTTAGAGCTATGGTTAACAGCCACTTTATAGTAACCATTATTATTTACTGTATAAAAATTTATAGTTCACCATAATCCTAGGTTGGTTGAATAATAACCATCAGATGGTTGTTAACCATAGCCTTACTGGCTATAAAGAATCCAATAGAAGACAAGTAAATAACTGATGTTTGTTTTATAGACTTATACCTGGAATGGAGGTTGAATCAACTTCCCCTTTGAATTCCACCCATCGTTTCTCCTTCACTGTTACATCAAAACAGTAATGTCATGTAAGACGCATTTCGATGCATATACTTACAAGTTACACCAAGACATAAACTAAGCAGCATATGTTAGAAATGTTATAAAACACGCGTGGATCAATGAAATATATGAGTATAGCCCAATCTTAATCCTACCAACAATGAGGTTCGTATGAGTTCATCCTCTTCCTACCAACACCATAAAACTATCTAGGGACTGATTTATATGCATGCAACATTGAGACGTGATGGTCAGTCATTTTCGCTACTATATAGGATTGTAATTCCCAAACATATCCTTATGGCCTCATACACGTCCATCTGCGAGCATAGTTCCAGCTACACATTCCTGTAACTTAGATATAAATGCTTCAAATATCGTTCTACTCGTCCAACATTCCAACTATCATCTACATAAAAGTAATCATTTCCCAGTTAGAGAGGCAGCAATCTATGAGAATATATAAGCCTATAAGGACCTAGTCACATACCCAGGTGGCACTTTATGAACTGAATAATACCAAAATAGAGTTCTTATAGCATATTCACGTTTATATCACACGACATGAAGTACATTCATCCATATTACACATAAAAGTTTTAGCATCCCAGGATTATGATCCTAAACTTATAGACTAAGTGGTAGCCACTCCATCTCACTAAACTTGCAAGAAGTGCTCGTACAATATGCTGACTTTTCAGACTTTTGCAAAAGGAAGTTGCCAATAATCAACGAAACAAGTTACGATACTCAAACTAGCACACCATAAGCATTATTTGAGTATAAGGGTGAAATAAAAAGATCATTTTGTGCATTCAACGAAACAAGTTACGATACTCAAACTGAGTTTTGGCTGACTCGGCTCAACTCGCCTTGGTCACTGACCTTGTAGCGAGTAATCACCAATTACTCGGCCTTGTAATTCGAGTTTTACAACACTGTTTTTATAATGTCTTTTTTCAGTCTACGCATATGCAGAACTTATAACCATACCATAAAACCTTACCAGAACAAGTATACTAAACTGATATACTAATACGTTTACTGAGTACCAATTATAAACAATACCGTTTGGCATGAATCCGGTACTCATATATTAGACATGTTATAAAACACACGTGGCTCAATGAAATTCTGAGTATCATCCAATCTTTATCCTACCAACAATAAGGTTCGTATGAGTTTATCCTCTTCATAATAAGCATGATGACTTGATGTTCAATCAATTTTACACCTATATAGGATTATTATTCCCAAACATATCCTTATGGGCTCACACACGTCCATCTGTGACCATAATACCAGCCATACATTACAGAAATTAGACATTCAAAATGATACTCATCCAACATTCCAACTATTATTTACTTAAAAAGTACTATTACCCAACTACAGAGACAGCAAACTGTGACGATCTTTAAGGAACTACACACAACACTCTATGAGCTGAATATCACCAAAACAAGAGTTCTTAGTTCTAATCGCATAATCACAGTTATATCACACAGCATAAAGTACACTAGCCTCTTAGCATCACATGCTTATAATCCTGACCTTATAGACTACATGGTGCCCGCTCCATCTCACTAAAGTAGCAACAAATCACCGATATGTTTTTCTATATTTTAAACTTTTTCCCGCTCCAGAAATCAACAACACAAGTTACGGTTATAGAACTAAGAAGCAACAAACTAAGCATCATTTGAGTATACGGACAAGTGTCAAAGATCGTGATCTCATAATTTCCAGTTTCCAACTCTCTGCAGATAAGGTTAGTATGAAACATGAATGTCTAAAACTCATAACCAAAACTTAAAAGATACTACTGTTTGACAAATGGCAAGCGTTCGCTACTCGTTTGATCCTAACTATCTAGTTTCAATTATTTTAAACTTTAATTACACAAAAAACCTAAATGACTAGCTCAACGCACAAGTCCACCAAACCGGCATCTCACCGATACCTAGAGTCCAGTTTTCAATACTGTTATCCTCAATTTTCTAACATCCATAAAAAACTAACCTACAAACAAAACAAATCATACATACTGCATTCAAGTTTAATTAAAACTACCAAACGAATAAGATCAGATCATATATACATACTGTTAGGCACGTATCTAGCACTATCTATACACTTTCATCAAACAGCTAACTAGCTCAAAGGTCGATCATACCAAACCGTTTCAGAAACTGGCAACTAAACGATATACTGTTTGGCAGTTTACATTTACTTGTTTTAAATCCCTATCCCAAGCTCGAGTCCACCAAAGGGTTAATGGCACGAAAAAGGCATCATACTTGCCATTTTTTGTCATTGTGTGTAGCGAACTTTCTTTTTTCCAATTTTGACACCAACCTTTTGAATCCATGCTATTGTGTGTATTTTGCGACTATTTTGTCATGCAAAATGACCATTTTACCCTTCAAAAATTGAAAAAAGTAAGGGTAAAATGGTCACAAAATAGCACGAATTCAAAAGGTTGGTGTCAAAATTGGGGGAAAAAAGTTCTCTACACACAATGACAAAAAGTGGCAAGTGATGCCTTTTCGTGCCATTAACCCGTCCACCAAACCAGTGGCGGAGCTTGAACATCATGTTTGGGGGGGCCAAAACACTTCGAAAATTGATTGTAACATTCTTATATAAGTGACTATATGTATAGTCATATAGAAAACAAAAGGTAAAACCATTAAACTACCACAACTTATTACATAAAGTAGTAACCGTCAACGATTTTTACGAACTCTTCGAAAAATTTATACATTCATATCTACTCATTTTACTATAAAGGAAACTAATTTGTACTAGACGAATGAATAGCAAATCAAATACGAAGAGAATTTGTGAACAAATTACATCTTTGGAAGTTCCTTTTTAATTTTTATTGTGTTTGACTATTCCTTATTTAAGAGGCCAAAATGTAAAGTATACTATCTTGTCCATACAAATCACTAGTTGTGAGCTAAAATTTAGGGGGGGCCAGAACCCCTTCTAGCCCCATATATCCTCCGCCATTGCACCAAACCGGTCCGAAAACCAATATCTCACCAATACCTACAGTACTCCGGTTTTCAACACTCATACAAACTAACTTTCATTACGTTCGGCGCGGAGCATTTAGGAGCGGTTAATTATATCTATAAAAGCTACTCCCTCCGTCCCAAAATTTAAGTCCAGTTTGACTTTTTGACTCGAACTTTGACCTTAAATATTTTAGTTTGTATTATATAACACTTGATAAAAATTATACCAAATGAAAATATATTTAAAACACAATCCATTTATATATTTTGCATCAAGTATTATATTATATAATACAAACAAAAATATTTAAGGTCAAAGTATGAGTCAAAAAGTCAAACTGGACTTATAATTTGGGACGGAGGTAGTACTTCTAAGTCTAACTGACAACAGTCAGTCAGTCACGGCTAACTGATACTGCTATTTTCGCGAAACATACATTAAAATTAATAAGATGATAAATACTACTGTAATAAATTTATTTAAAAAAATGAAAATGAGATGAGAAATGAAAAGAAATGAAAGTGAAGCTGCACTTACTGATACCGTCGATTAGTTCGGTACGGACGTAATACTGGTTTCCGGTTTTATCGCCTCCTATAAACGTCCTGTTTCTCATCATTCCTGTTATTTTTGACCATATCCGTGACATTTTTTTCTTTCTTATACAATTGATCGCTTGTAGTATTTGTTAGTGAATCAATTTATTAAGTTAGATGTTGATGAAATTCGCTGTGTTTTTAGAAACCCGTTTTTATGATCGACCCGGCGGGTCAACCCGGTATTACTGTCTGAAGTTTTTTGAAGCGATGAGCGGTGAGCAATGAGCATTTTGATTTTTACTAGTCGTTTGGCAAAGAAGCGATGAGCTTTCCTATTTTTTAAGAATGCTCAATTTTCCAATACTTCTTTAAGAAAATGTGAGCGGTGAGCAGTGAGATGCACAACTACTGCTCACTACTACAACTCACAACTACTTTTGTCAAACACACCTTATGTCATTTGCGTTTTTTTAGGGTGTCTGTTTAAGCTTATATAGCGGACTTATAACTTATGTGGTTTTCGGCTTATATTTATATTTCATAAGCTATTTTTTTGTGACTTGTTTTAAAAGTTTTCGGCTAATATAAGCCGAAGAGTGTCAAAATAAACCACGAAAAATGAGTTTATGAAACATAAGTCGAAAACCAAATAAGTCATAAGCCCGCTATATAAGCTTAAACAAACACCCCTATAGTTACTTAACATTTTATAACTTAGCATTTTATAACACGCTGGTTTTACACATGAATCGAATTTATTTTTATAAACAATTATAAGTCTCGTGCACGATCCGGTTTCTGGTTCAATTAGTTAAACCGGTCGAGTCGTCCAGGGTTTAAAACATTGGTTTTGAGGTGTCTTTGGGTAAAACTCTAAATTTATACTTTAACCAAATGCTTAGATTGACTCGGTAAAGGCTTGAAATTAGTTGAGGTTAAACGAGCTTATGTGTATGTGTGAGTTTGAGCCTTGCTCAACTTGAGGCGAAACTAGATACTCAAAACTCAATTACACTCGCATAATTTGAAAAGCTTATACAAGCATAAGAAATATGTTCGTTTATATATGTAAACAGATAGATAGATACACTGCGTATAAAGTATGTTACGAGCTGAGCATGAGCTTGAACCTAGTATAAGCTAATCTCGAATCGAGTTTTATTCCATATAAACATGTCACAACTCACAACTGGTGCCCAAGCCTATAAAGTATGTTACGAGCTAGGCTTGAGCTAATTGTGTAAGGATCGATTCTTGTAAATTTAAACAAACCGAGCTAAAGCTTTTGTAGGTTAAGGCTTGACTCGTTTCCACCATTACTTTTATTAATCTGCGTGAGATAAAGTTCATTGATGTTAAGTTTTTATTAAGTTTGAATACATATTTCTCGGTTAAGTGAGAATTTTCATTTGATACACACAAGTAAAAAAACCATCACATTTTGAAGCTCTTAATTATAGAATGCTTATCTTTATCCCTGGTTATTGCCACTTAACAGACATTTTTAGCATTAGATTTTAGTCATTTTACTAATTTTTGTAAATAAATATCTTAACCAGGATTTTGAAGAATAAAATTTATTTTAACGATCGAGAATAAGTGAATAACATCTCAAAATGAGCTAATGAAAAGTAGAAAAACACAACTTTTATCAAGTCCAGCCTATAAGCTTGCCTAGCCTTTAAGGCCCAAAAACTTTTCATATTTAACTGGCCCATTATAACACTGGTACTTAGAGAAATATGCATTATTGCAGATTTTCAGATTTTACCAAATTTTGAAGTTTCATGTTTCTGGGCGCAAATAAAAAAGTATAATGTTATAAAAAGTTGTAAGTTTATTTAAAAGTTAGGGGGTGCTTGGTTGGGGGTAATGGGGGGTGGGGAATGAGAAAGGTAATGATTAAACATGTCTGGTTACCACTAGGGAATGCAATCATTGTTTAGTATTGGGTAATGGGGCATTACCCAGTAAATTGGGAGGTATGGTAATGATTACCCACCACCACCACCACCAGCCACAACTAGCAGTAGCTACCACCACCATCACCAGTCACCACCACCACCATCAGCCACCACCACCACCAGTAGCAGCCACCACCACCACCACCAACAGCCACCACCACCACCACCACCAGTAGCCACCACCACCACCAGCATCCACCACCATCACCAGCCACCACCAACACCACCACCACCAGCAGCAACCACCACCACCACCTACCAGCCACCACCACCACCACCACCAGCCACCACCACCACCACCACCACCATCCACCACCACCAGCTACAGCTACCACCACCACCACCAGTAGCCACCACCACCAGCATCCACCACCATCACCAGCCACCACCAACACCACCATCACCAGCCACCACCAACACCACCACCACCAGCAGCAGCCACCACCACCACCTACCAGCCACCACCACCACCACCAGCCACCACCACCACCACCAGCCACCAGCCACCACCACCATCCACCACCACCAGCAACATCTACCACCACCACCACCAGCCACCACCACCACCACCAGCCACCAACACCACCACCATTAGCAGCCACCACCACTAGCAGCCACCACCACCACCACCACCACCACCACCAGCCACCAACACCACCACCATTAGCAGCCACCACCACTAGCAGCCACCACCACCACCACCAAAAACAGCCACCACCACCACCACCACTTTGGAGGTTAATGTGTTTTTCTTAAACCAAGCACTATCAAAGATAATGATAATCTTCATTCCATTCATTTGCATTCCTTTTGCCTTTCCCTTTCCCATTCCCCAATTTGAACCAAGCGCCCCCTTACTTGTTATGTATTCTTTATTCAAGTTATGATACAGTTTATTTTATAAAATTGTGGTTTATGCAAAATATAACTTAGATGCAAATAGCTCAAGCACAGTTAGACCCAATACATATTTTACAGTTTTACTTAAACAATTACTAATTGGACAATATACAGGACATGTTTAAGGTTAGATTGCCAATAACGTATCATAAGATACAAAATTTGACAATAAAAGGAGCCTAATAGTTTCTCACTCCTAAAAATGATTAAAAAATCAATTATACGACCAAAAGAGAAATATGGTATTAAATTTATGTTGTTTAGGGGTAGGGGTGTCAAATGGGTTGACCCGACCCGACCCGAACCCGATAATGCCTTATAGGGTCGGGTTTATTCGGGTCCAACTCGGCTAATCGGGTCAACCCGACCAACCCGATAGCCTTATAGGGTCGGGTTAGGGTTAATTTTTTAAATGTTATCGGGTTCGGGTTCAACCCGATAATATATATAAGCCTTACTAGTTTTGCATTCATTTTAGGCCAAACTTTCCTTTTTAAATTGTCAAAACCCTATTCCATTATGTTGTTATTTTCTTACTAGTATAATGAGAACCAAAACAACCATACTTGTAAGTTGTAAAGCTTACTGATTTTGTAATAGTTCAGATCGAAGGTTACTGATTAAAGAACATATTAGTACATATAGAACATAGATGCATGCAATTCACGTGGGACAAGTTAAAGCAATTGAAAGGGCAATGTTGATAGAACCACATCAGTAGCACTGAGTTTGTGAAAGACACTGTCAAAATTTTCTCTATAAGCCATTTTATAAAACTGTTATTTATTTTATGCTCAGGTCAAGTCAACCCGATAACAACTCGACAACCCAACCCGATTAACCCGACCCGATTTAACTCGATCCGTTTGGACCCGAAACCTGATAACCCGATATCTTATAGGGTCGGGTTAGGGTCAACTTTTGGGATACCAAAACCCGAATCAACCCGACCCGACCAACCCGACAACCCGATAACACCCCTACGTGTATAGAATTGTTATGACATGACATTTAAACAGTTGAATTCTCATGTAATAAAAGGCAAGTAAAAAAACCATGATATTTTTATGCATCGACTTTTCAAGAAATATAATTCATATGAATACTTTACCTTTAACTACTTGAAATCCGAAGCTAAAATGTCACGTTATAATTTTTGTATAAAAGTGACCCAACTAAGTAGTAACAATGTAAAATTTTGATATAAATCCCGTATTATGTTAACGTTGGCCATAAAAGCCTAAGGCCACACTTGTTCTGAGTGATTTTGGCAGAATCACAAGTGAAGCTCTATTATATGGAGGAGAGGCAACTAGTTATCGTGTAAAAATATGGGTGATTCGATGTTTGTGACAACGTTTATTGTGAGTGTGTTATTGGGTATAAGTAGATGGTAAGGAAGGTGACGACTATTACACTCGATCTCCACCTTTAATAACACAGTTAAAAGATCGGTCTAAATCCCGTAAGTTACTATACCCTTACATAACACAATTTCAATACTATATACGCCCTCTTGTCATAAAAATGTTTCTCAATCCTTTTCAGGAGTGATAAATTATTAGGTTGGTCGCATTCGATGGTGCAAGATCGGTTGGACATCCAAAATACTCGTCCTCAACCGATGTTAACATCGAGCATATCGATGGGGAGGGTCGGTTGGCACATCGGTCGACTAGGCGAAATTTGCAATATCGAGTGAAATTCCACTTGATGTTAAATGCATCCAAATCCAACCACATTTGACCGTTTGGGGTAAAATCAAAATATTTTTAAAACTTGACTGTTTGGTCACAAAAAAAAAAAAAAAAAAAAAAAAAAAAAAAACTTTTTTTTAAACCAATTTTACCACTCTATAAATACCAACTTCATCTCAAACACAATTCACCACTCACCATTTCTCATCTATATTCATTTCAATATAATTCTCATCCAACTTCAAAATGTCAAAGAAAAATACCTCACAATCAAAAAACCGACGATCACGACTACCCCAAAATGCCCCGAATATGAATTTCTCGCCGGAAAACAACTTCGAGTTAACCGGCATATCACCACAACAAAACCGGCCTATTCGCTTTCGTCCACAAAGTTTTGATTATCAATCACAAGTAGCACAACCAAATCAAAACCAAAACCCGTTTTATGTTAACCGTCCTTTTATCCCACCGCAACGTCCTTACCACGATTACCGGCAAGAACCTAGTGGGCCGTCGTACCATCCAAACATGGACTTCATGTACCCTTCTCAACCGTATCAACCTTATTCCCCGATTCGAAGTACTAATCTTGACATGAATTTGGAAGATTATTTGCCGGAGTATAATACACAAAACTACCCAAGTCAAGATGCTTCGATGGGCTAAGGTTCGGGTCACGGTTCGCACCACGGTTCGTTCCATAATTCCATTCCCGTTGATGATTCTGATGATGAGAAAACCGCTTCCGTTGAAGAGATGTCCCCCATCAAACCAAAACAGCCATCAAGATGTGCTTCAAAGGCCAAGGAAAAAGGCAAGAAGCCGGAAACAAGCAAAGGGAAAACCAAGAAGCCCGTTGAGCCATGGACAAAGGAGGAAGAGGTGGCGCTTTGTAAAGCTTGGGTTTCTGTGTCGGAAAACTCGGCGAGAGGAAACGCCCAGAACCGCTTCAAGTTTTGCGAGTTAGTGATCGACTACTTTAAAAAAGAAACTGGCAAAGATCGAACCTGTGACTTCATCACTACCAAATGAAAGAGTAGGATTCGTAATAGGGTTGGTAATTATTGTGCTATCATGGAGAATATCAAGAATACCCATGGAAGCGGTGAGAATGATATCGACGACACTTCAAAAGCTCTTAGAGAATACCGTATGACGTACGGTCATGATTTCACTTTGGAGGAGTGTTGGGAGGTTTTAAAGGGTCATGCTACTTGGAAGAACGTTGAGATGCCGACTTTCAAAACGAATAGTCGGAAGAAAACAAAGGGTTCTACCACTACTTCTGGTTCAACCCAAGTTCGTGATGCTTTCGATGTCCAAGACGTTGATGATTCTGTTGAGGAAGGGACTAGAGAATCACGACCGGTTGGTCGTGACAAAGGAAGGAAGAAACCATCCTCCTCCTCTCATGATGATGTTCCATCAGACTCATTTATGCAATCGTTGGCCAAAACTTTCTTCAAGACCAAGAAGCCGTCAAAAGGGGAGAAAGGTAAGAATAAGGAGGGTTTAGAAGATACTTGGTTACGGTTGAGGGAAAAAGAGCTCGAGATGAAAAAAGAGAAACTTGAGCTCATGAGGCTATCAAAACAGGAGTCGGACATAACCTTCTACAACATCCCAATCGACCAAAAATTGACCGGCCGCCAACTAGAAGAATTGACGAAAGTCAAGGCAACAATCAAAGCACGTTACAATTTAGATTATTAGTTCAAGTATTGTAGTGTTTATTTTAATTTCGTATTGTAATTTTTTTTTTTTTTTAATTCGAAGTGTAATTTTTTTTTTAAATTTCGTATTGTAATGTTTTTTTAATTTTAATGAATTTAAATTTAATGTTAAAAATGTTTGAATAAAAAAAATAAAAAATAAAATAACAACTTGGGTTATCGACTTGGGCATCCGGATCATGTCAGGTCGCTGGAGAGAGAAAGCTGACGTGACGCTGGATGACCCAGGTCATCCGAGGTCACGATTAGGACCGGCCTTAGATTCCTCATATTCTCAAATAGTGTATCTTATATTACTTGACAATCTATCTTATGTTTAATCAAAGAGTAAATCACAAAAAAATCTTCCATGTGATTTGATCAAACTGCAAACAAGTTAACTATATATTTTAAGATATTGCGTAGCGTTTGTAGAAAATTTGGTATGCAGTTATTGTCCTTAACATGAAACCTCAAAAGTGCGGTTACATAACAAAGCTTCTCACTTACACTTCCAAAGTAGCAAGGATTATGTCACCAACTTAAGAAAACCATAGGAGCGGATTGGTTTGGATGTGAGTATTGTTACGAAATTTCGGATCACAGTAATCTGAGAGTCGTGTAAACACTATCAGATTGAAGTATTTTGGTGGTTTTACCGAAATCTCTAATCGGATAAAACTCAGATTTTGAACTTGAGAATATGTTTTTTGTGTGTTATGAAAACCGAACCAGAAAGGAATATATGACCAAAAACTGCATAGCGGTTGTAACTGCTATAGCAGTTACTTAACAACCGAAGCAGTTAAAATATGGGACAAAATACCGAAAATTTTATTTTCTAACTGCCGCCCCTTGGACGCTGCCCCCGGACCCCTGTCATTCGGGGGCATACTAACGTCATACAAATGTGCACTCCGCACAACCCCGACTTGTTGAACATTTATCACAATTACACATTGGTCAACTAAGTCAATCCATTACACTTACATAATATCGGTGACATAAAATCACCAACAAGTATGGGTACAGGAATTGGTATATAGTGGTAGATAGAGAAACCCACTTTTCATGATGGGTATGAACTATGCCTATATTCATAAGTATAATTGTCAATTTTTTTTAAAAAAAGCCCTTCTAACCAAACAATTTTTAAAGGATGGATATATTTTTTTGGGTTTTTAACATATGGTTTTTAAAACAAGTTATTGGATACGCTTAGATTCCCAAAGTATATTTTATGTTTACCCAAATATTTAGCAAATCTATAATAAATATATTTTTGATGTGTTAGGTCCCAACAAGCCTTTCGTTTTAGAAAAAATAAACACTACTCGACATCAACGTTAAATATCAAAATAAGTAATTGCCCTACCGTCATCCTTTACTTAACCTAATTAATGATATCCTATAACATCCGTTTTTATTTTATTTCTTGCAACAATATAATTTTTTTTTTCTTTTATCGAATGCAACACGATACTAGACAAGCAAAAATCATGATAACATACAAGGACGGGGCCTATTTGAAAGCCGGATGTAGCACGGGCAACATCTGATTTTAAGTCATGAAGCATAATTTTTTCGAAAAATATCGTTTTCTGATACATGCAACCCTCGATAAATGTTTTTCGTTACTTTTTTTTTCTTTATAATGCAACTTAGTTTAGCCAAAAAGTTATTTATAATACTACAAAAAATAGTACTAATGAAGTAACGATTTGAAAAAGAAAAAAAATGTGCAGGATCTTTCCGAAAAATTGTGCAACACCCTTTTGAAAGTTTTAGGTTCGTTTATGATAATATATGATCACTCTATGGCCCTTTATAGTTTATTACTTATTTTGTACGTGTTACATGGATAACCTAAAATACAGTTTAATCATATAAAAGTAATCATATAAAAGTCTTCATATCGTCGCAATTGTTAACATAACTAAAATGACCAAATTCTGACATTACTATTAGAGTGCTCGGTGAGGTAAACCGAACACACGCCAAATGCACCAAAAGAAATGAATGACGCCGCCAAACCCATACCACCTTTCTCGCCATCCACTCGCCAATGGGGCCTCCGCCATTTCAATGGCTTACGCCATTTGCTCCCTTTTTTTTGTGTGTGTGTGTGTTGTGAGTGAGTGGGTATATTTTGTGGGACCTAAAAGGGACCCAATAACATGTTATTGGTGTGTTATGAAGGAGGGGTGTTTTAGTTATTGGTGTGTTATTGGGAGGGGATGATATGGCGCTGAGGTGGCATACCAATAACGTGTTAAAGGTTTTCACCTCACCTAGCACTCTTAAAAGTTATTTATTATAGAACAAGCACTATGTGCCTGTGGAGCATTGCGACGTTGGCATCGTCACATTGTTTGGTGTTCCCATGCCGGATGGTCTTTTTTCTTTCTAGCAAGATATGTGTGTGTGAGATATATTTTGGTTGAAAATCGAAGAATAGTCATGATTGGCGGTATTCAAATGTAGATGAAAAATATCAGTTACGGATACGTTGAAGATATCAACATTGGGTTGTTTTGGAGGTGTGGTGTACAAACTCGTTTGGATCCAACTTTAACATGCAACATATAGACTTTTTTTTTTTTTTTTTTTTTTTTTTAAACTTTACGCAACATATGGACTCAGTGAGTCAGTGGCGTGTTTTTCTATTTTCGTTAAACCACAATCTTGTCAAGATTAATTTGTTTTTTTATTAGTTCTCTGTATTGCTATGTTTTGTACGCTTTGTTTGTTACAATAAAGTAATGCTACAATAAAACTCGATTAAAACGTATTAGGCCCTGCCTAGACTCAAGTTATGCCTATTGGCCTAAACAAGAGTGTCTTATTGACTTTTGTATTTTATAATAAATGAAAATTAGTTTATATTTTTAACTTTCTTTTATTATTTTTCTAAGGCAATGATAATACAAACTTCTTTCTTACATTATATCAAGGTTGCAAATCATATATGGGATTAGAGGAATAAGATTTGAGAAAATGAAAAAAATAATTAATTTTACAAGCATATTTCACTAAATCTTAAATTTTATCTAAAGAGCTAAATTATTCATGAAACTAGCAAGGCTTTGCTACATTTTGCGGATTTTTTGTTTTTAAATAATTGCAAAATGTAACAACTCATTGCTAGTTTTTCTAAAAAATTGCAAGGTCTTGCACTACTCTTGCTATTTTTTCTAAATAAATCGCAAAATCTTACTAGTTTTTCAAAAACTCAATTTTACTCACAAAGAAATAGAGAGTAATAAAAATACATGTCGTATACTCTTATATACATATACTCCAACACATCATCCACTCTTTCCCATACATTTTCTTTACACACTGCAGTTTGCTTGACGGATTCTTTGGCAAAATTGAGTTTGATTTTGTATAAAAGAAAAGGGGCAAAATGTAGTAAAATCTTACTAGTATCATGGGTAGTTTGGCTTTTTGTATAAAAATTTGGGTATTTAATGAAATATGTTTATAAAATTAGTTATTTATGTAATTTTTGTTTGTTAATATATTTCACGCTTTTCAGAGAAAAAAAAAAGAAAAGAAGAAGAAAAAAAAATCAAACAAACAAACAAACAAACTTTTGCCTCAGCCAAATTTTTAGTAGTGTTTACCACAAAACTTATACAAAGATTTATATTCAAAACAAAGCTCATAATTCTCACAGTAAATCAAATAAGTGACATTAACATAAAGTTTCATTAGACGGAAGGTAAAGGTAAAGTGTGGAATCACCTTAGTCTTAAAAATGATGAGATAATGAAAAATAGTGAGGGGAGGTAAATGACGATGTAACGCTGAGATGAAAAGTGATGAGATATGACCATTACCTTTAGTTTTAGAATTAAATGATCCAAAATATCACGATATGACGTCCAATACTTTAATTTAATAAGTAAACAAAGTAGAAAATGTACTTATTAAAACACAATTTTTTCAGTAATAACGCAAGTTATTTTTATCAGTTTCTGTTATTTTTGTAAGTTTAAAGCTTTTGACTTATTAAATTTTATATTTTTTATTTCGTACATTTAGTTTTATAATTTTTTCATTTAAACAAAATTATTTAAAAATATATATATATATATATATATATATATATATATATATATATATATATATATATATATATATATATAGAGTTTGGATCATTTAAAAAGTTGATCTCAAGAGAAAAGTGAGAAAAGTAATCTCAACCATTGGATCACCCCCTCTTCCCCTCCCTTTTTTCACACCAAACTACAGGGCCCTAATTGTATTTTCCTTCATTCTTTAAGGAACTTTTGTAAATTCGCACCCTACCCCCCCCCCCCCCCCCCCGAAAAAAAAAAAATTTTTTTTACCGCCAAAAATTTTTTTTTTCTGGGGGCCAAAAAAAATTTTTTTTTTTTTGGGCCAAAATTTTCCCGCCAAAATTTTATAACACTGATGCACCTTTTTATTTTGGTGCATCACAGTTATAAAAATTAGTTATAACTATGATGCACCAGATTTTATAACCGAGATGCACCCAATTATTGTTACCTAATATGCTTCAATAACATTGCAATAACTTAGTATACTATGCTTTTTAAGGGGCATTAGGTGTACACCCAGAGACGGATCCATGGTAGCCACGGTAGCGCCGCATGCTTTGTCATTGGGATAACACAAGTGCATATTAACAATCGTGAATTGATGAAAAGTATGTTAACCATGTGATTAATAAAATGACTCCGAAACATGTTAGGATAGTTGATTTCATTGTATATTAACCATGTGATTAACAAAATAAGCGTGTTGAATCAGTTAAAAATCTCTCTTTTTATACAAAAAGGTTGAGGGTTTTAATTCAAAGTTTTCTGTAATAAGTTAATCATATGCGATTGATGCACCTTTTTATATTGGTGAATCACAGTTAAAAAAAGTAGTTATAACTATGATGCACCAATTTTTATAACCGATATGCACCCAATGATCATTACCTAATATGCTCCTATAACATTGCAATAACTTAGTGTACTATACTCTATAAGGGGCATTAGTTGTACAACCAGGGACGGATGGTAGCCATGCTAGTGCCGCATCTCTTTGTTATAACATGCTTTGTCATTGCGATAACGCCAGTGCATATTAACCATCGTGAATTGATGAAAAGTAAAACAAAATAACTCTGAAACATGTTAGGATAATTGATTTCATTGTATATTAACCATGTGATTAATAAAATAAACGTGTTGAATCATTTGAAAAATCTCTCTGTTATACACAAAGGTTGAATGTTCTAATTCAAAACATTTTATGGAATAAGTTAATAACATATGCGATATGATGCACCTTTTTATTTTGGTGAATCACAGTTAAAAAAAGTAGTTATAACTATGATGCACCAATTTTTATAACTAAGATGCACAAAAAAAAAAGGTGCATCACAGTTATAAATTTTTGGCGGAAAAAAAAAAAAAAAAAAAAAAATTGCCCAAAAAAAATTTTTTTTTGGCGGGAAAAAAAATTTTTTTTTTGCGGGGGGGGGGGGGGGGGGTGGGTGGGGGGGGGGAGGGGTGGGGGGGTGGTGGGTGGGGGTGGTTTTCAAAACTTACCCCTGAAGTTTGAGATGTTTCAAAATAGACCCTATAACTTTTTTTCTCACTTTTCTCTCTAATTATACTTTTCTCTAGAACCGCACTCTCTCTATATATATATATATATCACTTGTATTTAGAGGGTCCAAATAACCTCTCATTCACCTTATCAAAAGACAAAATACTTTTTCATGTGATATACTTTGTCACTTTATCATGAAAAATATGTTTTTAAAAGCATACCCCACATTATTTTCCACCACATCTTTGCATGAATATGACGAGACGTACATGCGTTATAAAACATCATTATTTGGTGATATTTTCTTAAGTAAAACGTTTTGTCCAGGTATATTATTTTTCTTCATTAAAATACTGTCCATATCATCCCACACCAAATAATTTCTGTAAATTATCACAACATTGTGAAACAACTTCATTCGTGGCTCATTTTTTATTTTATTTTTTGATATTGAAAATGATTATAGTTGCATATAGGCAGTGGCGGAGCTAGAAGAAAATTTGTGAGAAGGCCGAGATGAAACAAATTTTTTTTTAACACATGAAATCGCGAAAAAATAAACTAACGGACTTAGGCCTAGTGGCCGGGACCCTTCCCGGTCCTCACTAAGCCCCGCCCTTGCATATAGGGTTGTAAACGAATTGGACGAACACGAACGGAGCTTTGTTCATGTTCGTTCATTTACTTTTAACCGGACAAATAAACGGACACGAACGCTTAAACGGACGAATTTTCTTGTTCATGTTAATTTATTAAGAAAATGAGTTGTTTATGTTTGTTTATTATGACGCTTAACGAACGTAAACGATCGAACATAAATTAAAATAGACAAATAAAAATAAACTTTATTAAATTATGTACTATATATTGTTTTATAAGTGATGTTTTGTTTAAACAAACCAATTCTAAAATTATACAATAAAATATATGATATACAAACATAAATAAATAAATGAACGTAAACAAATAAAGCACACATAATCGAAAGTTCACGAACATAAATGAACAGACACGACTTTTGTTCATGTTCATTCATTTAACTAATGAACGTAAAATATTGTACGTGTTCGTTCATTTAATAAATAAACGAACATAAACGAACTTTTTACCAAACGGTTAATGAATGTTCATTAAACGTTCAGTTCATTTATGGCCCTAGTTGCTTATATGGCTAAACATAATACTTATATCTTTAGTAGTTCGAGTTTGACTTTTAATACTTAATCACCACCACGTTTATAGCGCAAAAAAAATCACTTTACAATTTGCATCACCCATATATAACAATAAAAAAGTCACGTTTACTACACATTTCTTTATACCATAGCAAATGCTGTAAACACTTGTACGTTGCTCATTGAACGCTAGTATATATATATCTCACATCTATGAACAAAATTCGTAACCTTTCATTACTTTAAACTCTTTAGCAAATTTATCAACTATGGCTTCAGCTCATATTTCTATCTCCAGAATCAATCTAAGCCATCGAGCTATCTCGCCATCAATATCGGTTAAGCGTCGATACACGACCATCGCTCGTGTGGCCCAAAACCAATCCTACTGGGAGTCGATACAATCTGATATCGACTCCCACTTGAAAAAAGCAATACCAATCCGTGAGCCTTTAACTGTCTTTGAGCCAATGCACCATTTAACATTCTCACCACCAAGAACAAGTGCTTCTGCATTATGTGTTGCCGCCTGTGAGTTAGTAGGCGGCAACAGGGCTGACGCTATTGTTGCAGCGTCAGCTATTCATCTCATGCATGCAGATATTTACGTGCATGACAATATGTTGTTAACTGACAGGGTTGAACCCCGGCCCACAATCCCACACAAGTTTGGACCGCAAATCGAGCTTATGACTGGTGATGGTATTATGCCATTTGGGTTTGAGTTACTAGCTGGGTCTATGGACCCAGCTAGTAACAACGCTGATAAAATATTAAGAGTAATAATTGAGATCTCCAGAGCTATAGGCTCGGAGGCCATGGTGAGTGATCAAGATTATGAAGCTAATACACAAATACATCGGCTCCACGAAAGTGGAGCCGCGTCTGGAGCAATACTAGGAGGGGGGAACGAAGAGGAGATCGAAAAGCTAAAAAAGTTCGGACTATATGCAGGCAAAATACAAGGACTACTAAATAAAATGGGTAAAAATGAAGAAGGTAAAATTGAGTTAATTGAGAAATGGAGAGCTTTGGCTTTGAAGGAGTTGGAACATTTTGACAGTAAAAAAATTGAGCAAATTTCTTCAATTGTGACTGGTGATAGTCTAAAAATTTCTTATGTTGGTAAGTCATAGTTGTGTCATGCATGTTAACAAAATTATTTGTGCATGAAATGATGTTATTCATATGCTATTTCATAAAGGTAACCATTGATTTATGAGTTACTCTAGTTTAACTCAAATTATGATTTAACTAAGTTTTTATTTATGGTTGAGTTTAATTAGTGCCAAATATTTATCAAACAATGTGCATGTTTCAAGTAGCATCTCACATGTCTCACTCAGGGGGTGAAACTTTTTAAATCTTTTTATAGACTACATTATAAATTAGTTCGTAAAAAGAGCAAATTACAAAAAAGTTAAATATTTTTAAAAATTTACACTATATTTTTTTCGCTAAAGGGCACATGACCCTTGTGACCCCCTTATATCCGCCCCTGGTCTGATCTTAGTTAAAATCGTCGTTGATAGACTACTCACATATATCGCTTGGTTCAAAATTTGATAAATTTACTTATAAAGATATTGCTGTCTTTAAACTCTTATATAAGCATGTCTTTATCTCATAATTGTTTTTTGTGATGCAGTGGAAGCGTGACAAATATGATATCATGATGCATCAACACATGTGAAAATGGTGGTTTGTGTTACATTTTAGGAACCCCAAAAATGGGATGATCTTTTGTGTGATCAATGTACCAAACATTCAATAAACATACAAAAGATACGAGTAACCTTTTTTTTTTTTTTGCATACACGAGCTCGAGTAAAAACAGGTCGTAAAGATTACGTGAAACTTTTCGACGATTGTAAGAAAACTCGGCTTTAAGAAACTTTATGTTGAACTAATTATATAACCTTCGGATGCATGCTTAGAGCACTTTCAACCATAACGCATCAACGGCGTTAATGGCCGAATTTACGGCGTTATTGCGTTAAACCCATTGGAAGTGCAGCATTATAACGGCGTTAGTCCCTGGGCGTTACAGGGCTAACGCCCGTTATTTGTTTTTTTTTTTTTTTTTTTTTCCTTTTCTTTTTTCATTTATGCCCCTAAATGAGGGGTTGTTTTTGTAAATTGTTGGGAATGTTGTTGATGTTATTAGGATGTTATGGTTGTGGGTGTTTTTGGGGGATGTTAATGTTAAATGTTAAAGCTGATGTGGCGCTGACGTGGACGGTGTTATTGGTGTTATGAATGGGAGTGCTCTTACGGAATGTGTAAAAAACATATGAATTGAATTAAAGCTAGTCTCAACTTTCAAATGGATTGATTATCTGATATCGAGTACCTTGAAAACAAAAAAGTCTTTGCTTCATTCATATCGATCAGGTCGTAAGATATAAATTTTTATGAATTATTTCAACTGTTTTTATTTTCTAGGCCACCTAAAAAGACAACAACTAAACATTACTAGATAGGCATGTAGCATGCTAGCGTGTCTTGTTTGACCTTAGTTATCCTATCTGGCTAAAGCTATACGAGTTACGAATTTATCATGTGATTAAAAAACATATATTTACTTTCGGCCTTAGAGCACTTACAACAATAACACCATAACACCAATAACACCGTCTACGTCAGCGTCACATCAGCTTTAACATTTAACATTAACATCCCAAAAAAACACCCACAAAAATAACATCCCAATAACATCAATAACATTCCCAACAATTTACAAAAACAACCCCTCATTTAGGGGCATAAATGAAAAAAGAAAAGAAAAAAAAAAAAAAAAAAAAAAAAAAAAAAGGAAAAAACCCAAATAACGGGCGTTAAGGGGTTAACGGGGAGGGACTAACGCTGCAATAACGCCGGAGGTCCAAGGGTGATAACGGCATAACGCCGTTAATTTGCGTAAAAACGCCGTTAGGGCGTTAGTGTTGTAAATGCTCTTACAAATTAACCGAGTTGTACCTCTGTTAGTTATATATACATCCCTAGTAAGATATAAAAAATGGATTTGGTCGAAGAAATAGCAATGTATTTTTTAAATGTATCGATTTAATACATAATTTCTTTTAAGGTGTACATGAAAGTCTGACGTATGATATCATTTATAACACGTGGCATTAATTATACCTGAAAGTCTGACAATTCATACTTGAAAGTATGATACGTGACACAATTTATAATATGACATGTCATCATCACGTACCAACATTTATAAAAGTGTTGGTTTTATAGATATAAATTAGTAGTCGTGAGTTAGGATCCAACTCGAGATCACGAGATTGCGCACTTTATGTATGAGAATTAAAGTTATAATAATTAAATATAAAATGTTATATTTAGTTATTATTTACACAAAACGTATAACGAACGTTAAGTAATTAAACGTAATGTACTAACGGTCGTTAAATATTAAAGGAATGACTAAATATGAAATTAGCTGTCAAGTAGGTTCTAGAAACCCAATGGGTTTCCATAACCAATTGGATGGGGTTTCCATAAACCAATTCAACACTAACTTGGATTCTAAGTTTCTTTGGGTATATATACAAGGCCTAGGATCTTTGTAAATTAACTTTTGTACTCCTAAACCTAAAACCTAAATTGTTTGTTTGGGAGTATCATTAAATTAAGACAAATCTGAGTGATTTGGTATAATATACTTAAAAGTATATTGATGAGAAAGCATACTGTTATTAAGTAAATCATGAATAATTATCCTCATATTTGAGATACCAGATAAGTGTCATGAATGTAGTGCACTTCTGTGGAACAACTTAACGCTAAACGTAACTGGTAGTCATAAGGGTTATTTTCAGAAGTGTTGCAAAGTTTATGAGTTATTCTTGTAGTTAAGATAGAATTTGTTCCTTCAAATATATTTTGAAGTTTAATACTGTTAGGCCCCTCGTAGGGTTGACAAGATGTTTGCATGGCCATGCCCAAGATCTCCGCTGAATATGTTCATAAGATTTGGTAACTTGCTCAATCAATTACAACGAGAAACATAATGGTTAAATAAATAATGACTTAAATCCATATCTTTATTTAACGTGGTATTATAAACAAAAGGATAATAATAATGAGAAATCATTAAAAGGTTTTTCCAGGAGCCTTACTCAAGTCGTGCTAGAGGCATCGAAGTGTTGCTAGACGCTAACCGATGTGATCACACTATTAAGATATATCCAAGTGGGAGTTGTTGGTATTATGAATATAAATTAGTAGTCGTGAGTTAGGATCGAACTCGAGACCACATGATTGCACACTTTACATATCAGAATTAAATTTATAATAATTAAATATAAAATCTTATATTTAGTTATTATTTACACAAAACGTATAACGAACGTTAAGTAATTAAACATAATGGACTAGCGGTCGTTAAATGTTAAAGGAATGACTAAATATGAAATTAGATGTCAAGTAGGTTCTAGAAACACTATGGGTTTCCATAACCGATTGGATGGGGTTTCCATAAACCAATTCAACCCTAACTTGGACTCGAAGTTTCTTTGGGTATATATACAAGGCCTAGGGTCTTTGTAAATTAACTCTTGTACTCCTAAACCTAAAACCTAAATTGTTTGTGTGTGTTTTTGGTTCAAACGATCGGTCACACCTCCCTAGGTGTCGATCACTTTGTTTTTCTTTAACAAAACATTTTGTATTAATTAAACTAGCATTTACTTTAATTCGTTAATAGTACGTGTGTACAAGAACGTGGTACAATCATACTATTGATTGTATCTTCGATTGAATTACAAAACGGTAAGGGGTAATTCTTATAATCTTATAAACCTAATTAGGGTTCATCTCAATTGCTAGTTTGGGCTAGAATCAAAAGGTACGCATACTTTATATTTTGTTAATTAATTATTCATTATTTGTTTCTTACGCTTTCGCATGTGTACTTGATGTTTTGTGTGTTAATATTTATGAGTAGTCATGTCATATATTTTTCAACAAAAAATTCGTTATATTTCTACTACTTAAAAAAAAATTCACACAATAGATCGGTACTTTTAAATAAATACATTGTTATTCTTTGATAAAATCCTTAAAAAAAAATTAATTTTTATGTCAAACACCGGCTAAAAAGCTTGTGAAATTCATGAAAAAATAATAAAAACCCATATGGGTTTATATGTTACGCAATAAATCAGAAAAAAAAAATACGCGTATTGGAAAAAATTAATGTCATAATAAAGGATTATTATTATTTTTTTTATTTAGAAATACAACATTTTATTACCAACCCTTAAAAAGGAAAAAAAATTAAAAAACAAAAACTATACAATACACAGCATCTCATTTCAAATAATAAAATAATAATAATAATAATAATAATAATAAATAAGACCTAAAAGAAAACAAAATACAAATAAAGTACATTAATATAGTAACTAAAACCAACATAATAGAACCATCATATTACATTAAGGCCAATGCTAATAACAACCATAAATATCGTGGTCACACTCTGTCACATTAGCGTCATATCAACTTTATCTCTCAAAGATTACACTCAACAACAATTTGCTAATAAAACAACCGCAATCTCAACAAAAAACATACCACACAAAAACTAATACAAAAAAATACCACAAAAAGATAATGAAATTTTTGGTTGGCAAGCCAACCATAATTTTAATAAGGTTGAGATGATCAGTCACCAATTTTGTTGAGCTAATGGAGGAAACACGATTACTAATTCGGTTGAAGGTCAACTAACCAAGCCATTAGAATTGATCGTAGTGAAATTAACACATATGAGACCTAAACATATTGAGGGCCCATTGAAACCAACTCATGCGCACAAATGAATTCCCGCATTATATCAGTCACCAATGTCCAATCCGTAGTCCATGTGTATGCGCCTCACAGCCGCACGACTGTGGTCCACACCCGTGGCTAAAAGCCTTTGGGCATGCACTTTACTTATTTTTTACCCATTTTTTTCGGGAAAGCATACTTGCACTTATTGTTATGACATGAAACTTTGTAGAACTAATACAAATGCATAACTAAACGAATCTGGAGTTTTACAAACTTTCAATATTAGCGGAAGCGTATTTTCGGGGTTATACCAAACGCCCATTTTAAAACTACAAAACATTACCGAATAAGTAGGATCTAAACAATCATACATCTAGTATCAAAAAATACTTTCGATAAAATGTGCGCAGACTGAAAAAAAAGTTGGTGAAATCGATAGGCAAAAGAAATTAGTAAGAGTTTAAAAAAAAATAATAATAATAAATAAAAAATAATAATAATAATAAATTAGGTTAATAAATATTGCTACAACAAAAAAGAGAATAAAACATGTAAAAAAGAAACTTCCTACCTATTTATAAAAAAAAGTAAAATACACCGTTCGTCACTAATCTTTTACACACGCATCACGTTGAACCAAAACTAAGCATTTTCATCGCCGGTGATCCAAAATAGTGTTTTTATAGTCTAAACAAGTCCTTTGACCAGGATTGCCAAAGTCAACGTAACTTTTCTGGTTGTACATCGAGAGTATAATAGACCATTCACAATTATAAAATGTCTTAGTTAAATCTAACCTAACCAACCAAGGTGATTTCATGTTTATGTCTTTCATGTTTATGTATTTGAAGCTAGACTTAATAAATGTATGGCAAAAGTTTAATATCGATATCAAATTTAATATTGATCCAATGAACTAATAATAGTCATTTATTTTTTTATTAAAATAAACTTTCACTCTTTTTAAAAAAAATTAAATATCTCGCAAACCGTTAATCGTTACGCGATAAAAATTATACCATCACGATGAGAATTAAATTAACTTTCTATAGATATGCACTACTATATATTTTTAACGTTTTTTTTTTTTTTTTTTTTTCAAAATTTCGGCCCAAAAAAATCGTATATATATGATTCGATTTTTATAAATCATGTGTGATTTTTGAAAATCATATATGATTTTTCTGGGTGGAATTTTTGAAAAAAAAATGTTTGTTGAAAATATAGAAAAGTACATATCTATAGAAAGATAATTTAATTCTCGTCGCGATTGTGTATTTTTTATATTTTGAAAATTTACCGTTTGCAAGATATGTTGTTTTCAAAAAAAATATGAAAAATAGGTATTTATTAACTTTGATAAAAAAATGAATGACTAATATTGATTTATTGGATCGGTAAATATGAGATCTATATTGATCTCAACTCATAAATGTATTAATATATTTGCCATACCTAGGGTTATTATTAGGGTGGTGGCAACCATGCCTAATACTTTTTTTCATGCCTAATCATCCACCAATAATATCCCTCCATCTCATCTCATACCAATCTCATACCTAACAATAGATTTTTAGTGGCAACCATGCCTAATCCATACCTCATCTATTTTTTTATTTTATTATTTTTTTTATCTTCATACATATGTAGTCTTGGTCTTGGTCTTCCCACTTTTCAGCATAAAGAACCATCTTCTTTGTCACTCCATTAACAAAACTAACTCCTCCCTATTAGTCCTTCATAAATCATACACAACACACACGAAGCAAACACAATCATGTCTTAGGAACACACACGAAGATAAAAACATTTCTTCTCAGCTCGTCATCTTCAAGATCTTGTAACAAGGTCTCGGGTAGGTATTTCTTTTCTTGTTTTTCGATTTGTGTACAAGACCGATGATGGGTATTTGTTCAAACACATAAGATCTTTAAAGATCTATGAACGAAACTGAGGTCATGTGTATTTATGTTTCTGGTTTTTTGTCTTCGAAGTTGTTGTTTGATGAGAGATGGTGAGGTTGTGTGTTGTTTTTCATTCCCCAACGGCTAGAACATTAAAGGGCCAACGTCTCTTTTCCATTCATGCCAAATCGGGGATGTTTGCCGATTTGGTGTTATCTCCATCCATGCCGCTTGAAACCGAACACGAAGCAAAACTCACACCGCTCGGTATGGTTCATGCCGAAGACCATACCGAGTCCACTGCCACCACCCTTATATATTCAACTGATCGATTCGTTGAATGATTCATAACCTACGTTTGTTTGAACACATGGTGAATCTTAGCTGAATTCAAGAATTTTGAATAAGGTAGGAAGGCATGCTTGGACACAAAACTAGGTAATTGATCATGTCAATGGTAGATGAGTATATTTGCATTTTGATGATGGTTGACTGACTAATTAATTGACTATATTACTTTGACCCTATTCAGTTATTAACCATCGTTGACAAGTATTATTATATCATCGTTGAACAATGGAGGCTAACAATGGGTCCGATAAATCCAGCAAATATTTGCAGTCCCTTAAACTAAAATAAATTTTGTATATCTTAATACAAGAAAGTGATTTGTTCAGTTCACTCTCATTTAAGCTGGGCTATATCAATGTTCAGTACGGAGAAAATGTGATTCGTACATGATGCACTTACAGCCATATACATAATAACATAAAATCAGCTATTTTTGTTGTGAAAACTTATCCTTTTCAGTGAATAGTCTTCTGATACTCGGTGTATTGCAGCATACGAAAGCTGGTTATGGACCTGGTTTCATACCGATTGTTGTGTATGGAGCAGATTTTGCAAAAGCATCAGGAAAAGGGAAAGCTAAGAAAGCGGTGAGGCTTTTGTACAGCGGAAGAAATCATTATGACCTCCTTGTACAATGGTACCAAGTATCAACTAGTTACCCAATGGTACAATGGTACCAAGTAATATCATTAGTTATGTTGGTGGTAATAAGCCCAGCAAGGTAAGATAATCAATAGCAATGTAAGACCAAATCAGGTTACCGGATATCATTTGAAATCGTGTTATCACTTTCCAAAGTAAACTATTCGACCCTATGCCTGGGTTACACGAATATCTATTTGGGATAAGACCAAATGTTTGTTATTGAATTAGGCACAAATCAATAACCCTTGCGCATATAAGTGTTTTAGCGTTATGTTTGTTTCTCCTGGTTTTCTCTATGTTCATGCTAATGATGTCGATCTCTATATATAGTAGAGAACACTCAATCATAGTCAATGGACTTTATGAGTGATTAACGGCCAATTAATCACCCATAATAAGCCTCTATTATCATATGAATTATGGTTACATGACCAATTAAACGTGGTCATAAAGCAGTTATAACAGCCACTTGAGTGGGTCAAAGTTGTTACAAGTTAATCACTGCAACACTACCAGTAGTAACCAATACACTAGCAGTAGGAACCATTAGTTACTACACTAGCAATAGTAACCAACACTAGCAGTAGGAACCAATACACTAGCAGCAGGAACCATCAGTCACTACACTAGCAGTAGTAACCAATACACTAGCAGTACTAACCACTATTGAGTCAGGGTGTTCAGAGACCTCATGGTGTACACTCCGTACCTCCTAACCCAAAACCAGGTGTGAACTAATCCCACAAGTGCACTAAATTTTCCAACAACCTCCCCAAATTTAGTTCACTTCCTTTTGTATGAAAATCAAACATTAAGCAAGACATGTTCATAAACGAAAATATCCTGATGATTGAATTTCCATCTTAGTAAATTACACGTTCAAATATTTGAGAACCAGGGTGTTCTAAGAATTGAACCCTTCAACCCATTTGAATACCTGAAGATAAAATACACACAAGTTTTCAAACACTTAAAAGCTCCTGATACTATACAAGCCATGTGTCCATATCCAAATTCATAAACGTTGTAAGAGCCAAAAGTCCAAAGCTCCCTGAAGCGGCAAAACTTCAACATTCACATAGGTGGTTCTTGTTTATTCATGCTCCTGCTTAACACTTTTTCAAATAAATTAACCATTAAGAAGTAAAAACTTCATCCTCATTTTCAGCAGATTCTGAGCACAACCTTGGGATGTAAATAAAACATGTGCTCCAGTCCACTGAATGTTCAGCTTTCCACCTTGAACTCAACTCCTAAGAGCATCTGCAATGCATCGCTTTTTCTAAAGCTTTTCACTATTTGATCAAGTCTTTGAAAGACTTTTTTGCATTGCATACATGAGCTTTTTCAAAAGCTTTTCTCAAAGACTTCTAGTTCTTCAAGTCTTTGAAGCTTTGTACTATAACATTATTTAAATCGAGGTATACATTCAGGCCACAACTACTCTTGCATTTTCATTCCAAAAAGTTATTGTTAAAAGCTTTTACCATTGGAGTAATAGGTTTTTCCAAAAGCTTTCACACCAAGAATTTAATTTTATTAAATGTGTTAAGTTTTTTTTATGGTTTGTGCATTGCTCATGCTCTAAGTTTCCTCAGGAGGGAGTTGGGTGTCTTAGCATTCAGTTACTAAGTTGGACTTAAACTCATCCCTTTAGCAGACTTTAAAACCAAGGCTCTAGCCAATCCCTTCGTCAAGTGATCAGCTAAATTTTGTTAAGATCTAACAAACTCTATAGATACCACCCCATTCATGATAAACTCATGAATCATGCTATGTCTGACACCTAAGTGTCTACACTTCCCATTGTACATCTGGCTATAAGCCTTTGCTAATGTAGTTGCACTATCACACCGGATAGAAATAGGTGCTATAGGTTTAGGCCATAATGGAATCTCATGAAGCAAGTTTTTCAACCTTTCAGCTTCTTTACCAGCAGCTGCTAAGGCTAAAAATTCAGATTCCATTGTTGAACTGGTGATGCAGTTTGCTTCTTGGATGCCACAGAATTTGCACATCCACCAAGTAGGAATACCCAACCACTGGTAGACGAATTGTCTTCAGTGTTACTGATCCAACTTGCATCAGTGTATCCTTCTAACACTGAAGGGTAACCAGTATATGAGAGACTATAATCCATAGTTCTCTTTAGATACTTCGGTACCCTCTGAACTGCTTGCCCGTGATGAGTACTAGGATTGCTAGTATACCTGCTCAGTTTACCCACTGCGAAAGCAATATCAGGTCTTGTACAAGTCATGGCATACATCAGGCAGCCAATTACCCTAGAATAATCAAGTTGAGATACAGCCTTACCTTTATTAGGCATTAGCTTCTCACAAGTATCCATAGGTGTACTCACTGGAGTACAATCAAAGTAATTGAATTTTCTTAACACTTTCTCAATATAATGAGACTAAGAGATAGCAATTCTTTTGCTTTCATGTTTAATCCTTATACCAAGGATAATATCAGCCTCCCCCATGTCCTTCATGGAGAACCTTGATGACAAAAATTTCTTTGTCAAGTTAACATGATTTTGGTTATTGCCAAAAATCAACATGTCATCAACATATAGACAAATGATTACTCCTTTACCAGATTCATCAACTTTGTTATACACACATTTGTCAGCTTGGTTAAGAACATAACCACTAGAAAAAACACTTCATCAAATTTTTGATGCCATTGCTTAGGTGTCTGCTTAGTCCATAAAGAGACTTAATCAGTTTGTACACCTTGTTTTTATTGCCAGGCAAGATGAAGCCTTGAGGTTGGTTCATATAAACCTCCTATTCCAATTCATCATTCAAGAAAGTTGTTTTCACATCCATCTGATGAATAATCAGATTGTGAATAGATGCCAAAGCAATCAACAGTCTTATGGTACTGATACGAGCCACAGGGGCATAAGTATCAAAATAGTCTATTCCTGACTTTTGTTTAAAGCCCTGGATGACTAGTCTAGCCTTGAACTTTTCAATAGTTCCATCTACCTTCATTATCCTTTTGAAATTCCATTTGCAACCCAATGGTTTGCAACCAGGTGGTAGATCAACCAACACCAAAGTGTTGTTCCCCATGATGGAATCCATCTCATCATTGATTGCTTCTTTTTAGAAATCAATAACCTGGGACTTCATTGCTTCTTCAAATGTCTTGGGATCATCCTCAACAATGAAGCAATAGGAATATTGGTCAGAGACCTCATCCCTTATTCTTTCAATTAAATATAATTGAAACTCATGTCCAAATGACTTTGGATTCTTGATCTTTGTGCTCTTTCTGAGCATAGGTTCAGGTTGTTGAACCACAACCTCATCAGGGACCACTGATGGTACTTCATCAGGGACCTCTGATACACCAATGTCATGAGTTCCATTAGGAATCCTCTGACTTGGTCTAGGGACTGATGATAATCTATTTTCATCAAAGTTTGCATCTTTTGATTCAATTATGGATTTAATTGAAATAGTTTCATTAGGTTTAATAACATAGAACCTAAAAGCCTTGGAATGCTCAGCATATCCAACTAAGATGCAGTCAATTCCTCTTTCACCCAAAGTTTTTAGCTTTGGATCAGGGAGTCTTACAACAGCCCTACAACCCCAAACCCTGAGATAGTTTAGGTTGGGTTACCTTTTAGTCCAGAGTTCATAGGGGTAACCTTGTTCCTTTTGTTGGGAACCCTATTTAATAAATAACAAGCTGTTAACATAGATTCACCCCAGAACCCTTGACTCAGTCCTAAATAGGACAACATGGAATTAAACATCTCCTTCAGCACCATGTTTTTCCTTTCAGAAATACCATTTTGCTGAGGAGTATAGGGAGCAGTCGTTTCATGGATTATACCGACAGACTGAAAGTACAAAGTATCTATGTACTCACCTCCTCTATCGGTCCTTAATCTTTTGATCAGGGACTCAAGTTGTAATTCAACTTCAGTTTTAAACACTTTGAATTTATCTCATGCTTCATCCTTAATATGTAATAGATAGACATAACAAAATCTATAAGCATCATCAATAAATGTCACAAAGTACTTCTTATTCCCTAAAGAGGGAGTGGCATGCAAATCACACAGGTCACTGTGTATTAGCTCCAAGAGCTTAGTTTCATGTTAAACACCCTGAAAAGGTTTCTTAGTAATTTTGGTCAGCATGCAAGTTTTACACTTTTCAGTGTCCATGCCAAATGTTGGGATTAACCCATCCTTAGACATATCTTGCATCCTTTTATAGTGTACATGGCCAAGTCTAGCATGCCAGAGGGTAGAGTCAGTGAGGTCATAGGTGGTCATAAAGGTTGAATTATCACATTCATTAACAATATTAAGCCTGAACATTTGATTACACAAATAGCCAAAACCAATAAACATGCCACTTTTAGACAAAACAAATTTATCAGATTCAATAACATGTTTAAAACCATGATTATTCAAAACACTACTTGAAACCAAGTTTTTCCTTATATCAGGAACATGAATAACATTAAACAAAGTTACAATCTTTCCAGAACTAAACTTAAGATCTACACAACCACGTCCATGCACCAAGGCTGTTGACTCATATCCCATGTGAAGAATAGAACCATTATTCAGTGACTCATAAGTCTTGAACCAACTTCTATCTCTGCACACATGAACAATAGCTCCAGAGTCAACCCACCACGCAACATCATCATCCTGCACATAGTTAGATTCAGATACATATGTAACACAATAAATCTGAAGAGATTCATTAAATACATTCTGACCTTTTAGGGACTTGGCTGAACCACCACTCCCTGATCCACTAGTGCCTGATCCATTGGTTTTACCACCAACCTTAACACCTTTGCAATCCCTGTTAATGAGACTAGATTTGCCACATTTCCAACAAGTAGGTGTTGCCTTCTTGTTAGGGTCAGCCCTTGTGTTATCATGATGTTTACATTTGCCTTTGTTGTCATTGTACCTGGTGGAGTTGTTATGCTCTACCATATTGAAAACAGATGCACCAGTAGCATTGCTACTATTTGGCTTGTCATTATCTTGTACCCTGAGAGATTCCTCAATGCGCAAATGACTGTCCAACTCAGCAAGAGTTAACTCCTCCTCTTATGTTTCCTCTTATGTTTCAAGGTATGCTTGAAATCTTTCCAAGAAGGGGGAAGTTTATCAATGACACAAGAGACTGAAATAGCCTCATCCATGTGCATATTGTGTTGTGTAAACCTTCCAAGTATACCAAGAAGTTCACTGTATTGTTCCAAAATTGGTCTTCGATCAGTCATTTTGTAATTTGTGAAATTACTTACAAGGAACTTCTTACTTGATGCACCCTTAGCCATATATTTAGCATCCAAGGAATCCCATAGTTCTTTGGAAGATTCAAAATTCTGATAAATATCAAAGAGTGAATCAGATATACCATTGAGAATTAAGCCTCTGCAAATGTATTCATCATTCTCCCATTTGCTCCTCCTCCTAATCTGTTCCACAGTAGCATCATACCCATCATCTCGGATTGGTGTAGTTAGAACATAGACCACAATCATGCTCGAAAGCAAGAAGTGCATCTTCTTCTGTCATCTCCTAAACTCCACCCCTTCAAACTTGTCAAGCTTGGCAAAGTTTGATGCCATATGTTTCATTACAGCAACAGCCATTGATTATCAAAAAATAGTTTACTTTGATTTTTGGTGGTAATAAGCCCAGCAGGGTAAGATAATCAATAGCAATGCAAGACCAAATCAGGTTACCGGATATCACTTGGAATCGTGTGATCACTTTCCAAAGTAAACTATTCGACCCTATGCCTGGGTTACACGAATATCTACTTGGGATAAGACCAAATGTTTGTTATTGAATTAGGCACAAATCAATAACCCTTGTGCATATAAGTGTTTTAGCTTTCTGTTTGTTTCTCCTGGTTTTTCTCTATGTTCATGCTGATGATGTCGATCTCTATATATAGTAGAGAACACTCAAACCTAGTCAATGGACTTTATGAGTGATTAACAGCCAATTAATCACCCATAATAAGCCTCCATTATCATAGGAATTATGGTTACATGACCAATTAAACGTGGTCATAAAGCAGTTATAACAGCCACTTGAATGGGTCAAAGCTGTTACAAGTTAATCACTGCAACACTACCAGTAGGAACCAATACACTAGCAGTAGGAACCATCAGTCACTACACTAGCAGTAGTAACCAACACTAGCAGTAGGAACCAATACACTAGCAGCAGGAACCATCAGTCACTACACTAGATGTAGTAACCAATACACTAGCAGTACTAACCACTATTGAGTCAGGGTGTTCAGGGACCTCATAGGTGTACACTCCGTACCTCCTAACCCAAAACCAGGTGTGAACTAATCCCACAAGTGCACTAAATTTTCCAACAAGTTACCCATTTGTCCTTAAACACAACCAAAACCAGTAGATAGATCAATGGTACCAAGTACCAAGTATCATTAGTTACCAATTTTTAAGTAATATCATTAGTTACCCATGTCATTACTGATTACTGAAGCTATTAAACATGTATAACTAACAGAAATAAATGAGATCTACGTCAAAGAAATCTTTTCAGTAGCCATACTAGCTTCAAATACATAAACATAAAAGACATAAACATGAAAGACATAAACAAGAAAGACATAAACATGAAATCACCTTGGTTGGGTTAGATTTAACTAAAGCATGTTATAATTGTGAATGGTCTATTATACCCTCGATGTACAACCAGAAAAGTTACGTTGACTTTGGAAATCCTAGTCTAGGGACTCGTTTAGACTATAAAAACACTGTTTTGGACCACCGGCGATGAAAATGCCTAGTTTTGGTTCAACGTGATGCATGTGTACAAGATTAGGGACGAACGGTGTATTTTACTCAAAAAAAATGTTTTTACCCTAAAATAAGTTAAAAATCATAAGTAGTTTGAATAAAGAAGGTGACATCTACACCATTTCTTTTATATCATACCTTTTGTGCAATACAGTGTTATACAATGTGTTTTAAAACTTGTACACAATAATGTAAGTACAAAATAAATAATGTCTAAGGGTGTTCACAATCGGGTAATATCCAAAGGAATTGAAAATCGAAACCGAACTAAATCAAATAAATTTGAGCCGAAATTAAATATTCGGTTTTCGATTTGATTATAGTTTTGGCAAAATGAAAAACGAACCAAACTGAAAACCGAATGCACATAACTATATGTAGAAACTAGAAAGGGGGTTGAATAGTTTCACCATTGTAATTACGTATTAAACTTTCAATACTTTTTATCCTTTTTGAAAATCTTTTGATTCGAAGTTATATGAGATCAATTTACAATATATATATAAACACAATAGACATGCATAAAGAAACCAATATATGAATGAAAGAAATGACAAATAGATAGAACAATAAAACCAAAACACAGAGATTTATAGTGGTTCCGCTATGAAGCTCTATCTTCGTCCTACTCCACTCCTCGGGTATCACACTCGAGAGTTCACAATCACTATGTCAACAAACTCTCTTCAGGCGGAGAAAACCATACACCTTCGCTTACATCAATTTCCGACACTAAGCGTAGTGTCGAGTTCTAATCCTAGCTAGAACCAATCTACACAACACTATACTACACAGACTTACACCTCGTCCACTCGAACTTCCACACAATCCGAGTTTACACACAACACTTCACGGACTTACACATCGTCCAAATCTACACACAATACTTCACGGACTTACACATTATCCAAATCTATACTAACACATCTAATCTCGACTTACACACAAGTCGGATGTCACACCCCGTCAAGGCGGAAACACGAGGTGTAACTGAGAAAGGCACATTGCATAACATCATGATTCATATCTTACATTTTTTTACAACAATGGTTTACAAAACATTCCTCGTCTACAAGTTTATAATGCAACATGTCCTGTTTGAAATTTTATCGTCTCGCAAACAAAGTGGTTTGAATCCAACAAACGTGCCTTCAAAATACCTTAATAATGATCACCTGAAAGTGGTACTAAAAACGTCAACATAATGTTGGTGATCTCGTAGGTTTAAAAGTAAAACCGCGAAGCTGTGAATAATATAGCGTAGGAAAATAGTGAGCATGAATTCCAATTACAAGCACTTTAGTAAAAACAGTAATAGAGTCGCGCCAACTGAGCATATAATGTCCATATATCCAATACCGTGTGGGGAGCTACCCGATAGATCTATCATCAAGTGGGCCCTCCGCAGAGAGTTAACAGTTGCGCAGTCACGCGCCAACTGAGCCTATTGTTTCCTCAACTTGTGGGCCCTCAACAGAGAGTTAACAGTTGCGCAATTATGTACTCACAAAACAAACATGTCATAGCATATAATCGCATCATCACACATATATGTCCAAAATCATGTAAAACAGTAGTTCACAACATAAGAAACATTTGAAAAGTATTGAGTATCATTTCCACCCCAAGGTAAAACATGTAAAAAGTGGGGATACGAGAACTCACCTCAAACATTAGTAGTAGTTGTAACAGAGACAATGAGCACGAAAAATGACGTACGAAAACCTTAACCGCAACCTAATTAAATAATAAGGTGCTTTAAGTTTAATATGATGTATAGGATATGCAAATGAGTTTTATAAAGTATATATCACCTTTATGTGTTTGTGTTTAAGTTTTATAAGTTAAATACCATTTTTACAAAAGTTTTCTAAAAATACTTAAGTTTTTATATTTTTAAAAAGTGAATTTTTGTCCAATTTCACGAGGCTGTATCTTAGCCGATACAAGTCCTATAGGTGCAAACTATGTTGCGTTGGATAGTACTCCAGTCGTACTTCAATTTGTTCAACTGTCACTGCTGCTCAATTGGACCACAAGGTACACTTAAACAGCCTCAAATATGGGAGGTCAGACATTTCTGTCAATTTCAGCATGTTTTACCCGATTTTCTAACAACCATATCTCATTCGTTACTTTGTCTTATGACCTGATTAAACTTGATACTTCTTGTTTTCTGTGCCCTATACAACTTTCATGTTTCAAGTTTTTGATGAATTATAGTGCAAGGTGCCTAAAAAAGGGTCTAAAATTGATGGGTCAGGTCACGTTTTTAAATAGTTGCTGATATATTGTACCCGATGTTTGTCAATATTCAACTAGTCATAACTTCTTCGTTATAGCTCCGTTTTACTCGATTCAAAGGGAAAAATTTAGGTGGTCGCGTTGGCTACGATTTTTTAAACTATTATGGTCTGCCAAATTAAGTCTATGGTGCTCGTAATTGGGCCTAAAGAGGGTCACTCAGCAAGATTTATACGAAATTTCTTAACTTTTGCTTTTAATTTTAAATTAGGAGTTTACTTCCAAGGTACCTAGATTTCTACTATGTTGCACCTATAACATTATATTTAAGTGTAGTAATGATACATTTAATGCAACTTTCCCTTAAGTGCCAAATATCCAAATCGCGACCTACATCAGGTGTTTGCGCCATTTTCGAAAAACAAAATTTTTAAACATTGTAGCCTTCAGCAAGCTCTAGATTTTGAACATGTCGCTCAAATAAAATTATACTAAAGTGTAGTAACAAGGTTGGATCGATAATTAAACTTTAAATAGTGACATTCGTATAAAAGGTTTTGTATCATGTACTTTGTCATTTTTGTAGAAAAATGAGGTTTTTTAAGAAAAAAAATACATATCGGTGATATATGATGATGTATAAATGATATAAATGAATGTAAAAACATATATAGGAACACTTACAAAGGATGGTGAGTGAATGGAACACAAGAACACAACTAAAAACAAATGAAAATTTTCTAAGCCAAGCTTCCAAATAAGCTATGAAATAAGCAAAAACCAAAGTTTTCATCCTTCTTTTCTTGCTAACAGTGACCGAACCACAAAAACACTATTTAATTTGGTGAGGAGTATACTATTTATATATTTTATTTGTTTCGTTAAAATGATTTTACGTTTATTATTGACAAAACATTAGAAGATCGTAAAATATAAATAAATGTTTTTATGGATTATTTGTATTAACATTGTTGTTAGGAAGAAAAAAAATTATGAAATAAGTATCAACTAAAAGGACAAAAGAAACATTAGAAAATGTGTGGTTAAAAAGTGAGACCCAGGAGAATACTAGTGAAATGAGCCTATCCTCATTCCTTTCATTCTATGACTATGAAATCCACATTTTTGTATTATTTAATTTTTAAAAATTCAACCAAACACCATCAATAATAGTCATTGTCATTCCATAGGGTTAAAATCCTCAAACCAAACGTGTACTTAGTTTTTTTTATTTTTATCATAAAACTACAAAACTGAAAATATATAATATAAAATATAAAGTTTAACACCCCTTAACTTGACATACTTAAACATAATCATCAACTCAATAACATGAATTCTTCTACACTATTTACCACAATCCATCCACATAAATCTTTACATGTTCATAGCATTATGTAACACCCTCAAAATATCGCAGCTGAAAACAATGCCATTAGGGTGTTACTTCATAGTACAAAGTTCAAGTTATCAAGAATGACATTTATATGAGACGTTTTTGAAAAGTTACCATTCGTTAAATGAATCAAAGTTACAATGAGAGATCCCAAAATGTTAAGTTACATAAACATTTTTAAAAAGTTATCGAATGGTTATATAATGCCTCAAAATCTTCAAAATGTCATGTGACTCAAATTCTCCAAATAAAATTGACGATTTGAAAAGGATGTTTGTCAATTTTACAATTTCAGACCCTCAGTGTTTTTATTTCTTAAATTTTGTCTCTTTGATCAACCTCAGATTAGTCACTTAGTAAGTAGAGGACTTATGGTAAACAAAATAACTAAACTCCTGCCCCCAAACACAATGAAAAAGAGTATAAATGGCATGCGAAAATTTAGAAAAGAAGTTTGACACTTTCCAAAAATAAAACTAAACCTATCACTGTTAAATGTTGCAAAGCTTTGATAGGGTCCGAACACCACTGAGTCGATGACTCGATGTCATGTTTGCTTCTTTTTCTCTAGTCTCGTTTCTTTTTGAAATAAGCTTTGAGATTCAGCTGTTTTAACAACTCACCAATTTATTTTTCTTATTTATTAAACGCATTAAGAACAATAATACTTTATCTTAGTAAAATAAGGTACGAAATAAGTAGGATCTAAAAGTCATACATCTAGTATCACAAAATACTTTTGATAAAATGACCGCAGACTGAAAAAACAGTTGGTGAAATCGATAGGCAAAAGAAGTTAGTATAGTTTTTTTTTTTTTTTTTTTTTTTTTTTTTTTTGAAAGAAACAACTTAAAAGAATTTAGGTTAATGAATATGCTACGGCAAAAAAAGAAGAAAACATGTCAAAAAGCTACTTCCTACTTATTTATAAAAAATTAGTTTTTCACCTTAAAATAAGTTAAAAATCAGAAGTAGTTTGAATAAAGGAGGTGATATCTACACCATTTCTTTTATCCCATCTTTTGTGCAATACAATGTTATATAATGTGTTTTAAAACTTGTACAAAATAAATGATGTCTAGGGTGTTCACAATCACGCTCAGTTCTCGAGTTTTTAGGGAAGGGAAATAGAAAAGAATAGGAAAGGGAAAAGAAATGGAAGAGGAAAGTTAGTGTTAGTTGTTATGTTCTTGAGATAGAGGAAAGGAAAAGGAAAGTAATCATAATCATGTTCTTGAGTGAAAGGAAAAGGAAAATAACTTGGTCAAATTACATATATGCCCTTTAATTATTAATGTCAAATATTTTAAAAAGGGTATATTAGTCTTTACACAACATATGGTTCCGTTTCCTTTCCCTTTCCTCCCAAAAGTGGGAGGAAGATTTACTTATCAAATCTTCCTCTCTATTTCTTTTTCGTTTCCCTTTCCTCCTTTAAAAAAGACTCAAGAACACAAAAAACTTTCCGTTTCCTTTAATTTCCTCTTCCTTTTCAACTCGAGAACTGAGCGTCAGGTAATATCCAAAGGAATTGAAAATCGAAATCGAACTTAATCAAATAAATTTGAGCCGAAATTAAATATTTGGCTTTCGATTTGGATATAGTTTTGGCAAAATGAAAACCGGCCCAAATCAAAAACCGAATTCATTAACTACATATATTTTTGTATACACTTAAATACAAAAAGAAAACCAGTAAAACTCTTTTCTAATATAAATATAACATTTTAAACCTATAAATTTTTTTCCTCAAAAAGTCTATATAATTAAATGAAATAAAAATATAAATTCCGTAATTCGTGTTATTCGAGTCAACCGAAAACCGAACCGAATTCAAATTCGATGTTCTGTTCGGTTTAGTCTAATTTAAATTCTGTCGAAATGTTTTTCCATTTCACACAAAAATTTATTCTAACACAACTATCCAAACCGAATAACCCGATAACCAAAACGACAAGTTAACTACATATTCAGTCCAAATTTTAACACTTTTAAACACCCAAATTTTAAAAAACACAAATTAACAAAAAAAAATGGGAACAAAAAGTGTGCAAAATTTACCAACAGATGTGTTACAGTTAATAGACCAATTAGATCGACATTGTTTAGCACCTGATGGATCTCTTGTTACCAAATCCGTTTACAACGATCTTCAGCTCGTATGAATCTATTCATTTCACTTTTTATATATTTTTTTTTATAAAAGATTTTGATTTATTGTTTGAATTGATGTTTCAGGCGCGCGAGGAGATGTCGCGGGAGCGGTTGCGTTATTTGGAAGCTATGGTAAAATTTATAAATTTTGTTAGTTTGTTAGGGTTTTGAAATTATGTTGTTGTTGTAATTAAGGGGGTGTTTGTTTAAGCTTATATGTAGGCTTATGAGCTTATTTGTCTTTCGGCTTATATATCATAAGCCTCAATTTTCCGGCTTATTTTGAGATTTGTGGGCTTATATAAGTTCATAGACAGTTTGCTTCTATCCAAAACATCTTATTCACAGTTTTCAAATTGCTTATTTAAGTGCTTATATCTACTTAGGGGGTGTTTGTTTAAGCTTATATGTAGGCTTACGAGCTTATTTGTTTTTCGGCTTATATTTCATAAATCCTAATTTTCCGGCTTAGTGTTAAACTTGTGGGCTTATATAAGCCCATAAGTATCAGAAGAAGCCGAAAAATTGGGCTTATGAAATATAAGCCGAAAAACAAATAAGCTCATAAACCTACATATAAGCTTAAACAAACACCCCCTAAGTAGGTATAAGCGCTTGAATAAGCAATTTGAAAACTGTGAATAAGCTGTTTTGGATAGAAGCAAACTGTCTATGAGGGTGAAATTAGCTGTATGATAATATATGGGATTTAGTTGTTATTCGGGTTGAAAGTTTGTTTGTAATAACAATAATTATATGTAGTAGATATTATTATTGTTCGGCGGTGTTTGGGATTGCTTACTCAAGTAGATAAGCACTAAAAAAGCAATCTGCTTATTGTGTTTTGAATAAGCAGTTTCGAGTGTTTGGATCAAAGCAAACTGCCTAGTACTTGTGATTTTACAATTTTATTTGACGGTGAAACAAGCTACTAAGCGGTTCAGGAGCTGCTTATTCAAACTCTGTTAACCAATGAAACATGTGCTTATCTGATTATTGCGTTTCTTTTTAGCAAAAGTGAATACAAAGACAATCTCCTGCATTGCAGTGCGTTTTGTTACAGTTTATATCTGCTTGTGCTTATTTGAAAACTTGATTAGTGTAATAAGCAATTTGAAAAACTCTCTTTAGTCTAGTGACCTAAAATGTACCTGGGCTTGATTTTTACATAAAATTGTAGGCGTTACTTTGGGGTGATTATTATTTTCTTCATTTGTCATTTATTTGTTTAGTGATGTACAATGTAGGCTATATACTGTGAAGCAATTGGCATGGTTGAAGATTATCAACAAGCTGTTTCGGTGGCTAACCTTGGAGGAATTCGAGATACGCAGGGTTTTCACTCGAACCTCGGCCTCAAGAATTCCCCTCAGGTATAGTTTCCAATTAATACAGTTTTCTCCCAAAGTTCCTGAAATTTATATACATTGTCGCCAAATTTCATTTGCTAATGGTTGTCAGAGTTACAATGTGGGATAAAAACATGGGTAACTTTGTTCCTTGATTGGTCATGAATTTGATGTTTTTTGTTTCTGTTTTTACAGGTATATGAAGCGCTCGAGCATCGATTAGTCGTTGCAGAAGCTGCTCAAAGACTAAGGCTTCCTCTAATTTCTAAAGATGGTGAGGTTCACGAAGAAGATATAGAGAAAATGAGTGTATTATCACGAAGTTCCCTTGATAGTACAAGTACCGGTATCACAGTAAGCTCGAACTCAAGCAACTACACAAACATCACTTCAATCAATGCGGGTGGTTCAACAAACAATGTGTTTCCTACTGGTGCTTCAGACGCGGGTGATGCTGCAGTTGGTGGGGTTCCTAATCGGTATCTGGGAATAACGCCTGGTTATTTGTGGCAAAGTCAGGTCCAACAGGCACCATTGCCTATGGTAAGATGATAAACAGATAATTACTTAGTAGTAGTAGTATTAATAAACAATTTACATTGGTGTTTTACGCAAGCAAACCTTAATATGGTATGCTGATTGAACATCTCATTCGTTGTAGGATGTGGCGGAATACCAAATGCCACTTCTTCGTGAGATTGAGATTCGCTTAAAGACAAAATGCGATAAGTTAGCTGACGCTTTTATAGATGACTTGGGTCAGTCTCTCTCACTGTCACCTTCCTTTTGATTTGCCCCCATTGTTCCCCATACCGTGATTTGTATTCTGTTTGGTGATGTGTTAATTATTGCTTAGTCAGATTTAAAGGGATGTTTGGATTTGATATCTAATAATCTGAATCAGATAATCAGGTGTAATGAAATGGTGGTAGAAAATACTCAAGATACTGTTGGATGTGCCACAATAGCCTATAAGAATCAGAATATCAGATGTCTGAAATCTGAATGTTTGTCAACTTTTGAAAATTTAAGAAAGTACTCTTAATAGATAAAGTGACCAAAAATGTCTGTTTGTGTATGTGAGAAAAGTAGAGACTGTTTGTGAAATATAATTAGGAGTTTCTTAAGCTAGGTTAAAGAAGGGATATACAAGTACCATTCGTTTCGCAACTGGTATGAAACTGATAATTTGACCCCTAAAATTATCAGAAATTCAGAAGCATGTTCTGTTAAGTCGCAATAATCAGTTAAAAAATGCAACTCCAAAACATCCTCGTAGATGTGATTCGTTGTACATCCTTCTCTCGTGGATGTTTATTGATATTCTACTCATCGTACTCTATTATCATCTAACGAGTTTATATATAGTAAATATTAAAAGTCGTTGAAAATTTCAAACTCTCATGTTTCACAGATAAATCAACAGGTGGTCAAAATTCAAGTGCTCGGCTGCCAGAAAGGTATGTGATTTTTTTTCTCTTTTAGTCAGTGATAATACATGTCCTATCCACACCAAAACTGATGACAGATCAAATATGCTACTTCTATATTTTCCAATTATGTAATTCTGAGAAGATTGAAATATAACTTTTTGTTTCTTTAAAATAGGGTAAAGCTAATTATTGAGGAGATTGAAAGAGATGAAGCTGCTTTACGTGAAGATCTATATTCAGCTGACAGAAAGTTTGCAGAATATTACAATGTATGTAATTAGTACTATACCATATACATTTGCATATCTTTATGTACTGTTTTTGGTTGACTTGAAATCATGTCTTTTTCCATAGGTGTTGGAGCAGATACTTGGTGTTCTTATTAAACTTGTGAAAGATTTAAAGTTGCAACATCAGCATAAATATGTGAGGGAGCCGTTACTTTTTTTCTTTAATATACATGATTATTTCCTACAAGACCGGTACACAATAAACATATTTTATTTGAAACTTTTGTAGGATGAACTGCAGAAGACTTGGTTGTGCAAAAGGTGTGAAACCATGAGTGCCAAGTTGAGGTCAGCACTTTACTCTCGAAAACATGTTTTTTTTCAAAGCTACAAACGTGACTTAAAAAGTTAGAATTGAATCAGTTCATATTGTTTTATTCAGAGTATTAGAGCATATTCTCCTGCTCGAGACTTACACGCAGGAATCAGTTCCAGCACTGCATAAGATAAGGTAATGACGATGATTGCTCTTACCTTCTTTTCTTATACTGAATTTAACATTTATGTTTAACCAATTTATTGTTTGTTACAGGAAATATCTAGTTGAAGCTACAGAAGAAGCTTCTTTGGCATACAACAAAGCTGTACGTTTATCTTAATTTATACACCATCTCCATATTATCATTGATCCTTAATCATGTTTTTCTGGTTATTGACACGATTTCACCATCTGTCTGCAGGTGACACGACTTAGAGAATATCAAGGGGTTGACCCGCACTTTGACACAATTGCAAGGCAATACCAGGATATGGTTAAGGTAAGTACCATGATCTAGTCTTTCATAATCATTTCTTTGGTTTGATGAAAGCAACGTTGATTGTCCATGGCTGATACTATTTGCATAAATGGTCTCCAGTTATACTGTTTCCTTTCACTTTTGGTTCCTTATCCGTTACCCTTAAGTATGGTTGTAAAAGTTGCTAGGCAGCAGTCGGCTACCTTGTATAGCGAATAATTGGCCTAGAGGGGGAGTACTCCAATCTGAATTTCCTTTTTAATACATAAATTTTGAAATTATGTACATGTTCATAGGACCATATAATCCTTCATAGGACCCTAGAAATATGTTCAGAAACATTAACCCAATTGTTCAAATACTCGAACCAAGTTTACGGAGTTTTGACCAAATTTGATTGAATTTTGACCATACCGATTGTTTTAATTGATCCGTCTCAACTCACATCGATCACTGACCTTGTAGCCAGTAATTGCTGATTACTTGGCCTTGTACGCCGAATTTTTTAACACTGCCTTTTTGGGGGGACCAAGAGCGAGATTAATTACATACTTGAGGGAACAACACTGAAAGCAAGCAGTGCTGTAAGGACCATTTATGCATATAGGAAGGCGCTTTCCGATATTTTCAGTAAATCATAGGGATGATTATCTTATTTCTTCTGCTATTAATAAGATGCTAAAAGAGTTGGGGTCTATATTGTTGCAGAAACTCGAGAATATGCAGTGGACGATTCAACAAGTTGAAATGGATCTCAACCGTTTACCGAGCGCCTGATATAAACCCTGTGATTTTCTTAACCTCATTATTATTTTGTATTTTATTACAAATGAATGAATTTAGATTCTGTGTGGTGAATGAGAGTTATCCTTTCTGCTTCTACCTCTGTGTATTTTAATATAATAACAGATATAAACAATCTGTTTATAGCAGAACCAAAAAATTCAAAATGATAAAACTGAAAACCAGCCCTGATTGAATATATTCATTCTGGAATTTGCATATTGAAGATACATTAGTATTTATTTGGATCTATAAAGAACTAATGTAACGAAAACAAGCTTTTACAACAAACTTTGGTATATAAATACTCCACATTGGTGTTACAAGTATTCTGATACAGTGGTATGAACACGACCCGTTTTCTGCACTTTAGCTTCTTAGCATATCACAGAATTCTTTATATTCGATTTTGAATTCTTTATAATTGATTTTGCCAGCCTACAAGTGTAAAACAAAAAGAGTCAACAACACCATATTTGATTTTATGATAACTTGCATATTGCATACACCAACAGATCGACTTACATCATGTGCGTCAAATTCTTTTATTATATCGTTGATGGTCGCCTCATCACCAAATTTTTGTAACACTAGATTTAGTTCCTCTATCGAAATAGATCTATCAATAAACGCTAAATTAGTAAACAATAACTTTTCACTAAACATGTAAAAATGACCATAACCTCACCCATTATTATCTTTATCAAATTCTTTAAAAGCTTTACGAAGGTGTTCCTCTTTATGTTCTTTACGTACGTGCATCATGGTCGTGATGAACTCATCGTAGCTGATTGATCCATCCCCATCTGTATCAGCCTACATTGTTCAAAACATTTCATTTAAATGCTTAGCAAATAGTAATTTAGCACTAATTTTTTGCATAAATTCTTACAGTGTTGACAATCATCTCAATATCTTCTTGTTTAAGATCTGATCCAAGCTTACGAAAAGATTTCTTCAGTTCGTCGCGGGAGATAACTTTGTTTCCATCAGCGTCAAAGTTTCTAAACATTGCTCTTAGTCCTTCAAGTTCTTCAGGTGGGATGCTTTCCATCATTACCTAAAATATGTCGTATAAATTTATTAGTAGCTAGCAAGACTACCGAACCCCTTATAACAGTTTTTAGTTTGTTTTAATTTCTTGAAAGATACCTTGAGTGCGAGTCTCTTGAATTTGCTCAGAACTCGGAAATGCTTCAATTTACCAAGAAACGCGTCCTCTATTGGATTTTCTGTTGCTACTCCATTTTCCTTTAACCACTGATCATCTACACGAGAAATTTGTAAAAGAGACATGAGTGAATGGATAAGTTAGGTAGTGTTTTGGAAGTGCATTTTTCAAACTGATTTCAGGGTGTTTTAATAATCTAAAATCAAATAATCACCTGTAGTATAGTGTCGTGCAAAGATATATAGTGTGGATGTGTTTCTAATTCTTAAAGTGACAAATAAGTAGGTGTTTGTCATTGTGTTTTGAAAGTGATTATGTGATAACAAATAAGCAATTGAAGAAAGTTTCATGTACCAAAACAGGCTGTAAGAGATGGTGTTTGTATGTGCTTCTATTGTTCCAAGAAGACATTCTTATTTTTTAAGGATTACGTAAAATGAGGTCTAAATAAGATAATCAATTTGGTTATACCCACTCCTACACAATTGACCCCTAATCAGTTTCATTACACCAAAATGCTAAAAACCGATTATATACGACTTGAAAACGCAACAACCAGATTATCACTTTAAAGCCACAATGTCAAACACTCCCAAAGTAAGTTTATCACCCAAAACACTGAAAAAATGATGTTAGAAACGTACTAAGAACAGCTGCTGCAGTTGGGCGCTCATTTGGATGAACTTTGAGCATACTCCTCACCAAATCTTGGGCGTTTTTTGATATCAATGGCCATGGATAGCTTTCAAAATCAGGCTCAGCTTTCTGTACTTTCTCAAATATTTGAGTCTCGTTGTCTATATATTTGCATGTTGAATCAAAGTTAGATTTTGTGGCGCAAATAAAAAAATTTAAAATAACATGATACTGAATCTTGATCTTACCTCCATAAAATGGTGGCACTCCGGTGAGTAACATATATAGAATCACTCCTGCACTCCATATATCGACTTCTTTCCCATATGAGTGACGTCGTAAAACCTCGGGAGCAACATAGAATGCAGTTCCAACTTTCTCCTGGTTCGGCTTTCCTGGAAAAGATTGCATTTTTCATTAGGCCGATCTACATAAGAAAAAGTAACTAACTTTGGTTTAAATATTGTTTCATATGTTCTGTCATCATTTATACATGTTATCAGGTTTACCTCAGATCAAAGTTTTTGTAAGTTGGTTGGTTTTTCTTAGCCTAAAAAAGCTAAAACAAACTATGTTACCTTTTCTTTTCTTTTTTTTTCATTTAGTCCTATTCATTGCATCGAGACATCATTTCTCTCGGGGGCTGTTTGGACGTGCATTTTGAAAGTGATTATTTGATTACTGCAGTTACATGTCTGTAATAACAGGTTCAGCATTTATACAACGCGTTTCTTTTGATGATTATTTGAGGCATATTTTTCTAAGCTCATTATATAATCCCGTTTATGAATTTCGCAAAATCACTTTCAGCACACAATTCCAAACACCACCTTAACCTAAGATCATCATTTTAACTACTAACAACAAAACAAAATTTGATTTCTACGTCATGTTAAAACATACAACTTGACTTATTTCATTAGCTGAGAATAGTTAAATACTCTAAACAAAAATTACCTTCATCGATGTATGCAGATAACCCGAAATCAATAGCTTTCAAAAGGGTATAATCCGCGCAACATGGAGCACCTAGCAAAGCCTTTTTCGCCAACAAAAAATTCTCCGGCTTCAAGTCTCTATGCATAATTCCCATAAAATGAAGATAACACACAACTTTCATAATAGAACTAATAATTTGTGCAGCAACTTTTTCACTAAACCTCCCCTTTGACTCCATTTTTTCATAAAGCTCACCTCCTGCACAATACTCCATAACCAAATGCACATATTTATCATCTTCATATGTAGCAACTAACTCAACAACATTTTTTTGACCTTTTAAATGTTCCATTATCCTAACTTCCCTCCTTAAATCCTCTTTTTCACTTTCTGTTGCAAGCAGTTTTTTATTTATTGACTTACAAGCATATTTTTTACCAGACTTATCTTTGTAAAGATAAGTTGTTGCAAATCTACCACTACCAATTTCTCTGACTTTTTTATAATCTGAATCTACACTTTTAACATCTAGGCCTAAAATGGACCCTTTTCTTTCGTAAGTTTTGGTCTTCTTCTCAGCTGGTTCTTGTGTTGGAGGGTGTTTGGCTTTGCTTAGTAACATGCCCATTTTGGTAAAATTTATAAATTTTTATAAAATGGGTATGTGAAAGATTGGATTTTTGTGAGCTTTTTAATGTGGGTATGTGTTTATATAGAATTGTGAAGAATCAAGATGGAGTGAACCAGTTTATAATGAGAAGAAATGGTGAAGAAGGAAAGAATACTTGTTGTGTTGGTTGACCTTTGTGGTCTTTGTTTACTATTATTGTACAAGAATCATGTTCTCTTGGGTGTTTGATGCTTAACTCATATGTCTAATCCACATTGTGTTCTGAAAGGAGCCAATTTAAAATATGTTTAAGATTGCTCTTGATCCGACAACTATAAGACCAGATGTAGTATCATGATGGTGTGTCCTGAAAGGAGCCAATTTTGTTTAAAATGTCAAGAATGTATATAAAATAGTGTTGATGCTTAACTCATATGTCTAATCCATAGCGTGTTCAAAAAACCCGAGAAAGCGATAAACCGAGCCGAAGCGTCCAATTCGAAAACGAAAAGAACCCAAAACTGAAGAAACTGAAATCGAAAAAACCGAAACCACATATAAAACAAGATGTAGTAACATGATGTAGCGGTGTGGAGCAGATTTTTTTATAAAGTCAACAACGTATATAAAATAGAGCAAGATGACTAACTCACATGCTTAATTTATATAAAGATTGACACATGTAACTCTTATTTTATCTTTTTTATCTCAATATTTCAATTTGTCATATGTTACAATCATATTGTTATTCATAATTTTAAAAACAAGTTATAAGCACACCAATTATTTTCCTATAAAATAAACCATAACCACATTACAAATAAAGTCATCTCTATTCTATAATCAAGGTATCGTTTGGTTTGTTGTCTGGAATGATAATCCGAATGTGATATAAGGGTGGTATAGGAATGACTATAAGTTAATGTATCAATTTCATAAATGTTGTTTGATAGGATAATTAAATAAAAAGTGTATTATAAATTAGAGAAGTGGTGAGCCCAAAAATGAAACAATCATATACTACCATTTTGGTGCCTATTGAGTATGAAATATATTTGTATATTATTTTTACTTTTGATAATAATTCCGGAATATCAAACACTTTGAATCGGAATGATATCATTCTTTCATTTCGATTGGAAGATACCAAACGCACCCCAAAAATAATTAAGGAAAAAGGGACCTGGACTAAGGGTGGTGGCATTCATGCCATCCATACCTCACCCATACCTTACCATCCACCAATAATATCATTCCACCTAATTTCATACTTCACCATATTTTTCTATTGGCAACCATGATTCCATACCTCACTCAATTACATACCTCAAACAACGGCTATATTTTGCTCAACTCTCCCAAACCGATTTGGCAATGTATACCGAATCTCTCCCAAACCGAATCATACCTCACTCGAGGCAATGGTATTGCCGCACGGTATGAGCTCATACCGAGCCATACCTTGCACTTTTGCCACCACCCTAACACTGTAACTATAGTGCTTGCATGAACCTAAACCATCCAAAAGTACAACAATATAACCCAAACCTAGGATCATAAAAACCAAAAGGCGATTTTTTAAAATCGAGCATTGCTAAAACTTCCTATAATATCCTCCTACTGATCTTTCTATACACATAATAATAATATACTGTATTATTTTTTTACTCATTCTTTCTCTGCATTCAAGCCGTCAATTCCGACACTTATCAGGATCCTGTGAGTTGGAGGATAAGTAGGAACAATTTATAGGAGAAAATAACATTTTCCGTTAAAAACCCGGTTTAATACTCGACCCGGTCGAGTCGCCGGTTCAACCGGTTGAACCACCGGGTCTAAACGGTTTTCTACAAATATAAAAAACAATTATATAGATATTTTTCAAAGACAAATAATTGGTTATGCTGATATAAAGGTCATTAAATCAACATAAAAATATTAAATGTGCATTTATACATAACATTTCTTTTAAGACGGATTCAATAATTTGATTTAAAACTAAGAACAAGTATGCTGATAGGTTTATTATTCAACTTAAGCTATAGTACTTTGAACTTTGTTCAATTACAGTGTACAACTAATATCTTCAAGTTCAAAATCAAGTAGCAAGAAACTTCTTGCACATGCAAAGTTGTTTGTTTATTTATCGATCAAATGAACTGACAACTTTAACGAAGGGGGTGTTTGTCTTTGCGTTTTGGAGTGGATTATTAGATTATCACGTTTTGAAAACGTGAAAATTTATTTAGAGGTGTTTGGATGACTTATCTCAAACCGTGATTATTTGCTTTTTTTCCTCTTAAAATGACGTTTTGAAAAAGTAAGGGGTAGGGTGCAGTTGAAAAACGTGGTTTTCCAAACTCACTTGAAGTAGCCTTCGTTTTAGTGTTGTATTTGATTGTTTAAGTTGTTAGTTTTTGAGCTTTAATCAATATAATTATATGATTTAGAAGAGTTGATTGTAAAAGTTATAAAACAACTAGCTTTTGTATCGAATATATAATTAAAAACTAATAAAAAATATATATTTTAAAAATATGTAATTAAATGAAAAAAAAAATTAATGTAATCCGGGTTTTTCAAGTCAACCCGATAATCAATTTTAATTCAAATTTGGTTTTCAGTTTTGGCCGAAAAAATCCAACCCGAATAACCCGAACAAAATGACTGAAAAAACCCCGAAAACCAAATCGATAAACACCCATAAATACAAAGCAGGGTACCCGCGCGATGCGGCGGCGGGTATCTTGTGACTAAATTTTTCGGTGAACAGATTTATTTTGTTTTGGACTGCTGGATTTCAGATGTATGATTTGAAAGCTTAATTAGATTGTACATTGTGGTTAAATGGTTGTATATTTTGGTGAAAATGTGTTTTTAGTAGTGTATTAATTGTATATGTTGAATAGTGTTTTTTTAGTTTTATCTGTGTTTTAAATACTTGTAAATTATGCTTATTTACTTGTATTTGCTTAAAAATCTATTTTTAGTTTATTCATGTGTGAAAGCTTAATTATATTGTACTTTGTGGTTAAAAAGTTGTATTTTTGGATGAAGAGGTGTTTTTAATAGTGTATTAGTTGTATTATATGAGTAGTATGTTTTTAGTTTTATGTGTGCTTTAGATACTTGTAAATAATGCTTATAATGTAGTATTTGCTTAAAATTCTATTTATGATGATCTTAAATTAATAAATAGGAAGAAAGTGTGTTACTCCATTATAAATAATATAAACGAGATTTTGTACCCGCGCGTTGCGGCGGGTTTTTTGCATTGGATTTTTTATGCTATATGAGTTTTGTTATACGTGTGGTGTGTAAATTGTGTGCAAAAATCTTTATGTAAATGTGGGTATATTTATTTCCTATGACACATTTGTATGGTGATAGTTGGGTCGGGATATGAACGTTGACCTTAAGTTTGTTTAACGGGTGTGTTTTAAAGTTTTTTTTTTAAGAAAAATTTAACGAATAAAGTTTAGCATTGAGTTTAAGAACTGTCATATCGTTATGGGGTATTTTTTGCCATTTTTACAAACTTTGTAAAAATATAATAGAGTCTAGGATTGGTTTTGCAAAAAGTCGCATAACTTGGGGGTATTTTTTTGCCGTTTTTTCGCGTACTTTGGAGGTAATTTTTGCCATTTTTCAAATTTTTTGAAAATATAAGACTTTAGGATCGGTTTTGCAAAACATGACACACTTCAGGGGTAATTCTAGCCATTTTTCAGAATTCAGTACTCTTTTTGTAAAGCGTCGTTGACTTGAGGGGTACTTTTTGCCATTTTTCTAAACTCACGAAACGACGTCGTTTTGAAACATGTCGTTTTACTCTTTAATTTTAGGACGAAATTATCGTTTCGTTCTTTTTTTCAAAACGGCAAAACGACGTCGTTTTGTACGCGGATTAATATATATATATTAATGTTCACTAGACATAAACATAAAAATGTGGGTTGATAATAAAGTAAATGGAGAATTAAAAGCATTAATAGAAGGCCATTCCAAGCCCACAGTATTTTTCGCTTTAGGCCCTACGCTCCATAAATTTCATTAGCCCCTCTTTTCTTTTCTTTTGTTTGCACACTGTTTTAAACTTTCAATAATTAAAGTTTTGGGATAATAACAAAAAATATATGTAATTTGTTTATTTTTGTTGTTTTGTATATCATTTTTTTTTCTTCTATTAAAACACAAACATCTTAAATTTCGATTTTTATGTGTAGTTTGTGATTATTTTACCTTAATACGTATTTTTTAACCACCATGTCAACATCAAAGGTAAAATTATTATTGTACATGAAAAAAGTATACGCAAATGTCCAAATTTAAAAATTTTGTGTTTTACTAGCAAAAAAAGACTACACAAAACAACACAAATGAACTAGTTAGAAACATTTTTTTTGTTATTATCTCTAAAGTTTTATACATGGCAGCGTATAGTGAAATTTTATGCTAAAATTTATAATATTAGATTATAGCACAAGATTTATATTCAAAATTTAACATTAAGTGCATATCATATGACTTGTTTCTGGATCCGGCTGTCAAGAGACATATCAGAAAGATTTGTATATAATTTTAGCTTTAAAGAAAAATGAGCAACTTTGACACAGGACATATAAAAAGGTATATAGTAATTGACTAAGGATCAAATGAGAATAATCTTTAAAATAAGAAGAATGAAAAATAACTATAATTACACATTAGAGATGCATCGATTTGATTTAAATGCATCCCTAATCTTGTAGATGCATCACAATATATTTTCTAGCTAAAAATTAGATGCATATACATATATCAGATGCATTTCATCAAGTTATACAAATCGTATGTATTTTTCGTCATCTGTGAGTCAAATTTGTTGCTAGTACTACTTTGCATCGTTTGCATTTCAAAATCACTTTCGAAACTAATTGTGATGCATATAAATGAGTAGAGATGCATCTCATTCAAGTCGATGCATCTCAAATATGCGGTTATAGTTATTTCTCATTCTTCTCATTTTAAGTTTTCTTCTCACTGGATCCTTACCCTTAGTATATACATGTTAAACTTATTTGTTTTTGCAATAGTTGTATCATTAAAGTTTTAGCTATGTTGATAAGATTAAGCAATAGCTTACGTAAAGCTTGTTAATAAAATGATGGCAACTAACAATCCAACATGACAAAAGTTGATTTGGTACATTGACCATCAATCATCATCAGGCAGGACACAAATCTAATTCAACTTTAATGCATATTTTCATGACTAATGAACCAAAACCTAATGTTGATATCAATGATAGGAGTATTGGAAGCAATCTCACACAACATGAAATATCATCGGCCTACAAGCCTTTTTCATACACAAGATTGATCATTTGATCTGTATTAGTCTTGTTAGATTGAACAAACGGGGAAGTACAATGATTTTCGTAACGCCCCGAAGATTTAAGGTATATATGGTTATCTTCGATATGATACTAAACTGATATTAAACGGTTTCTAAGAGTTTGTTTACATCTGTAACATATGGTTTAACATAATACCGTGAAAGAAAAAAAAAATGCTACATACGCCTTTAGGTTTGTGTGGTAGACTGCATTCCATTGATTAGTAGGCCAAAATGTAATGAACCATTGTTACCTAAAAAAAGTCACATATACGTTTGTTTACTCTTTTCAAATAGGCAAAGATGAATTTTTCATCTAGCAAACAAATATTTCGTTAGAGTAAACATTGCGTTTCTTGAACTTGGTGAGACTTGTAAATTGTCAACAGTGTCGACACGAACATTAAATGACAGTAAAATACTTTACTAGTTAGACGACTCTCAACAATCATATCATTTTACCTTTTATCTCAGCGCTCCATCAAGTATCTCTTTCTTCACTCCTTCTCGCTTTTCACTCTCAATAGTCAACACTCTCACTTTTATTTGAAATACATACTTATATAAAAATATAACCCACTAGATACCCCACACATACTCACAAACTAAATACAAACAAATAATAAAAACACTAAAAGGACCCACTACACACATTTCCGTAAGCAGTGAGCATCTCACCTTTCGTCCCTTTTTTCTCTGGCCCTCACACGTGACACAACAAGCCACCAGAAAAGGTGGCACGTGAGCCATGCACCTCACGGAGCTTGCCGCCTCACACGTGACATAACAAGCCACCAGCAAGGGTGGCGCGTGAGCCATGCACCTCACGGAGCTTGCCGCTCCTTGCTGGAAGCAGTCTTATAAGAATAGATAAATAGATTAGATTAGATAAATAATAATGTTGATGCAATCGTGCATGTAAGGCAAGTGTTGAGCTACGTAGCTTTCTGAGTCTTTCCATTAATGCACACTCTCCTCTTTTTTCTCATCTTATAAATGCATTCTTCAATATTTTGTGTTTTCAAAAACATTTATAAGTACTCTATTCACTTTCGTCTTTCTTACATATTAAATCCATTTGGGTATAAGCTAGCTCAACTACATCAATGGCAGATTTTCAAGTTAGGGTTTTCGTTAAGGGTTTCAGCAGGGTTTGCATGGCTATTCTTACTTGCATGGTTTCTCTTGGTATGCATGCTTCTTTCTTAGTCTTGTAAATATTGTTTTAATTTGTTGTTTGTCAGGAATCATCGTTCAATAGCGCTCTCTTTGAACGATCAGAGAGCGCTATCTCTGAACGATGATTCATGCTAATATACAGTATGCTAAACTACTTATAATTTTTTTACGGATTTTAGGTGGAGCAATAGTGGGAACAATAACGGGTGCGATAAAAGGACCAGCTATGGAAACTGGATTGGTTCGTGGAGCTTGTGTGGGTGCAGTCACTGGTGCCATCACAGCTTTGCAGCTCATGGATATGATCATCGATGGTGAACCATTCTCTAAGGTACGTGTGTTATGACTTATAAGTTTGGCGTAATGAACTAAATAAACAAGACATGTAACACAAAATATCGAATAATGAAATCAAAAGATTTATGACAAAATATACAATACTGCTCCTAGGTTTTATATTTAGTTATATCTGTTATATATCTAACTACATAGTAGGGTTGGTTCAGTGGTAAACCCCTTGCCTCTCAACCGAGAGGTCAGGGGTTCGAACCTCACTCCCTACAAAAGGCCGGAGGTCCTTTCTACCTTTGGTAGAATTGGAAGCAGCCTCTCTACCTTCGGTAGGGGTATGGCTGTCTACATCACAACCTCCCCCATACACCGAAAACGGTATTGGGTCCCCATTACCCGTGGAAGACGGCATTGGGCGTTACTTTACTTTACTTTTGTTATATATCTAACTAAACAAGACATGTAACATAAAGTATCGAAGAATTAAGATTTTTAACAAAATATTCACTACTGCTCCTACTCCTAGTTTTTATATTTAGTTATATCTATTATCTAACTAAACAAGACATGTAACACAAATTAGTATCGAAGAATCAAGATTTTTAGCAAAATATAAACTACTGCTCCTGCTTTGTATATTTAGTTATATCTATGATCTAACAGGGATAACAAAAATGAACAAATTACATTTTTTTAAAAATTAAAAAGCAAACTTTTTTAAATTTTGATATTTGTGTGTATTTTGTGACCATTCTACCCTTACGTTCTTAACCACCTTGCTAACATCGAAAGTAAAATGATCATTACACATGAACAACTAAGCTATAGGTCATAATTGAAATATAAAAGGTTTGTGTTTTTAATAGAAAAAAGAAAGAAGGTTATATAAAACAACTAAACTGGACATGCTGGGATACAATTTTTTTTTTTTTTTTTTTTTTTTTTTTTTTTTTTAATCTCTATATATATAAGATTAATAGACTATTATAATGTGTTATTTATATAGGTATCATTGTTATCTAGTCTTGTGAATGGTCAAGTATTTACGGATTGGGTCACTCCTGCATTGCTCAAAGCCTATCAATGGCAAGTAAGTATATAAGAATATCTTTTATAAGAAATGCTATTTTTACTAAAAGTTAGTAAAAATTAATTTATACACGACTAAAATTTTATTTCCGACAGTTTGTTAAATTAAAAAGATTTTTCTTTGTCTTGTTTTATTCTATTAAAGTGCACGGTAGAACACTTTGTTCGTCTGACGTTCGTTAAAAACCGACGGATGGCACCGCCATTCTGCACCGGCAGTGGCACCGTTCGTTCCCTGACCATTCTACTAACTTAACACCATATTCGTTGTTTTCTTATTATTTTTTTCTTTTTTTTGAGTGAGTGAAATATTTTTGGTAAGGTATTTTGTGTGACCGGCCTACATACACCAATAAGTGTCGGAGAAATGATGCACTCACATTTACAAAAGGAAATTCACACTCACATGTGCCATTTAATCATTAAGAGTAGGAGCAACCGAGCAAGAAATAGAAAACTTAATACAATTCTAGTGATGCAAGTCACTTGCCAAATGTGTTCTTAAATTATTTTTGTAAAAATTATGTGAGTATAACATTTCTCATAGTGTAATTGATTTTTTTGTTAAAAAAGTATTTTAGTTATCGGTTAAGTGATAAGGTGGCACTGACACACCAATAACATGTTATCCGTCACTGACACACCAATAAAATGTTATCCATCCGAGCTGCACTTAGCTTTTTTAAGGATAAATTAACTTTGTACAACAAAATTTTGGTGGTTTGGAGGTTCAAAAAACCCAACTTATCTACGTATTAAAATCGTGATATTAGTAGTTCAGGTATTGAGATTTTTGTAGCCTTCGCAGTTAAAGTCTCGGGTAAATTCTAAAATTTGTAGCTTCTGTTTATTTCTAATCTTGTTTTTATACTCTTTGCTTCTAGCATCTTGCTAGTAGCATTTTGATATTATATATATTTTCTGCCGTTCAAAAAAAAAAGATTGCCACCTAAATCTAAACTAGAACCTATTATATATTTACCAATCATAATAAGTTAGACTTTCTAACTTTTCAAATATATTTTTCAAGTCACATCAATGTAAACCTTCTATCATTTTTATTTACCGTGAGAATTCAGTTAAATCTCGTGAAAAAGACGATGGCGATTTTTCCAGCAACTATCTAACTTGTTAACAATAACATTTAGTCAAGTCTCGTTATGGGTAAAAGTTTGTTCAAATCATTAAGACTTTGGTCAAAACTTGTGAAATGGATGATCTCAAAGTTAATCTAAAGCAACTTTTATCTTGGTATACAGATTAGTGGAATCGAAACTAGCTTTGAAGAGATCTTTGACGTTTTCGAGAACAATGGAACAAAAGGGCTATGTGAAGATTCGATAAGCAAATTACCGAAATGCATGTTCAAGGATTGCAACGAGATTGAACGAAACCGAAACCATGTGAGCAACAACTGTGCAATATGTTTGCAAAGCTTCAAGAACAGAGAAGTGGTAAGAGAGTTGCCAAAATGTAGGCATATATTTCACTTAAAATGTATAGATGAGTGGCTAATTAGGAGTGGTTCTTGTCCTGTTTGTAGAAGTGATGTTTGAGGGGTAGATATTGTTTAAATGTAAAACTTAAAAGGGTGGTTTGTAATGTTTTTGGAAGTGTAAGGGTGTGATTGGCGAAATGTAGCAGTATCAGAAATAGTAAGCAGTGAAAGTTAGTAGTAGTTGTTTGTATTAAAAAAATTGTCTTGTAACGTAGCAGAAGATGTATTTAAAGTGTGTGAAACGACATACAAGTACATGTATATATTAAAATAAATAGGCGAGTACTCGCGCCTGGCGACAGCGGCTGCTAGCGGCAGACAATTAACGATATGCGATAGTGAGGTAACCGTTTCGTATAACGTTTAAAATAGAACGTGAAAAGATCAAAATATAATTGCAAACTGTTGTAACATGTGACAATTCAACTGTAGCAAAAATTCTTAATATGTATCAGACGACATACAAAATATATAGTGAGACTGAGAAAGAAAACTATAAACCCTTTTCCGACCAATTACTCAAGTCACAACAGTTGGCGTCGGAATTTCTTCCTCTTCTTCATTATCATCGTCATCACTTGAGATAATAATGACGTCATCCCAATTCCAGTTTAGTTAGGATTGTAAAACGAAGGATGTGGACGATTAACCACATAAATAGATCTCGATGAGACCTGATTCATCGGTTTCAACGAGTCATCTCTTGTTCGTTTTCGGATAGCTTTAATTGGTTAGCCGAACCGGTGGCGACACCGGTTCCCGGTTGAACACGTTGGTCCGGTCCGGTCTGGTTTTCAAAACTATATGTAACATCAACTTGTTAGCTTGTATGAAGTTTCGTGTGTTTTATTAATTTGTTTAATGTGTATAATAACATGTACTTTTCATTTTAGGGTGTTTTAAAAATATCATTAATTAGTGTGTTTAATTATTTTATATTTTGGATTATGTTGCATCTTCTTTAAATTGTACGTTATGAAAATTTTATTGTACTTTTAAGTAATGCGATGTTTTAATAAGAGTATTAATTACACTATATGTTTCTCTCTCTTTTGACCAATTTCAACAATTCAACTTTTCAACTTTTCATCTTTGACCGTTTTTCTATTATATTATATGTAATATAGATAAACTATTATATGAAAGGGGGTGATACTCACATCACATCTTTTGATGCATGTATCATAATTTGTGCATTACAATATTGTACGGTACAAACTGTAATGCACAAATTGTGATACATACATGCATAAAAAAATTTGATGTAAGTATCAATTGTCTTATATGAATAGTATAAATAATGTTTTAAAATAGTCATTAATTTTACACATTCAACATCATATAAATAAATAAATAATATACATATAACCATGAGAAGCAAATAATATATCATTAACGACATAACATAGTATTATTTATAGAGGGTGTTAGCTCAACTACATCAATGGCAGATTTTGAATTTAGGGTTTTCGTTAGTGGTTTCAACTGCATGGTTTCTCTTGGTATGCTTCTTTCATAGTCTTGTAAATATTGTGTTAATTTGTTGTTTGTCAGGAATCATCGTAACCAGATTTGCATGAATCATCGTTTAGAGAGCGCTCTCTTTGAACGATCAGATAGCGCTATCTCTAAAGTCTGAATGATGATTCATGCTAATATAAAGTTTGCATGCAATATGGATAGTTTCAAATTCAACCCAAATGAGCAAATTAACCAACAAATTAAAGCGGATTTTCAGTTTACTTTAGTTTCTACCATTTCATACATAATTTTAAATGCAAAGGTACCTTTAATTCCTTTCAATTCAAGAAAAAAATATCAACAAATTATGATAGTTAGTTATAGTTGTTCAATAATATATGCATATATGTTTTGCGCTCTTGTTTCATATGCTAAGCTACTTCAATTTTTTTTACGTTTATCGATGGATCAATAGTGGGAGCAATAACGGGTGCGATTAAAGTGGAGCTTGTGTGGGTGCAGTCACTGGTGCCATCATAACTTTGCAGCTCATAGATATGATAATCGATGGTGAACCATTCTCTAAGGTAGGTATGTTATAACTTATAAGTTTGACGTAAATAAGGAATAACTAAACAAGACATGTAACACAAAGTATCGTAGAATCAGGATTTTTAACAAAATGTACACTACTGATTCTAGTTTTTATATTTATATCTATTATCTAACAGAGATAATAACAAAAAAAAAGAAAAAAAGAAAAGAAAATGTATTTAACCTGTCTATTTTTGTTTGCTTCAGGCAGTCTTTTTTTTATTAAGACACAAACCTTTTAAAATTTGAAATTTTTGTGTATTTTGCGATTATTTCACTCTTAGGTTTTTAACCGCTTTGTTAACATCGAATGGTAATATTTTGTTAGCATCGAATGATAAAATTGTCATTGCACATGAATAAAATACACACAAAGGTCGTAGGTCGTAATTGAAATTTGACATTTTCATGTTTTAATTAAAAAAAAAAAAAACTATACAAAACAACTAAAACGAACAAGTTAGATGCAATTTTTTAAATTATTTTCGTCTAAGCATAGAATATGACGTGTTACTTTTATAGGTATCATTGTTATCTAGCTAGTCTTGTGAATGGTCAAGTATTTACAGATTGGGTCACTCCTGACTTTCAACTTTTCAAATATATTTCTCAAGTCACATGAATGTAACATTACTATCATTTGTTTTATTTATCGTGAGAATTCAGTCAAATCTTGTGAAAAAGACGATGGAGATTTTTCCCACAACTAAATAAGTTGTTAACAATATTAGCAACATTTAGTCAAGTCTTGTAAAGGGCAAAAGTTTGTTCAAATCATTAAGTCACAAAAAAATTTGAATTGTGGTAAAAACTTGTAAATGGATGATCCCAAAGTTAATCAAAAACAACTTTTTTATCTTGTTATACAGATTAGTTGAATCGAAACTAGCTTTGAAGAGATCTTTGACGTTTTCGAGAACAATGGAACAAAAGGGCTATGTGAAGATTCGATAAGCAAATTACCGAAATGCATGTTCAAGGATTGCAACGAGATTGAACGAAATGGAACCCATGTGAGCAACAACTGTGCAATTTGTTTGCATAGATTCAAGAACAGAGAAGTGGTAAGAGAGTTGCGAAAATGTTGGCATATATTTCACTTAAAATGTATAGATGAGTTGCTAATTATATAATTAGGAGTGGTTCTTGTCCTGTTTGTAGAAGTGATGTTTAGGGGTAGATATTGTTAGATGTAAAACTTAAAGGGGTGGTTTGTTATGTTGTTGAAAAAAATTAATATATATTTTTCTTATTTGAAATAAATAGCTAAAAATATTTTTGTTCTTTCTATTTTATTTTTTTCTTCTCAATAACTTTATTTCCATTACCAAATATAAGTAAAAAGTTATTCTTCTACGAGCAAGAAGACATTAATACTTTACATTACACATAGAACAACTCTACCTTTCTTAAAAATTTACGTAACAGATCATAGATTTATGTTTTGGCTTTTTTTAACTTATGTCACTATGGCATTTGTTAAACACAATCAATAAACTTAAGTTTAAATGTTGGTTTGCATTAATAATTTCCTAAATATCTTCTAATTACTATGATTAACTTTGTATTATATAAAAATATATTTATTTTAAGAAACAATTTAGTTCATTTAATGCTTCTAAACAAGTATGAGCAGAAAGATAAAGAAATTTCTTAATACATAGAAAAGTTAAAGGTAAACCCAAATTATTCCTAAACCAAATGAATCAATCTTAAAAAAAAAGAAAAAAAAAAGCTCACCTTCAACATTGTATTAAAATTAAATATCCTACAAAACGTTAATCATCACGTGAAAAAATCATACCATTACGACGATAATTAAATTATTTTTCGATAGATGGACACTTTTATATACTTTCAAAAAACCATTTTTTCAATTTTCTTTTGTTAATGTTGAGATTTACGTCTGAAGAAAATCACATGTGATTAGTAATTTTTAAAATCACATATGATTTTATGAAATCACATGTGGTTTATGAAATCACACGTGATTTTTAACATACAAATCACGTGTGATTTATGAAATTACACGTGATTTATAACATAAAAATTACATGTGATATTTACAGACGCAAATTTTAACAATTAAACAAAACTCGAAAAAAAATCGTCGAAAGTATATTGAAATACCTGTTTCTGAAAGATAAAAAATGTCGTCATGATAGTGTATGTTTTGTCACGTAATGATTTTAGTTTGCAAAATATTTTATTTTCAAAAAGAGTGGATATTTTTTTCTTGTTTTGATAAAAAAAAATGAATAATTATGATTGATTTATTGAGTTTATTGAAAATAATGGGTTTATAACGATCCCAACTCTCCTAACACATATACGAATATCTAGGGATGACCAAAACACAGAATCATCAAACGAAAAACCAAACAAGACTACATGCATAAAAATCTACTATGATAAGGACCTTTTTTAACACATATACGAACATCTAAGACCGTGTGCATTTATAAAAAAATAGAGTTTTGGCATACGGTATTTGATAATCAAGAGAACATCCAAAAAAGTCACCTAAGTTGGTTGTTAATACTTAGAGCAGGAGGTACGGTGGTGCCAAACTTGGTGCCAACGAGTTTGGCGCGACGCCAAGTTTGGCGCACCGTTACCTCTGTCGCGCCAAGAGGCCTCGCGCCAAAACTAACAGCCAACTTTTTTTTTTCTTTTAAAAAAAAAAAAAAAAAAAAATAGCCGTTGGAATTTAAACCAAACGGCTAGTTTTGGGTTTTTTTGAATTTTTGACCTCTTTTTTACCACTTTTACCCACTTTCAAATCCTATATAAACCTTATCACTTATACCACTTCACACACACTTCAAATACATCTCAACTTCAATATTTTTTCAAGAAAATGAATCCCAACAACACCCCTTGGATCAATCGAATGCTTAACGATCCATCGAACCAAATGATCGGTTCGTCTTCGAATCCGAATCCGAACACCCAACAACACTACTTTCCTTCGTTTTCTCAACAAAACTCATGCGTCAATCCCGACGAATACGCTTTGTTTTCTCAATGAAAAATGCAACAACAACAACAACAAAACGAATCACAACCAAGATCGTCCCACCAATCGTTCCACCTTCTTGACGAAGACGAATCCGAAGAGGACGCGGTCATCCCGACCCCCACGTCCAAAAAAACAAAAATGAAGGAACCGGCGAAGGCAAAGAAAACGAAAAAAAAGCAACCAACAATCGAAGAGGAAGCCGAGACCCAGCAACGATCGCGTAACGCATGGACCGACGAAGAAGAACTACTTTTGGCGCAAACTTACATTCAAGTATCCGAGGATCCAAAAGTCGGTGCAGATCAAGGTAATGAAACGTTTTGGTATAAAGTTTTGGAAGCTTACAACAAGGAAGCAAAAAAACAAAAGTTTGTAACTCGTACCAAGAACATGCTTACCGGAAAGTGGACTCCGATGAATCGTTGTGTCGGGAAGTTTAATTCGATTGTGAATGAAACGGCTGTTATGAGTGGGGAGAACGATATGGATTTCATGGAACGTTGCCACACTTTGTACAAACGATATCATGGCGATTTTAAACATTCGTCGGCTTGGAAGTTTTTGAAGGACAAGCATAAGTGGAAAAATCCGGACTCAACAAATGCAAGACGTAATCGTCTTCGGGTTACGGAAGAGGATCCCGAGCATTTTGGACCCGACGCATTGCCAAGGCCGGACGGGGTGTACCGGATCGCAAAGAGCCAACGTTCGTCTAACTCGACCGCAAGTTCCGGTTCAAACCCGGAAATGTTTTCACAAATGATGGAAAAACAATACGAGTTGGAGCGAAAAATGAAGCAAGATGTTCTTGAGCGGGAGTCTCGAGCGAGGGTCGATTTAATCGAAACTCAAAGGATAGCCGAAGATATGCGGGTGCTATCTATGGACACAAGCACGCTCGATCCGATGAACGCGTCAATCGTGAGGGCCCAACAAGCACGGATCCGGGCAAAATATTCACAAGAATAATTATGTTATGTTTTTTTAAGTTTATTGTTTTTTTTATTTCTTGTAATGTTTTTTTTATGAATAAAGTAATTTTAGGATATATTGTTTTTAAATTTTATAAAAAAATAAAATATAAAAAAATTGAGTTTGGCACCAGAAATTCTGGTGCCAACGGATACCCCAGAAATGTGGTGCCAAACAGTTTCTGGTGCCAAACTCAAAAACTGCTGACGTGGCAGTTTGGCACGAGCTTGGCACCACACTTTGGCACCACTGTACCCAGTGCTCTTAATACTCCTTTTACACTTACCTTAAAATTTCTTATAAAATCTCGTCACAATAGGGGTGTGCTTGGTAAAATTAGCAGTGAGCAGTAGTTGTGAGTAGTGAGTATTGAGCAGTGGCCACAACTCACAACTTCTTAAAGAAGCGTTGGAAAAATGAGCATTTCTAAAAAATAGCAAAGCTCACCGCTCTTTTGCCAAATAAAAAACAAAAATAAAAAAGGCTCGTTGCTCACTGCTCATCGCCCAAAAAGCTTAAAAAAAAAAAAAAAAAAAAAAAAAAAACTCTACAAACATAGCCTATTTTATGTATCTGTGTTTGATAGCCTCTTAACAAAATAATTCAGCACTCAATACTGAATCGGTCAAAGGATACATTGTTTGATAGGAAAAAAAGTGGTCATGAGTGGGCCAGGCCAGTACTGAACGGGCTACCTCCGTGTCCTTGCCCAGCGATTCAGTAGATTTAGTTTCTCCTAAATACCCTTTTTTCTTTTTTTCTTTTTTTTTTTTCCATATACGTACTCCTTTGAACAACCCCACCAGTACCCTTGAATATGCTTGTTTTTTGTTGGTCCCATTTGTCATACAATTGTTGCAGGTAAAAGTTTTTTAATTTGTAGAGTACATAGTTTTTCAACTTGTTTATTCCTTAGTTGTTTCTTTTTTCTGTAACAAATAAACTTTATCAAACATTGAGAAAAATGTAAGCAAAGCTACCTAGTTTGTGTTTGTGTTTTATTCAATATTTAATTTTTATCTAATTGTTTAATGGATCAATTTTAGAAACAATTATTATCATTTAGGAATTCTCGAATAAATTTAATATGGGCATTTAGGAAAATAAAGGTATAAAATTTAAGTTCTAATAATTTTGGGACGTGAATTTGAGCTGGAACTTTAAACGAACAAGCGAACTAGCAATTATAGTATTAGGTTATGCCTATCTTTAGTTTATCCAATAACATGGCTAATCTACGTAATCAGATTGCTAATGAGCTATTTTTAAATGCTTCAACCTAAGATTAGTTCATAATTTATATTGTTTTACGATCATTTGATAAGACTATTTACATTTTTTGTTTATTCCAACATTACTTTCTTTATATTATATTTTACTTGAGTTAATAATTTTTTTATCAAACGGTATATTTTGTTCAGTACATAATCATACAGAGGGTTAAATTGGTAATTTCAAGCAACTCATATTGTCCATTCAGAACAAATATCAAACAATCATTTTCACTCAGAATCAGGTTCACTCAGCATCTTCTAATCATTCAGCAGCTTTGATTCATTCAGCGCTAAATCATATTTTTTATCTGAAAGTCTGAAACAATGAAACAAGTGAAACCCATAAGCCCATGAACCCCTAGCCCAGCTGTCTCATTGTATGTAAAAGTTATTCTTCTAGGGTTTTAACTCAGTTACTCAACCAACTGCCTCATTTGCTGCTCCTCCCTGCAAGGTAATTTTGGCAAGTTGCTTATTTAATAAAGAATTATATGTGGTAATAATATTACTTATTTTAAGGCTTGTCATGATTATTTGAGTTGTAAGATTTTTCATCATAAGTTTTTATATAAAAACTATTATCTACACCGAATTTTTTGTATTAATTGCTTGCAAAATGGGCTATTTATATATACTCTCATTTGTAAATTTGGTAACTTATCTTATTACCTAGTAATTTTAGTAACTACATTTTTACAGCAAACAACTTGCCACCTTTTTTTTTTTTTTTGGTTATGAACATATGTGGTTTCGCTTTTGTTTCATAAGCTTGTTTTTAACTTTTTTGGAGCATTTTAGTTTTAGGGGTTTTGTTGTAGCTATAATGATCATTGATTGTGCTTATTTTTTGTTACAACTAGTTCGCGGGCAGATGTTTTGGGGCGCCTAGTGTTTGTTTAGGGAAACACTCTTAGGATTGGGCGCATAGGTTGTTGTATGCTTATGTCGTAAAGCGATTGCACACCCTTTGAGCTATCTTGTTGTATGCCTTTAATGTTTTGGTAAACGCCTTGAAATAGTGGGTCATGGGTCAAACCGGGTAAGAAAGATATGATAGTTGCTTTCGGAGTATTAGTTTCAAGTGTATGGGGGTGTTCCGGATTACATATTTTTAAAAAGCCAATCACCTAGTTGGGTTGTTTACTGTGCTTATTTTGATGCCAAATAAGCCTTTTTTTTGTGCATTCAAAAACTTGTAATGGAAGTGTTCGGATTGGTTAGTTGGCGTATTAGGATGCTACATTACTGCTTTATAAGGAATAAAATGTGTTCATGCTGTTTGATTAGTTTGATAATTTACTTTTTCTTATATGCGTCTTTTGGGTCGTTTATCATTGATTATGGGGTGTTTGGGATTGCATTTCTTATTTTGTTTTAAATAACCGGTCACCTTTAATACTGCTTGGGTTATTCTTATCTGCTTGTTTTGATGCCAAATACACACTTTTATCTGCTTATTTTGAGTCCTTTTAGGATGATTCCAGTTACGGGTCAAAAAAGTAAGTCATGGGTAAAAACGGGGTAAGAAAGACCTTTGGTATTAGTTCCAATTCTACGGGGTGTTTGGGATTGCATATCTTTTTCTTCAATAAAAAAGCAATCACCTTTATTTTGGGTTGTTTAATCTGCTTATTTTGATAGTTTCAAGTGTATGGGGGTGTTTGGGATTGCATATCTTATTGTGTTTTAAGAAACCACTCACTTTTGTTACTGTTTAGCTTGTTTTATTGGCTTCTTTTGATATTAAACAAGCATTTAAATTATGTAACTGTTCGGATTGTTTAGTTGGCTTTTTAGGATGCTATGTTACTAATTTTTAAGCCACAAAATGGGTTCATGCTTTCTTATAGATTATTATTTTTTAGCTATTATTACCTGTAAAATTTGATAAGAAAACGCTGCTTGATAGTTTGATGATTAGGTTTCTGTTATATGCGTTTTTTGGTTGTTTATGGGGTGTTTGGGATTGCATATCTTTATGCACTTTTGAATGAAATAAAATTTTAACGTTGTAAATATTCTTTTGAACATTGTAGATGGAGCAGAAGCAAAGTTCATCTGGTGGTTCAGTATGTCACCAATTGCCTCCGTTATCTGCAAAATATCCGTGGTTTGTTTCTCAGAACACAGGATCCGACGAAGATAGTTCTAGAGACCAATACTTCTACACACTACATGACCCGTTTACTAAATATCAATGTCAAATCCCTGAGTTGCTGGGGAGACGTATTCGAGGATATTATCATGGTTGGGTTATTCTTTCCGACCGTCTACAAAATGTAACGTGGTCTCTGTTAAATCCGGTCACTTCTCAGATGATTCATTTCCCCCCTTTGATTTTAGAAGATGGAAATTCAGAATCTATCCGTGAATGTTGTTTGTTGGCCCCTCCTGATGATCCAAGTTCAGTTCTCCTGTTAACTCGCATCAACAAACCTTCCTTTGTTTTTTTCCGTTTAAATGGTTTTAGAGAGAACTTAAAATGGATCGAGATGTCATACGCTAGCGAACTCAAGAGAATATCCGGTGAAGATGATGATTTCTTACATGAGCTAACTTGTTGCAATGGTAAAATGTATGCGTTTAATGGAAAATGTCCTTTTGCTTGTTTTATCATACAACTTGACATCTTGGTTAAAGTTGATGTAGTTACAATAAATTTATCGCTCTTGGGGACATATCCTACTCCTTCGTGGGTTCATTGTGATGACGTGACCTATTTTCTGAAAGGGTATTGTACTGAGTTATTCATCATTATGGTAGCTTTTCATCAGAAAACACTTGAAGCAGTTCTCCTTATAAAATTGGACATGACTAGTGTAAAGTCAGAAGATATCCAGAGATTTAAACACTTAGACATGAGTTGTAAGAGATGGGAAGAGGAAGAAGACCACGATGATATATCAGCGAGTATGGACATGTGGGAGCAATTGTTTGACCTCAAGGATGCTGTATTTTTATTAGATCTTGGGCGTGATAACTTGGCGTATTACAGACCTGGGATTGCCTCGGAGCTAGGCGGTTATATACACATTCGTGACAGAGTGGACGATATTTTGTATTCATACCATTTGAAAGGAAATACCATCTCCCTATCTTATATGCCTTCACTAGTGCTGCCAACAAGCAACGTGTCCTTATGGGAATGCAGGTATCATTTTTTTAATTTTATCATCAAGAGTTAGTTATTTCAGTAGTCAGCAATAGATTCAGTTTTGATATCTAATTCAAGACTCCACCTTGGTGGATCACTGTGATATCTAATTCATAAGTACTACTTTGGTTGCAGAAAACCAACTTACTTTCTTTTGTACTATATCAGTTATGGGTTAACACCATTATTCGACAAAAAGCTGTTTTATAAGTATATATTTGTTCTGAATTAAGTGTGCTTAAGTCCTATCTGACCAAATGAAACATATACGCAGATTTTGATGGACAAACATACATGAGAGTTCATACAGATGGTATTTGTATTCTGAAATATTGAAGCAGCTTTTAAGTATGTAGGATAGTATATGTTTGTAGTTTTCAAACAAGAACACGATTTTCTTAAAACCATGTGTTGTGCAGGTTGGAAGATGATTCTATGGAAGATGATTCTAAACAGGAAGAGAACGAGATAGTTGTAAGACCAGTTACAGACAACGAGGTTGGACTTAATGAATCAAACCTTCTCAATCTTCCGTTTGAGATTCTGGAGATGATTATGGAGCATTGTGTATGTGTGGAATACCTGAACTTCCGTGCTACATGCAAACTTTGTCATGTAGCAGCACCTTTGGTACAATGGAGCAACAAAACTTCATCAATGAGATTGCAGACATATTCATTAGTTTCACCATGGTTAATGGTGGTAGACAGAAATCAAGACATTATCAGTTTCATTGATCCGATGTTGGGTGACAAATACTTTATGAAAATTTCAAACTGTATGCTTGCTCATCAAGAAATTTGTTGTTCCAGGTTCGGTTGGTTGTTGTTTTTCAGCTATCTTGACCTTGAGTGTTTAGTATTCTTTAACCCCTTCACCACTAATCTCCGCAAGCTTCCAAGAGCAAATTATGGTTTTTATGCTGCGGGTTTCTCGGCACCGCCTACATCCCCAGGTTGTATTGTTGTTGGATTTCCAAAAGCTGATGAGTGCATTGTTTTGATCCTCCACGTCGCTCAGGAAACATCCCCAGATTATCAGGAACCATCCTGGCTTCCGATTCTTGTTGGCACTGAACCAAATTCTCTGTGTTTTCCTACTTTTTTTGGACAAGATCTCTATGCCTTGGGTAGTGATGGTAAACTTATTGGTTTTAAGGAATTGAGTGAAGAAGGGTACTCCTCGACGTTTGCTGAAGCTACAGTCCCAATATGTTGTTGCACATCTCCAACACAATATTATTTGATGAAATGCGACCAAAATCTTCTAAAAGTCATCGTGGGTAAGTTTGGAGAAAGTGTTGAAGTATCAATGTGGGATTTTTCTAAAGAAGAATGGGAGAAAATTCATAGTTTAGGAAATCGCATGATCTATATTTGTGGTACGACATGTCTATGCATTGAAGCCAAAACACGAGAAATGGAGAACAAGATCTACTTTCCAAAACTGCATTCCAAGAACAAGAAAATAGTGTTCTATTCACTCGAAACATGCACCTATGAGACATTCAATGGCGAACCCTTAAAGGATTTTGTTGGAACCACATATCATTTGTTCCCTTATACTTGGATTGAACCAAGTTGGTTGTAAGTTTGTAACTATCCTTAGCTATCTGTGGTCCTTTTGGTGCAAGGTACAAGCAGCTTTACTTAACTATTTGTGGTTGCTTGAGCTTTGTAAACTATGACTTCTAGTTTAACTATCTAGATTGGTGCAGCTACTATGGTTCTTGGATAGTAACTTCTGGTTTAATGTGAAAAAATGACTTATCATATCCCATATTACCATCTGTTATATGCCTCACAGTAACTAAGGATTTGAGAGTGTTTTCTTTTTTGCTTTCTATTGAAAATATAAATGGTCAGTTTGCCTATTGCTTGCGACATTGTCATTGAAGGCTGCTCTTTGGGCCGTTTTTGGCAAACTTTCGTGTTTGAATAGCATCGACATGTTACTTTAGTGGCAGTTCTCATTATGGATGCTTGACAGTTGGCCTTAGTGGCAACGGTTTCACTGTGCTTGTTTTTTATTCGTTTGGGTTGGAAATGATGGTGCAAACTACTATATCGGTCGACTCAACTGGAATAACTACCACTTTAAAATCAAATAGGCTTTCAAAGTCCACAAATGAAACTTAAAATACAACTTTTAGACAAATGGTTTTTTCAAGTAAAGTCACAAGATTTCACCAAGTTAATGGGTTGAGACACATCACTACATTTCAGCTTAACCATTTCGCAACATTGCGGGCACAAGTTTGCCAATAAATACTATCATGTTTGATGATACATGGTGCTTACTTTGTATGTCCGTTGCCGAAAAAAAAAAAAAAAGGAAAAAAAAAAAAAAAAAAAAAACTTTGTATGCCTGTTGAATTATGTGCTGACTTTAAAATTAGGGCAAACGCCACAAAAATAATGTACTTTTCATTTTGTTAAGGGCTTTTGCATATATATCTACCCGAAAATGCATAATTGCATATATATCCAAAGCATGCATAAAAACCATTGTACTATGTGCATAAAAAACTTGTACAAAGAATATATATGCAATTATTCACTTTGGAAGGGATATATATGCATTTTTGCCTTGTTTTTTTTTTTAAATACAACTTACCTACTTTGAAAAAGTCACCATAACGATTGAACTTTCAAAGTCTTTCCAATATGACTAACAAATAGATATACAATACAACAAAATGTATTTTTTTTCAATAAATTGTGTAATGATAAGTAGGGGTGAGCATGATGCGGGTAGGTGCAGTTTTTGATAAAAACCAACCCGCATCCGTAATTGCGGTTTTTAAAAATAAGAATTCAAAACCGCGCGGTTTTGCGGTTTTCTCGGCTATTTTTCTTTTTTCTTTTTTCAATTTACCTTTTTTTGTTATATATTATTATAGAATAAAGACTAAAATACACAGTTGATCCCTAAACTTGTTTCTGCGCATCGCGATAGGACAAAGTTGGGCGTTATCATCGCTGGAGGTCCAAAACATGGGGTTTATATGCCAAACTCGTCCCTTGACCATTAACGCCGATGTAAACGTTATGTTGTTGAGGGCAAAACCGTCTTTCAGTGTAGCGTACTCAATACAAACCATTGTACAGTGTTTGTAGCTAGTATATGTCTGTGTAACACAGTTTGGTCGTCATTTATCATCCATCCCTAAACTATCCTACAAAAACAGTCTTCTATAAACCGATAATCGTTTCAACATGGTACGTTGCTGGTGTGGTAAGCAAGTTATTATTCGCACTTCGTGGACCTCTGCCAACTCAGGGCGTCGATTCTTTGGTTATCCTGTTGAAGTAAGTGCGTCTTAATATTTATTGTATTAGTTTATTTTCGCAAGCAGCAAAATACATTGTAACAATGGTGGTTGTTTAATGACTTGTCATAATCATGAATAGGGGTCTTCTTTTTCGGTGGATACGATGGTATGATCCTGAAATCTGTGCTCGTTCAAGAATGATCATACCAGGCCTTTTGAGGGGGAGAAATGAGTTTGAGGCAAGATTAGTAGCTGATCAAGGTAATGTGTGGAAGTGGAAGATTTACTTGGTGCTCAGTTGGATATTGTTCTTGATTGTTTATGCATTGGGATAACTTTTTAGCTTTTATGTAATGAGGCGAGATGGTTAATGTTCATTATCTTGAATTGTAGTAACGTTGTTATGAAGTATTCAGTGTGGTTTGTTTTTTACTTTCAATGCCTTATGGGTATGCAGATGGTTAGCAATTTGTTTAGGTTTGACTTTTAATTGTCAACATTCTTATGAGGTTCTGTTTAGCTCTGGTTACTTTTGATGCAAATTATTCACACATCAAGCTTAGTCAATCTATAAAAATACACAATAATGACATGGTTCCATAGTTAATGCAAATGGATATAATTCCAAATGCATAAAATTGCATACTTTTCAAAGCATGAGAACTACAGTTAGACACACACACACATATGTTTTTAGAGTAAATAACTTGTCCATAGGAAATAAACTAGATGAAACATTGTCTAGCTAATTAGCATAACAGAATTGACCTATGGTGAGGCCATCATTCTTTCCAGTGCAGCCTGCTGCCTAGTCATTCTTCGTGTAGCAGGCTGGGTTGAAGTAGAATCTGCTTGCACATCACTTGACTGCAGCTGAGAATCAGACTATGATTGATCATGTTGTTGGGATTGACACTAGGATTGCTCATGCATGCTGGGATCGGCAATTACTTCATCTTGATGTTGCTGGGATTGACAGAGGGATTCATCTTGTATCCTGGGATCTTCTGTTGCTTCATCTTGATGTTGCTGGGATTGTGACAGGGATGCATCATGTATGATGGGATCTTCAGTTGCTTGATCTTGATTTTAAGATTGAACACCACTTCTTTGAACTGCACTAACTTGACTTTCAACAACACCTGTACCTTCAACTTCTTTATCTGATGCTGCTTTTTTACCTTTAGGATGTGTCTTTTTTGCTTCAGCTTTTGTAGGCACTTGTTTGACATTTCCCTTATTGGCAGTTCGACTACTTTCAGCTCCACCATACCCTAGACATGTTTTCCAATTGTGTCCAGCAATGCCACAAATACTACACTTAACACTCTTTCAAGCCCTTGACAACTTACCATTCTTCACAATCTCTTCACTTTCAGGAGCTATCCTAACTCTTTTTCTACCTCTTGAGCTAGGCGGCTTTGTTTCGGATTTCGGCGGAACAATTGTTGTTGGCACAGTTGATTTTTCCCAATGTTCGCTGCTAGTTATAGGCTCGACATGGTGATGGCAGGTTGCCTCCCAAGTGCGAAGATAGTAACAAGGATGAGCCCATGTTTCTACAGCTCCTACTTGTTTCCCATTTAAAGCCATATTCCAATTGGTAGCAACATCATGTTTACATGGTAAACATGTTATCTCCCATCTTCTGCAAGTACAAGACTTGTGTACAACATTAACTACGCATTGGTCACCCCATGGTCCACTAACCTGAAACTTAGTTCCCCCATTCCATAAAACATTATACTTAACAGCCTCTTTCTTCATACCCTCTAGCATGTGTTGTGCAGTTGGTGTTAGTGGCCCATCACTCTTCTCAATCACCAAAAGAACATGCATTATCCTCTTCATACAGTATTCCCTGATGTATTCTAAGGCTGTAATAATTGGTTTGTTTAAACCCTCAATTATTTTTTCATGAAACACTTGACACATGTTATTAAGTAACACATCAGAAGTAGCTCTCCCCAAAGATAAACAGTAATAAACATGTATTAATTATAACTGTTTATAATGCATTAACAAATAAAAATTAACTGAAATAGATAGATGACTTACATGAAAAATGTGACCTTGACCAATGGATCGGTGGTATCTTACTTAACCAATCATGGGCTGGTTGATTAAATTTCTTGAAATCAGCCATAGCTTTCTGAAAATGTACAACAGTTGAGGCTGTTGCACATTTCTACAGATGCTCTTTGTAGGCCCTACCTTTCCATTGCAGTTTCATTTTCTCATGAATGCTTCTAATACAGAATCTGTGTTCTGCATCTGGAAAAACATCTCCTAAAGCTCTACTTATATCCTGCACAAAATCAAATATGTTTATTGTCTGTTTCAAAACAGAGAGACTTAAATTCATGAACAGATTAAAGGAGTACCTTTTGCATGTCAGTAATAAAAGTGATGCTTGAAATTGGCTCAAGTGCTATATCATCGGATAAACAATGAAGAAACCAAGTCCATGATCCTATGTTTTCTGATTCAACAAAAGCATAAGCTAAAGGGTATATACCATTGTTGCTATCAATTCCCACAGCTGTCATCAGTTGAAGGACCACGAATTGGAAAAGCACCCAGCCCCAACAACGATCTCCCACACGCTTTAAATCCTTCCTTCAGTGCACATAAACAAACATACACTCTCTTGAATTCTCTCGTTGGAAGAGCCTCATCTGCTGGTCGTTCCACATTCATCACAACTGTTGTATTAGGGTTTGTATTCTGCAACTCTTAAACATAATCTCTCAACATGGTAAATTGTAGCTTGAATTGACCCCTGATGGCTGTTAGTGCTAAGTTTTTGGCCCTTAAAACCTTCTACAGGGACACTTGAAGCTCGTATCGGTTGGTAAGTTGATTATGCATAGACTTGACAGGAACCAGTGGATTGGTTTCAATTTGTGCTGTAATTTTCTTTAAGATATAGTGAAGCTTAAAAGCTCTGACTGCCCTTGATTGTAAACGAGTGTGTTGCTCATTATATGTTCTGACTGACCATGTACCTGTCTCATCATTCCTGCCGACAAACAATAGCGATGGGCAGAGTATTTCTGAAGGGTCCTTTTTGCCAGAAAGTAATGCATTTATACCCCTTCTGCTTAATGGACTTCTAGATGGGCCTATATCCAGTCCATGACCTTCACTTGGGCCTGAAAGTGGAACACAACCCTTACATCTGACCCTTATTCTTGTTTTGTCATTCTTCACAAAAAACAACTCCCTCCTAGTTTCTATTGAATGCTCTCTTACCTTAGTTTTGACATCCACTACAGTAGGAAACTCCTGACCAGAATAGAAGAATGTGGTATAGACTCAATTTGAAAAGTCTGCCTGTTGGAAAGAAACATACTCACTGCAAAAGACATCATCAACCATCACAGGTAAATCATTTTCCAAATGCATGTCATCACTTATATTACTGGTTGTTCCTGCTTCACCTAACTCATTACTCTGACCTACTTGGACCATAGCAAGTTGTACATCATTCTCCTGACAAGTATTCTCTTCATTTGCTTGAATTGAATCATCAACTGCATTGCCTAAGTCACTAGTGTCACTCACTTGTAACATAGTAACATCAACAACATGATCCTGTTCCATGTTATTGTCATAAACAGAAGTGCATCCTACAAAATGATTATCCTGAGTCAATTGAAACAGAGTTACATCCACATCAGGCTCCTCAAACATGTTATTGACATCAACTAGTGCTCTTCTTACTTTGTCTAAGTGCTTCCCCTAAGTCAACTGAAACAGATTAACCTCAAAATTATCAGGCTCCTCAAACCTGTTATTGACATCAACTAGTGCTTCCCCTGAGTCACTCGGAACATATTAACCTCAAGATTATTAGGCTCCTTAATAGCATTGTCCTCATCAATAAGTACTAAAGCACGGTCACTGTTATGAACAGTTGGCTAGCAAATGATGTGTCTACGGTGGAAAATACAGGCTCAATGTTTGGCAAATTGCTAGATTCACCAATATCATTGAGGTCCATAGGCACTTGTGTAAGTTGCATAAAAGGATCTAGTGCAGGTTCATTATCAAGATCATCTAACACCAATCGTCTACAACAAGATTGAATAGCAGCAGTAGCAACTTTTATCCTATCTTCATCCATCTCCCAAAAGACAGTCTTAATAGATTGTGGGGACATTTTAGACAGCTCTAATCTTGTCTTACCTATTTCCACATACACATCTATCAACTTATGGTCTTTGACAACATCGTTCAACAACTCAACATTAGCAGCTTCACGCAAACTAAACAATCCGTCATCCAATGTACAACCAGGCTTAAGAAAGTAGAAATAATTGGTTTGTCCAATCTCATAACCGATTTGGGTCAAGAGAGCATCCATTTCATCAACGGATATCTCTTTTATTTCCACATGATCAATAAGGCATTTCTTGCCTCCTTGATATATTCTACCTGGAAAGTATTTGAATATACCTTCATAATGGAACCTCATGCTAAAGGATCCTGGTTGACCGGCTGTATAAAAAATGTACAAAAATAATATTACGATAAAGTTACCTAAAAGGGGAATAACTTAAACAATCGTACTAACATATGATGTTCCAGCTTTTTCCTCAATTACATGGTCTTCATAGAAAAGATATTCTCTAATTCGCTATAGAGTAAATCTAAGGTTGGTGTTTGTTATTTTCTTACTTAGATTATTTGATTTGATGATTGACATTGCATTAGGATTTTTTGGGTAGGCTTCCAAAACAAGTTTGGGGATGAGCAATGAGTACACAGCTTTGTTATATTCTACATAATGGCGGGAAATTAGACAAGACATCTGCTATAGTACATCAAGGTAATAAGACTATTCTACCCTCAACAGTAACAGGATAACGGGGTTTTCTGGAGTATAACGGAACGTTGACATCGGCGTTAATGGTCAAGGGACGAGTTTGGCATATAAACCCCATGTTTTGGACCTCCAGCAATGATAATGCCCAACTTTGTCCCATCGCAATGCGCAGTAACAAGTTTAGGGACCAACAATGTATAATATATTATAAGGTTACATGATGGGTTGAAACTAAATGTTGTGTATTAGTATGAAATTATAAATTTATACAATAGTTAAAAGTCAAATGAAAAGAAAAATGGTAAAAACTTCGATGATAAATAGAAAGAAAAAAAGCTACACGACCTAAAAATTCAGACTATAATAAACCAATAAAATGTGTTTGAAATAACTAATTATAAAAGTATAAACACAAGCATTTTATGATACAAAACTTATAAAATTTGTTGGGTTTATTTAAAAAAATAAAAAAATATACGAATATGACAGAGTGATGAGGTGCGGTTTTTCGGTGGAAACCGAGACCGCAAAGCAAAATGCGATTTTTTTATTTTCAAAAACCGCACCGTCTGTTTTTGTTATGGATCGGTTTTTGTGGTGTGGGTTTTGCGGGTTTTTTGCGGTTTGCGGTTTGTGGTTTGCGGTGCTGTTCATGCTCACCCCTACTGATAAGTCACTACTTCTTCATCCTCAATTTTTTAACCCTAATTTTTCACACCCCTTTCTCTCCAAAACATATTCAACCCTATTCACCAAAACATGTCTTCATCATCTATGGATAGTCATAATCATCCTCGAAATCGTTCATTCCTAACGCATTTCAAATGTTCTCTTCCACTGGCTCGACGTATTTCATGGACCGAGTTGAACCTAGATCGCAGATTCTTGGTTTGTAGAAAACCATCGGTATGATATTCTTTCTCTAGCTACATGTGACTAATATATTTGTAATTAGTTATGAATCCTTAATTTTTTTATGTTGAGTAGTTGTTAGTGCAAATATTACGATATTCAAACTATACGGCCTCTTCGGTTATAATGATAATAAACATGTAACTTGTTAAGAATTTTTTTTTTGAATTTTGAAATCATCCAACAACTATTTTTCCCGCCCAAAAGATAACACCTACACCAGATAAACATTTCATCACAAAAGGACAAAAACAGAAGCGTTTTTCTGGGACGGTCCCTTAACTGGGCGACGGTCCCGTATATATAAGGGACTGTCCAAGGTTTTAGGGACCATCCCCCGCTCCTCGAGCTGGCTATAAATACCGCACTATTTTCACACAGAACACTTGATCCTCTTTAGCACAAAACTTTCCGTTCTTTCCCAATCTCTCCTTTCACCTTCTTTGATCACATTAACTTGTTTGAATTTTGTTTAAATGTGATTCTTTCTTCTTCCCCTCAAGTGCAAAGCGAAGAACTTTCGCTATCATCTAGATACAAAGTTATGTAGTTGAGTTAGTCCACGTGTAACATTGGTTACATATAGATCGAGTCTATATCCTTCAATCATGTGTAGTTGGGTAGATTCGACTTGTGTGTAAGTTCGAAATTGTGTAGTGTGTTGATCCAGATAATGTGTAAGTCTGTGTGATGTTGTGAGATGTTGGAATCACTCCTAAACCTTAATTCAAGTGTTAGTGATTCATATGTAATAGTTAGCTTAATATGGCTTTTATGTTAGTAATTATGCCAAGGCTTATGTAGAAAGCCCATGAGCCTTGGCCCAAGCCCAATAAGAAAAGGAAGGGACTAGGAGTGTTGCCCTAGCTCCCTCTCCTAAAAATACCTTGTAATAACCCTCACTTGAGGGTTGGTTGTTCACTTTACTCATTCACTCTAAACATAAACCTTTCTTCATTATATTCGTGTGTTTGGCTAAGGTGTTCATCCGATTTCTCTTCTCTTTATCTACATATTGATGCTTGTGTTACTAATATGGTGACCTAACAGTGGTATCATTCGCCATCTAGTTGGGTGAAACGGTTTGTTTTTGTTCTACTCGTAAGGTCTCACGTTTTTCACTTTTCATACGTTTAAAAACTCATTTTTTACACTTTTCAATCCAAGATTCTTGTACTTTCAACTTTTTTAGGTGTTAAAATATCAGTTTTTGGCAAAAAGTTTGAAACTTTACGTGTGTAGAAGTGTTTTTGAGCTTGATTTCATTCGTGTACGTCTTTCTACTCGTAAGGTGAATAAGTGTTTTGGATCATCAAGTTTCATACTTTTGTGTTATTTTGGTGATATTGAAGCTATTTCATCATAAAAATCAGGTTTCTAAACACTTTTGGGCATAAAATCAGTTTTTGGTATTTTCTACTCGTAAGGAAACCCTAAACTTACGCATAAGATTTCCTCGGTTTGATCTTCAGTTTTCGTGGTTTACTCAGTGATTTCTTGCTTGGATAAGCCTGAAAGCACTTCGACTTTGGATATCGTTTACACTGTGATAGTGTAAAGGATTTTTTGGGCAAAACCCTAATTTTACGCATAAGCTCAAACTTATGCGTAGAACTCTTTACGCCTAAGATTTTTCTTACGCCTAAGCCTTGTCTTACGCATAAGCTAATCCTACGCATAAGTTTTCTACGCCTAACTTTCAGTTTACGCCTAATCTTAGTGTTTCTCATTTCTTACGCGTAAGCTATTCTTACGCGTAATTCTCATTGTTACGCGTAAGGTGGTGTTTTTACGCGTAAGCTTCTTTCTACGCATAAGCAGGTTCTACGCGTAAGGTTTCCTCTACGCATAAGCTGGTTTTCTACGCCTAAGCACTTCTTCAACAAACAATAAGTTTCATTCGACTACAAAGATCCATCAACACAAGTTATCCAAAAAAAAAAAAAAAATTAATTTGAGTAAAATTTAATTTTTAGGGGAGACTAAACGTTCAATTTTTACGCGAGATTCAAATTTTGGTTTAACTGTGAAAATTTTGGTCAAAAATTCAAAATTTTGGGCCTAAATTTGAATTTTTCGGGTCAAATTTGGCTTCAAAATTGTCAAAACTCAAAATTTTCTTACAACCTTAGTATTGAATTTTATAGTGAATTTCAAATTTTGGAAGTCAAAATTTTTTCAAAATTAATTTTGGAGGGAAATTGAAATTCACTATATCGACCCTTTGTGTGCTATATCGACTTCGCACCTTTTCTTCTCTTTGATTCTTCTGCAGGGGAGTGAAATGGATTCTGAACATGAAGCTGCATTTGTGGCATTGAAAGAAGGATACATGGCTCTGGCTAAGATGTGTTCAAAAATTAACAATTCAAAGAGTCAGACATTATCAAATTCCCGAAATCCTGCGGTCGTGCAAGGTGAAAGAGTCGATGTACAAGGAAGGAATGCTCCAAGGGATGTTGAGAGTGTTGTGATTACTTCAACTGTCGGTAATGCAGACAATGAGGTTACAGCATTGGAAAAGCAGGATGACAACAACAGACCACGGGAAGATATCATACCCATCTATGACACAGAGCCCAACTTTGACAAAGAACAAATGGTTGAGGAAGATATCTTACCCACCTATGACACTGACACAGAAGAGATGGTCGAGGTACAATCTACTGTTGATCATATTCTGCCTGCAAATGCGATACAACAAACTGAGCAACCTGAATTCAGCAATGAAGGAGAGGTTGACCAGTGTGTTGCACAATGTCCAGATAACTATCTCATGTCTGAGCCCTTACTTGTTAACAATTCAACTGAAACGTCAAATCAAACTCTTGAAACTGAAAACATTCTTCTCAAAAAGACCATTGCTCAGTTTCATAAAGATTTTTCAAAACTAGAGGCACATTGCATCTCTCTTGAACTTAAATTACAAAACAAATCTTTTTCTTCATAACACAATGGTCAGTATTCAAATGAACAAAGTAATCGTGTGGATACATTAGTAAAAGAAAATGAGCATTTAAAGGCCCAAATTCAAGCAAAGGGGCTTGCACATGTTGCTTTACAAAACAAACTGAGAAGATTAATTGACAAGAGTGTGGATACTAATTTTACAAAACCAACAATCTTGGGGAAACCGTCTCTACAACCTTTCGGAAAACAATCAGTAGTTAAACAACCAACTGCATTTAAATCTGAACGTTCAAAATCTTCAAAACCACGGTTTCCCTCCCAAGTTGTTGAGAATAATCATTTGATAAAACCAGTCACTCCACATTCCTGGCCTACGAATAATGCTTCTTTTTCTGTTAAACATGTTTCTGTTAAACCTATTTCTGTTATACATGTTTCTGTTATACCTCAACATGTGGCTACTCCAAGTAAATCTAGGATTAGTTCAAACACTGTGTCTAAACCGAGCATTAAAATTAAAAATTCATATGATTCAAATGACGAATACAAGAACTATGATCTAGAAAAGGCTAGGAAAAGGGCACTTCTTCAAAAGGATGGAATCTTAGGTTCACGACCTAGTGTATCACCTTCGAGTGTATTACTGAACACTACCTGTAGTAGCAAACCAAAACCTAAGTTAACTCAACAAACAGTTAGAAATAAACCCGTTGATCTAAAAGTAAACTGTCAGAAACCTAATAGGTGGATCAATATAGGACGCAGACTCTTCCCAAAAGAAGTTTCAACATCCCCTAGATCTAACCTTAGATGGATTCCAACGGGTAGAGTTTTCAGCACTGTTGGTCTTAGGTGGATTCCTACAGGCACGATACTAAGTAGTTGCATCAACACAAGTGCGAAACCCACAACATCCATCCCTGAGGTAGGAAAGGAACTTATCAAAGTAGCATGTTCAGGTGTCAAGAAGATAATTGACACTACATCTTTATGCCTCTAACATCTGGAACCCAGTTACACTTGGGGATCCATGTTTCTTCTTTCTTGTCCCCCTCCTATTTTTCTATGCAGGTACTACAACAATGGCTTCTACTGCAATACAGCGTAGGACCCGTTTCTCACCGTCCAAAACTTAATGATCCATCAGCTGCACCATCATTATACTTAATCGTCAAAAATTGGGAACATTGCTTGCTCCTCTGGTTAAAGATTCTGTCAAAAGTCGTGCTTCAGATGTATCGAATGTTTCCGCTGCACAACCTGATAATACTCTAATTTCTGATACACCTGAATCTACAACAACAACCGTTGTTGTAACTGCACCTCCAATCGAATCTTCGATAACATAAGATCAAAATTTTTCCAACAACAATGACACAACTGATGATCAACAAAATGATTAAACAAAGCAGTTTTATCAGCAGTTGATTCTCACGAGATATTTATGGTACTTCACACTTGTTCGATTAATTGAACATATATGGTTTCGCTGTCTCCTTATACATGGTTTCGTTGTCTTCAATTCAACATCAACATACGTGGTGTATGATTCTGAATCATTGAAAACATCGAGGGGGAGAGAGGGTGTAGGTGGTCATTGCTTCCTTGTTCTTCTACATGCTTCTTTGCGAAAACCCAATGCCTTCTTGAATTTCTTCAATTAGGGGGAAGAAATAAGACGATCTGTGGCTCAAACGTCTCACTTTGGTGTTATCGTCTCAATTTCACGGGTGATCTTGTGTGAAGTTACCCAAATATGATGTTATGATGCCTCACACACGGTCTTGGTATCAAGTTATTGCATATTCACAGGTGATTAGTATTCCGAAAGACCACAACATTCAGGGGAAAGTCGTATCATTTCGTCTTTCGTGGTTTGTTTGGTGTGATGCGTCTACATACGTGAGAAGATCTTGTTGATTTCTTGCATTTTACCCTCGAACGGATCTTCCGCAATTAGTCAGATTTTCTTTGTGTGGTTTACTGCTCATCTACTAATTTCGCTGCATACTGAAACCTTCAAAAGTTAGAGGAAATGTAGACTTCATCAAAGTTTCAAATCTGCTAAAGATAGTTGTCAGTTTGGGGGGAAGCTGATTCTGAAACTTCTTCATAATGGCTTCTGAGCATAACAGCTTGGAACCCGGTCATAACCGTTTAAACTTCCCTCAAACCCCATCATCAGCTGAACCAAGCCCTCAGCTTACACGTCAACAAATGGAAAGACTATTTGCTCCTCTGTTCAGTGACGATATTGATGAACGTGCTCAAGGTGTATCCGCTGTTTCCGCTGCTCAACCTGATACTACTCTTATACCTGATACACCTGCTACAACAACTACTGTTGAAGAAGCACCACCAATTGACTCTACAACAACAGTTGAACAAACTGCATCCAACGACACTGAACCAGCTGATGATGTTCTTAATGAAGTACCCCCACCTGCAGATTTTGATCCAAATGCATTCTTTAACCCGTTTGCCAATGAAACTGTTGCACCTGATGTCGCGGAATCATCCACAAACCATTTGAATCCTCAGAATCTGCACAATGTATACCAACATCAACCCTCTACACATCGTTGGACAAAAGACCATCCTCTAGAGAATATTATTGGCAACCCGAATCAACCGGTCGTTACGAGACAACGTCTTCACACAGATGGTGAACATTGCATTTATGCACTCACTGTCTGCCAATCTGAACCTAAAAACATTAAAGACGCAATGACAAAAGACAACTGGATTGAATCCATGCAAGAAGAACTCAACCAATTCAAACGTCTTGAAGTATGGGAACTGGTTGAAAGACCAACAGGGGTCTACGTCATTGGTCTCAAATGGATTTGGAAGAACAAATTGGATGCTGAAAGGAAATAATCTGAAACAAGTCACGTCTGGTGGCTAAGGGTTATCGGCAGGAAGAGGGTATTGACTTTGAAGAATCATTTGCTCCGGTTGCTCGTCTTGAGGCTGTTCGGATATTTCTAGCGTTCGCGGCTCATATGAATATAACGGTCTTTCAGATGGACGTCAAAACTGCTTTTCTGAATGGGCAACTTAAAGAAACGGTTTATGTCAGCCAACCAGAAGGATTCGTTGATCCCAAGTTCCCGAACCATGTCTACAAACTAAACAAAGCTCTGTATGGTCTCAAACAAGCTCCTCGGGCGTGGTACGATAAGCTATCATCTTTCCTCATTGCCAATAATTTCACCAAAGGTTCGGTCGACCCAACTCTTTTCATACAATATCACGGGGCACATATCTTAATTGTTCAAATTTACGTGGATGACATCATTTTTGGGTCAACACATAAAAAGTACTCAATCGCTTTTGCAAAACTAATGAAGAAACATTTTGAAATGTCCATGATGGGTGAACTTACGTTCTTTCTAGGACTGCAAGTTCATCAATCACCCCGTGGTATTTTCTTGAGTCAGTCTAAATATGCCCTTGAAATTCTTAACAAATTTGGAATGCAAACCTGTGACACATATGCCACACCAATGACTCATACCTAGAAGCTAGACGCTGATTTACATGGGAAATTAGTGGACCCTACCAAATACCGAAGTATTATTGGGTCTCTCATGTATCTAACAGCTAGCAGACCTGATATTGTCTTTGCCGTTTATCTTTGCTCCCGTTATCAGTCGAAACCAACTGAAACCCACCTCTCTGAGGCTAAAAGAATCCTCCGATACATCAAGGGAACCATTAATTTGGGGATCTGGTATCCGAAGGATTCTGGTTTTGAACTAATCGCTTTTTCAGACGCTGACCACGCAGGATGCTTAGATTCACGGAAAAGTACTTCAGGAGCTCTACAATTTCTTGGTGATAAACTGGTGTCATGGCAATCGAAGAAGCAGGATTGTACATCGCTGTCCTCAACAGAAGCAGAATATGTAGCCATGTCGGCGTGTTGTGCTCAAGTCATTTGGATGAGAACACAACTCAAAGACTATGGTTATGTATTTGATAGAATCCCGATGTACTGCGACAATCGGAGTGCTATTGCGATCTCGTGCAACTCAGTTCAACACTCGAAATCAAAGCACATCGATCTTCGCTATCATTTCATCAAGGACCACGTGGAACATGGTACTGTTGAATTATACTTTGTGGGTACAGAATACCAATTGGCAGATCTTCTCACAAAAGCCTTAGCTCCTGCTAGGTTTAATGAGTTGGTCCACCGGATTGGTATGCGGTGTTTGACTCAAGAGGAACTGGATGAACTCTTAAAACATTCTTAAAAACCAGTCAAACACCAAAACCTCTTTTGTAAATATTTTTCAAAAACAAAATACAAAAATATAAAACCTGATAAAAACTACAAAAAATATTCTTCTATCTATATTTCTTTTCACATGGCAAGTACAATTCTTCCGTCAACACTCAAATGTTTCAAAATTCAGTATTTTTTCGATCAAGTGTTGAGGGGGAGAAAATAAATATTTTTCAGTTTCATAATACATTGTACTTGCATGTTACCTTATCCCAGTTGTTTCTTTTATAAATGGTGGTCACATTTATGGTTTTCTGACACTCCTCGGACTAAAATATTTATAAATTTTCATTATTTCTTAAGTCAAGAGGGAGTGTTGTCAAATTTCTTTCCAAATATCACTCGTTTGGTAACCAAAATGGAAGTTAAAAGCATTGGTTGTAAATGGCAAAGGTGGAGGGACTAAAACTATCAAAAGGTTAAAGTTATTTTTAATAAAACATCCCACCTAACATTTACTCTTCACATTTAATACTTTACCAAACCAAATCCTACGCCTAATATTCGTTCCACTAATCTGTGTTTTGGATCATCATCTTGTAAGTGTTTTTGTGTTCTTAACATGATTATAAACAATGGTTTTGAATCGTTTTGAAAAACAACGGTTAGATTTTAACCTAGGGACGATTTTGTGTTCTACGCATAAGCGTATGAACACATAATCATGTTTGTGTGTTTGTGGTTAAAATTATAGTGTCAAAACGTTTCTATAACATCAATGATACCATTTTTATCCTCAAAACTCACACAGAAACATGAATTGAATGATTTCTAAAAACTAGGGTTTATGCGTGAATTTGGGTATTTTCGTGTATGAGTGTTTCTGGTTAATTAGATGGTTAGAAGATGTTGTATACACGTTGAATTGATCATATCCATACTCAGAACTCACCCAGTAACATCAATTGTGATAGTATTAAATTTTAGGGTTGATGTTTATACGGTTTGGGTATTTTTGATTCATGACATGTTTGATGTTAAAACTTGAACAAAACATCTCATTAGGCATCTAAGACATCCCAGAAAAACTTTGATTCATTTTCCATGGATAAATTACTTAGGCGTAATTCTTGAACTTTAGGGTTTAGGTTTATGCGTAACACATGTTCTACGCCTAACTGTTTGATTGAGTGTTTGTGATTAAAACTGTTAGAGAATGAATGTATGTGTTAATATTGGTGCTATGATGATCTTATTTCAGGTTTATTACACATGAAAATTCAGAATCAAGGTTGTTTGTCATCTACGCATAAGGATCACCTTACGCGTAGCATGTTATGCGTAAGAGAAATCTTACGCGTAGCGTTTACGCGTAAGGTTCTACATAAGGGACTACGCGTATCCTGTGAAGGATATGCGTAAACAGTTACCTCTACGCATAAGGTTGACTCTTACGCGTAAGGTTTATATACACTTATGCGTAAGCTCTACGCATAAGGTCCCCTTTTCCTACGCGTAATATTTCTTACGCGTAAGTCAAGAACCTACGCATAAGCTTGCGTTTTACGCGTATATCACTCATGTTTACGCATAAGCTTGCCATTTCTACGCATAAGCCTTGTTTAACCTTAATTATGAATTGTTACGCTTGCAAACTTGTAAATAAATAAATCATAACGCCACGAAACAAATAATGTCACTAATAAGCTTAAACGTTTAATATGTTGTGAAAAATAAGTGATAACATGGACTTTAAAACTTAAAGTTAATTAACTCATGAAACTTATCACGACGTCATTGGACTATTGGACAAACAAGTGACTTTGGACTCGTTACAATCATCGACATATCACATTCAATAATTAGACAATAAAACCATCTGTTGACTAACATAATGTCTTTCGATATGTTGGTTCTTTTGGCTAAATATCTTTCAGATCACGACATGGAAGCTCAATCGCAGAATGTGGATGCACCGAATGTTCTCACCATTGCTGATATCTTCCCCGAATGGTTATCCGATGAAGATTGGAAAGAACAACCTTTGTGTTGACTTTGAAACACTCACCTGCTCAGAGTCTTCTTGCTTAATTGCTGTGGATATTCTGAAGAATCATCCTTATCAGGACATGCTCTCCAATTCTGCTACAGTGCCTGAGATCTATATTCACCAGTTCTGGAACACAATGCAAAAGATCCAAGGACAAAATGCTGTGACAGTGACTCTAAACCACAAACAAGTCACCATCACACCTGCAGACTTAAGGGCTGTTCTCCTCATTCCGGTCATCGAGCCAACCGAACTCAATGCCACACCAACTGAAGAGACTGTTCTACAATTCATGATCGACATTGGTTATGACGAAGCTTCAGGAGTAATCACTAAGCATTCACATGTGGATCTTAAGAATATTCCTCAACCTTGGAGAACTCTCTACATCATCATCACCAAATCTGTTTCTGGTCGTGACAGTGGCTATGAGCATCCCAAGCTCATGGAACTGCAAATCTTTTGGGCTTTGGTCAACATGAAGCACATCGAAGTCGAAGCTCTGATATGGGACGATATGATGACATTCCTCAAAAAGCTTGGCTCAAAGATCCCTTATATCAGATATACAAAACTGTTGATCCGAAGAGCACTTGGGTATAACCCTGATATCCCCAAGAGAATCAATGACCCTAACAATCACGACATGTTGTCTGAACCTACTCTAACAGTTAGATTTAAGGAATCAACAAAAAAGAAACAAGGTGCTGTGTTGCCGGATCACCTTCTCTCGGATGCAATCAAACAACTTTACTCATACAAAAGGTATCTGGTAGCAGTTACTGAACACAAAGTTGGTTTTCTTGATGACAAGTCTTCTGGCACACCTACAAGGAGAACCAGAAGAGGCAGTGCAGGAAGTGCTGCAAGCACTGAGAGTCAACGAAAGTTCCCTAAGAGGAAACCTCCACTCAAAAGGACTGTTCCCTCTAAGGAAGTTGTTCCTATTCCCATTCCTAAGTCTGAACCGAAAAGAAAGCTAGTGGATGAAAGCTCTGAAGATACTGAATCAGACGATGAGGTTTTCTACTCTGAAACTGCAACCGATGTTACTCTATCAGTAGCTAAACCTCCCAGTCCATCAGCTGATAAAGGAAAAGGGAAAACTCCTGTGCTTGAACATGATAAGGAGAGTTCAGAAGAAGAACCAGTTAACGAAGAACAAGAATATCAAAAGAAGTTGAAGGACCTCAGACAAAAATACTTTGCCGAAGAATTCGTAAAAGATCAAACTCGTGGCCCTGGAAGTTCAAGTGGTGGTACTCAAGCCACACCAGTTCTTGATGCGGTTAATCAACCCGATAAGGGAACTGGTACTACCATCACCCACGAACAACAACAAAGGCAGGTTGAGGATTCGATCAACTTTGATATTGAGGAACCAGAAACGGAAAAGACTGAGAAAACTCCTGCTGATGATACTAAGGCTGATGAAACGGCTAAGTCTGGAAATGAAGAAGAAACTGCATATGATCATTTTCTTCTAGACAGTCCCGTACGTTCTAAGGAGGAAACTTCTGAACCACCTAAGGACCCCGAGCCTCCTCACGTCTCATCATCATCAGACTCGTCTTCTCACTCTTCACCACCACCATCCAGAAGATCAACCAGATCCACATCCAAATCAGTTAAGAAGCCAACGGCCTCTTGGATCTCTCAAGCTAAGACACGAATCGTTAAAGCTGTCAAGCAGGTCAGGAAGAAAGACGTGCTTTACAAAAAGCTGAATTTTCTCGCTGACCAGGTACAGTACCTTCATGACGAGAATGACAAGATGAAAGTTTAAAGGGAGTATGTCCAGAAGTTCAGGAAACGTGATCTTCAAGGGGAAATGAACAAAATGATCAAAGGTTACACTCACAAGTTCCTTCTTGACATCGTTCCTGGTGTTACAAAGGAGATGTTTACCAAACAACTCTATCCGAATCTATTGCATTTGGCCAAGCAAACTATGAGATCAACACCAATGCAAGTAAACATCAACCCAGTTGATCCCATAATATTCTCAGATGCTGAATTGGTTAACAGGCTCGTAGCTCAAATGTCTAAACGATCTGCAACATTTACTTCTTCCGAAGGTAAATTGTTTGAAGCATTGCTGGAATACCAACTTAAATCAGCATACAGAGAAGAAGCTCAAAGGCCTAAACGTCCAAGAGACGATGAAGATAAGGATAAGGATAAGAATGACGAGCCTAAAAGCCCGAAGAAAACTGGTGAATCATCCTCCATGCAACCTCCACCCCAAAGGACTCCAGCTCAACCACGATCTCCTCCTCGCTCTTCTACTGACAAACCTCAGGACTCTGAGTTACCACCCCAGACTGAGAAAACCGGTGATCACTTCGAGTATACTGGTGGTGACGATGAGGAAGTCCATGAGCCCCAACAACAACCCACCTCTCCCAACACAGCTAAGAAACCAGAATCCTCCTCTAGGCCAAAGAAAAAGACGCCAAAGACTGACGTCGTATCATGGCTAGACGAGGATGACACTGAATATGACTGGTTCTCTAAGCTTGTTGATTCTACTCCCTACCCACCTGAAGGTCAAGATGCAATAGAAGGTCGAACTTTGGAGCATGCTAAAATACTTCAAGACAAGTTTTGGGTGAAGAAGATGACAAAATCAGAGTTGAGACGAATCAAGAATGAAACCTTTCAACTACTTAAAGACAGCTCGGAAAGCGCTATTGAAGTTGAGTATCACCTTGAAAATATAGCACGAGCCATGTCTAACAATATTGATTGGCTCAACCCTGAAGCAAACATTGACTTCACCAGAAGAGACAACGCTCCATACTACACCGACTGGTCTAAACCTCTACCAACAATTGGCCAACCAGATCAACCTAAGATTCCATTTCGCTACTTCTTCAACAACGATTTGGAATTTCTTCTACACGGTAGCGATGGTTCTAAGAAATACGCTACTTCACTTACACTTCCATTCCCGACAGCCATATACTCCAACTGCATAGCCATCGAAGAAAAGGCTACTCACATGTTTTCCAACAGTGTGGAACAGTATGAGATCGATGCAATGTATGGGATTCACCATTGGCCGGAACGCCGACGAATCTACTACAAAAGCTGCCAGGTTCGTAAGTCTCAACATGAAGTGTACAGTACAAAAGGGATCGTTGCTATTAAGCATGTAGCTCTTTCGTCTAAATGGGATTACACCTTCCTCAAGAATATCGTAGTCAAAAGACAAGACGAAAGAGACTATGCATTCTGTGAAGTGGATTTTCAGAACTTGTCTCTCAACGACATTGAAGATCTGTATCTTGCCAAAGTACAGGGATGCATGAGATAATTCTCGACTGAAGTTCAACGTGAATACATCAAGTCCTTACTTATCTTCATCAGAAGCATAGTGATCTAGGAACGTGTATAAAAATTTACAACTTGCTGTTGAATCATATTAGACCCCGTGTCAACTTCACCAGACCTCAGCTAGAACTTCCTGACATCAACCAGCTTCCACAATACACACTCGTCAGCAAACCATTCCTCGAGTACCACTTGTCGTTCAACAATAAGAACGTCAGTGGTACATTATCGAGTCCTACACAGATCCTAGGAATCTGTCGAGAACATTTATGAGAGGTTCACAATTGTGATCTTCAGTGATTGAATGAAAACTCCTGCCAAGGTCAACATCAAACAGCCCTGACAGCAGGTCACTTCGATAACTCCCCGTGGATTACGCTTAGTGTGTCTCAAATGGTCTACAGTCGTGAGGTGATGCTTCGGTGTACCTCAGCGACTCATCTGAACTGTAGGTGTACTTCGGTACATCGCGTTATCTCACTTGTGGGACTCCAGTTCAGGAACGGCCTTCGTAAGAATTAGAGTTGTGTTCTCACACTATGCTTATAACACTCTCGAAGTTCAAACTTGTAAGTGCCGGAATCCGCTTATTACTAACCTTTCTTATGTTTTTTTCTTCTTATGGAAGCTCTGGAGCGGACTGATCGTGCAGATTCTTCACATGCTCATACCAACATCAATCCCTAATGGAAGTTCTCTCAAAAGGCAACACAAAAGTCAGAATGATTCTTCGTCAAGTCAAAGAATCTACAAAGTTTAAATACTAAGAGAACTTCATCAGTACTGAAATCCAACGTCAAAGAGCGTGTGAGCATGTTGAAGAATGACGTGGAGACACTGGAGCAACGAAGCTGACCTGATGCAGACAACAACAACATACTATCACTACCATCACAAAGAACAAAGAGCAAAGAACAAAGATGACGTCAAAGCAGAACTGTTCAAAGAAAACAATTTCTCTACACTGGGGAGATTGTTCGAATCAAGACACTTCTTCTCACAAGAAAGAAGAATGTCAGAAGACGTCAAAACTACTATTACATCAGCACCTACAACGTATATCACTCTTTTATTCATCACCAACACTTAGGGGGAGATTGTTGGAACACTCCTAAACCTTAATTCAAGTGTTAGTGATTCATATGTAATAGTTAGCTTAATATGGCTTTTATGTTAGTAATTATGCCAAGGCTTATGTAGAAAGCCCATGAGCCTTGGCCCAAGTCCAATAAGGAAAGGAAGGGACTAGGAGTGTTTCCCTAGCTCCCTCTCCTATAAATACCTTGTAATAACCCTCACTTGAGGGTTGGTTGTTCACTTTACTCATTCACTCTAAACATAAACCTTTCTTCATTATATTCGTGTGTTTGGCTAAGGTGTTCATCCGATTTCTCTTCTCTATTTCTACATATTGATGCTTGTGTTACTAATATGGTGACCTAACATGAGAAGATCGGGTAGATCTTGTTGATCGTGTAGATCGAGTGGATCAAGTAGATCGTGTAGATCGAGTGGATCGTGTAGATCGAGGGGATCGTGTTGATCGTGTGGATCGGGTAGATCGTGTGTGGATTAGTTCTAGCCAAGATAGAATTTGACATTCCGCTTAGAGTCGTTTATTGGTGTAAGCGAAGGTGCATGGTTTGCTTCGCCTAAAGGGAGCTTGTTGATTGGTGAAGTAACTCTCGAGTTGGTACTCGAGGAGTGGAGTAGGGCGAAGAGGTGATGCGTGACCGAACCACTATAAATCATCATGTCTGGTTTGCGTTTTCTTTACTTATATCTTTACATTTCATTCTTGCATTTATCGCTTTACATTCATACTTGCATTGAATTTAGGTTTGTGTAGCTTGTTACTTGTATCGTGATCATGCTTGTCTTTTACTCTTTGCTTTACAATTACATTCTTCTTTATTGCTTATTATCTTGTTTGTGTCGTGCATGTGTTTGTGTAATTAGTTGTTGCACTGAGATAGATAATGTGTCCATTGGCTTAGTGATTATGTTTGTGACATAATATATACTCCATCCGTACCTGAATAAGTGTCCACTATTGATTTTTAAATTCTTTATTATTTAACTTTTTACCTTAAATTATTTTATTTGTGTTACGTAATACTTGATGAAAAATATATGAATGGATTGAGTTCTAAATGTATTTTCACTGGTATAATATTTATCAAGTATTACATAACACAATTGAAATAATTTAAGGTAAAAATTGAGAAAAAAAGACTTTAAAAGTCAACAGTGGTCATTTATTTGGGGACGGAGGGAGTAGTTGTTATAACCGTGATAATCACTATTTATATTTAGCCGCACTTGATCAGAAATTTGATACGAGATGTCTCTAGATCTACATCTATATATTCGTATTAACTTACCAACTTTAATAATGCAAAACTTCAGAAAACTTCCTCACCTATCTCAAACACGCCACTGATGGCGGTCCCATAAAGTGATCGACGGTCTCACATATATATGGGACCATCCAACATTTAAAGGACCGTCCACAATGTGATGAAAAACATATTTAGATTTTAAACGGAAATGTATTCACCTCCTCTACGTTTCTACAATTGGTATCAGACTGGGTTCGCTCTAGTTTTCAAAACAAATGGTTTTTAAAATAGAGCACGATCCTTGTACCAAATTTCTCATGAAGGGTGATTAAATACGAAAAGTGTTTTTGTTTCTTAATTTGCACTAGAATATTTTGTTGCTTTATTCGTACTAGTTTTGTTGGTTAAATGCAATTAGTATACTTGCTTAATGGTAAATCTTCTCAAAATTATTTGGAAGTGTCAATATGTTCTTTTCAACTGAGTCTTCTTTCATTTAAAAATACTTCCAAGTCATAATTTCAAACTTAATTGAAAAATGCAAAATACTACATAGTGGTCAAGACTTTGCATTTCATTTTCTCTCAAGTCGTGGATTTCTAGTCGATGAATCTTTGAAAAACGATGTCCCTATCTTTTTCAAAATATTGAGCTTAATTAATTTTTAAAATGGGGAGGAATTTATTTCTTAAACAAAATCAAGCTAAATATACATTGTTGTATCTAACACATAAAATGATAACGAATGTTTTTATGTGTGTTATGCTAAATGATTATGTGTGTTTTCATGTGTTCTAATGTTGTAACTTGATATCATTAAGTGATCATTGCTATTTGTAAGTAAGCAACTTATATATCTTAACACACGTGCCATGAACATTATTTTTCTGCCATTAGTTTTCTAGATTATGCCTGAATAGAACCTATGCTACATTTCATAAGATTGATAAATTGTTCTTGCATAAGGCATAAATCACTTTTCTTGTGTATGTGTTTTTGACACCTTGCTTGTCTTATAATGTTTTAGTAACTCACTTAGAAATGTAGATTAAAGAGCAAGGTTGGATCAAGTGGTTAACACCCTTGCCTCTGAGACAGAGGTCAAGGGTTCGATCCTCACCCCTTGCAAGGCCGGAGGTCCTTTTCTACCATTGGTAGAACCAGAAGCAACCTCTCTACCTTAGGTAGGGGTAAGGCTGTCTACGTCTCAACCTCCCCCATACACCATGGAAGACGGTATTGGGACCCCTAACCCGTGAAAGACGGTATTGGGAGTTACTTTTTTACTTTACTTTACTTAGAAATGTAGATTAAGTTGATAAATCATGTATGCCGAAAATTATTGTCTTACACGATTATCTTTCCAAAGGTTCAAGTGTTAAAATATGTCACCTCAAAATACTTAACACTTCATCAAAATTTCAACATGACTTATAAAACATTAAATGCCCTTATCTTGGTTGGCCATGGGTTGTCTAATCAAGAGAAAGGTTTATAATAATACACTAGTATTTAAGGAAAAGAAAATATATTTTTGAACCTTACATATATTTGAACACACACAAATTATTTCAAACACTTAGTGTTTTACAAAAATTGTGTAATGTATAAAAATGGCTGGGATAATTATTTTTATACTCATGAAAAGTCAAAAACTATGCATATTATACGTAATAATAAATAGTTTTTGCACATACAAAATAAATGACAATCATAAAGTTGTAAGCTAACATGTCATTAACATTAACCTCACATTTACAAATAATATTAGACTTAATGAAACACATTCCATAAATCCTTAATTATTTTCTTTAAAAAGAGTGGTCATGAGGGTCAAGAAAGATTTCGAATGTGTATTGATTCATTATTCAAATTGTGATTGATATCATTATGAAATCTAATTGACAAATTTTTGAGTGTGGACATGAAATTGGATTCATTAATTGTTTAGCTTCAAGATTACATCAAAATATAACAAAATGTATTATCTTGAATCTACATACTCAATTGCACTCGATTTGTAATGAAAATAATGACGTCCTCCTCAAGACGAAAAGTATATGCATCAAATCATAACTCACACTTGTGTTGATGATGTTATATTGAGTCTTCTTGTCCAATGTTTAAATACAGATAAACCGTAAAAATGTTTATTCATATTTAGCGATCTCTTTGTGTTTTTTTGATAACAAATATAAAGTTATCATAAGTAAACTTATAAGAATACATGTTATTTTTGTAAAGTATATACATTTGATCATTCATATAAAATGTTGTAATAATTCATTTGTTGTAATAGTTTATGTAATAGGATGGGTAATATCCACGACCCATGACCCATACCCATGGAGCTAATCTATAACCCATGACCTATTGCATGACATCATTTATGAAATCATGTTGGGTATTATCCATGACTCATGACCTAAGACCCATAACCTATTGTCTAGATACAATGTATCTTGTTAGGTACCCATGGCTCAAACCCATAACCCATAACCCGGTTTGCAACCCAAAATCCGGACTGGTGCAACCCAATTTGCCAGATCCCTGGGATTGCACTGGATGAATCCCTCAAGTAAGGGATCCGCCAGAACCGAGCTACAGTAAGGTTTTTTTGCCTATAAATAGTGAGCCATTTCTTCATTGTTACTCACCCCTCTTCTTACAAACTCTCTCATATATTATCTCATTCTTCTAACCTCTGATCTCTTGATCAGTCTAGTAGTTCTTCTTTCTCTTGTTGTGATTCTCATATCGGTCCTTTTCAAAGGCGAGATCACGATATACTACAAGTCAACCAAGCAAGGGGTCCTTGATTGATTTGTTTCTTCACAAGACTTCTGTAGCAAGATCTTGTATTTCATATTTCACATAGTTGTTGTGTAATAGTTGTGTTGGTTTGGTCCGCCGTGCTAAGGACTTGGTATTTAGCTTTGTTCCGGAAAAAATGTAAGCGACGTTGTGAGGCTTCTCCGCCGTGTTGAAGGAGCTTGTTGACATAGTGCTTGAACTCTCGAGTAGGGAACTCGGGGAGTGAAGTAGGTCAAGGAAGGTGTCCTTGTAGCCGAACCACTATAAATCACTTGTGTCACTTCTCTCTATCATTTACTTTACTTTATTTCATTATTTACTTTACTAATTGCTTTATAATTTCTATCCATCCGTACGAATTCACATAAGATCGAATCTAAAGTTTTTAAAATCGGTAAAACTATTCAACCCCCTTCTAGTTTTCCACAATTGTATCAGAGCAAGGTTTACAAAAGTTTTAAAGTAGTTTGTATTTTGAAAACTTTTCGATCACAAGTTTTGAAAATTATAGAGAAGGACAATCTATGCAACGACCTCCACTACTTGAAACAAATGGTTTCAATTATTGGAAAAATAGATTTGAAACTTATGTGAAATCAAAAGATATTGATCTTTGGTACATGTTGAAGGTGATTTTCAAGCCACTACAAAATATGATAAAACCAGCAACGAAACAAACATCCCTTATGATCATCTCTCCGATGATCAAAAGAAAAAGTTTTTCAAAAATAGTGAGACAAAAAAGGTTTTATATAATGCCTTACCTAAAAAGGAGTTTGAAAGAATTTCTATGCGTAAAACCTCTAAAGAAATTTGGAATTCTTTAGTTGTAACTCACCAATGAAATCAACAAGTTAAAAACAACAAAATTGATTTATTTGTTCAACAATATGAACAATTTTCAATATCGGATGAGGATAGTATAGATAATTCTTTTGCTAAATTTAATACTATTATTACTTCATTACAAGCACTTGATGAGTCTTTTTCTAGTCATAATCATGTCAGGAGATTTCTAAGGGCGCTTCCATCAAAGTGGAGACCAAAGGTGACGGCCATCGAAGAATCCAAAGACTTGTCAATCCTCACTCTTGACGAACGCATAGACAATCTAAAGGTCTATGAGCTCGTCCTTGCTAAAGACTCTGAAGCCTCAAAAGAAAAGAAAGAGAAACAAAAATCTCTTGCCTTAAAAGCCAAGAAGGTCTCAAGCGATGAAGAAACCTCATCTTCGGAAAGTGATGACGAAGAGTATGCAATGGCGGTACGGGATTTCAAGAAGTTCTTTCGAAGAAAAGAAAGATATGTCAAGCAACCATATGACGACCAGAAGGGGTTCCGGAAAGGCAAAGTCGACAAGAAAGCAAAGGACGAACGCACATGTTTTAAATGTGGGGATCCTAATCACTTCATTAGTGAGTGTCCCAAATGTGACAAACAAAAGGCGTTCATAAGTGGTTCGTGGGGAATGAGTGAGGAGGAGAATGAAGAAATTTGTCTTATGGCAAAAGACTCAAACGAGGTATGTCCCGAATCTATTTATTATCGTAGCTCATCATTAGATAATGAATCATTACATCTTGAATATGATAAACTTTTCAAAATCAGTCTAAAAATAATTAACAAAAATAAGACTTTGAAAAACAAAAATGAACGTTTAGAAAAGGAAGTCATTGAACTAAAAGATAAATTAAAGCGTTTAGAAAAGGGAAAGGAAGTAGATAGTAAATGTGAGCTTTGTGTTCAACTTCAAACGTTAGTTGACAGTCTTGATTCTAAGATTGCTAGAATGAGTACTAATACTTTTGATAAAATACTTGATAGCATTAAAACGGAAAATAATCAAAAGGGTTTAGGTATACAGCAACTTGCTTCAACTAGCGAGATTAATAATACACAATTCGTTAAAACAATTGAAAAACAAACTACTGTAGTCACGGATCCCTTGAAAAAGGAACCGTCTAGTATAAATCCAGGGATCCATGGGTATGTACCAGCAAACAGTAGAAATAATGCAACTAGATCATCTAGAAACGATTTTGTTATTGTTAACAAGAAGAAACCAACCCACATCACCGTTAGAAATGTCAAACAACCACCTCTACTAAGACAAAATCAAAGTTTAATAAAAAACAAAGGTCTATCGTTTTCTAAACTAAACACAATTATAAGAAGACCAAATAGTGTTTATCCGAGAAGTAACCACCATCAAATGGGATGGAACCCTAATGCACAAAATGGTTTTCCATTTTAAAACTTTACACCTTGGAATGCTTTCTCACATTTTTCATATATGCCTAACATGAATGGAATGTATAACACCAATGGACCCATGAACAAATGGGGACCAAAATTTTGAGTTAATTGTTTTCTTAGGTGTGCCTAAAGGTTGACTTAGACCCGGATGAATGGATCAAAGATAGTGGGTGCACGAGGCATATGACCGGTAACAAAGATTTGTTTTCCATATACGAATCCTTCAATGGAAGAAATGTGGTGTTTGGAAATAGCAAGAGTAAAATCATCGGTAAAGGTACAATCTCTCACAAATCCTTAACCATTAACGATGTTTGTCACGTAGAAAACCTAAACTTCAATCTACTTAGTATAGGACAAATATGTGATAAAAAGTGCAACGTACTTTTTATTGAAACCGGTAGTAAAATATTGAAAAATGGTATTACTATAGGAAGAGGGATTAGAAAACATGGAGTCTATGTCATTAAAATCGGTAATGAACCTAAAGACAAACTTTGTCTTACCTCTATGGATGATACTTCGACCTTATGGCATCAAAGATTGGGTCACGCCAATATGTGACTTCTTCAATCGCTATCATCCAAAGAACTAGTAAGAAGTTTACCAAAACTAAAATATGAACATCATTTTTGTGACTCTTGTAACATAGGAAAACAAGTCCATGCTAGTCATAAAGCTAAAAATATGGTTTCAACTACTAAGTGTCTAGAATTACTAAATATGGATTTGTTTGGTCCATCCGCTATTCAAAGTTACGGAGGTAACTTCTATAGTTTGGTTATAGTGGATGATTATTCTAGGTACACATGGACTAAATTCTTAAAGAATAAAACTGAAACGTTCGATTACTTTGAAATATTAATTAAGAAAATCCAAAAACAACTAGGAAGTCCTATTGTGTCAATTAGAACGGATCATGATAGGGAATTGGATAATGAAGTGCAATTTGTAGCTTTTTGTGATGCTAATGGTATTACTCACAATTTCTCAGCTTCGCGCACTCCACAATCAAATGGGGTAGTTGAAAGGAAAAATTGAACCCTACAAGTAATGAGTCGCACCATGATTAATGAGCAATCTATTCCTCAAAATTTTTGGTGCAATGCCGTCAACACATCAACCTATATACTAAACCGAGTTCTAATTAGACCATTATTAGGAAAAACTCCATTCGAGTTACTACGAGGCAAAAAGCCTACATTTGAACACTTTCGAGTCTTTGGTAGTAAATGTTTCATACTTAATACTAAAGATTACTTAACTAAATTTGATCCTAAATCAACCGAAGGTATCTTCCTAGGATACTCTCCTAATAGTAAAGCATACGTTATACTAAACAAAGAAACAATGAAAGTTGAAGAATCCTTAAATGTAAAATTTGATGAGAGTCCACCTAAAACTACCCCACCTCTTGTCGATGATGAGTTAATCGAAAGTGAAGTCATAAAAATCAAAGAAAACACAAATAAAGAAGATGAACCATTAAACAATGAAATCATCAATATTAAAGAGTCTAAAGATCATCCCATAGAAAAGGTTATAGGAAAGTTAAATGAAAGAACCTTAAGATCTCAAGTCCAAAACCAAAGTAGCTTATTTTGTTTTGTCTCAACCATATAACCTAAAAATACGCAAGAAGCCATCAAAGATGAAAGTTGGGTAATGGCTATGCAAGAAGAGTTAAATCAATTTGTTTTTAATAATTTTTGGACACTTGTCCCTCCACCTAAAAACCAAACCATAATCGGAACTAAATGGGTATATAAAAATAAGTTAGATTCAAACGGTATAGTGTCTAGAAATAAAGCTAGACTTGTTGCCCAAGGGTATAACCAACAAGAAGGCACAAACTTTGATGAGACCTATGCTCCCGTAGCTAGATTAGATTCTATAAGAATACTTCTTGCTTATGCTTGTGCTCATGATCTTAATCTTTTTCAAATGGATGTTAAAAGTGCTTTTCTAAATGGTTTTATTAATGAAGAAGTCTATGTAGCTCAACCTCCGGGCTTTATCGATTTCGAAAAACCTAAACACGTGTACAAACTAAAGAAAGCTCTCTATGGTCTTAAACAAGCCCCAAAGGCTTGGAATGATAGACTCAAATCATTTTAATCAAGAATGACTATACCATGGGGTTAGTTGATAATACACTTTTCACAATAAAAAAGGACTCACATATAATTATTGTTCAAATATACGTGGACGATATTATATTCGGATCGACTTGTCAAGACATGTGTGATGATTTCTCAAAAATCATTCATGATGAGTTTGAAATGAGTATGATGGGAGAATTAAGTTTCTTTCTTGGTCTACAAATTAAACAACTAGAAGATGGTATCTTCTTTAATCAATCCAAATACATAAAAAAGATGCTCAAGAAATTTGGATTAGAAGAGTCAAAACCTATAAGAACACCAATGTCATCCGATACTAAACTTACCAAAGATGAAGACGGTGAATCCATTAATAACATCAAATACCGTGGCATGATTGGTAGTCTTCTCTACCTTACGGCTAGTCGGTCGGATATCATGTTTAGTGTATGTCTATGTGCTAGGTTTCAAGAAGACCCTAGAAATTCACACCTAGAAGCCGTCAAAAGAATATTTAGATATATTAAGGGTGCTACTCATTTGGGATTATGGTATCCTAAGGGGACGAGGGTAGAAACAATTGTTTATGCGGATTCTGACCATGCAGGTGATTATGTTGACCAAAAAAGTACAAGTGGTGTATGTACTTTTATGGGGTATTGTTTAACATCTTGGTTCTCGAAGAAGCAAACGGCATTGTCCATATCAACAACTGAAGCCGAAAATGTCTCCGCCGACAAAGCATGCCAACAAGCACTATGGATGAAACAAGCGTTAGTTGACTACGACATTCATCTAAGTGACATAGCCATTTTATGCGACAACAAAGGTGCTATTGACTTAAGCAAAAATCCGGTGTTGCACTCTCGTACCAAGCATATAGAGATCCGACATCACTTCTTAAGATACAATGTTCAAAAAGGGAACATTTCTATTGAGAAAGTATCATCCAAAGACAACATAGCCGACGTCCTCACCAAACCGTTGAAGCGAGAACAATTCTGTGGAAAACTAGAGGGGGGGGGGGGTGGAATAGTTTTACCAATTAAAAATTTGTTTTAAACTATTTAAATCGACTTATGTTAATCTATTTAATGTGTGTGTTGGATGATGATAGATAAGCATATAAGTAAGTAATGCAAAGATAAAGAGTAAAGGAACACAAAACCATGACACGAGTATTTATAGTGGTTCGGCTACAAGGACACCTTCCTTGCCCTACTCCACTCCCTGAGTACCCCACTCGAGAGTTTGTAGGCACTACACAACACAACCTCCTTAAATGTGATTCTTTCTTCCACCTCTCAAGTGCAAAAAGAAGAACTTTTGTTATCATTTAGATACGTAGTTATGTAGTCGAGTTAGTCCACATGTAACATTGGTTACATACAGATCGAGTCTATTGCCTTCAATCATGTGTAATTAGGTAGATCCGACTTGTGTGTAAGTTCGGAATTGTGTAGTGTATAGATCCGGACAATGTGTAAGTCTGTGTGGTGTTGTGAGAAGATCGGGTAGATTGTGTTAATCGCGTAGATCGAGTGGATCGTGTAGATCGAGTGGATCATGTTGATCTTGTAGATAGAGTGGATCGTGTGGATTGTGTAGATCGGTTAGATCGTGTGTGGATTATTTCTAGCTAATATTAGAACTCGACATTCCTCTTAGTGTCATTAATTGGTGTAAGCGAAGGTGTATGGTTTGCTCCGCCTAAAAGGAGCTTGTATATTAGTGAAGTAACTCTCGAATTGGGTACTCGAGGAGTGGAGTAGGGTGAAGAGGTGCTTCATGACCGAACCACCATAAATCATCATTTCTGGTTTGCGTTTTCTTTACTTATCTATTTACATTTCATTCTTGCATTTATCGCTTTACATTCATATTTGCATTGCATTTAGGTTTGTGTGGCTTGTTGCTTGTATCGTGATCGTGCTTGTCGTTTACTCTTTGCTTTACAATTACATTCGCCTTTATTGCTTATTATCTTGTTTGTGTCGTGCATGTGTTTGTGTAATTAGTTGTTTGAACGGAGATAGATAATGTGTCCATTGGCTTGGTGATTATGTTTGTGACATAATATATAGTTGTTATAACCATGATAACCACTATTCATATTTAGCCGCACTTGATCGAAAATTTGATACGAGATGTATCTCGATCTACATCTATATATTCGTATTAACTTACCAACTTTAATAGTGCAAAACTTCATAAAACTTCATCACCTATCTCAAACACTCCACTGATGGCGGTCCCATAAAGTGACCGACGGTCCCACATATATATGGGACCATGGGACCGTTCAACATTTAAAGGACCATCCACAATGTGATGAAAAAGATTTTTAGATTTTAAACGGAAATGTATTCACCCCCCTCTACATTTCTACAGTGGTGGTTATAGTTCTCTGGGCAGCAATGTAGTTCATTTCATTGGATAGATGGTGGTCTCAACAGTGAATGGTACAAAACCACCATGTATGAGCATACATGGCCATGAATCGAGAGCAGAGAGAAGATTTTGAGGGTGAAATTAACCGATTTGAGATGCAGATATAAAGGAAAGAAAGGCTTGTATCACTTGAACAAGAGTATGCAAACTACAAGTCCAAGATGAAGGCTGACTTGAAGAAGCACCAGTCTAGTATGGTTAAGTGGAAGAAACTAGGTAATAGCATGTTCGTAATAATTTTTGTACTAATTGGGTTGTTGTTCTTAGTACTATGAATGGGAGTGATGTAATGGTAGGGTGTCAATGTAGTGTATTTTGTGTTCTTAGCCATATTGTTAACCTATCAATTTGCAATGTCTTTTACCAAGAAGCTTGTGTCCCAATGGTATCATTTTTTGTGTGAGAAACTCCCTAACTAAAATGGTTGTGGGTTCAAGTCCTGCTTAAGACATGTGAGATAGTTTGTGGTTGTATATCGTGAGATAGTTAGTTGTCGTTCTTTAAAAAAATTGCAATGTCTTTTGTGTCAATCTAATGATGTATAATAAGGTAACTATGTCTTTTGTGTCTTATGTTGTAATAGTTACAATGTTTTCTTATTTTAATAGCATGAAAATATGTTTAGGCGGTTTCAAATATTTGTTTATAAAACTGTGCTTATGGCATAAACTTTTGTATGATGAGGTGATAGTGTTGGTATGTAGTATGGACATATGTTCCATATTGATTCTTGTCTTATGTTTTGGTGTTAATTGCAATGGGGTATGCTGCAATGGTATGGTGTGTTTGGTTTTGCGGATTATACCATGCATCATATGATATCTACCACTATGTTTATTGTATGAACATATGACAAAAGTTCGTTTATGGTATGAACATATGCACCAGATGATCGCAAAAAACAAACACAATCACATATTACGAAATAACAAAAATTACCAAAACCTAAAAATTACCATAACATACAAATAAAAGTTACCATAACATGCACATTACAAAAGAGCAAAGAACCAAATAGTTTATATTTTTCCAACAACTGTTAATTCACAAATTACCATACTAATTTCTGCTACAACTATTAATTCACAAAATACATTTTTCCAAAAACAACCTTCTACTGATAAACTACCTTCAACTAAACCACCTTCAACTAATGAACCTTCTACTGATGTACAATACAAAATATGAGCATAAAAGAGATGAACATACTTCTATTGTGCCTGCATAAATCAGTATCCAAAGGCCATATATTCAATTCAACCAAGGTATAATTGCAGTTTCAAAATATAAAAAAGATGTCATGTAATTCAACATTGAAAACTTACCTTAGATTTTCTTGTTGCAAAAAGGGAAAGTACACAGTTGGTAATATTTTCACTACTTTTAAAACATCCACTAATACCACTAGCCATAAGACCACCGACACCACCAGCTCATTTTTCAACACCAACCTATTTGATTACAACAACACCACCTCTATTTTCATCCTGTCTTTTATTGACTTTGGCAGAACACACATCTTCAACTATCACAGCATTTCCCTTCCCATCAAAACCTCACTTATAGTTTGTTATAACATCCTTGCCCTTTTTCTTTTGCAAAATATACTCATCCTCAACCAACTTTCCTTTTCCTTTATTTTTGTTTTGCAAACAACCTCACACTCTCTGATAACAACACCACATTTCCTTGTTTTTATTTTTCTTACACTACTTTGCTTTTTCTTCCTATCAGCCCCTTTCATTTACGTCTAGTCATAAAAGGTGTTGGATTTATGCAACGTAAACTAGCATCTTGCTCAACCAAACCCACAACATCTGAACCTATGTTTTTAAGTGAAATTCTGCTAAATTTTGGGGCTTATGAGTCATTTGAGCCAATTCATACAGTGTATGAACATCATCATCTGTTTGAATCAATTTCAAACCATTTTCTAGGGATTGTTTAAGATCACAAAAAAACAAAGCCCATTTTGTTTCCTTAATTTTTGAAAATTTATTATCTAGGCTTGTACTAAAGATATCCCAACCACAGCTAAAAGCAAACACATTAGTAATGACCCTCTCTCATACCTAAGTAGGCCATATGCAAAAAATCCTTGATTGTGAATTCTGACTACCACTTTATTTTCTTTTTCCTGGATATCCATAAGAGCTGCCACAAATATATTCCCTTGTCCATTTCAGGGAAAATGACAATTAATTTGGTTAAAGTATTCGTTTAGAAAATTCGGGCTTGAATGAGTGATAACATCAAATAATCCTGATTTTTAAGTGTCAATTTTCCCCGTTTATGCTCATATTTTATGTTGTTTATATGAATTTATACTCTTATTCCTTGATATTTCGTTTCCAGGTAATATATGAGCATAAGAGCTAAAGAGACGCGGTTTTGGAGATATACTTAATGATTTATACTTAGTATGCTTTCATGGAAGAAACTACGGCGTAACTATTACTCTTAATTATGCCATAGCTAGAATTACGTTTATAAAGACCAAGTCAACAACAGTTACGGCATAACTATCAACTAAAGTTACGCCGTAAGCATCTAGGTCATGGGGAATTTCGCGTCTCCCACAGTTACGCTGTAACCTCCAGCATGAGTTACGACGTAACCAGCACTACGAGAGTCGGTATGGGATCTCTGAAGATTACGGCGTAGCCACTTATTGAGCTTACGACGGAGCTTAAGTATTACGGTATAACTATTCTTGAGGTTACGCCGTAACCATCACACCAAGACTTGAGTTTGGAGGATAATTAAGTTACATCGTAACCACATTATAAGGTTACGCTATAATATGGTCGGACCTATAAATACCAACCCTAAATTCTGCATTTTTCATCAATTTACTCACAGCATAAAGGCAGAGAACGTGAAGAGGGTTCCAAAGGCAGATCATACTCAACATACGGAGCTATTTCCAACGGAGAAATCACACCATATCATCGATAAGCTTTAGCGATTTCTATTTCTTTACACTTTAATTCATGTCTTCATTCATTATGTTAAACACTGAATTGATTGTGTGTTTTAATATGATCGGATAAGCACTTTTGGTGCTAGCCTAGTTATGATTCCTTGATTGTGTTGTTTATGTTTTTGCCCTTCTATTAATGTTTCTAGTGTGTGCATGCATAGTTCGTTGGTAGTTACCCTAGCTTCAGTAGTTTTAAGTTGCGGTCGTATTTTCTTGCTTAGGAGAATTGACCAAAGGACCCTAGGGAAGTAGGTAGAGAGGGTTGATAAGAATTAATCAAAGGACTATCAATCCCTCTTGTGCAAATTGACCAAATGATCACCGTTCGGAAGGAGGAACTTAAGAAGTTAGGGATGTGTGTCTAAGATGCTAGCGCCCGGGCACACATTGTTACGAACCTTGCATGTAGAGGCACTTAATGACTCAAACTAGTCTACCATACTTCCGCTTATTGAAGGGAGGCCTTTGGTTCTGGAAAGAATTCTAGGGAGATAGGCTAGGCGAATTGACCAAAGGATCTTAGTGACACTTATGCCCCACTTGAAGCAATAGGAAGTAATTAGAAAACATAGACATAAAATGATAGGATGAATAATTAGGTTATCACACTTTCTCTCTATTGTTCACAACTTAAATTTATTTTCCGCATTTCATTTCTTGTTCTTCTAGTTTAATTAATCTTTTCAAACATCATTCTCTTAAAAAATGTTACACTAGACTTAGATATAATCCAAAACTACATAGCTCTTGGGAACGACCTCAGCTTTACCACCTTCTATACAATGCACGACCGGGTTCACTACACGTTAGTGCAATAGGTAGACCTTAGGTAGACGAGACCTTTTAAATTTAAATCCTGGTCGGAAATCCTGCATCAGAATTTTGGCGCCGTTGTCGGGGAGCTATATTAGGATTTTTGTTTAAGTCTTTTATTTTTTTTATTATTTTTTTGTTATTCTCACGATCTACGTTCAGTTTCAGATATAATGGCAGTTGTAGACATCAACAACCTCACTCTCGAGTGAGGTTGTTAGGCCGGTATTCTACCAGTTTCACATATTCATATTCTACCAGTTTGAGATATAAATGAAAGAACAAAAGAACTTATGATTACAATTCACAGATTCTACCAAAACATTCATCAATTGGGAAGACTAACTATGCAACATAATCCTAATAGCATTAGGATCCCACCCAATAATAACACCAGTACCACCTTCACACATGGCTGCATTAGACATCCAATTGTAGTTACCAAAGAATTTAGAACAAATTTTACTAAGCTTATTCTTTTTAACCCTAGTTTCTAAAAGACCACAAAAACTAAAACCACCATCCCTAATAAGATCAATGACTTGTTTTTTACTTGAATCATTACCTAGTCCCCTAACATTCCAAGCAAAGGCTTTAAGATTCATGATCACTTTCCTTATGTAGTGCCCCAATTAACTCTTCTTCAGGGCCACCATTAACCACCTTATCAGGTTTCATAGCATCAGCCATTCCTTCATTTTCTTACTCAACATCTTCATCATCAACGTAAGGCTACATTCCAAATTTAGAACAATTCTGGTAGAAGTAATCAAGCTGAGATAGAGAACAATTGGTCCTAACTTCTAAAGAAGGATACACTCCTAAATTCATCACTTCATCAACTTCGAATTTCAACTTTGGACAGATAACATTAACATATTCAACATCAGCACCTTCAATAAAATCATTCTCCTTATCAACCATATCCTGATCTCTTAAGTCTTGAAAGGAATTAGCAATTGGAGCCTTCTCAGCCATGGTAATATCAGGATTACTAGCTGAATTAGAACCCCTAACTAAAACTTTAGGCTTAAAATTTGCATTATACTTAGAATTTAAAGGAGGTTTTTGAACCAAACCAACATCTTTCAAACGCACCCCACCAGACTTTTGATTAGAGACATTAGATTTAAGCATGCCACCTTTATAACCTTGCTTCATCACATTAGAGCCCTCATCAACACCTTTAACCTTCAAAGAATTCTGTTGCCTTAGATTACCATTCTTACCTTGCTGATATTAACCAAAAATACCACTCTTTTGCCCAAAATTTCCACCTAAAGACATGTTAAAAACCTGGAAATTCATACTTTTAAAAAGTTCATTAATGACAAAACTCTTTTGCTTGAAATTCTGCTCACCATTATAACCACTAACAGGATTACTATTCTTACCCACAGTCACAAATCCATCTTCATCCCTCTTCACCTCATTACTCTTAACTTGCCCGTTATCTTTACCGATCAAAACATCTTTGTTTTCCTTTGCAGCAATCTCAGACTCAGTTCTTGGCCTAACTTTACAAGACTCGGTAGAATGGCCAAATGTCTTACAATGGGAGCATTGTGGGGGCTTCCATTGATATTTAACAACAAGCTTACCAACCTTGGCAAGTCTGTCACCCATTTGAGGATACTCAATCTCAAGAGACTGAGGGAGTTCATCCAAAGCAGAAACCTCCACCAAGACTCTAGCAAAATCAAGTTTCCCAGCCTTTTTCAAACACCTCTCCTTGGTTAGTCTATCCATAAGCATTGGTCTACCTATACCAGTGAATATCTTATCAATTACATTCCCATTACACAACTCCATAGGAATACCATAAACACACACCCATATAGGGTTAGAACAAGGCTCAACTTTTTCCAACTAAATCCATGCTCCCAAACATTTAACACCAGAGGAATATTGTTGACCATCCAAGGCCCACTTTCCAATACAACTTTCATACCTTCTTCACGGTTAAATTTGAAATAGTAAATACCAAAACTAGTCTTAGTGATATCAGCTATCCCGTGAACTTTCCCATTCTACTCAAATTATCATTAACCACCCTATAGTCCATGGATGTCCCCACAAAGTAACCATAGAGCTGCAATGCACAAGCTTCACTACCCTTTTTAATATCATCTAAAGAGATAGCCACCCTTCTTAAACCATCACTACTCTTAGATACACATTGGGGAAAAACTCATTTGCAATTCCCTCTCTTCAACACCCTTTTTCATCTTTTCAGCAAATGATTCAATGTTAAGAATATCATTAAACTTCACTGCTTTACTACCAAAATTACTAGAGGACCAAACATTACTTGACTTATAAAAAAGACTAGGACCAAACACACCATTTAAGCCAACAATGGGTGTCTTAAGAATGCCCTTACTGGTTTACATATTACCAAACACAAAATCAGAACCTCCATTACTACTAACCACTAACTACCTTATCCTTACTAGTTTTCCTGGTACTTTCAACCTCAGTATGCTTCCCATCAGCCATACCAAGCTTACTAGCACCATTACTAACTGAGAAAGGATCTACAATACCTTCCACCACAAAATCCTTATTCACCACACTATTACTAGGCTCATTAGGAACAACTTCAAACGATTCTATAGGGTTATTGATAAACAAACCATCATTTCCACTAATCAAACAGTAACTATCTTTCTCAACAACATTTTTCACAGTAACATCCCTATCATTACAACACTCGTTAAACACCATCTGCTTAGATATATTCTTATCATAAGACATCCTATCTAAGACCTTAGATAATGTTTCATCAATAACATAACTACTTGAATTAGAACGCTTACCATTACCAACCATAGGTGACGATTCACCTTGACTTCTACCTTTTCCCACAATCTTTGAATTTCTAAGCCTTTTGAGAACAGATCCAGCTCCAACAGACGTAGATCCAGGGGACTGAACCTTAACCTTAGCATGATTCCTCACCCCTTTAGGTCTACCTCTAGGTTTAGCAGAACTATTACCATCAACATGAACAATAGGCTCATGTTTCAAACCCTCAGCCGACATTCCAGTGAGAGCACAAAACTCATCACGAATTGGGTAAGGGGGTTTAAAAGGATCAAGTGGCATAGAAGTAAGTTATTGAGAAAACAAAAATAAAACAAGAGGAGTAACAGTAAAGATTTACAACTATCAACCCTAAATTGCTAGGGATTGAATAGAGTTTTGGGGAAGACGATTTTTCCAAATCGCCGAGAGAGAGAAAAACACTGTTTTTATCAGAAGGCGTGACGATTATTATTAACAATATAAATATACAACACAAAAACCAAATATAAACATATTTACACGATCATTTATAATATTTTTAAATTTTTTCAATCAGTTCTTCTTTCCTATTTACAGACTTCATAAGTTCTTTCATTTGCTTTTGAAGTTTCCTAGCCATGTTGCAGTCTTTAACAATTTCATCCATTAATGAATTTATGAATTTGTATGCCTCAAGCTTTTCTCCATAATAATAACAAAAATACAAAAAAATACAATCATAAACACATTTATATATAGCATATTCATTGAAGATTATTAAATATAAAATACATTTATTGAAATTATTTATTTAATTTAATAAGTTTTTCAAGATATTTATTTTTTATATCAATTGACTTCACCAATTCAGCGACTTTGCATTAAAGAGCAGTTGTAAGATCACAATCATGTTGAATATCTTCTAGAATACACTTTATTGTCTGACTTTGAAGATAAAAGTTTTGTGGATGAATCTTCATTCTCATATGGTAGTTGTTATTTTTCTTTTTCTCTGGATGATGAGCAACTTCTTGCACGCTTTCCTGATATATATATTTTTTATTCTAGATCTTACAATGTTTAATAATTCTCAAATAAATTTTATATTAGATAAAAACTTGATGAGGACATATTTTATCAAATATTTTTAAAATGAGGATGGAATACGTTTAGATATGACTAAATATATATTTGAGTAACTACATTATAGACTTAACTTCTCCCAAATTCCAAGGTGTGTTTATAATAATTATTTAAAATTGTCATTATGCTATCTAGGCGAAAATGTCAATAGCTTGGTTTTTGTCTCGACAATTATTTTCAGTTAGGTCTTCAGAATGCAATGATTGCTAATGATATACAATAAATTATTTTATACTTTTGATTATTTGTATTGTTAATAAATAATGTGGCTGTCAGTATTGAAAAAGATGATTCTTATAGTATGTGTTACAATTTCGTAATATTCCAACGTTTCTGATACATATATTGTGATATCTTTTAAATGTTACAGGATCCGTAATTTTTTAATATGAGTTTCTGATAAATAAATTAGACATTTGATACAATATTTATGTTATCAACATTTTTGAATTTTTTCTTGATAAGTATTATGCTTCAAGAGTGGAACAAATTTTGTATTGTTACTAAATAATGTGGTTTTAAATATTGAAAAAGATTATTCTTATAGTGTGTGTTGCAATTTCGTAATATTTCCACGTTTCTGATACATAAAATGTTACAATACCGGTTATATTTTTTACTATGATTTCTGATAAATAAATTATACATTTGGTGCAATATTTATGTGATTACCATTTTTGAATTTTGTCTTCATAAGTATTATGCTTGAAGAGTGACTTCGTATTTGTATTCCAATAGACAACGTAATTTAAATATATAAATGAAGAAGATAAGTGCCGTTTGTAAAACAATAACAAACATATCCCTAAATTCACGAGATTTAAATTAATACTAAAATCAGTCATATGAATCAGAAACATCTTCATAAATCAGTTATATGCATGACAATTATTTAATCCTAAATCAAACACATACAATCATATGAACCAGAAACATCTTCATAAATCAGTTATATGCATGATAATTATTTAATCCGAAATCAGACACATACAATCAAAATAAAAAAATTTAACGTAACCATTAAATGGCTAAAATGGTTTTGTACTATAAGTATTTAATATGATTACATATAGATTCATATTAGGGCTCCGTATTTGTATTTCAATGGATAGCATAATTTATATCTATATTATATATAACATGAGGCATTTGGCATTAATGCCACCTCAATGCCACATAATCATTTTTCATGCCACATAAGCATTTGTTGTCCAACTAAGCAATATTTTAATCCACTAAGCAATAATATTTAATTTTCGGATTTAATGTATTAATTTTCGAAATTCTTAAGCAATTATTTCTAAAATTCGAATTTAATAAAAAATGACCTTGGTGAGATTCGAACTTGGGTCGTTTGTAGGATTAGTATAAATAACTTGTGTGTTTACCACTTAGGCAACAAGTTATTTTGATAATTATGTTGCATACTATAATATATAAATGGCTATAATTTTATTAGAATCATATAGTAAATAAAATTCTTTGAAATCTGTTTTAGGAATGTATTATCTACAAAACATAATTATATACAACAAATTATATGGTTCATTATATTTTTTCTCATAAACCCTAATATCCTTTTTCCCTCACAATCTCATCTAATGATCTTTTCTGTGTTTTCTTATAGTTTCTTACATTTAGCCTTGGTGACGTGAGATTGTTTACAAGCTGTGTGATTTGATGTTATTTTTTGAAAACTGATGCAGGTATACAATGCTATGGGTGTCAGTTACGTCGGTGATGAAAAAGAAATTACAGCGAAGTATCTCAGCTTGAAGCTGCTGTTAAGATTCAGCCATAGTATGTCACGGGTATATAAATGACTTCTCTATACTTATCTGATTCAGTAAGTGTCGCTGTGTTGTCTTTTAATGTTAGTCAATATAATATGCTGTTGCTTTTAGGATGGTAGCTTCCCTGGTACTGGCAAAATAGATGATATTGGACGTGGGAGTGGTGAAGGAGCAACACTTAATTTACCATTACCAGAAGGTACAGGTGATGTAGGTGTATGTAACAATCAGTCTCTTTCATGCTTCTGTTACATAATGTTATAAATTAAGATCAAACAAGAAACCTTTGTAATTACATTCTTATTGCAAAGCTTTAGAACAACAGTATGAGATAATTGCTTTGGTCTCTGCTTGTCAGGTTTCTAAATCTCTAATTATATAAAAATATAATTTCTTTTATAATATCATCCTTGTATGCAGTCAACTCCTTAAACTGACGGTATATCCAATCTGTAAACACCGTATCTATTCGTCGTTCTATTGACAGAAAACGTAATCTGTTCTGTTGTTGCTGGTGCATTCGCTTGAAATCTACATTGTACATGAACATCAGCACCAGTTTCATAAGACAAAAGTAAGGTACAAAAACTTATGCTGCTTCGTAATCTATTAAACCGATCACATCATATATGATGATGGACGAAAGGATTGCATAGATGAAAATTTATAGATTTATAAATGTGTATTGGAATTTATTACACAGCGATTGACATGTGTTTCGTTTTATGAAGGCTGAAACTGAGAGGGAAGTAGGAGGGTATAAAAGAGTTTCAAACAAACAAATTTGCTTGAAAATCTTTTCACCTAAAGTTCTGGACATGACATTGGTTGATCTGCCTGGAATGACAAAGGTTCCGGTTGGTGACCAGCCATTGGACATTGAGACACAAATCCGAAAAATAATACTTTCATACATCAAGCAGCACGTTGTTTGATATTAGCCGTCACCCCTGCCAATGCTGATTTGGCAAACTCAGATGCACTTCATATTGCAGGCATTGCTGATCCTGATGGTGAGTCTATTAAATACACGTCATGATACTAATATATATTTTTTTCTAGAGCTCATTGTATACTCTATTCTTTTCAGGTAATCGTACAATTGGCGTAATTACAAAGGTATAATAATCGTTACTTTGAAAAATTATTGTATGGTTGTCAAAATTATTGTATGGATAGAGGTACTGATGCATGCAATCTATTGCTTGGCAAAACAATTCCTCTTCGCCTTGGTTATGTTGGTGTTGTAAACCGCAGTCAAGAGGTAACCTAATTTAAATACATCTGAGTGGTTGTTTGTGCAATGGAGATATATCTTTCTTTTAACAGAAAAATATCTGAAGGGATCTATATCTTCTAACATTATTGCTACTTTCATAGGATATCGAACTAAACCGTAGTATACAGGATGCTCTTGCATATGAGGACGCTTTCTTCCACAGTCATCCAGTACGGACCTTTTATACCTACTACTAACACATTTATATCATACTACTAACACACTGTTTTCTCTTGACTAATGGTGTTGCAGATCGTTGTGGCATCCCTCAATTGGCCAAGAAGCTTAATCAAGTATAAACATATACTATGTGCACAAATACCTCTTGTGTTGCGTAAGTTTAATAGTTTGTCTTTTCAGATTTTCGTACAACACATCTGTAAGATGCTTCCGGATTTGAAGTCCAGCATAAGATCTAAATTAATTATCGCTTCGAAGGAGCATGCCTGTTATGGGCACATGCCACGGAAAGTATGTAACTGTAATGAAAATTATACTAAGTAGCTAATGTATATGATTTTCATCAATTTATGAGTCCATGACCAGCATACATGTGAAGTATATATGATAATATACATGATACAATTTTATTAAAAAATCAATGCATCTTTTTTTTCTTTTTTTTTTTTTTTACAAAAAACAATAAGTATATTTATTAAGATCTAAATTGACAATACACTTAACTAAGGCAAAAAAAAAAGTCTTGCCACGATTGATAAAAAGTTACACTTTTGAATCTATTGAAAGCAAACTTGCGAAATTGAAATACGCTTGAATTGACCTTGCTTGAACTTGAATCTTTAATATTTTCCTTGCACTTGAACTAAAATATTTTATGTTGTTGCTAGGCCACTGAATAAGCTGAATGAAGAAGTAAGCTAGGCCGTGGTGCTATGTCCAGTCACATGGTATACTGATACAACAGTAAACAACCTGCAGCGGCTATCGGATCGTCCTGGAATTGATTTACTTAATAAGTTGCATCAGGTTAAATATTTTTAGTTGAAAGCCTAATGAATTGACACAAATGTCAAAAGTGTTAACTGTAAGAATGTGACATACTAATGACTCAATGGCTATGCTAATTAATGACATTTATAGGTAATTAAACATTTTCTAATTTATTCTCAGTTCAACATGATTGTTTAGGTACGTATACAACCGATGTAAGACAAACGGTGTGATCACAGGAAGAGTCGTCGTGAATGTAAGGACGATCACGCAACAATACTCTGGCAACATGATAAGGAAGCTCATATTTGGTAATATGTATTTGGGCAAAGGGAGTGCAGATGGTGTACCTGGGGACGAGGAGATCGAACATGTTGATTCACTTTGTATAATTCTTGATCACCTTTACGCATTCTATGTTACAGATTACATTCCATGGCTGCGTTGGATAACTGACTTTGATGGGCACGAGAAAGTCTTAACGGAGGCTATTCATGCCACAAGGAAGTATCAAGATCCTTTGATTGATGAGAGGATTCAACAATGGAAAGATGGTATTAGAAATGTAGAAGACGGTGTGGAAGGATTTTCAGGTGGAGAGACTCAGATTCTGGAAGTAAAGCCTGGGACCGAAACAATTCTCGGAAGATGCAAAGCTTGCTTTCCAATCCCCAATTAATGGAGCAGGTATAGTAACTAATGATCTTACTTTTATTAATTATTTTCGTTGGTTTCAATCATTCTTTAATGCTAAGAGATGATTATAAATCCTCAAGTAGTTCATCAGCTAACTTTACCTCAGATGATGTAGGTATACACAACTTGTGGAGTGCTCTATATGTTTTCATTACTGTATAACATCTTACCATTGTTAAATAATACTTTGCAGCATCTTAGACATTTTCGGACTAACAATATTTTCGACTATGGTTTTATGTAGAAAACCTGAAGATATTGATCCAGTCCATTGTTTCGGGATTTGAGTTACCACACTGTATGTGCACTTAATGTGGATGATGTGTTTGCAGTGAAAATTTAAGTTTCATATTCTTTTACTCATCAAGTAATATTTGACATGATCCCCCTTTAATGAGATCCTTAACTGACCGTGCTTGCAACCTTGGGAAGCAGGTAATTTCTTATCTTTGTGTCACATGTAAGTGAAAATTTAGGTCGGTTTGTGTTGTGGCGGAGAGTAATGGACTTCTCTGATGAAGTAGGCGGATTGGTTCATCATCTAAAAGTGCAGAGTTAGTTGGAAAAGATGTCAATTATGACATGAATTTGGCCTATCTTTGGATGAGTTTCCCTGGTACCCCTGACAAGTCCATTTCAGGTGTCCATTTAAGGTGTCCATTTCAGGTATCTAATATTTTACAATGTTTGTTATTAATCAACTGTTACTTAATTTATTCATAGGACACCTTTTCAGCCATTTTTTACCCACCTTCATTCGCTACAGTAAAATATGTCAACGATAATTATAAGTCATGCCCGCCCATTGGGCGGGCTTTGAAATCTAGTATATATATATATATATATATATATATATATATATATATATATATATATATATATACATTATATATAAGAGGAGGCATGCCACATAAAATGCCACTTGGCATCCCATAATGCCAAGTCATATTTCCATGTCATCATTATATTTATGTGGCATTTTTTTTATTTTTTTAAATGACATGTGGCATTTTAATTAATATATGTACAATTTTTTTATAAATAAATTGTAGGAGGCATGCCACGTCATAATGCCATGTCATCATTGAATACATGTGGCTTGATAAAATCCGGATTTTATTTTTCCAAAAATTGCATAATGTTGGATTCGAACATTGGTTGTGAATATCTTAAGATTACACATCTGATAACCATTAGACCACACCTTCTTTTGATTATATTTTGCAATGCCAAATGTATAAACCTTTCGATCAATTATTTATGCTACCACATATATCTAATTAAAATTATCAGTTTATCACCCTCTCTAAAAAACCCTATTGCGTTTCAATTCGTAGCCTCTCCAGAAAACCCTAATGTCCTTCTGTTTCATTCATGCACCCTTCATTCCCTTCTATATTCCTAATCTTTTTCTCATATGATCGTAAGTTCATTACACCGTTGTCTCCATTTTCTGTTTTTCCAGTTTCTATAAGTTTACAATTTATTACGAATTTTAATTTTAATACAGGTTAAACTTATTTTAGTTTTTTTCCCTGTTTTAGCAGTTTCACATGTCAATCCATAAGGAAGACATAAAGAGATCGAATTTTTTGTTGATAAAGGTATTTGTGGTTCTTTGTTACGTTATATCAAAAGCTTCTCATTGTAGGTGAGTTTAATAGGTGTGTCATTATCTATAAATTATCTTACATGTCCACAACCATATGAATGCTAAACATGTAATTATTATTTGAACTATTATCTTACATGTCCACAACCATTGATGGTGTTTTGGTGTTAACCAGTAGAGTTCCTAAAAAAATGGCTTACGAATAAACTCGAATGGATATCAAGGAATCAGGATCATCATCATAATTTCGATGGAACTCGGTTGAAGTTATATTGATCTAACACAAGGTATGTTATGCCTACTTTAACTACATTAGCATGAACTCTTATTTGTATAACTGTATGTTTATGCAATATATGGTATAATTGAGCTTGATGTTACAGGTTTGGTATAATGTCTGCTATGGCATATAAAGCCGCATAGATGGTTAAGTATGGGACAAAAGGGCATTGAAAAAGATTGGAATATGTATCTGAATACCCTTTTTAGGAATTTAAATTTCTGGGACACTATGGCAAGTGAAGTTTAAAAACCTATGAAAATGTTTCCCAGGGCATTATTATGGGTGCAATTGAGCTTGATCAAACCCAATGGGATTCGGGTTACATGGTTAAAGATATTTCTCAACATCAGGTCAGTTCTCTCATCTATAGGTTTATACTTAATTTAGTAATTTAGCAAATCAAAACACTTAATTTACCCTTAATTCAGCTTATTATGGGTGGTATGGTTAGTTATCTGAAGATGTTGAGCTAGCTGAGATTACCCTTGAAGAGATTGAAAGCCGACTAGGATCTCTCATATTCAAGAAGATACTATTACCCAGTTGAAGAGTGCTGCTTGGAAATAGCGGCTTGAAGCAATTACCTCACTCAAAGAACAAGTTATTGCACTCCAAGAACTCGACCAGTTGGTTGAGATTCTAATCCGCTTACTCTGCACCATTCCTGGCTGGAGTGATAAAAATGTGCAGGTCCAGCAATAAGTCATCGAAGTTGTTAGCCATATAGCTTCAACTGCAACAAAGTTCCCTAAGAAATGTGTTGTAGTATGCATAGCAGGTATTTGTGAAAGGGTTGCTGATATTAAGACCCGTGCCCAAGCTATGAAATGCCTGACCACTTTCTCTGAAGTAGTGGGCACAAGTTTTATATTTGAAAGAATGTCCAAGATAATTAAAGAGCATAAAAACATTAAACTTATCTGTGCATTACACAAATTTGTTGGTCCTGATATCAAAGCATTCCTGTCAGATGTCAAGCCTGCCCTTCTTAGTGCAGTAGAGGCTGAGTGTGAAAAAAATCCTTTTGAGGGTGCAGCTGCTGCACCAAGGAAGAGTGTCAAGGCATCTGATTTGGTATCATCTGTCTCTGGTGGTGGGCTGGATCGTTTGCCACGTGAGGATATTAGTGGAAAGATAACACCAGCGCTCTTGAAAGGATTGGATAGTTCTGATTGGAAGATGCATTTGGAATCTATTGAGCCAGTTAATAAAATCATTGAAGAAGCTAACAAGCGTATTCATCCTACCAGAACTGTGGAATTTTTTGGGCTCTTAGAAATCGGTTATATGACAGCAACAAAAATTTAATCATGGCTCCAACACCAAAAAAAAAAAAAAAAAAAAGACAAATTTCAAAACCCATAATCAACATATCATTCACACTAAAAATAATTCACGTCATAGGTTATTGTAGAATGTCTTTTTGTCACTGTTTAATATTAGTGAGATGTAGATTGATGTAGTTTTGTATTATATGCAGGTGATTCACTTCGCCTTGATTCTTCGAGTGCCGATGACATCGAGAAGCTTGCCATTAATGAACTTTTTGAGGTGAGGAGCTATTTATTTAAAATTTACATTTGTTTTCTTTTGGCTACTTTGACACAACCTCTATTATAGAATATGAAGTCGTTTCCTCTTAATGGGTCAATATCTGATTACTTGAAATTAACCTTTAATGTGTAGGTGGATATTTAATACATTTGGATGACATAGAACCCATTTGATCACTTGAAATCAGTTTCCTTCTAACTACTTTTTGAAAATTTCTAATTTTTTGATTCATTTGGGATGAAAATTTAATCTGATGTGACCCGTTCAGAAGGAATTGGGTCGAAACTGACAACGCATGCAGGTTAACTGATTTATTAGTGTAGAGTTTATGTTATTGCAGGTTCATTCTTGAACTTCAACATGCTCTATCTCTTCTATCAAACAATTCACGGGATTAAAACGAGTCAGATTTTGGTGGCTTTGACTATACCATGCATACAAATGGTCCCAACATGGCTCAACCAAGGATGCATTCGGCTAGACACAGGTTGCCACTTCTGTCACCTCGGTACCGACACTAACAGTTAGTTGATCCCCACATTTAGTGCATCCATTCCCAATAATCTCACATCCTAGAAGCATGGTATGGAATTCAATATGTCAATTTAATGGATGAAATCATGTAGCCTTCTTTAGATTATCATTGCACTCATGTTCTATTGTATAGTTTCAAGCTGGTGAGGTCGAAGTGATTGCACTTAAATGTGATAATTCTTTTGTATGCGAGTTCTTAGACGAATCTAATAAATGACCACATGTCTGAGCCTGATGCATCAACTCTCTAGATAATGCTTTTGGAATATAAATATTATATATACCTTTTCCAAAGAATTAATTGATGGTAAAAAGTTTTATGACACTAACGTTTATATCCTTAAGTTTTTATATGTCACATGGATTACTTATGTAATTTGCTCTAATATAAAAAAATCAGCGGTTAACCAGTTTTACCCACCATAGAACTCACCATTTTCAACCTAAACTCATACATAAGCTTTACTCATCTTGCCAGACCAACTCATTCTTTAACCGCTACATGTTTATTCTGATTGCATAATGTATTCCGACTACTGTCTAACGACCTGCTCATTTGGTTGTCTGCTGTAGCCTCAACTTCTTGGTAATAAATGGACAAAAACTGAAATATCAGTTGTAGCAGGAGAGTTGTCTTTAGTAGCAGGATTAATTGTGTGGGCGACAATGTTTCCTAGAATAAGACAAAAGATGTTTGAAGCTGAAAAAATTGAAAACGTATACATAGTAATTAACTTATGTTTTCATCATGCTGTTTCATCCCTCAAAACAATATCAAAATGCAAGAACATGTTAAATACCAATGTTCGTGTTCTGTGTATCGAAGAGAATACTGATTCTGATTAGGATTTTGATGATATGAGATTAATTCTAAGAAGAGGGTCTGAACTCAGGATGAAGACATCAGATGGCAAATGGATTTTGATTGTTCGTATTCATTTTTAAATCTTTTTTTCTTTTTGTGAGTATAGCTAATCTTGATTGTAGACTTGTGTGCTAATTCCTTCCATTTTTTTACAGGATAATACTTGATTAGATCGGTTTATGTAGTTCTTGATCATGAAGCCAAGGTACTACATATTAACTCATTAGGCGATATAACCAAGGTACTACAGATTACGTCTCTTGCCCTCCTTTTAGGCACGTTTATCTGCGTGTATGTACATATGTTTCCATTGAAAGTCTTAATGGCATTACATTATCTGAATCGGTTTGAATTGTATTGTTACAGGTCCCAATAGTGAGACTACCTCTCAGTTACGTATGAAGGCCCCTACTTAACAGATTTCAACATTGCTACATACAGAAATATAGTTGTTGCAATGGAGGTAATATATATATAATGATGAATCGATCACTCAAATGGCGATCACCGTGAAAAAATAGTCTAACAAATCTCAGAAAATGCCAGCACCAGGCTTCGTTCGGGTAAGGCTAACCAAAGATCATGTGTGGTTTCGTATTTATGCAGTCATTAATAGTTCTAGCTGCTATCATGCAATTTAGAAACTCTGTTGTACAATACACCTATTCAAGCTCTATTATTATTAAAAATTATTATTTGAAGTAGTTTACGTTTCCTATTTTTTTTATAAATAAGGGATGAGCATGGGAACCATGATCATGAATCGTATTATGGAGACTGGAATACTGTAAGCTTGGTTCAGGTAAGAACACTGATGTTATTATTCTCAATAATTGTACATATAAGAAAACTAGGTAATTGTGTATTTTATTTTGAAGTATTTGTAATTAGTAACAGTTTTAACCTACAGGCAATGGAACACTTGGTTACACCAAATGATTCGGAGTCCCGAAAATTGTCTTTAAATGATAAATAAGGACAGACCAAGTCTTTAGAAAAAAGACCCGCACCACGTGAAGCTGGATGTAGAATTGAAGGTTTTGTAAGAGTAAAGAAGATAATGCCTTACATTATAGTAAAAAGATCATCCTGGTATGATGATCTCCTCTTTCTTACCAAAATGTGTTTAAATATAGGCTAACTGAATTAGAAAAAGAAAAGAAAACAACGTCAGTCAAATTTCTGGTTTCCCATAACCAACTATTTTTATGCTAGGAAAAACCATCAAAGTTTCAAAAAGTTGGATCACGGTAAATTGACCGCGTTATGTAAAAATTGATGCAGAATGTTTCAGTAACTTTGACCATGTTGATCATAAATGAGGTATGTTTGGATCAGAAAATTGCAAAATTGGAGTAGACCAGGTAACCGATGAAACGAACAGACTAAAGGGCGAATGGGTATATCGGGTATTCATTTTTATCTGACTGTATATGAAAGGTACTATTTTCACATATTAGTTATAGTAACGTTACATTTTCACATATTAGTTATAGTAACGTTACATTTTTCATGGTTTGGTTTTAAATATTTTTTGTGCTGTTTTTATTCTCGCTATTTCACATATGTTGCAAGCAGTAGCCACGACGCGAATGGTGGCAAGGCACTTGATGCTAACGTTCATGTCATGGATATTGTCAGTGTTACTTTGGTCACAAGTGCAGATGCCTGCTCTTCTTATTCGAAAAGTAACGAATGCAAGTCAATTGAAATCTCAAATACAGCTCGTCCAGGTTCGCAAAGCTTGAGGAGAAATGGCTGCAGCTTTTTCCAAGAGTTATTGAAGAGGTAAATTTTTAGTCCAAGACTCAATAGCTTTACCATCTAATTCTCTACTATGGATGTGTAGATTCTTTGGCGGCCGTGTAAAGAGACATATGTATATCGCTTTGCGTTTGCTGATGCAACCTGTTTATTCCATTATTCTTTACTATGAATTTACGATCAATATTTTCTGCAATTGAAGTGTTGAGCATGTTAGATTCTTTTTTTGTATGTGAAAAAAGTCTACGTATGGTGGCTCTCCTACCACGACTATAGTGTAGTTAAAAGTGTTGGACTTAAATATCCTTGTGAAACGAAGTGCAGGTATTTCTAAAATAGCAACGTTCAACATTACATTATCGTTTTATCTTTGTTGGTAACCTTGCTTCCTGATCTATCACTAACTAATTTCTTAATTAAATAATAGTGTTGACATCGATGGTTACAAGTCAGTTGATGACATGCTTTACAACCCGAAAGCTTAAAATTTGTGGGGAAACAAGTTTGGTTTCATACAGGTTTCGGTACCCAAGCAAAACCAATCAGATGACCAGTCCTTGAACCCACTAAAATTTCTTTATGAAGCTTAGCCAAAAGAGAAATGAGGAATATATCTCACTAGAATGCTACTTGAATCAATTAGAAAATAGAGTGGCACACCGGTGGCGGTATGTCTACTATGTTTTAAGCACATATATTTCTTTTTGTATCCTATAAATTGTAAGGTTGGTGCAATCTTATTGTTACACTTCTAAAGGCTGCAGCTAAATACCTCTTTCAAACAAAACAGAATGCAAGCATGGGGTTGACAAATTTGACTGGCCCCCGTTGACAAAATGGTCCGTAGGTGGTCAGACTTTCAATGGCTTTTCCAGCATGATATTCAATGTTCCACAAGTATCACCATTCCTACTTTTTTAGTGAAAGCTATCAATTTTCTACAAAAAAGTCATTTGTACCACATAATAGGACACTATTCAAATTAACAACTATTTTCTTCTATGTTAATTTTTGCAGCGCTTTAAAGTAATGATCATGAGTTACATGAACTGCTCAGGATGGTGATAAGAAACAAGAAAGGAATCATAGATCATCTGAAGCTTAACATATTAAACAGGCTTATTTGATTCTCAAGGCAGCACTAAATTCTAAAAGAAATGAAAACATCATACCAAATAATAACAAGCTGTGAGGATTTCAACTTAAAATATCTTCTAGATTTTGTATGTTGCATTTTATAAACTAACCAATTGTTATTTCATGTAATTTTATTATGAATCAGTTTTAGAAACTATTATTTAACAATTACTGACTAATAGCAATGTTGCTTCTTGTCTCAAGGGAAAAAACTTAAATTTACTGTTTCATTGTACTATATTAATTACATTTCATGATATGGACTAACAAGTTAGAAGCTTATTGAAAATTTACTAAGCTCTGTTTTGTGGCCTTAAGAGCTTATGGGCTTGAGGTATAAAGTTTTTAGGGTCAAGTGAAAAAGCTCATAACCTATAAAAGTGAACTTATGAGCTTATAAAACTCTTAATAAGCTTATAAGCATAATAAATAAGCTTATGGAAACATTCGATTAAACATGAACATAAGTTCATAAAGTGGTTATGATATATAACCCGAGTCAGATAACTTAATAGGCATATACATAAGGGCTTAAATAAACACCCTTTTGTGTATAATGCATCATGTTCGTAGTAGTCATTAGAGATATACTTTATAACTAATTGTATCTTTATGATACATTGGCTTATGTGCAGCTGCTGGGAACTTTTATAGCCGTATTTCAAGAGCTCTTGCTCCAATGCCTATCATTATCTGTGTTGCAGGTAAGTTCAAGTTTGGAACACCATATGAAAAGATTGGGTACAACAAGGTAAGAATTTTTTATATGTGTTTATCGGGCTGATAGTTATACGCCATTAGTATCTTTATATTAGAATTATGAGCATTTGTTTTTCAGGTCTTTGATGTGTAGACCTTCGCCAGTGGATATTGGAAGGTGTAGTTGTGCTATTGTGAAAGAGAAGTCTTTAGATAGGCTAACCGGGCAGAGTCTTTACACTCTTTACACCAAATCATATACAACCGTATGCAAGTTATGTTATATGTTTTTTATTATATAGGTCGAAACCCTTTCTCTTTTAGATATTCCGCGAAAGTGTAATGAAATATGTTATGTTGATTTCAGTTTCAAGTTATATATTTGTTCATTTTTTACAAACAAAAGTGTGTCTTATGATTTTTATAAACAGTTATAGCACACGTGTCTTACGTGTTGATATTTGAATTTTTATTTACCTTTTAGGTGGTATAGCAAATATGCCTATATATATATATATATATATATATATATATATATATATATATATATATATATATATATATATGCAATAACTAATCATTCATAATCAGATCGTAAAAGCCAAAGAAGAGGCTCTCGGTAGAAAAAATATTTTGGAAAAGGTTAAGAAGTGTATAAACACATGTTATACACGTTATTATAATTGTTTGAAACATTCTATGTTGTCATACAAATTTATTAGCTTCGGTCCCTTACAATCTAATATCTAATTTGGGTATGGTAAATACACATATTCAACGACATACGTTGTGTATAAAGAAGCTTTATTTCGAAATTGAACTAAAAGCATATACTTTGTAATGGCGGATAATTTATTAAGTTTCATTTCCTCTAATCGGATTACCATTAATTTCTTTTTGTTCTTTATTCATTGTATAGTTCGTAAATCATTAACAGTTACTTAATTTATTCCTTGGACACTTTTCCAACCATTTTTTTACCCACATCCTTTCGCAGTAGTAAAATATGTCAACGATATTCATAAGTCATACCCGCCCATCACTCATTAACTTTTATTTTCTCATATTGGATGAAAATTTATTTCTTTTCGTTCTTAATACATTCGAGGTATGTTTTGACACATTTTCTATCCTGCTGATATGGCCACCTAATAAAACTTATGAATTTCTGTAGGTTTGTGATGGCTTAGTTAGAACCGGAAAAGATGGTACATTTGCTACAAACCTTCATTCGGAATCTACTTATTAGTGTTCGGATTGATAATAGACATCCTTAAGGACATCATGGAGATTAGGTTGATATGGAAATATATGTTCCCACTGTATCGGCACAAACAACATAAACACATTGTAGATTTTCTTTAATAAAAACAAAAAATTAATAACAAAAATGAAAACTTATATTATCCTATTATGAATATAATTGTATTGTAGAACAGTAAAATAAACTACAAGAATCAAATTCATATTTATATATCTTTATATTCGTAAAGTAATTCATTCAAAGAAAAATCAAAAGTCATACCCGTCCATCGGAAGGGTTTTGACACTAGTATATATGTATATATATATATATATATATATATATATATATATATATATATATATATATATATATATATATATATATATATATTAAAAAAAATGAAGAAGATAAGTACTGTTTGTAAAACAATAACAAACGTATCCCTAAATTCACGAGATTTAAATTAGTACTAAAATAACAAATTAAGAGATTATATCGTCATATGAAATTAAAACATTATTTTTGTAAAAATAAGTTTCGTATACAATACAAATCTTCAAACTTAATAATACTCCCTTCATCCCATAATAATTATCCATTGACTTTTTTGAGTTTTTTTTGTTCAACTTTGACCATTAATATTTTTATTTGTGTTATATAATACTTGATAAAAATTATACCAAATGAAAATACATTTAAAACCCAATCTATTCATATATTTTTAAAGAGAAAGTCATCAAACTTCTAGCAGAATGTGGCGTTTGAAAGACTCTTTTATTACGTATGTGCTTTGTAGCAACGGTAAAGGCTCAGAAATCATAAACTTCGAAACTGCATTAAAAAAAATTCTGCTTAGACCTCAGCCATCACTTCATCTACCTCGATCGTCTCGATCTTCACTTTTTTCTTCTTACTTTTCATCTTAAACACCTCAGCCTTCAAATGAAAAGCTAAAGATATTAGCTCAATTAGTCATGAAGAAACAACTTGCTTTAGGTCTGAATCAATTATTTAGAGTAAATTACACCGTTCGTCCTTGTGGTTTGCGTTGACCGCAGGGTTTCGTCCTTTGACCAAAAAAGTTGCACCGTTCGTCTTTAAGTGTGAAACGTTATGCACCGTTCGTCCCTCCATCCAACTGGGCCCACCAAATCCCACTAACGTCAGTTAAGTAAGGTTTTTAAAAGGGTATTTCCGTCATTTCCCAAGTACATTGCATTTTTACCCACTACTTTATCTTCTTCCTTAACTTCATCTTCAAACTATAGCCACCCACCATCATTTTCTTCCACATATATCAGCTACCATCACCTTCATATCCAAAAACCAATCATCACCATCCCATTTTAGCACCACAATCATTTTCACATTCACTACCCACCACCAAATCTACACATTCATCATCAAATTAAAATACCATGTTCAAAAACTAATAACCCACCATCATAATCTACACAAACCCATAACAAAAGCTCAAATAAGAAATCTTAACTTCAAATAAATTATGAGCTTTTTCAAATAAGCAAAAAGAAGGAATAGAAAAATAAAATAAGCCGAGACATAAGCTCGAAACGAGCACCCTCTTGGGGCTGTGACCGACAGAAACAAAAAAACACCCCTGGTGGTATCTTTCCAGTAGAGGACCAGGATTAAACAAACACCTTTGTAGGTTGTTTTGGTTCACCGAGAACAAATAAACACAACCCTCTTGGGTTGGTTTGGACCGTGCACAAACCAAACACCAAGCGCACCCTAATCGGGTTGTGGTGTGGGTCCGTATAAACAAACCAGACGCACCCCTGTGGGGCTGCTATTACACATAAACAAACACCCCCTTAGGTGTTAGACTGAACCAAATCAACACCCTATGAGTTTCTGTGGTGGGTTGCAACGATTAAACCAAGCTCACTCGAGCTGGTGCCGAGTTTGTGAGCTAACGAAGCATAACCACAAGGTAACTAGCAGAAACGACCCACATAACTTACCCACTCACTGAGTTGACTCACTGAGTCGACTCAGTGAGTTGACACAGCCAACGAATCAAAGGTCTATCCACACGAGTTGTATAAAAAAAACATTTTCAATATCTTTTAAACCACGAAATCCTTGTTAAACTTCTTTGTATATACAATCGGTTAAAAAAAACGAGTGGTGGGGGATTTGCGGTATGTCTCAGAAACGACCCAAATGTGCTCCTTTTTTTGTCCAAGTACTCCAGAAATACTCTCGTTCTCTTGATCTACGCATCGATATCAAAAACTACATCGCCGGAATTTTGGCCGGAAAACGGTGCGGCGCCAGAAATTAGAAATCCGGTGAGTGTGTGTGATATTGTGAGGGGAAACCCTAAAAAAATCTTTTGTATGCCAAAAGAAAAGACTTAAATTACTATTTTACCCTCATGGTTAAGTGACTTAACTGACGTTAGTGGGATTTGGTGGGCCCAGTTGGATGGAGGGACGGACGGTGCATAACGTTTCACACTTAAGGACGAACGGTGCAACTTTTTTGGTCAAATGACGAAACCCTGCGGTCAACGCAAACCACAAGGACGAACGGTGTAATTTACTCAATTATTTATGTTGTTTTACCTATAAGAATTGCCACCTCGTATTACATAATCAATAACTATATGAAAATCTGGAAAAATAAAAATTAAAAAAATACATTCGCAAATAAAATCATCAATTCACAATCACTTCCACTATTTTCATTAGTAAACTAATAAAATAACCTCATGATGTATCTATCATTAAAGACATATTAATCACTTTAATAAGAAACAAATAACCTCATAAAGCACAATATTTATAATTACATTGACAGATAATCATAAGATCATCCATCACTATCAAACATTTCCTCACCTAAATATCATCTTAAAGTTTCAAATAGGACTCCCTCCCTTAATCTGATAAACAAACAGGAACAAACTAACATACATAAGGTCCATGAAACGACTTAACAACAACTTGTGGTGAATCCTTGCGCATGTAGGCAACCACAAATAAAATGGTGTGTGTGTTTTCTTGTGTTGGGTTTATCTTTGGTTGAGCAGATGAATGAGTCCCGTTTGGTTTTTCTAAACACTATCCGCCATCCCATTTTTATTAACAACTTTGACTTTGACCAGTTTTTTTTGTTCATCTTTGACCATTAATATATTTATTTGTGTTATATAACACTTATGAAAGTTATACCAATGAAAATGCATTTAAAACACAATATATTCATATTTTTTTTCATCAAGTATTATATAACACAAAAAAATAATAATTATGGTCAAAGTTGAAGAAGAAAAACTAAAAAAGTCAATAAAAGACAATAATTTTGGAACGAAGGGAGTATTTTAGTTTGAACCCTTAACAATTAAAGAATCACAGTCAACCCCATGTGTATTATTTATTTTTGTCAAATCAGTTTAAAAAACGAAATTATGACTACTTTGACCAAATTGGATTCAATTTTGACTTTCAATTAACCATTCGCGTCGTTTGCCTTTGTCTACGTGGCAAAATCAAGCTTTACTATTGGTTCAATTTTTTATTTCAGTGAGAAAGGTTATGTACATAAAAACACTCATAAATGATGTAATTCTTTTATTATATAAAAGATAAAAAATAAAAAATTACTATTACCTAACGATAAAGATGTAATTCGTCTAAGCCTCAATGTATATCTTCTTCTGATTTAAACTAAAGACTCCTAAACAAAGTAATACAATTATTATATTTAAAGCATGCGTATCTTCACCTTCCATATATATTAGATATATAGTAAGAATGTGGTATTAAAATAAGCAAAAACCTACGTCTAATCACATTATATATATACTATATAGTTATTGAAACCTAAACCACAGAGATCGACAATGGAGGTTCATGTTCCACATGACGTCATATTGAACGACATACTACCAAGAGTTCCAACCGAATCTGTTTGTCGTTTCAAGTGTGTTTCTAAAGAATGGCACTCGTTCCTTACGTCGGATATGTTTCAAACCATGCATGCGCATAAGCGCCACCATAAAAACAACGATAAACTTCTGATCTTATCTAAAACAAAAACATCATGCGAGTTTACCACCATCGACTGTGAAGAGCCACCGAGTGTTAAGGGTTTAACTCCCACACGCCGCCCTTTACCACCATTCGAAGGCATCACTCCTAGTAGTAGTTGTAGTATTCTAGCTTCTTTTCATGGATTGGTGTGTCTAGGCATATATGAGATAGGCATATATGTATACTCTGGTCTAATCTTATGGAATCCTTTGACGAATGAGTATAAGAGGTTGTCCAAATCTGATTCTCACAAGGAATGCAACAATATTTGGAGTTGCTATTCAGATTTCGGATTGTATTACAGCTGTTGTCAAGATGACTACAAGCTTGTATTTGTAAATTTTTTTGACAAGAATGTTTACATATACTCGTTAAAATCAGACTCATGGAGAAAAGTAGATGTCTTTCAAAATATAAAGTTACTTTATCCTGGATGTTGGAGTAAAGGTACTTATTTAAATGAAAATCTCTACTTCTTACAACAAGGCTTGGACAAACGGTTAAGATCAATTATAAGGTTTGACACAAAAACTGAACGGTTATCAAAGATAGAAACTCCGAATGTGGATGTTAATTCAGATGCATGGCCTTATGTTGCCACTATTATGGTTAAAAGTGATTGCATTCATGTTTGTGTCAAGTACTCGTATAACATTGAGATAAGTGGCTTTGAATGGACCTGTATTAAGTTGTGGAAGTTGGATGAACATGGGAATATGAAAGAAGTGGTAACTTATCAACTAAGGCCGCAAGTTTATGATATTGCTAGCTCTCTGATTCCATTCCACGGGAATATGAAAGAAGTGGTAACTTATCAACTAAGGCCGCAAGTTTATGATATTGCTAGCTCTCTGATTCCATTCCACTTAATGAAGAACGGAAACTGGCTCATGAGGTCTTGTGACAATCATCATATTTATACAGTAGATCTCAGAAAGAAGATGCACATCAAAGACAAAGGCAAAGGCAACATCTATGACGACTTTGAGTATGCGAAAGTTAGAGTACTGGATGATAATACTAATATAGTTAGATACATTGAAACGTTCGTGTCACCCAATCGATATATGAAGTAGCCATCAGCATCATATTTTTAGTTTAGCATTGATTATTGTTCTTTTTTGTTTCCAGACAGATATATAACAACCTTTTATTAATCGTCACGTGAAAAAATCATACAATTACGACGATAATTAAATTATTTTTCGATAAATGGACACTTTTATATACTTTCAGAAAACCTTTTTTTCAATTTTTTTTTGTTAATGTTGAGATTTACATCTGAAGAAAATCACATGTGATTAGTAATTTTTAAAATCACATATGATTTTATGAAATCACATGTGGTTTATTAAATCACACGTGATTCTTAACATACAAATCAAGTGTGATTTATGTTGGGTTTTTGGTTCCTTGGATCAAGAATTATTCTAAGTACTGGAACTACGGACAGAGTTGATATAACCACGGATAGAAGAATGAAACCACGGATGAAGAAAAACCGCGGCTAGTAGTATTGTGTAATTACGGATAGACTATTGTAACCACTGCTAGTCTTGTATAGTCGGTTTAGTATTTTGTATTAGATAAATATGGAAAAGATATTTATCTTGTAGGTTACGTATTGTATAATGTAAAGGACTCCTTAGCCTATAAAAGGAGGTCCTAGGTTAGATTAGATATACGTATGTTTTATATCTAAGGTCGATACACTTCAAGGTTGTAAAACCCTAATACTGATTAGAGTATTCGTATTAATAATAATATTGAGGTGTTGAATGTTTACTGTTGTTCTTCTTAAGATTAAGTGTTAAATTCCGCGTGATACTTAATAAGCTTTTGTTTAAAGTCAGTTTCTATATTAGATCGTTTGCTCAACTGGGATCAACAAGTGGTATCAGAGCTTGTGATCTAGAAATTGTAACCAAGAAGAAGTTCTATTCAAGAAAGCTAAGATGTCTGACGAAACTCACATGGTGACTGCATCAAAGGTTCCCATGCTCAAGCATGGTGAGTATCAAATCTGGAGAATGCGAATGAGGCAATACATTCGTATGATTGACTATGCCATCTAGGATGTCAGTTTTTGGGAAGCAAACTAATTTCATGGCAGTGTAAAAAGCAAACTATTGTGGAAAATTCTACAACTGAAGCTGAATATGTGGCTGCTGCTAGTTGTTGTGGTCAAGTTCTTTGGATTCAGAATCAATTGCTGGATTTTGGGTACAATTTTATGCATACTAAGATTTACATTGATAATAATAGTACAATTTGCATCATTAAAAATCATGTTTTACATTCTAGAACTAAACATATTGAGATAAGGCATCATTTCATTAGAGATTGTAATGAGAAAAGGCTAATTCAAATGATAAAAATCCATATTGATTTCAATGTTGCTGATCTTCTCACCAAAGCTTTTGATGTGGGGAGGTTTCAGTACCTTGTTGTTAGTATTGGAATGATTAATCTCTAACTCTCAACTTGTTTTGTAAAAGTTTGTATAAGTATTGGACTGTTATTATGTAATCTTAGTATTGCTATTTTTGTTTCTAACCACTGATAGTTGTGTTCAAACCACTGTTTGTTGCTCTGTGTTTCCACTAATCATTTTGCAGATAAACGAAAGTTCATTATAGAAGCAACATAAGTACTGAAGTTAAATTGTTCATTCATTCAATAAACAGTTTACAGCTTACAGCTTACAGCTTACAGCTTACAATGAAACTTCAAGTGCAAATTTAAAGACTAGTTCTATACATGATTTCCTACTACTATCCTAGCTCATATCATCTATTCCAACTGCTGGATATGCATGACCAGGATATGCATGACCAGTATGATGAGCTAAGGATCAAAATGGGAAGGATGGATTGATGAAAACGAAGATGATGAAGATGAATACAGTAGATGAAGCACAAAGGACATTGTCATATCACACATTCATCTACTGGTTTCACCAAAAAGCATCACTCCATCTTCCTTTTACCCTTCCCCTTAACGATATGTGAAGAAGCACCACAATCTGGTGCAGGAAGACCAAGAACCACCTCTCTGTCCTTTGGGAGTGGTGGATTTCTTGCTCGTGGTCTTGGTTGGGGTTGGGATGATGAAGGTTTGGAGTGTGAAGTTCTCTTCTTAGTGGTGTAATCAGAGTCATCAGAAGATTCACTTGGATTCACCACACTATCATCTTCAGATGACAGAAGAAATGGGGATTTTCCTGGTCGTGGTTCTTGTGGAGGTATGTAAAGATGCCATGGATCAGACTTTTCACTTGATGATGATGATGATGAGGAGGAGGATGTTAGATCAACGACTTCTGGTTTATTCCAACTGGGATTCCACATGGTGATTGTGGTTGATTGTGGAATTTGGAGAAATTAGGGTTTTGATTTTAATTGGTGTGTGCGTTATATGAGATTTGGGTTCTTTTTATAAGCAGAGATATGGCTTATGTAAGTAAATGAGGGGCAGGTTAAATGTGGTTGAGGAGTTAATGAGTTCATTGGGCTTTGGACTAATATTAATACTGGAAGTTGACTATATTGACTTACCTTTGCTAAACCACGGATAGGTCATTTGGAACCACTTCTGGCTTTTTCTAACCACTGATAACAATAACTTTCTTCTCTGTGTTTGGTTTTTGTTTTTGTCTTGCAGGTATGAAGGATTAGTGTACCTTTGGAGCTGGTGATATGTTAGCTGCCAGTGTTTGTTAAAAAAAAAAAAAATTGTGTAAACCTTCATATTTTTGTGAGATCTCTCTTATTTTGACACATATTTGCTTGATGTATCTCTTGGACATCTGGTTGAAGTAAAACAATGTATCCACTGATGATGTGTTTCAAACCACGAATAGCAGTTCTGAAACCTCTGATAGACTGTTGCTTGATTTTGGATACTACAGGGGCTGTTTGGTAACTTTGGCAAAAGTATATTTCTCTCCCCAAATCACGGATGGATCATTTAATTGATCTTCAAATCACTTCACCTTGGCGCTCTTCATCAACCCTAATCACTTTACTTTGCCTTATTCACAAAACCCATATCATACCCATCAATAATCACAATGGCGGAAAAGTATTCCAACACACATAACCTTGTTGCTAATCTCACCAAAAACGATCGATCTGAAGGTTTTCATCAAATGATTGATTTCCTCATTCACAGTCCTATTCACTATGCCTTAACTGTCACACCAACCATTCTTAAAGCCTACATACGTCAGTTTTGGAAGAATGCTAAGCTTGAAGAGGTTGAAGGAGTAGAAGTGTTTAGTACTGTTGTGGATGAGAATGCTATTTTGGTTAATGAGGATATCATTAGAAGGGTTTTAAAGCTTGATGATGCTGCTGGTATTGATAATATTTCAGATGTTGAGATTGTTGCTGGTTTAGAAAGGTTAGGATATACACACAGGGGTGATAAGGTACAATTTTTTAAAAGTTTGTTTTCAACACAATGGAAGTTTCTTATTCATATCTTGTTGATGTGTATGAGTAATAAGACCACTGGGTTTAATGACTTTCCTTCAAAAATTGCTACTGCTGTTATTTGTTTGTCTGATGGAAGGCAGTTCAATTGGTCTAGGATGATTTATGAGGGGTTAGTACAAAACATTAGGAAGAAGGGTAAATACTATTTGTATCCTAGGTTTGTTCAACTTATTGTGGAAAGTCAAATAGATGAACCTGTTGAGCATTCTAGAGAGTATGAAGTACATCATATGCTTCCTAAGGTTTTTGCACATATGAGGAATCAGAAGCCAAATGTACAAATTAGAGATGTTCCTTTATTTCCCCATATGCTTACTTTGCCTACTGATTCTGAGTTTGATGAAAGTCTTGAATCACAACCTTTAGTCACTGAACCCACTGCTAGTACATCTGAACCCACTGCTAGTACACCTCAAACCACTGTTAGTGACACTCAACCTACTTCTAGTCAAACCCAAACCACTGTTAAACCAATTGTATGGACTAGGAGACTGAAGGGCACCAAGCTACCTCAGGCTGGTGTTAGTGGTGTTGTTAATGAGGCTGTCACATGGAGTGGAGGTGACATGATTGGAAGGGCTTCCACTACTGATTCATGCTATGATGCTGGTCAGGATAGTGGAAACATAAATAAGACCCAACCTTTGGCAACTCCTAATGTGGAGAGTTACTTGGAACTTAACACAGGTGGAGGAATCCCTAGCCAACTGGCTATTAAAGGGTGCATAGATGAGCAGGCAAGGTCTGGTTCTATGTTTACTTTATCTAAGGATTCACCTCTCGGAGCAGTTAACACAGCTCGAAGTGATGAGGATAGTTTGGAACATGAAACTGAATTGATGGATCCTAAGCTGGTACATGATGACTTTTCCAATGAACCACCTCTCGGACCAGTTCACACAGGTCGAAGTGGGGAGGATATTCTTTAACGTTTTAATGAATTGACAGATAAATGTGCCAAAATGGAGGAAACAATCTCAAGTCTTCAGGAGCTGGCTGTGTTTCAGGGTAAAGACATTAGGCGATTGAAGCACAGGGTATTGGTTTTGGAGAAAATAAGAAGACCTGGGATTGCTGTTTTGAGAACTATGAGAAGGATGAAAAAGAAGGTGGACTCCTCTCCAGCTCTGAATATGGAGGATGTATCCAAACAGGGGAGGAGTGAAGGCATGAATTCAGGGGAGGCTATTGATGTATCTATGGAAGAAGATGTTGATAGTGGAGATAAAGAATTTTTGGTATCTGATAAAGATGGGAATGAGGCAGTTCTTGAAAGTTTGAAGACTGTTGTAGAAGATGAAGTAGTGCAAGACACAATCGTTGATAGTATGTCTGCAACCACGGTTAGTACTCTTGTAACCACTGCTGCAGTTTCAGACATGGCAATTGTACCCACTACTATTACACCCACTGCTATCATAACCACTTCCACTATTGTTACAACTTTCTCTGTATCACCACCTAAATCTAAAGAGGTTGAGAAAGAAGCTGCAAGTACATTGATAAATCTAAGCAAAACCTCATCTATTTCTACACCTATCATTGCACCTGTTTTATCTCTTGAATCTGCTGCACCTAAACCTAGAAGCAAAAGTTTAGTTATTGGTGATCCATTGAAGAAAGTGGTTCAAAAAGACATTGGTAAATGTAAAGGGATTGTAGAACCAGAGTTGAAGTTTAAAAGTAAAGCAGAGCAAGTTGCTTATGATGCAGAGTATGTAAAAAGTATGTTAGCTGAAGAACAAGCAGCTTTAGAGAAAAGGAAGCAAGAAGAAGAGGAAGCTAGTCAGAGATGGTTAGCTACATGGTATGAATCACAAAACTATCTTGAAGCTTCTCAACAAATACATGATGAATATACTGCACAAGAATGGGCACTGTTGGATGATGAGGAAAGAGCTAGACTTTTGGGTCAATGGGCAAGGAGGATTGGTAAAGAAAGGAAGCAAGTTATAAGAAAGAAACCTCTTCAATTGCACAGATGAGGAATGTATTGATGAAGATTATTAAGAATTCAGGCATTCATATTCCTGATAATCTTAATAGGTGTTCATTTGAAAGAATTCGTGAGATTTATATGAGATGTATGAGGATTAATAATGATGATTTCTGTCCAATGAATTCTAAAAAGGAAGAAGAGTGGATTCAAAGTAAACGAAAGAGAAAATCCGAGGTTCAGGAGACATCTGATTCTAAAAGACTGAAAGTAGTTGAAGATGTTAATCAAATTATTTCCTATGAGTTTAAGCTTAAAGTTGGAAGTGAAAGAGTTTGGAAAATTCAAAGACTCAACAATGAAGTTTATGAGTATAATAAATTTTCACAGATGCTTCAGTATTTTGATAGAGATGATTTGATGAATCTTTGGATACTTTACAAGAATAAGTTTGGTGAAGTACATCCAAATGATTATCATGAGAGACTGGTTTATCATCATTTGAAGATCTTATTTGAACCTACTCATGATGAACCTGAATGGAAAGGACTCTACAATGGTAATGTTAGAAGGTGGTTTTTATATCAAACTTGTGGAGTTCATGTTTTAACTGTTTCTGGAGAAGTTATTCATATGCTTGTAGAAGGTGATTATCCTCAACTGAATAAGTATCTAGGAGTTATTGCTCAGATGTTGAAGCCTGGTATTATCAAGATGTTGTTACCCTATGATGGTCAAGCTCACAATTTGTTGCTGAAGTATGAGAAAATTCTTAAATCTAGTAAGTGTTTGACTACATCCTCCAATTCAGATGTTTTGAGCTTAAAGGAAACTTGAGAATTCTGTTGGAATGTATCAAGTTTAGGGGAGGATTGTTGGGTTTTTGGTTCCTTGGATCAAGAATTATTCTAAGTACTGGAACTACGGACATAGTTGATATAACCACAGATAGAAGAATGAAACCACGGATGAAGAAAAACCGCGGCTAGTAGTATTGTGTAACTACGGATAGACTATTGTAACCACTGCTAGTCTTGTATAGTCGGTTTAGTATTTTGTATTAGATAAATATGGAAAAGATATTTATCTTGTAGGTTACGTATTGTATAATGTAAAGGACTCCTTAGCCTATAAAAGGAGGTCATAGGTTAGATTAGATATACGTATGTTTTATATCTAAGGTCGATACACTTCAAGGTTGTAAAACCCTAATACTGATTAGAGTATTCGTATTAATAATAATATTGAGGTGTTGAATGTTTACTGTTCTTCTTCTTAAGATTAAGTGTTAAATTCCGCGTGATACTTAATAAGCTTTTGTTTAAAGTCAGTTTCTATATTAGATCGTTTACTCAACTGGGATCAACAATTTATAAAATTACACGTGATTTATAACATAAAAATTACATGTGATATTTACAGACGCAAATTTTAACATTAAAACAAAACTCGAAAAAAAATTGTCGAAAGTATATTGAAATACCTGTTTCTGAAAGATAAAAAATGTCTTCATGATCGTGTATTTTTTGTCACGTAATGATTTTAGTTTGCAAAATATTTTATTTTCAAAAAGAGTGGATTTTTTTTCTTGTTTTGATAAAAAAATGAATAATTATGTGTCAATACAAATATCGTCATTAAAAGTTATTTATATTTTTTATCTTTACCTAAGTTTTGTTAACGACAAAAGTAAATTTATTTTTTATAAAGCTTACTTAGTTAGTTTCTCAATTTCAGCAATTTTACAGTTTAGCTTCCATTCACTAAGTTTTAACTGGTAATCCTGTTGTTCATATTTTTCAGCCCAAGCCATTTCATTATTTTCATGAGTTAATATTTTGGCTTCCATAGACTCTAAAGTGATTTGATAACCTGCTACCTCAGACCTAGCCTTTATACAGTTATCTCTTTAATAAACATAAGCATTAAGTACTTTTTGATAAAAATCATGACAGTTAGAACATACCTGAGAGATAGGGGTTGATGCAGCTTCAGTCGACATCTTCAGGGTTTCTTGTGAAATCACTTGTTGTGAAATCAGTTCTCTTCTTAGTCAGAGTTTCCACACAAGCTCTGATACCACTTGTTGGATCGATGTACTCTAACCAAACTAACTTAACTAGCTTGTTTAAGGTTTAATAACCTCAGATAAATCCTAAGTTATTAACAATGAAACACTGAGTAATCTTTATTAAGTACGCAGAATTTACTCAATAAATCTAAGAAGAACAACTTTATTAATAACTCTAAATCTGCTTCTTATGCAGATACTTTAACAACTCTAAGAATATCGAACTCTCTAAACTCTAAACAACTTTGTAATCGTAAACTCTAAGACTTGTGAACTCGTACCTCTCTAATACCAATCTAGGGGTCCTTTTATAGGCTCAAGGATAACCCTAGTCGGTTTACAATTATATCCTTGTACGACAAGTAATCTATTCTAGAATTACAAGACTTTCCATAAACGAATAAACAGTTCTTTAACTCTTGCAGTACTTTGACCTTCATGTGCAGTACTTTGACTTTATCTTTAGCAGTACTTTGACTCTTTGACTTTTTCCAGTTCTTTGTCATTCTTCAGTACTTTGTTAATCTTCAGTACTTTAACTGTTCAGCACTTTCATATCCCAACAAGACTGACGGAGTTCATCCAAAGCATAAACCTCCACCAAGACTCTAGAAAAATCAAGTTTCCCAGCCTTTTTCAAACACCTCTCCTTGGTTAGTCTATCCATAAGCATTGGTCTACCTATCCCACTGAATATCTTATCAATTACATTCCCATTACACAACTCCATAGGAATACCATAAACACACACCCATATAGGGTTAGAACAAGGCTCAACTTTTTCCAACTAAATCCATGCTCCCAAACATTTAACACCAGAGGAATATTGTTGACCATCCAAGGCCCACTTTCCAATACAACTTTCATACCTTCTTCACGATTAAATTTGAAATAGTAAATACCAGAACTAGTCTTAGTAATATCAGCTATCCTGTGAACTTTCCCATTCTACTCAAATTATCATTAACCACCCTATAGTCCATGGATGTCCCCACAAAGTAACCATAGAGCTGCAATGCACAAGCTTCACTACCCTTTTTAATATCCTCTAAAGAGACAGCCACCCTTCTTAAACCATCACTAGTCTTAGATACACATTGGGGAAAAACTCATTTGCAATTCCCTCTCTTCAACACCCTTTTTCATCTTTTCAGCAAATGATTCAATGTTAAGAATATCATTAAACTTCACTGCTTTACTACTAATTCGCGCAAAACAGTCAAGCCTAAAAGGCTAAAAACTGCTCAGACACAAATTCAAATGAAGATCAGAGAATACAGGGGATTCCCGGGTCGTTAAGTCCCACGGAGACTCAATGGTGTGTTCAACACTGATTCAGACGATAGAATGATCACTAAAGATAGCGATCAGAAAGGATTAGGATTGGATATTACACTACTGAAAAAGATTATAAAATAAAAGCGACTTAAATGCAAATTAAGAAGATTAAAAAGTTAAAATCTATTAAATAAACGCTATCACTATTTTTACAAATCGATGAACGTTTATGATTTATAAAACAAAATAACTTAAATAAACTATATTAACTAAAACGTAAACTTAAATTACTTAAAAACGTTACTTAAAACTAAAACGAGCGTTACGTTTAAAAATTACGCTGGAGCGCAAGCAAAAACGTAAAATTTATGAAATAAAAGGCCTACGAGTGTAAAACTAATTTTATTACGTACTACATGACAAAAGAAAATTTTAGGAAAAAGCGGAATATTTTTTTGAGTTTTAAATTATTTATTATGATTTAAAAACTAATTTAATCTACTTTAATTATAAAAAATACTAAATTATTTTAGAAAAATATGAAAATTTCGCAGAAAATACTATGAAGCCTACTGGTTTAGAGAAAAATAAAAAACTTGGGTACTACGTTTGGAAATAAGCTAATAAAAAGCTAAATAAGCTATAAGCTAGAAACTGTTTTTGGTAGTTAAGTATTAAGTAATGCAAATAATGACTGATCAAAGTCCCTAGGGCAGTTGGTTGAGTGTGTTGTGTTGTGTCTATGAGCTAGAGGTCAGGGGGTCGAATCCCACCCCTGGCCTTTTTGCAAAATATTTTTTTTTTCAAACTTTTCCTTTTGCAACTTATAAATAAGACAAAAATAACACTTTTTTGTGAAAACAACTTTTACCAAACTTAAGGAATAAGCAGTTTACAACTGCTTATTCATAACAGTGAAGAGAAATGCACAAACCAAACACCCCTGTTGGCAGATTTCAAGCATAACAGGCAATAAGCTATTCACTAAATGATGAATAAGCCTTAAACAAACAATCATGAACTTGAGTTAACTAGAATGAGCAAGGAAAAATGAGTTGATTACAGCTAAATGGAGAATAAGCAGTTGGGATAATGGGATATTCTACGAGTACTAAGCATACAAACAAGGTAATAAACTAGGCCTAAATAAGTACTAATTAAGCTAAAATCAAATGACACCTAATCTAGATCACCTAATAAGCACTAAGGATTCCTAAGTAAGTTAACTAAAGGCTGGAATAAGCAAAAGGAGGGGCTGCTATTTGGGACTGCAGTGGACTGCAGTAACAGTGACAGAAGCTGTTATGGTTTTTTGACAGACTTTAAATCAATTTTTGACTAACCTAAAGCTAGACTAAGTACAAATAAGCTATTGTTATGTTGAGAGGGGTATGTGGAGATGTGAGAAAAGCAATTTAGAAAAGTTTTTAACCCAAAATAAGCCGTGAAAAAGCTTTCAAACAGCAGCTAAAGCTGCTGTTTTACGTGAGCAAGACAGAGACAGATATGGATTTTTTTTGTTTTCAAAACTCAACCAAACTCGCAAACTTTGTAAACTTAAGCTAAACTTTACTTTAAAACTTGTTTAAACCTTAAACCACTTTGACTTTGAGAGTCAAAGTGGGTGAAAACAGTTTTTGAGCCTTAAATAAGCTTAAACCAAACACCACTTTATAACTAAAAATCATTTTTGAAACTGAAATTTAAAGGAAACTTGCTCAAAACTCAAATGTAATGCACAAAATAAGCTTAAACTAATCTCAAATACCTATTCAAATCAGACTTTAACCAAGATTATGTTTGACTTTCCATCTTTTGACCCGGATTGACTTTTCTTGACTTTGTTTCAATGTTGCTTTAAACTTAAACACAAGCTTATAAAAAGCTACAAGAAGCTTAAATAAGCTTGTATGAGCTTGAAAATAAGCCACTAACACTTGGACATAAGAATTTTGAAACTGAAATCTGTAACAGTAAGCATGAAACATGTATTTTATCTAAAAAACTTTGATTGAGAACTCAAAAGCACATACAAAGATGTTTTCACTTACATATGATACTTGAAAACTAAAATTACAACATTTTATCTAAAACTAGAACATTAAATTAAAAAAACGACATTAGAAAAAATAAAAAAAACTAACTACTCTTTTGCTTCCTCTTTTCTTCCTCTTTTATAGTCCCACTTGCTTTCTCTCTCTAAGATGAGCAGTTCCCACCTGCTTTTTAGGACTTTTTGATGACTTTTGTGATATATGGCCAAAATGTCAATTTGGCGGGAAATGTGGATTTAGCAGTGGAGGTTGAGTGAAGGGTGGAATGAGGTGATTAATGTTATTTGGATGTAGTGGAGGAGGGGGGAACAAGGTGTGAGCTGGGGGAATGGAGTTGTTGCTTGTTGCAGGGAAGTAGCAGGCTCAAGTGGGGGAGAAAGCAATTGGCGCCAAAAGGGTTGTATTTGACCTGGTGGTTTGACTGACCAGGTATTAGCACAAAAGGGGGGTCCAAAATGTTTAGTGACAGGGGGCCATAGGTGCAAGGGGTCAAAATGAGTTTAAAGCATTAGTAACTTAGGGACCTTTCATGTAATTTCTGAAAATGTGAGGACCAAACTGCCAATATCTCAAAGTTATTCCAAAGGACTGAAAATGACAAAGTTTAATAATGCAAGGACCAAAGTTGCCATTTTCAGATTTTCCGGGGGCCATTTCTGCCAAATTTGAAACTTGAAGGACCATTTTTGTACTTTTCTCAAACTTTTGATATTTTTCACCAAAGGACTAAATTTGACAACTTATGATTTAAAAAGGACCTTTGGTGACTTTTCTTTTGAAATTTTGACTCAGGGACTATTTTTGACAATTTTAGAAACTTGGGGGACTAAAACTGCAATTTTTGCAAATTTGATATGTTTTTCATCTGATTTTGATATTTTTGAATTTAAAACACATAAAACACTGATTTGTGGTATTTTGATCATTTTGATGTGTTTCTGAGTGTTTTCAGATGATTTTGCAGTTTATATTGTACAAAAATGATGAGTATTTAGACACTCATCAATCCCCCACACTGAGATATTGCTAGTCCCTAGCAATGATTTGAGAAAACATAATGGATTTTAATCTCTTTACCAAAAGCCATTACTTCTGGAGTAGCCAAATGTTTTAGTTCAAGTAAGAACCATGGTACACTGATAACCATGTGATTTTGAGCAAACCACAAGCTGTAAACGGATTTGATGTGTCTTTACCAGAAGCCGTACCCTTCTGGACTAGCCAGCTCTTAGATAAATTATCAATATTATCTTTGGTGAGCTGATTACCAATTATGGATTTTCCACTGCCTTTACCACAAGCCATAATCTTGCGGGCTAGCCAACTCTTCACTTTTTAAAGATATGGTGAGCTGAGAACCATACAATTTTGGGCAAATTGCAAGCCATATAAACGGATTTGATATATCTTTACCAAGAGCCGTTTGCTCCTGGATTAGCCAATCCTTTTGTCTTACAGACATGGCGGACTGATAACCAAATGAGTAAGTGTAAAACACTTACTCCAAAAAAAAAAAAATTTTTGGCCAAAAACGGGGGAATTGGGTAGATAATATATGAAATTCGTGATAATTCCCCCCCACACTTAGAAATGAATATCGCCCTCGATATTCAAAGTACCGGCGGTTATGCCGAAACAAAGAACGTAAAAGGGAAATACTACGGCCATTATTTGAAAGGATTTTTTTTTTTTTTTTTTTTTTTTTTTTTTTTTTTATATATGTATATATATAACATGTGGGGCATCACCCCCACACTTAAGTGGTAGAAAGGGGGTAAGAAGACAGAAATATGGGTGAAAACCCATATAGTGTGTGCTACTGTTTTTGGTTCCCGAGTCGCTAGCTTGACTCGACCCCGAATTCATTGGTTCATGGGGAAGCAAAGTGGAAGAAACAATCTCCATCGGACTTTCATTCAAGATGTTTGGATAAACATTGAAGTATGTGAAAGTTCCACACCGATGAGATGTCAAGAGACAGACACAGACCCGGCTCACAGATGGTACATGAAAATGCCGGGGTCAAAGATAGTGTCCTCACTCCCGAAGGAGTGAAGAAGAGAGGAAGTCACCGAGTAGGTGAAGAAAAGAAGGAGAATCATGATAACAATCATGAATAGATCTTCTTCCTCATGATCAAGTGCAGTAGCACTCGTTTGGATTTTATCGGTAGAGCTCTTTGGTTTGGAAGGCATCTCGGTGGGGAGGGTGGGAAGATTTGTCATAACTATGCAAATTGAGATTCTCTCCCCCTGATCATGATTTTTGCCATCCACGCAATCATACTCCAGCGGAGATATGATATGAGTGAGTTCACCGGCGAACTCCTCATGAAGAATATACGGAGGTGGGACATGTGCGGTACTTCGTGGGCTATAAATATGCACCTCGTCCATTATAGTCTCCGTGTCAGACTCATCACTATCAAAGATTGGATTAACTGAATTTAGAGTAAATTCAGAATCGAATTCGAATAAGGGATTAGTGATAGTCGTATGAATTGTTGTGGAAACAACATGGTCAACATCCTCTTCTAAGTTGACGATCTCGGAATGTGGAAGTGATGCATCAATAAACTCTATATCTTTAGAATACAAAGAATCGGCATCACTATAATCACTGTCAAAATCTGAGAAAGTCTCAACAAGATCATTTGAAAGAGGAGAAAACACATCACACTCTTTGTCAGGAATTCCCTCAGACTCACTTGGGATCGGGATAAGGTTCTCAACATTAGACGATTCCGTTTCCGGAATAGTGCTGAGAGGCTCGTCCCCCATGTTTAGAGAGTGAGAGGGAATATCAGGTGTGATAGCAGTTGTTTGAGATGGAATCTCAACTGCTGGGATAACAATTGACTGAGGGGGTTGAGAAATATTATTTCTAAAAGGATAAAAACCCTCCTCGTCATCGTCATAAAGTGCTGCCTTGAGAAATTGGGAACGTCTTAGAGCTGCTTGCTCTAGGATTAATGATTCTTCCCTAGACTTGCGAGCCTCTCGTTCTTCTCGTTCTTCGGCCAGCAATTCTCCTATGGTCTTTTCATTACTCACTTGATCCTTGAAGTTTTGTATCATATCTTTAAGTGATTTCATTGCGGTTTCAAGATCATGGGAGATTTCATGAGACAACGGCTCAGATGGAGTTTGAACCGTATAGTGCTGTGGAGGTTGGAAATTTTCCAACATGTGAGAGTCATGATTGTTACAAGGATTATGCTCATAGACAAGCATGTTCCCTGTTTGACACTCAAAACTCGGGTGAGGACCTCCACAATACTCACAGTAGTAAAACTGATGTGGTTGTGAGTGGTATGTGTTGTAGTCATAATTGGTATCAGGAACCTGCTCATAGACAAGCGTGTTTCCCGATTGACAATCAGAACTGGAGTGTGAACCACCACAGTACTCACAACAGTACAACTGATGTGTCTCACAGTGTGATAGCTGATGGAATAAATCAGTCGTGTTATGGTAGGAATAGGGATCTTGGTTATAGACAGACCCGTTTCCTGATTCCACCATGCTACAACTGGGGCAATTGCCACCATTATAAGGACCACCACACCATTGACAATCAAGAAGGTGAGGATAAGACATAGAAAGAATCAAAGGTTATCAGAGGGTAAGAAATGAAGAATCAAAAAGGTAGGAGGGTAAAGAGGAATATTTTTGGTGTTTTTGAAAAACATGATGATAAAAACAAAGAATGAAAATATTTTTGGCGTTTTTAACACTTTAGGAAAAGCGTTAATGAACTTTTTGGATTTTTTGAAAACTTTACAAAAAAAACTTTTTACAAAAGATGGTATATGTGCAAGAATGGATCTGAAAAAGGCTAAACACACGCTAAAGCCTCCCCGGCAGCGGCGCCAAAAGGGTTGTATTTGACCTGGTGGTTTGACTGACCAGGTATTAGCACAAAAGGGGGGTCCAAAATGTTTAGTGACAGGGGGCCATAGGTGCAAGGGGTCAAAATGAGTTTAAAGCATTAGTAACTTAGGGACCTTTCATGTAATTTCTGAAAATGTGAGGACCAAACTGCCAATATCTCAAAGTTATTCCAAAGGACTGAAAATGACAAAGTTTAATAATGCAAGGACCAAAGTTGCCATTTTCAGATTTTCCGGGGGCCATTTCTGCCAAATTTGAAACTTGAAGGACCATTTTTGTACTTTTCTCAAACTTTTGATATTTTTCACCAAAGGACTAAATTTGACAACTTATGATTTAAAAAGGACCTTTGGTGACTTTTCTTTTGAAATTTTGACTCAGGGACTATTTTTGACAATTTTAGAAACTTGGGGGACTAAAACTGCAATTTTTGCAAATTTGATATGTTTTTCATCTGATTTTGATATTTTTGAATTTAAAACACATAAAACACTGATTTGTGGTATTTTGATCATTTTGATGTGTTTCTGAGTGTTTTCAGATGATTTTGCAGTTTATATTGTACAAAAATGATGAGTATTTAGACACTCATCAACTACCAAAATTACTAGAGGACCAAACATTACTTGACTTATAAAAAAGACTAGGACCAAACACACCATTTAAGCCAACAATGGGTGTCTTAAGAATGCCCTTACTGGTTTACATATTACCAAAAACAAAATCAGAACCTCCATTACTACTAACCACTAACTGCCTTATCCTTACTAGTTTTCCTGGTACTTTCAACCTCAGTATGCTTCCCATCAGCCATACCAAGCTTACTAGCACCATTACTAACTGAGAAAGGATCTACAATACCTTCCACCACAAAATCCTTATTCACCACACTATTACTAGGCTCATTAGGAACAACATCAAACGATTCTATAGGGTTATTGATAAACAAACCATCATTTCCACTAATCAAACAGTAACTATCTTTCTCAACAACATTTTTCACAGTAACATCCCTATCATTACAACACTCGTTAAACACCATCTGCTTAGATATATTCTTATCATAAGACATCCTATCTAAGACCTTAGATAATGTTTCATCAATAACATAACTACTTGAATTAGAACGCTTACCATTACCAACCATAGGTGACGATTCACCGTGACTTCTACCTTTTCCCACAATCTTTGAATTTCTAAGCCGTTTGAGAACAGATCCAGCTCCAACAGACGTAGATCCAGGGGACTGAACCTTAACCTTAGCATGATTCCTCACCCCTTTAGGTCTACCCCTAGGTTTAGCAGAACTATTACCATCAACATGAACAATAGGCACATGTTTCAAACCCTCAGCCGACATTCCAGTTAGAGCACAAAACTCATCACGAATTGGGTAAGGGGGTTTAAAAGGATCAAGTGGCATAGAAATAAGTTATTGAGAAAACAAAAATAAAACAAGAGGAATAACAGTAAAGATTTACAACTATCAACCCTAAATTGCTAGGGATTGAATAGAGTTTTGGGGAAGACGATTTTGCCAAATCGCCGAGAGAGAGAAAAACACTGTTTTTATCAGAAGGCGTGACGATTATTATTAATAATATAAATATACAACACAAAAACCAAATATAAACATATTTACACGATCATTTATAATATTTTTAAAAAAATTTCAATCAGTTCTTCTTTCCTATTTACAGACTTCATAAGTTCTTTCATTTGCTTTTGAAGTTTCCTAGCCATGTTGTAGTCTTTAACAATTTCATCCATTAATGAATTTATGAATTTGTATGCCTCAAGCTTTTCTCCATAATAATAACAAAAATACAAAAAAATACAATCATAAACACATTTATATATAACATATTCATTGAAGATTATTAAATATAAAATACATTTATTGAAATTATTTATTTAATTTAATAAGTTTTTCAAGATATTTATTTTTTATATCAATTGACTTCACCAATTCAGCGACTTGGCATTAAAAAGCAGTTGTAAGATCACAATCATGTTGAATATCTTCTAGAATACACTTTATTGTCTGACTTTGAAGATGAAAGTGGTTTGTGGATGAATCTTCATTCTCATATGTTATTTTTCTTTTTCTCTGGATGATTAGCAACTTCTTGCACGCTTTCCTGCATATATTTTTTTTATTCTAAATCTTACAATGTTTAATAATTCTCAAATAAATTTATATTAGATAAAACTTGATGAGGACATATTTTATCAAATATTTTAAAATGAGGATGGAATACGTTTAGATATGACTAAATATATATATTTGAGTAACTACATTATAGACTTAACTTCTCCCAAATTCCAAGGTGTGTTTAAAATAATTATTTAAAATTGTCATTATGCTATCTAGGCGAAAATGTCAATAGCTTGGTTTTTGTCTCGACAATTATTTTCAGTTATGTCTTCAGAATGCAATGATTGCTAATGATATACAATAAATTATTTTATACTTTTGATTATTTGTATTGTTAATAAATAATGTGGCTGTCAGTATTGAAAAAGATGATTTTTATAGTATGTGTTACAATTTTGTAATATTCCAACGTTTCTCATACAAATAATGTGATATCTATTAAATGTTACAGGATCTGTAATTTTTTAATATGAGTTTCTGATAAATAAATTAGACATTTGATACAATATTTATGTTATCAACATTTTTGAATTTTTTCTTGATAAGTATTATGCTTCAAGAGTGGAACAAATTTTGTATTGTTACTAAATAATGTCGTTTTAAATATTGAAAAAGATTATTCTTATAGCGTGTGTTGCAACTTCGTAATATTTCCACGTTTCTGATACATAAAATGTGACATACTTAAAATGTTACAATACCGGTTATATTTTTTACTATGATTTCTGATAAATAAATTATACATTTGGTGCAATATTTATGTGATTACCATTTTTGAATTTTGTCTTGATAAGTATTATGCTTGAAGAGTGACTTTGTATTTGTATTCCAATAGACAACGTAATTTAAATATATAAATGAAGAAGATAAGTACCGTTTGTAAAACAATAACAAACGTATCCCTAAATTCACGAGATTTAAATTAATACTAAAATCAGTCATATGAATCAGAAACAGCTTCATAAATCAGTTATATGCATGACAATTATTTAATCTTAAATCAAACACATACAATCATATGAATCAGAAACATCTTCATAAATCAGTTATATGCATGATAATTATTTAATCCGAAATCAGACACATACAATCAAAAAAAAAATTAACGTAACCATTAAATGGCTAAAATGGTTTTGTACTATAAGTATTTAATATGATTATATATAGATTCATATTAGGGCTCCGTATTTGTATTTCAATGGATAACATAATTTAAATATATATATATATATATATATATATATATATATATATATATATATATATATATATATATATATATATATATATATATATTAAAAAAAAGAGTGAATTACATAAATCGTCCTTGTGGTTTTGTCAAAATAACGGATTTTGTCCCTATACTTTTTTTTCAGTGCGTTTCGTCCCTGTGGTTTACAAATCTTACGGATTTTGTCCCTCGTCCAAAAATGTCCGTTAAGTGTTTTGCGCTGTTAGTCCTTCGTTAGTGCAGTCCGTTAAGTGTTTTGCACCGTTAGTCCTTATTCTTTAAAATGTAGTTTTTCCCAATTAGTCCCTCCGTTAATAATAGTTATCGCCCGATTTTTTACGTTTTTGTCCGTTTTTATCCGTTTTCATTCGTTTTTATCCGTTTTCCCCCCGTTTTTTTCGTTTTTCGTCCGTTTTTTACGTTTTTATCCCTTTTCGTCTGTTTTTATATGCTTTCGTCTGTTTTTTACGCTTTTGTCTGTTTTTGTCTGTTTTTTATCCAATTTCGACCGTTTTTTTACATTTTTATTCGTTTTCGCCAGTTTTTTTTACGTTTTTGTCCGTTTTTTTCCGTTTTCGCCCGTTGTTTTACGTTTTTCTTACATTTTGTCCGTTTTTCTTTCGTTTTTAAAATTTTTTCCAAAAAAAAAAATGGAAAGAAAATATTTTCGAAAAAAAAATTGAAAAAAAAAATCAAATTTAAAAAAAAATTGAATAAAAAAATAAAAAAAATTGAATAAAAAATTTCAAAAAAAAAAAATTTGAACAAAAATATTTTTTTTCAAATATTTTTTTCAAATATTTTGAAAAAAAACGGACATATTTAAAAAAAAAAAACATATTTGAAAAATATTTTTTTTATTCAAATTTTTTTTTTGAAACGGACAAAAACATACCAAAAACCGATAAAAACGTACGAAAAACGGACAAAACGTAAGAACAACAGACAAAACATAAGAAAAACGGACAAAATGTAAGAAAAACAAACAAAAACGTAAAACAACGGGCGAAAACGAAAAAAACGGACAAAAACGTAAAAAAACTGGCGAAAACGAATAAAATTGTAAAAAAACGGTCGAAATCGGATAAAAAACAGACAAAAACGCATAAAAACGGACAAAAGCGTAAAAACAGACGAAAGCATATAAAAACAGACGAAAAGGGATAAAAACGTAAAAAACGGACGAAAAACGAAAAAAACGGGGGGAAAACGGATAAAAACGAATGAAAACGCATAAAAACGGACAAAAACGTAAAAAATCGTGCGATAACTATTATTAACGGAGGGACTAATTGGGAAAAACTACATTTTAAAAAATAAGGACTAACGGTGCAAAACACTTAACGAACTGCACTAACGAAGGACTAACAGCGCAAAACACTTAACGGACATTTTTGGACGAGGGACAAAATCCGTAAGATTTGTAAACCACAGGGACGAAACGCACTGAAAAAAAAGTATAGGGACAAAATCCGTTATTTTGACCAAACCACAAGGACGATTTATGTAATTCACTCTTAAAAAAATGAAGAAGATAAGTATTGTTTGTAAAACAATAACAAACGTATCCTTAAATTCACGAGATTTAAATTAGTACTAAAATAACAAATTAAGAAATTATATCGTCATATGAAATTAAAACATTATTTTTGTAAAAATAAGTTTCGCATACAATACAAATCTTCAAACTTAATAATACTCCCTCCATCCCATAATAATTTTTCACTTTGACTTTTTTGAGTTTTTTTTTGTTCAACTTTGACCATTAATATTTTTATTTGTGTTATATAATACTTGATAAAAATTATACCAAATGAAAATACATTTAAAACTCAATCTATTCATATATTTTTAAAGAGAAAGTCATCAAACTTCTAGCAGAATATGGCGTTTGAAAGACTCTTGTATTACGTATGTGCTTTGTAGCAACGGTAAAGGCTCATAAATCATAAACTTCGAAACTGCATTAAAAAAATATTCTGCTTAGACCTCAGCCATCACTTCATCTACCTCGATCGTCTTGATCTTCACTTTTTTCTTCTTACTTTTCATCTTAAACACCTCAGCCTTCAAATGAAAAGTTGAAGATATTAGCTCAATTAGTCATGAAGAAACAACTTGCTTTAGGTCTGAATCAATTATTTATGTTGTTTTACCTATAAGAATTGCCACCTCGTATTACATAATCAATAACTATATGAAAATCTGGAAAAAAAAATTAAAAATATACATTCGCAAATAAAATCATCAATTCACAATCACTTCCACTATTTTCATTAGTAAACTAATAAAAAAACCTCATGATGTATCTATCATTAAAGACATATTAATCACTTTAATAAGAAACAAATAACCTCATAAAGCACAATATTTATAATTACATTGACAGATGATCATAAGATCATCCATAACTATCAAACATTTCCTCACCTAAATATCATCTTAAAGTTTCAAATAGGACTCCCTCCCTTAATCTGATAAACAAACATGAACATACATAAGGTCCATGAAACGACTTAACAACAACTTGTGGTGAATCCTTGTGCATGTAGGCAACCACAAATAAAATGGTGTGTGTGTTTTCTTGTGTTGGGTTTATCTTTGGTTGAGCAGATGAATGAGTCCCGTTTGGTTTTTCTAAGTACTTCCGCCGTCCCATTTTTATTGTCAACTTTGACTTTGACCAATTTTTTTTTCATCTTTGACCATTAATATATTTATTTGTGTTATATAACACTTGATGAAAGTTATACCAATGAAAATGCATTTAAAACACAATATATTCATATATTTTTCATCAAGTATTATAAAAAAAATAAAAAAAATAATTATGGTCAAAGTTGAAAAAAAAAACTAAAAAAGTCAATAAAAGACAATAATTTTGGAACGAAAGGAGTATTTTAGTTTAAACCCTTAACAATTAAAGAATCACAGTCAACCCCATGTGTATTATTTATTTTTGCCAAATCCGTTTTAAAAAACGAAATTATGACTACTTTGACCAAATTGGATTCAATTTTGACTTTCAATTAACCATTCGCGTCGTTTGCCTTTGTCTACGTGACAAAATCAAGCTTTACTATTGGTTCAATTTTTTATTTCAGTGAGAAAGGTTATGTACATAAAAACACTCATAAATGATGTAATTCTTTTATTATATAAAAGATAAAAAATAAAAAATTACTATTACCTAACGATAAAGATGTAATTCGTCTAAGGCCTTGTTTGTTTTTTCAAAGAAGCTCTTCTTTGCCTCTTTTGTCTGCAGGCGCGCAGACGTATTCCTTGAAGACCGTTTGTTTTTTTTCAGACATAAGAGGCTAAAATCTCTTATTTCCTCTTCTACCATGCAGACATAATTTATCTCTTCTTTTCCACTTCTTACCTCTTCTCACAACCCCTACATCTCTTTCTCAATATCTTACATCTCTTTTACGTTTCGTCCGTCTTTTTACGTTTTCGTCCGTTTTTTTACGTTTTCACCCGTTTTTTACGTTTTCGCCCGTTTTTTTAAGTTTTCGCCTTTTTTTACGTTTTCGTCCGTTTTTTACGTTTTCGTCCGTTTTCGTCCGTTTTTTTACGTTTTTGTCCGTTTTTTTACGTTTTCGCCTCTTTTTTTACGTTTTCGCCATTTTTTACGTTTTCGTCTGGTTTTTTTACTTTTTCGTTTGTTTTCTTATGTTTTCGTCCGTTTTTTTACGTTTTCGTCCGTTTTCTTACAATTTCGCCTGTTTTCTTAAGTTTTAGTCCGCTTTATTACGTTTATGTTCGTTTTTCATGTTTTCGTCCGTTTTTTAATGTTTTCGTATGTTTTTTTATGTTTCCGTCTGTTTTTACGTGTTCATCCTTTTTTTACGTTTTCGTCCGGTTTTTTACGTTTCGTCCGTTTTCTTACGTTTTTGACCGTTTTCGTCCGTTTTCACCTTTTCTTTTTTTTTTTTTTTTTTTTTTTTTTTTTTTTTTTTTTTACGTTTTCATCTATTTTTTTACGTTTTCGATCACATTTTTACGTTTTCGTCCGTTTTTTATGTTTTCGTCGGTTTTTTTCGTCCATTTTCGTCCCATTGCGTTTTCGGTCATTTTTTTATGTTTTCGGTCATTTTTTTACGTTTTCGTCAGTTTTCTTACGTTTACGTCCATTTCTTTACGTTTTCGCCAAATTTTTTTACTTTTCGTCCTTTTTTACGTTTTCGTCCGTTTTTACGTTTTCATCCGTTTTTTACGCTTTCGTCCGTCTTTTTACGTTTTAATCCGTTTTTTATATTTTGATGTGTTTATTTTACTTTTTCCTCCATTTTCATATGATTTTATATGTTTTTTGTACGTTATTTTATCTTACCTAACAAAACGTAAGATAATGTAAGAAAACGAATGAAAACGAAAGAAAACAGACGAAAACATAAAAAAACAGACGAAAACGTAAAAAAACGGTCGAAAATGTAAAAAAGGCGAAAATGTAAAAAAAGACGAAAGCGTTAAAAACGGTCGAAAACTTAAAAAACAGAAGAAAACGTAAAAAGAAAATTAAAATGGACGAAAACGTAAAAAAAAGGAAGAAAACGTAAGAAAAAGGATGGAAACGTAAAAAAAACAGCCGAAAACGTAAAAACATACGAAAACGTAAAAAAATAAACGAAAACGTAAAAAAAAGATGTAAACGTAAAAAAACAGACGAAAACGTAAAAAACCGGACGAAAACATAAGAAAATGGACTAAAATGTAAAAAAATGACAAAAACATTAAAAAACAGACGAAAACATAGAAAATGGAGGAAAATGTAAAAAACAGACGAAAATATAAAAAAACTAGTGAAAAAGAAAAAGGAAAAAAAAAGTTACTTCATTAGCACAAAAAATACTAGTGAAAAAGAAAAAAGAAGAAAAAGAAGAAAAAAGTACTTCAATAGCACAAAAAACAAACGGTCTTCTTCTTGCAGATGAAGAGCTTAAATGTACCTCTTCTTTTGCAGACATAGTTTGCAGATGAAGAGGTAAAAGCTCTGAAAAAACAAACGACACCTAAGCCTCAATGTATATCTTCTTCTGATTTAAACTAAAGACTCCTAAACAAAGTAATACAATTATTATATTTAAAGCATGCGTATCTTCACCTTCCATATATATTAGATATATAGTAAGAATGTGGTATTAAAATAAGCAAAAACCTACGTCTAATCACATTATATATATACTATATAGTTATTGAAACCTAAACCACAGAGATCGACAATGGAGGTTCATGTTCCACATGACGTCATATTGAACGACATACTACCAAGAGTTCCAACCGAATCTGTTTGTCGTTTCAAGTGTGTTTCTAAAGAATGGCACTCGTTCCTTACGTCGGATATGTTTCAAACCATGCATGCGCATAAGCGCCACCATAAAAACAACGATAAACTTCTGATCTTATCTAAAACAAAAACATCATGCGAGTTTACCACCATCGACTGTGAAGAGCCACCGAGTGTTAAGGGTTTAACTCCCACACGCCGCCCTTTACCACCATTCGAAGGCATCACTCCTAGTAGTAGTTGTAGTATTCTAGCTTCTTTTCATGGATTGGTGTGTCTAGGCATATATGAGATAGATCAATATGTATACTCTGGTCTAATCTTATGGAATCCTTTGACGAATGAGTATAAGAGGTTGTCCAAATCTGATTCTCACAAGGAATGCAACAATATTCAGTGTTGCTATTCAGATTTCGGATTGTATTACAGCTGTTGTGAAGATGACTACAAGCTTCTATTTGTAAGTTATTATGACGATAATGTTTACATATACTCGTTAAAATCAGACTCATGGAGAAAAGTAGACGTCTTTCAAAATATAAGTTTACTTTATCCTGGATGTTGGAGTAAAGGTACTTATTTAAATGAAAATCTCTACTTCTTACAACAAGGCTTGGACAAACGGTTAAGATCAATTATAAGGTTTGACACAAAAACTGAACGGCTATCAAAGATAGAAACTCCGAATGTGGATGCTAATTCAGATGCATGGCCTTATTTTGCCGCTATTATGGTTAAAAGTGATTGCATTCATGTTTGTGTCAAGTACTCGTATAACATTGAGATAAGTGGCTTTGAATGGACCTGTATTAAGTTGTGGAAATTGGATGAACATGGGAATATGAAAGAAGTGGTAACTTATCAACTAAGGCCGCAAGTTTATGATATTGCTAGCTCTCTGATTCCATTCCACGGGAATATGAAAGAAGTGGTAACTTATCAACTAAGGCCGCAAGTTTATGATATTGCTAGCTCTCTGATTCCATTCCACTTAATGAAGAACGGAAACTGGCTCATGAGGTCTTGTGACAATCATCATATTTATACAGTAGATCTCAGAAAGAAGATGCACATCAAAGACAAAGGCAAAGGCAACATCTATGACGACTTTGAGTATGCGAAAGTTAGAGTACTGGATGATAATACTAATATAGTTAGATACATTGAAACGTTCGTGTCACCCAATCGATATCTGAAGTAGCCATCAGCATCATATTTTTAGTTTAGCATTGATTATTGTTCTTTTTTGTTTCCAGACAGATATATAACAACCTTGTAAAAATAATTCAAAATTTTTGGGAAGATTTTACTTTACAAGTTTTTTTCTTACACTTCTTACATATATTTGTCTTTTGATTTGTCTCACTTTTTTTCTTAAAAAAAACTTATTGTTATTGTTGCGCACTTGCCCTACAACTAAATTCGCCTAACTTACCCGATTAGATAAAAGATTTTACCCATATTCACAGTTACCAAACACCCACAACAACGTACAAAAGCACTCCCTAACACTTTTTCTTGTAGAACTTAGAAGGGAAGAGACCGGGTCCTAATTTTGAGTGGCTGTAAGTTTCTTACCATCTTTTAAAATTTATTTTCCATTCTTATTATTATACTTGATGCCATATAAGTTCCTTACAAAGATTTTAGTTTAAGTTGGAAGCTTATTTTTTAGCTTATCAGTTTATGTGGTTTCGGCTTATATATGCTTCATAAGCCTATTTTTTCAGGCTTGTGTAAGGTTATTATGACATAATAAATTTATGTAAACTTATAAGTTTCAAAATAAGCTGAAAAAAATGGGCTTGTGAAACATAAGCCAAACCACGTAAGCTCATAAACCAAAAATTAGTGTATTATGTTTGGCAAAAGTAACGGAAACTATTAGCAATAGCTTTGAGCAGTACCAAGTTTGTTTTATAAAATGTAAATTGACGTAAAAGCTAAACGCTTCTTCAAGTAGTGTTGTTAATAAAAATTAAAGTGTTAAACGCTCCTTGCGAAGCCAGATTTCTATTATAAACACTAAACGCTCTTTAAAGCTCCTTGCTAAACATATCCGTATTGTAACATGAGGTTTTGTTATCTACTTGTGTTCCAAAGTGAATGCGTACCCTTAAAGCCATCTCATTGTAAACCTTTAATGATTTTGTAAACAAGTTGAAAAAGTGGGCCATGTGTCAAAACCGGGTAAGAAAGATCGATAGTCTCTTTTAGTATTAGTTTCAAGTGTATGGGGGAGTTCGGGATTACATATTTTTAAAAAGCCAATCACCTTTTTGGGTTGTTTTCTGTGCTTATTTTGATGCCAAATAAGCACTTTTTTCATGCATTCAAAACTTATTATGGAAGTGTTCGGATTGTTTAGTTGGCCTGTTAGGATGCTACATTACTGCTTTATAGTAAGGAATATAATATGTTCCTAATGTTTGATTAGTTTGATACGTAGTAATTAACTTGTTCTTATATGCGTCTTTTGGGTCGTTTATCATTGTTTATGGGGTGTTTGGAATTGCACATCTTATTTTGCTTTAAATATCTTTATTACTGTTCGAGGCATTCTTATCTGCTTGTTTTGATGCGAAACAAGCGCTTTCATCTGCTTATTTTGAGTCCTTTTAGGATGATTCCAGTTACGGGTCAAAAAAGTGAGTCATGGGTCAAAACCGGGTAAGAAAGACCTTTAGTATTAGTTCCATTTTTACGGGGTGTTTAGGATTACATATCTTTTTCTTCAAAAAAAAAAGAAGCAATCACGGTTCTTTAATCTGATTATTTTGATGCCAAAAGAGCACTATTTGCATCCTTAAAATATCTAATTTTAGTCCATGTCTGCGCTTAAGAGAAAATTAAGATTCTACCTTACCCAGTTTAACATATCCTAAAACAGATGTAGTTTCTTACAGTTTTTAAAATACCACTATATACCAACCTCTTAGTTTGATCAATAAAAAACACCACCCTTATAGTACTGCAGTCATTCCAAAAGGTTCAAGACAGAAATACTTCTAGGTATTTGATCAATTTAACATGTATGTACAACTATATAAATACCATGTTTTTTTTACTATTTTTTTAACCGAGAGGTCAGGGGTTCGATCCTCACTCCCTACAAAAGGCCGGAGGTCCTTTCTACCTTTGGTAGAACTGGAAGCAGCCTCTCTACCTTAGGTAGGGGTAAGGCTGTCTACATCTTAACCTCCCCCATACACCGGAAACGGTATTGGGTACCCATAACCCGTGGAAGACGGCATTGGGCGTTACTTTACTTTTACTTTTATATGCTATGGTCGCCAACTTCCTTTTAATTTGACTTTTGTTTTTTTAACTTTTAGGTGTTCATGGAATGAACATAGCTTACTCGAGTGTTTAACACAAACTACATACTTTGCCTTTTCAAGACTATATACCAGTTGGATACGACGATACATTCCGTTCATTGTTTTAATTAATATAAAGTTATGATTAAATAAGAAGAAAAATTAAAATAAGAATGATAAGAAGAAACTACAATCACTCATTTCAGATGCATCTACAAAAATGGATGCATCTCTCCTTAAAATTCTCCTCCCTATTTGAAATGTGTGGCTAGAAATCCTTCTTATTCTTCTCATTTTAGTTTTTCTTCTTATTGGATCCATTCCAATAGATATAAACCAAATTGTATATTGTTTCATTCAATTATTAAACTTATTATCCCTTTCATAAAATAATGGAACATATGTGCGATCATTGTTATTTGTTACTTTATTCGTGCACCTAACTTGTTAATGAATAATTTCTTTAAAATTTTCATGATTTCACGAGTATATAAGCTAGTTTATAATAAAGACATGCCTTAATGAATAAACAATCGTAACCATGCATAAACCTAGTGTTCCAAAGCTCACAATTAAGCTTGAGCCAACTAAGTGTTGGAAAATATGGTCAATATTTAGGTTTGAATGACAATTGATGGTCATCAAATATACTAATGGGGCTTTAGAGCAAGATTAATGTATGGTCGTATGTAACGACCAATTTAATTCTATGTTCATGAGCCATTAGTAGGATTGATTATGAGAGTTAATTGGACCGTTTTCTTTCATCCTCATCACTTATATATTGAGAGCTCTTCTCCCATTTTATTACACCAGAAAATACAAAATTAATCACTCATCTCCATTTGTGTTACCATTCATATTTCTTGTGTATCCGATTCGTAATAGAGGGAAGGCACGGTTTTGGTTCGCCTTGATAACCCGTTTGTGCTAACGGAGTTATCCGTTGTTGTTGTATCCTGGGAGATAGACGTTCACGATTCTCAAGCACCGTGGAGAGGACGAATATGTCTTAATGAAACTGTGAGCATCACAGGCCTCAACATTTTCCTTATTTGTGTTCTTTGAGTCTATACACGCAAAAGGTTTACGGTATTATTCTCTACACTTTTATGTTTTCATGTTACGATTTATTTGTCTCTTATAGCAATACACGTAAGATATACAACAATCTTAAGACAAATTATCTCATATTGCTATTAGGGGCAATCACTATCGGAATAACGTAACATGGTATATTGTTTTTGTTTTGTCTATAAAACTGCTACGTTTTATTTTGTTTATTAAACAATTAGTATATAACTCGCGTGGAAGATATTTGGTCCTTAACAGATAAATAGTATGTCTACTTAGGTGGGTCATTGAAATGAGGAATGATATATAACAAGATATACATTTGTTTCAGTTAACTTTTTAGAGTAATAAATTGTCATTGATAAATGATTTTGGCTGGACATTTCTGTTTTGGCAATTAATTTCGATAGAATATTTGAATTACCTATGAAGTTGTTATAGTACTTGTTTAATGAAAAACATCAGTAACAATATATTTGTTGCTCTTCCTTTTATTATGATGGTATTTGATTTAGAAGGAAATATAGCCTTGTATGACCATAATTGGTTAATTGTGCTAAAGGTTCTTTACTTCTATAAAGTTAATTACCTCATTTGTGATGGTATTGACCAACCCTATTTTAAATGAAAACGTGAACTATGTAACAACTTTCTTGAATAGTTAATTTCTTTATAATGAAATATAAATTGTTATGATAATGACTATCGTTAAATTACATATGAGTAATTATGTGGTGAATGTTTGAAGGGTCTTAGCTATTTGGATGGTTATTACTCGTATATTATAATGTTCTCTCACTCTATACATATGGATGAAGTTCATGCTCGTCTTCTTTCTTTTTTGGTATAGAACGAGTGTGGAAACCCGCGCGATGCAGCGGGATTGCTTTTGTTTGCCAAATTGCTATAAAGGACTTACTTTGCAGCGACACTTAAACTTTAGGGACATTTTTTGTCAACTTGGACTTACTTTGCAACGACACCTAAATTTCAGGGGCTATTTTTGCCAACTTGCGAAAGTTGGCATTTATTGTGCTACAGTGTTTGGGGGTTACTGTTGCCCGCTCAATAGTTATATTAATAATAAAATATGCTATGTTAAGTTGTCGGGCCAATTTTTTCTTGATTGCTAACAACTGAATTATAAATGATTGTATCGTAACCAAAAGAAAAAAAAAATAGTATACATATATATTCAGATCTCTGAGTTCATGTTTATTGGTTTCAAATATTATATGAGAATCATATTTGATAGATTAAATAATCATGAAACCGTTGTTACGGGAGGATCGAAGGAGTATATTAATGTGGCCACGTAATTAAGTTTTTCTTGATTTGTGTCAAAATGAACATTAAACTTCATGTGCTTCAAAAAAATTGTCTCTACACTCCCCTTTCGTTTAAGATCTTGTGGAGATTTAGTGGTTTCCGATATGTAGAGTTGTGCACAATTCATATGATAAAGCGTTTTGTCTGCTGGATTTTTGTGAAGTACAATCACTTTAAAGGTCTGTTTGCTTGCGTAATGTTGTGCAAGAAATGTGATTAAAAAGTTTGTATTGGTCATATGAATGGAATCAAATTCTTTTTTGAGAATGTGTCCAAAACTAACAACATACCTTTCTGCACATATCACTATGGTATTTTTGAAAAAAGAAAATTAAAATAAAATGTGTTGTAGCATTATGGAATCTTATCTAATGATAAATCTTTAACTCGTTATTTTGAAAGTTCTGACTCATTACGTAATGATGCAAAATAGAGTACTTTAAGCATGTTGTTTGAAATTGTATTGCGGTATTGGTTTGTGTAACTAATATACATTTCATTACATGGATATTGGGATTAAACTCGTTCTTGTAAAGTCGAATTTGGTGTTATTTGGACTCCAAAATACTTGTTGTCATCTTTGCATAGTGAATGAATGAGTTCTAGCCAAATTTTAAGTGCGTGGCTAAGACACTAAACTTGCTTTGTGAAAAGTTTAATCTTTAAAATAATAATAATAATTATAATAATAAAACATGTGTTGTTTTATTGCAATTATTATTTGGTCAGTCGATACATTTTTCTAAAGAGAAAGAAATGCGTTGTAGTGTTTGACCATAAATGAAAAATGGATATGTGTAAAGACAATGTTGTTAATGAAGAATTATAGATATGCATTGCCTTTACTTGATTAATACACATTGTGGTGTATTTAGTATCAAGAATACGACGATGAAACTATGGAAAATCTTTGATGCCAGACATTGTGAATGGCTATGCTATGGTATAGGTGATAAATGTGGTTGACCCTATCCCAATAATTTATTGGCTCGACACTTGTGTCAATAATCATATTTGAGTGATGAATATTATTCATATGTCTTGGTTTAAGGGGAAAAAAATACCTCTTTATGAGCAATGATAAACAAGTCGCTTGATTTTGTATCGAGTTTTGGAAGTTTGGATATTGCAAATAGTCTGCTGTGGATATTGTTGCGAATAATCAAACTACTTGTTATTTTAGAAAGATGAATAATTATCAAGACTTGTTATAACTCATACGGTTTGTCATTATGTAAGAAATGATTATGTGTTGAATATAACCGTGTAGGACATTGTGAAATGTCAAGAACGAACACACATATAGATGACAACGAATTACGTTGGTTTATGTAACTAACTTGAACGGTTTGATTGTCATCAAATGTGATCTATTGTCCATTCGCTAAGTTGGACATATTTTGATTGTGTAAAATGATTACACACTGATTTTATGTGATTATAATCACATAATAAATTGTGATAATCATATGATGATAAGAGATTAAATGTGATTATATATATATAATCACAAGTGAATTGGAATGACATGATATAAGTGTAACACTTACACATATAACTTATGGGATCCTCCCAGAACATGTGTGATTTAAGGTGGTGATTTGTCTAAAAGAAGAATGTTAGTAGATGAAGCTATTATTAATCAGAATGATGCATCTTCTGTCATACGCTTGATTCCTTGGTCTATAGCATGCTAGATTTGGAATCTGTTAATTATGATACGGAAAATAATTAACATAAGACATTCAAAAAGTTTGCATACACTAGTATGAAACTTGTGAAGTGACAAATTATTAAGGATCTTGATGTCATATCCATGTGAGAAAAAAATCTTATAAACAAGATAAATACATTGAAAGAGAAAACCTTTCTAGAAAATTCTTGAGATATATTCCATGTGGGGGATTCCGGCCTAGCTAGAGTTCAAAAGAACGTCAACAAACATGAAGTTTTTGCCTAGTTGGAATACTCAAGAATTACCTAGAGCATGATATATTTAGAGTTGCACGAAACTCAAATTTGTACAAACATATTATGTCGATACGACAACTACTCACAACATGGGTTATCCCTATTGACAATATGAAGTCAAAGAATAGCTTTGCGGATCCGCTTGTGAAAAGCTAAATGTGAGAGTTAGTTAGCAAGTCGTGAAGAGGAATGTGACTAAAGCCCTTGAAAAGTTTATATGAAGGAAAACCTAACCCAGCTGACTGGAGATCCCAAGATCTGGGTTCAATAGGACAACCTACTTGTATAAACTGAGGTCACTGTGGGGGAGTAATAAACTCCACATTTATTTAAGGGAGTTAGTAAACTTCCTAGTCCATTCCTATAACAGTGACAATATGAGGTTAAGCATATGGATTTTAATGATTAATCAAGAATCACCTATGTGAGAGAGAAGTGGGGTCGCTTCTAAGGGAATTGTGGGGGCGCAATTCTTAACAGCTCTCGCAGAACCAGGCTAATGTTCATGACCATAACGAACATAACTATGAGAACCAAAATGTGTCAAGGAGATATTTGTGTGAATATATATTGTCGTCTCCACAAACAGCAGACAGTTCAAAGACATCAAGTTCTACTGGTTGCTAGGAGTCTAAGTATATTTCACAAGGGAAGGTTCAAAGGGTAACACCTACCTATCCTTTGCAAATATCAACTGCAAAACTCTATTACATCATCGAGTCATTGAAATTTGTTTCCCGTTATCAATTTCATTCATGTGGGGGATTGTTGGAAAATATGGTCAATATTTAGGTTTGAATGACAATTGATGGTCATCAAATATACTAATGGGGCTTTAGAGCAAGATTAATGTATGGTCGTATGTAACGACCAATTTAATTCTATGTTCATGAGCCATTAATAGGATTGATTATGAGAGTTAATTGGACCGTTTTCTTTCATCCTCATCACTTATATATTGAGAGCTCTTCTCCCATTTTATTACACCAGAAAATACAAAATTAATCACTCATCCCCATTTGTGTTACCATTCATATTTCTTGTGTATCCGATTCGTAATAGAGGGAAGGCACGGTTTTGGTTCGCCTTGATAACCCGTTTGTGCTAACGGAGTTATCTGTTGTTGTTGTATCATGGGAGATAGACGTTCACGATTCTCAAGCACCGTGGAGAGGACGAATCTGTCTTAATGAAATTGTGAGCATCACAGGCCTCAACATTTTCTTTATTTGTGTTCTTTGAGTCTATACACGCAAAAGGTTTACGGTATTATTCTCTACACTTTTATGTTTTCATGTTACGATTTATTTGTCTTTTATAGCAATACACGTAAGATATACAACACTAAGTTAGTCATCTAACGTTACCTCCATTTCTCTCACGCTCTCATCTTCTCTCATCTCACGAAGTATAGATTTAGTATTTCTTTTGCTTCCACTTAATGTTGTAGATGGTGAACAACAATCTTTTATTTGTATAGTAAAACAAAACCTTAAGTTGGGACTTTTTCATTTCAAAAAACTCAACCTTCTTTTATTAAATAATATTTTTTTTAAATAATTGTTTATTTATTTTAAGTATTTTTAGTTAAAAAGTCTAAATATTTCTTTATTTGTGTCAAAAATAAATAAAAAATTCGGTTTTACAAAACATATGTTGAAAAAAATTAAAAATACACATGTACTTGAGACTAATTGTAGCATCCGGTAATTTTTAAAGAGCCTCTTTTTTTTTTATAGTTATTATTATTTGTTTTTCAATTCGGACTTTCCCGAGCCAATTTGAATCGAAAACGAAGAGTTATCTCGTTTTGCATGAAAACTGTACACAACGCGTGTTGAAACAACCGTAACTCAATAAACATTTTTAAAGTAATTATTATACTATTTATGAAAATACTAGTTAAGTAAATACTCGCTTTTAATGGAAAAATTATTCCGAACGCGATGGCCTTATTTACATAGTTTAATTCGCGCGTTTACTGGCTCAAATGGGGACCACACCTTATATTTATAAAGAATACATAAATTACAGAACCAGCCCCTGATTCTAATTTCACCGCCCACCCTCTTCTTTCACCTTTTGACAATATCAGTCCCTCTAGGAGTATAAAAGATAATTTTTAGGGTTTCCCCTCATCTCACACAACGCTATAACACTTTCTCTCTTTATAAAAAGTTTTCGGCGCCGCTATCTTTTTCCGGCCACCATCACCTCACGCCACCACGGTCAAGACGAAGTAGATTGAGGTGGTTGGAGTATTTTACACCATCACCTCACGCCACCACGTTTTTACACATTTTTATATGGTTTTTACACACATTTTTATACACGTTTTACACACGCTTTTATATACATTTTTATATTCATTTTTACACACGTTTTTATACACGTTTTTATATACGTTTTTACACATGTTTTTATATACTTTTTTACACATGTGTAAAAATGTTTATAAAAACGTATCTAAAATATATATATAAAAAATGTATAAAAACGTATATTAAAACTTGTGTAAAAACGTGTATAAAAATGTGTGTAAAAACGTATATAAAAATATGTATAAAGATGTCTATAAAAACTTGTGTAAAAACGTATATTAAAACGTGTGTAAAAACATATATAAAACGGTATATACAAACGTGTATAAAAATGTGTGTAAAAACGTATATAAAAATATGTATAAAAACGTGTATAAAAAGTGTGTAAAAATGTGTACAAAAACGTTTATAACAACATATATAAAAATGTTTGTAAACGTGTATAAAAACGTATATAATATATAAAAAATGTGTATAAACGTGTATAACAAGTTGTATAAATATGTGTATAAAAGTGTATATAAAAACAATCGTTGGTATAAAGGACTAACGTTGTAAACGATCGTTGGTATAAAGGACTAACGATGCAAACGAATGTTAGTATAAACGACTAATGTTGCCACTTGAAAACTAGACTTAACTAACAGAACTAACGCCTTTATCAAAATGGACTGAAAGTAGAACGAAACTATCACTTTTGGACTGAAACCAAAACTTTTTGAAAATTTAGACCAAGAGTGAAATACCCAGCAAACAACAAGGACCAAAAAAGTAATTAACTTTTATAATTATTATTTTTTGAGAAGGCATGAATTTTCTATTAACAACAAAACAAAAAGATACACAAAAAACCTTCTATATTATATAATAAAATAAAACTCCAAGTATGATTTTAAAAAAAAAATCAACATTCACTTATTAAGTAAAAATTAAGTTATTATAGATTTATTTTAAAATATTTTAAATAAAAGAAAGACTAAATCTTTCTAGATTTGAGTCAAATTGGATTATTTTCGTTTTCCAATTTAGCTGAGAAAAAAAGTTACAAATACACATGTACTTAAGTGCTTTTTCTTCATATTTTTGGACTTGATTGTACACTTAAAAAGAAACGGAGTCGTACACCCATCTTCATTCTCATATAACAAAACCAAAAGAAACAGACTTGATTTTTATTGTGTTTTGATAATGTTTAAGTGATAAAAATTATAAATGTGATGATTCATCAAAACTGGATGCCCTTCTATATTTATTAATATATAACATTATAACTTATTAGTAATTCATAGTCATTCAGAACTTATAAAAACCAATTTTCAATTCTTGACTAATTTCATCTTGATTATGTTGAATCGATATGGATTTGTTTTGAATTGTGATATGTGATATGGGAGAAGATGAGAGCGTGAAAGAAATGAGATAATGTTAGACGACTAAGTTGGTTGGCACAAGCCTAATTGTGAGCTTTGAAACAATGGCAAGTAATAAGTGTATATACATCGACATCTTTTATTTACCTTCTTTAATTTTATCATTTTAGACTTTGTTTTCATTCAAGTTAAACAAAAAGAAGAAATAGGTGTTAGTCACAGTTGATTTGTACATGACTAGTACTTTGTTTCCGGCAACAATTTGTTGCATTAAAAAGATCTTCTTTTTTTTCCTTGTCTTGTTTCATTCTATTAAGAATAAACTTTGTATAGCAAAAATTTTGGTGGTTTAGAGGTTCAAAAACCTAACTTATCTATTAAATCGTGACATTAGTTCACATATTGAGGTTGATTGCTACCCAAGTCTAAATTAGAAACTAATACTATATATTTACCAGTCATAATAAGTTAGACTTTCAACTTTAGTTAAATCCTGTGAAAAGAAGCACGATTTTGTAAGAGTTATAAGTTTGTAACAAGTCAAAAATAACATATTGTCAAATTCATACAGAAAGTTATTCCAAACGAAACCTTAGTCTCTAGTCTCTTTTTCCTGTGAGATTTTTGAGTATTTTAACCACAAGAAATTTGACAATGAAGACTCGTTTAGTAATACAAGGTATAAGTAAAAAGCATAAAGACATGTTTAAATGTTTAAAAGTGTGTGTTAGTATGCTACTTTGTGAAAAAGTGGATGGTTTGGTTATTTTTAAGAGTAAGAAATCGATGAAAACTATATCAACAAATTTAATAATTTTACCTTCTTTAAAAATTTATGCCATATAGTCATAGATTTCTTTGTTCTATTTCTCTCTTATTACTAAAAAAAAAAAAAAAAAAAAAAAAAAAAAAAAAAAAAAAAAACAAAAAAAAAACTTTTGTAACTCATATATTAATATATTTGTTGTGCCGGAGATGGCGCAAATTTTCTTTGGCAACCAAGAAAAAGAATTTTCTTCGGCAACCAAGAAAAAGACTTTCTTAGGAGATCAAGAAACAGGTACTCAACCTGGTACTACTTTCACACTCAACTCAAATTCTTTATGAGATCGAGATACAGTCACGATTGATCTCAAAAGGCATTGTGGTATTCTAAGACACGTGTTTACTCATGAACCAGTCATCTCTTTAAACCAAAATCAGTGCGGGAAAAGAGTTTTTCCTGTGGTGTCACAATTCTCCTTCCCTCAACGACCATCGTGTGTTGACCCACCATCCCGAACAACTCCATGTAGCTTTGCCCCCATCACGACGAACAATTCTTCGACTGCCTTTGATGCCCATTTGTAATGCCTTCAAAATCAAAAGCAACATAATATACTCCCTCCATTTCAAAATGATTGTCATGATTGTTTTGACTTTTAAAGTATTTTTTTTTCCAACTTTGACCTTAATTATTTTCTTGTGTTTTATACTTTTATATAATACTTGATGCAAAATATATGAATGTATTTGAATTTAAATGTATTTTCACAACTTTTATCAAATAATAAACTATTAAAAAAATCTTAAAGTCAAAGATGAAAATAAAAATACTACAAATGTTAAAACAGAACAATAATTTTGAAACGGAAGGAGTACAAAACATTTTCAATTTCAACTAAAAATCAAAAGCAACAAATCATATACAAAACTTATTCGATTTCAACTAAAAACCATGATGAAATAACACTCGTAGCCGTTAGGGCCATAAATGAACCAGACAAACAAGGATGAAGCATTGTTTATGTTTGTTCGTTTAATTTTAACCGGACAAATAAACGAACACGATCGATTAGACGGAGAGATTTTCTTGTTTATGTTCGTTTATTAAGAAACTAAGGTCGTTCATGTTCGTTTAATAAGATATAAAACGAACAAGCATACATGAACGTAGACCAATAAACATATACATTATTTTTTTAAAAATATACATAATAATGTTTTTTATAAGTGTTTTCTTAAATTAACCAAATCTTAAAGTTTATAAAAAAAATATACAATGTACGAACATAAATTTACTTTAAGGAATGCATAATCGGACGCTTACGAACGTAAATAAACGAACAAGATTTTTATTCATTTCGTCTATTTAACTAAACGAATATAGATTATTGTTCATATTAGTTCATTTAATAAACTAGACGAGTACCCGCGCCTAGCGGCAGCGATGTCTAGTTTTCTGCAAAGTTTCGACGACCCATAAGTTTCTTTCAACAAACTGTATTTGTAGCATTAGAGAATCGTTTTCGAATAACTACAATTCTGATGCGTGGTTGCATAGCAGCATAAATATATAGTTTTTTAAAAAATTATGTGGAGTCGATCTAAGTGTGTGAGTATATTTTCTAATAGGATTGTTTTAAGTTATTAAGATTTTTAGTAATAATATATTCAAGCATTACAAAAAGCAACGGTATTATGTAGTTGGCAATATTATATTGTAGTTTAGAGGTATAGCCAACATGTGTGACCGCTTTTTTTTGTTTTGTCAGTAATTTAGGCAGTGATAACTATTTTATTTTAAATGTGTAACGTTTATCATTTGGTGTGTGGCTTTTAAAATTGTAACTTTGCAAATTGGATATCACCATATAAGATTATTTTGTACTATCAATTTGTATAGATATTTATGCATTGTTCAAAGTTATTTGTTTGAGGTACAAATAATTATCGCTAAAGACAACAATACTATTTATTTTTTGTGATTTTAATAAACTTATATAATATTATTGATACACTGGGCAAAGGGCTATACAATATATATTAACTTTTAAACGACAATTCATATATGCTAGTCCCTTAAATGGTGCAAGAGCAACATTTTTTAAAATAACATTATACAAATGACAAATTACATGTGTCAAAGCAAAATAAACCAAAAACTACAATTACTTGGTCTCTCCTTTCAAAAAAATTATCACGGGTTTCACAACTACTTCATCATTTCTCATATAATTTTGTCAAATTTGAAACCAGATTTCACCCGGGTGATTCAACTGGTTGAACTGTTCCGATAAAAAAATAGGTCGATTTAAACCGAGTCAAACCGATAGGTTGGGTCGAAAAAATGTCAAATTAAACCGGGTCAGCCCGCCGGGTTTGAAGCGTCCCGGGTCAACCTGGTATCGGTTTCAACAGGTCAACCCGGTATCGGTTTCAACGGGTCAACCCGGTATCGGTTTCAATTGGTTGTTTTTAATTTGGTATATGTGCTTTTAATTGGGTGTACAATGTGAATAAATTATTGTACTTTTAAGTAATGGGGTGTTTTAATAAGAGTATTAATTATATTATTTATTTCTCTCTCCATTGACCATGTTTTCAACATTCAACTTTCAACATTTTTCACTTTTTCCACTTTGACCATTTTTCCATTTTATATAGTATAGATATAAATAAATAAACATAAACAAACATTTTATCAAAATGCTTGATGAATGTTCACTAACGTTCAGTTCATTTAACGCCCGTAACTTCAAGTAGTGGAACACAAATATCTTATTCTTACACGACTCATTTCACTTTTAACTTTTTCATTTTAAATTGAAGTCAAAAACAAGAAAAGTACATATCCTTAAAAAAACACAAGTCACGACAGAATCTTTGTAAAGATGATGTCTTGGACTGCTTCTGGTCTATCAAGATCCTTCAACTTCCGTCACCGTGCTCCAATCATCGCCGGAATATCATGTGCCACCATCACAGGGTCAACTTTATGGCGGTCAACGTCCAAGTCAAACCCATTTGCTTGTTTAAGCATTTCTACTGATGCTAGTTAGTGACTATTTTTTATTCTTTTGGTTTTTGAAAAAAAGATTGGATTTTTATTATTGGTTTTGTGTTTTGTGAAATGGGTTTGTGTTGGTTTTGGATTTTGTGATTAGAAAATGATGAAATGTGCTTATCTAAGTGCTGATTATGTTCTTATTTAGTTTTAGGATAACATTGTTGATCATTTAGGATTAAGTAGGTTGGTAAGTGTTTATCTTTAACGAAACTAAGCAGATACGTAGTTAGATAGTTTCGAGTGTCTGGATGGAAGTGCTTATCGGCTTATTTTATAATAGTAAATAAGCAGTGTGTCTGATTTCTTTTATAGACAGATAAGTAGTTTACAATAATGAATCTGGAATCCCATACGCCCCATAAGCTGACACTTAAGTTTTGATTTCATTCTATTTTTATAACTTGTTTGATGTTTAGGAGCTGATTTTGTATTGGTTTTGGATTGTTAGTGATTAGAAAAGGATGAAATGTTGCATTACATTTGGTGAAATGTGTTGATGAGTTGAATTTGATTAACAGGTGAATATCTGAGTGACGGTGTATGATTCGTTAGATTGTATATAGGCCTGCATTTAGAGATTTAGAGGGTGTTCTAGTGTTTGGGATTGCTTGATTAGGCGCTTATAAGATTATGTGCTTATGGAGTGTTTAGATTAAAATGTTTATCGCTTGAAAATAAGTAGGTTGGTATGTTTTTATATTCGATGCAAATAAGCACGTTAAAAGGCTGTTTGGGACTGCTTATCTAGGTGCTTACATATTTTTAAAGCGGATAAGCGGTTTTGGTTGTCAGAATGACACTGGTCATCTGCTTATTTTAGAACAAATAAGCACTTGATACAAGCAATGCTATTAGATGCCTGTTTTCTTCTTTTGTAGACAGATAGTATACAATAAGAATCCCAATACACCGCAAGATAAGCAATCCCGAACATCCCATTAGCTTTGTACTATAGTTATTGGTATAAAGTGGTATTCAAATCCTCACAGTAAAATATGTTATCAGGGACCATTACCCCTTTTCAACATGGTCAATGTTGATAGACGATGCTAATTACAAGCTTAAATACACACAATGTATTCTAGCAAACATTAACCAACTCTCAGTCAGATATACATATATTAATAACATTATGTCCAAATGATGACTTGTACTAGTTATAGGACTTCATGGAAACTATGTTGCAACATTTTTTATCTGACTCCATACTTAACAAGAGACAGAGAATTCATAATATCCGTATTTGACTCTGTGTTCTTAGATCTCCATACCTTCAATGTTTACAACCAAGCTTCTTAACTTCAATCAATGCTATGTGCCCTCCTTATTTGTCCAATGTTGGTGTCGATGTGCAATGGAAATTTGGGTTTGATACACTGAAAATCCAACCATTAATAATTTTAGAAGTCCTTGTATATAAATCTCTATGTACTTGCCTGTGAATCCTATTTTCTCGGTTCATCGGCTGATATGTATGACAGTGTAACATGTCTCTATCGGAACTTATATCAGTCATTCTGCGCTTGTTGTGTTATGACTTGATATGAATGTTATTCTTTGGCGGAATCGATACGTTTTCTAAATTGTTTGTATTATGTGTAGGCATTAAGGAAGCTGTTATAACAGACAAGGCTCCTGCAGCTCTTGGTCCCTATTCCCAAGCCATTAAGGCTAATAATACTTTGTTCGTGTCTGGTGTGCTTGGTCTTATTCCTGAGGTTTCATTACAATCATATTTCACAATTTTTCATTAAACATCTTTACCTGATGCCCGTTTTGGTAGTGTTTGGATTGGTTTTCGAAAGTGAGTATCTGATTATTGCATTTTTCAAGTCAGAGATGGTCAGTTTCAAAGGTTCAGTGTTTGGGTACTGTGGGGGTAAATAATCCGTTATATAGTAGCTTCAACAAAACTGAATTCGATTAATTAGTAATTGGTGGTCATTTTACATGTCAGTTTTTGAATAATCCGTTATCTGATAATCACAGCTTCAAAACAGCATAAGCACGTCCAAACACTATCTCCTACTGCCCGTTTTGATAGAGGGGGTAACGAATGATCTGATTCTAATAATTCTGTATCACCTAATCACTTTCAAAACACAATGCCGAACAACCCCCTTAATTGTATACATGCAACTATCACTTTTGTGTATGAAATATGTTGTATGATGCTTGTGCAGACCGGGAAGTTTGTGTCAGATAACGTAGAGGAACAAACGGAGCAGGTATTGTACATATTCATTTCTATAGACTTGAAATAAATTGCAAGTGTCTTGCATTTTGACCCGTTTACCATAATTTTGCATATATTCGTCAGGTTCTTAAGAATATGGGCGAGATATTGAAAGCTAGTGGAGTTAGCTATTCATCAGTAGTTAAGACCACAATCATGTAAATGAACTCTATCTCTTTGCGTTATTAAGTTATTTGATAACGTTGATTTATTACTACGTTTATGTGTTTTCAGGTTGGCTGATTTGAAGGACTTCAAGAAAGTTAATGAGATCTATGCTAAATGTGAGTACAAACTGAAGTACTTCGTATTTATATATATGATTTAGCGTTTATTGTTTATTTAGTAGATGAATTAGCTGTTAAAAAACCATGTCTTGCAGATTTCCCTGCACCAGCTCCTGCGCGCTCAACATACCAGGTTGCAGCATTGCCACTTGATGCTAGGATTGAAATTGAATGCATAGCAGCACTCTAACGTGTCTCTTTGACTATAAGCATCTCGGCCAGAATGGTACCATATAATAAAGCAATAGAGTTGTAAATCGTATCATCTTCCCCCTACCATAAAAGGCATCTGGATATCGCCATTCAATGTTGAGTTTCTGGTATTTGAAAATTAATATAAAGTCCTTTTTAATTTTATGCATTAGTATGACAGTATGTCAATGCAAATGGTTAGTCGAATTAAATGCTGCCTAGTCTTATCTATTGTCTGAGTTTCAAGTATATTCGAGTCATGGTAGATAGTTAAGCAAGTCGTGAAATCATTGAGTTATCCTTTCCTGTTTGTTCTCTTTCATAAACCTATTAACGACACTAGTTTGCATTGAATGAAGTATACAAAAACTGGTATTATAGCCAATCAGGCCGTCTTGTGTACATCTTTTGCGAAGATGGGTGTTATTCAAGTCGTTGGTGGAAACAAGAAACTCGATAGCCAAATTCTTAGTCTACTTATCTTACTAAAGTAGATTACCGCAAGAAGTACAAGGCGTAAGACATACAAGACGTTCGTATGACATGCAACAAATAATCGATCGTAATAACGTAACAATCATAGTATATATGTGGATCTATGGTTGAACATATATGATATCCATCAAAACAATGTTACACACATTCATGTATAACTAGGATTTGTCACATCTAAACAAACATATAATAAAACTAAGCTAGCATGGTAACATATATTATTAACATAGCAACCATAGATCAATAATTTTTGTTGGTTTGTTTTCTTTTTTCTTGTGGCCTTGTAAAGATACAGTCTCGAATAATATTTATTAACGGGCTAAACTTAATTTGAAAGGCCTAAATGCTGTACGTAACTTGTTTTTGTTTTGATATTAAGATAACTTTTGAAAGATCACACAGGTGGGCGTTTGGTCTAGTGGTATGATTCTTGCTTTGGGTGCAAGAGGTCCCGAGTTCGATTCTCGGAACGCCCCTCTTTGAGTTTTTTTTTTTTTTTTCATCCTTCCATGTAGTTGTATTTGTAAAAGAGTGTTTGTTTCTTTATCTTATCACGGCTATTAAACGTTAGTGTTTGTTTACTTTTAAGACATAGGAAGTAAAAAGAACTTTTTCTCGCTTCAACGTTGTAAGTATATCTTTTTACGTCTGATTACACTTTTTGTTTCTTGAGACCTAAAATCCACCTCTTTATGCCGCAAATATGGTGCTACGAATCAAATACAAAAAATTGAAAAAAAACATCAACTTCTTATGACATAATAAACTTACATAAGCTGAAATTTTTTTAAATAAGCCACAAAAAGTGAGCTTATGAACCATAAGTCCAAACCAAATAAGCAAGTCGGCAATATAAGTCGAAACAACACCCCTAAAAGTTGTATGTTGAGAAAGTGTTAAGACATAACGCTTTATAAAATCAAATTATATATTTTGTCTTCTATATGCATTTCAGCAAGTTAATATTGAACCGTTGGCTATGAAAACTAACAATACGCTAAAAACAATATGAACTTCTCTTTGGGTCCTTCTCTTTTAATTATATTGTTAATCGCGCCTTGTATTGTAATGTGGACTTTTTTGAAGTTCTCGATAATATGTTGATTTTTTTAAAAAAATATTAACTTTATCGGTAAATATAAATTGAAGAGCAAATTCTCAAAACAGTACAAAAAGTTGTGTAGTGGTCACCAAAAGGTATAAAAATAACATCTCTTCTCTAAATGGTCATGTGCGAATGTGCGACTCCACTGAATGTGCGACAAGTTTCCATTTTTTTATAATAAAGTACAGTGGTATAACAGGAAAAATATTTTGTACTGTTTTGAGAATTTGCTCTAAATTGAACAACCATGTGATGCTTTTCTAGGTTTAGAAAAGGAAAAATATTTATGTATTTAATGATACTAGGTGAAACATATAAAGATATTATTTATGTATTTAATGATACTAGGTGAAACAGATAATATAACGGTTTTGAATATACACTTATTGGGCCGCATGTAATCCTAAAGATATACGTCATTTAACTCAAAACTTTAATTTATAAACATTCTACTTTTACTAATTTAAGTTTGATTCAAACAAATTAGGAGTAAATTCAAAAGTCATCCATGTAATTTGCCAATTTAATATTAATCATCCTACTTTGTCAATAACCATAACTAAATCTAAACTTTGCTATAGACGCCAACGTCATATAAAAGCAAGTCTTTTCTTGATTAGAATTTGTGAGGCGGTGATATGATACACTGTAAATTAGTCAGCTAAAAAGTCAGAAATATGGTTAATCGAACAAATACATACCAAACTTTTCTTTCCCGACATTTCACAGTCAAACACTCTTCTTATAAAAATATATAGTAGGCAGACATCCGTGCATAACGGCGGTAGCCGCATATAGTTAAATTTGTGAAATTCGCTTCCAGTATGAGCCTTTATGCAACTCTTAAGGGTTTAATTATAGTCATTACCAGAAAGGAAAAAAAAAAAAATAAAGGTGTGAGTTGAACAGAAAATGATAAAGTTTTAGGGCTAAAAATAGAGTAAATTTCTCTGTTCAAAATAAAATAACTAAAATGCTTTTGTCAAAAACTGCAACCCGGGGATGAAAATTGCAACCCGAAGTTACCCACACGAACGGTGGCTGCACTTCCGAAATAGTAAGGATAAACTTGCAATTTGATCAAACTACAAGGACGAAGGTTTTAAGAAAATATGTTCTCTTTGTATGCGGTTAAGATAATGATAGCTGTTATTACTTTATAAATCCTTGGTATATTAGTAAATTCTTAATTCAAACTTTGCTAGTTTAAAAAAAGAAATGTGTTTATTTATACGCTTTTAAGATTAAGGTTGGGTATACTAAATGGTGGTGCACCACCATTACGCGCCGACCCCACTACCCCTCATCTCCAACCACGCGGCAAGGTCTCATTTTTCATTAGCTTGGTGGTGCACTACCTTTTTTGTGTTGTTTATATTTTATGAGGTATATGTTTTTGGTTTGGTAACGACCATTACACTTGTTTGATGGTGATGGTGATATGACGCGTACGTTTCCAAAGTAAGATGAAAATGCTAAACAATTATATTGGACTATGTTTAACATAGTATAATTTATAAAATATATTGTGTCGTTATACCACAAACAATAGCCATCACCTCCACTTATTGTTACCACTACCGCTTAAAGCTACTACTTCTTATTACTATTATTCACTTATACCGCTACTTCTATCAAATATACCTGTATTTTGTAAGGATTGAGATTCTTTAATGTTTCAGTTCAACATGATTAGTCATGTTATCTCACATAAATGTTAGTGGGTCTTTTATTTTAAATTCAAAATCATGGTTGTAAAAGGCGCGCAAAGACCCCGCAAAAGCTTCGCAAAGTCGCAAGGCTTGGTCATGCAGCCACGTCACACCTTATGTTGCCTTATGCTACGTTTTTTTCAAACTCGATATATATATGAAATATGATATAAATATATAAATATTTTCATATTTTGTGTCGTCTTATGTCAGGCCTTATAAACGTAAAAGCTTCGCTTTATCCGCTAAAACTTGAGGCTTGATCAACCATGTTCTTTTATTTGAGACAAGATGACCAGCCATATTAACTAAACATTAAAGAATCTATTAATTTTGTAATTTGTATCACAAAAAGTAACCATATCACATTCTATAAATAACTACCTATGACCAAGAAAATAAACATATATCCATTTGTCAATTTCTTTTTCTTTTAACCATACTCCTAGCCTTTAGGCCCAAGAATAGCCGGTTCCATAAATAAACACGAATACCCCTTTTTTTAAGAAAAAAAAAAAAACACAAAAACTAACAATTTAGCAGAGATTTTGAGTCGATGTAAGTAATCAACAATTCTTATATTTCGTAACAGGTTTTAAATGTTGAAATGTTTATACATTTTTAGTTTTGCTATTCAAAAAGGGCTAGCGGCGCAACTTGTTGCCCGTTTGCCGTCAACCCTCATAAATATAGGATTTGCAAAATTTGAATAAAAATCAGGGTTTTGTGTTAAAAAAAAGTTTTAATAATACTTTTAATACATTTGTAAAAAAAGATCATTGGCTGTGTTTGTTTTTTTTGTAAAAAGTAGTTTCTCCTTTTTATGTTTGCGGGTGCGCATAGGTTTTTAAAATAAGTGCTTTTGTTTTTTCGTCGCGTAAATGTTTTGGAGAAAAAGTGTTTGCTTTTTTCTTGTTATGTGTGTAGGCGCGTGTAGGCGTTAGTGTTTGTTTACTTTTAGACATAGGAGGCGGAAATGACTTTTTTCCTAGTAGACATAGTATTGCGGATTTAGGTTCAAACCTCACTAGGTGTATCGGGTAACCTAAACAGAGAAAAACCTAATATGTTTTTACCCGTTATGGTATTGCAGATTGGACATAGAATTTTTTAAAAAACAAACACAACCGAAGTTAGTTTGTAGTCTACTTATGTCGTAAAGCGATTGCACATTCTTTGAGCTATCTAGTTGGATACCTTTAATGTTTTTGTAAACGCGTTGAAAAAGTGGGTCATGGGTCAAAACCGGGTAAGAAAGATAGTTGCTTTTAGTATTAGTTTCAAGTGTATGGGGGTGTTTGGGATTGCATTTCTTATTGTGTTTTTAGAGAACCTATCACATTTATTACTGTTTGGGTTATTTTATCTGCTTACTTTGATGATAATTAAGCAATTTTTTCATGCATTCAAAAGTATGTGAGTGTTTGGATTGTTTAGATGGCTTTTAGGATGCTACATTACTGCTTTTTAAGGAATAAAATGTGTTCCTGCTTTCTTATGGATTATTTTTTAGCTATTATTACCTGTATAATTGGATAAAAAAACGCTGCTTGATAGTTTGAAGATTAACTTTCTGTTATATGCGTTTTTGGGTCGTCACCTTTATTACTGTTTGGGTTTTTTTTATCTGCTTTTTTTGATGCCAAATAAGCACTTTTATCTACTTATACTGAGTCCTTTTAGGATGATTCTAGCTACGGGTCGAAAAAGTGGGTCATGGGTCAAAACCGGGTAAGAAAGATAGTTGCTTTTAGCATTAGTTTCAATTCTATAGGGTGTTTAGGATTCCATATCTTATCTTGCTTCAGAAAACCAGTCACCTTTCTAACTGTTTGGGCTGTTTTTCTCTGCTTATCTTAAGTCCTTTTAGGATGACTCCAGTTACGGGTCGAAAAAGTGATTCATGGGTCAAAAACTGGGTAGGCAGCTTCATACCCCAGTTTATTGTATTATACTTATATTTTTTGAAGGCTGATTCAGATAAAGATTGATGTTTATATTAGTTAAATGATGAACTTAAGGAGTAACTTGGGGTGTTTGGAATTTCATATCGTACTATCTTTTACTCAGCAGTAACCTCTATGAGTGATTGTTTGGGTTGTTTTTGTTTTGTTGGCTTATTGATGTTTCTCGCTAGCAAAAGTTTAAGAAAATCATAGAAACAAAAGTGATACCTGCTCTTGCTTATTTGTAAGGCCAATTATGCACTTTTGAATGAAATAAAAGTTTAACATTGTAAATACTGTTATGAACATTGTAGATGGAGCAGAAGCAAAGTTCAAATGGTGGTTCAGTATGTCATCAATTGCCTCCGTTATCTGCAAAATATCCGTGGTTTGTTTCTCAGAACCTAGGAGCTGACGAAGATACTTCTAGAGACCAATACTTCTACACCCTACATGACCCGCTAACTAAATATCAACGTCAAATCCCTGAGTTGCTGGGGAGACGTATTCGGGGATATTATCATGGCTGGGTTATTCTTTCTGACCATTTACAAAATGTAATGTGGTCTCTTTGGAATCCGGTCACTTCTAAGATGATCCATTTCCCCGCTTTGGCTTTAAAAGATGGAGATTCAGAATGTATCCGAGAATGTTGTTTGTCAGCCCCTCCTAACGATCCAAGCTCAATTCTCCTGTTAACTCGCACCAACAAACCTGCCTTTGTTTTTTTTCGTCTAGAAGGTAAAAGAAAGAACTTAAAATGGATCGAGATGTCATACGCTAGCCAACTCAAGAGAATATCCGCTGAAGATGGTGATTTTTTACATCAGCTGACTTGTTGCAATGGTAAAATGTATGCGTTGAATGGCAAATGTCCTTTTGCTTGTTTTATCATACAATTTGACATCTTGGTTAAAGACAAAGAAGTTTTAATAAAGTTATCGCTCTTGGGGTCATATCCTACTCCTACCTTGGTGCATTGTGATGACGTGACCTATTTTCTGAAAGGGTATGGTACTGAATTATTCTGCATTATGATAGGTTTTCGTGAGAAAACACTTGAAGCAGCTCACCTTTTTAAATTGGACATGACTAGTGTAAAGTCAGAAGATATGAAGAGATTTAAAGGCTTAGACATGAGTTGCAAGAGATGGGAAGAGGAAGACTTGGATGATATATTAATGAGTATGAAATTGTGGAAAGAATTGGTAGACCTTAAAGACGCTATATTTTTGGTGGATCTTGGTCGTGATAACATGTCATATTACAGACCTGGGATTGCCTCAGAGCTCGGGGGTTATATATACATTTGTGACGGAATGACAAACATTTTGTATTCATACCGTGTCAAAGAAAATACCATCTCCCTATCTTATATGCCTTCACTAGTGCTGCCAACAAACAACGTGTCCTTATGGGAATGCAGGTATTCTTTTTTTAATTTTATTTAATTTTTGTTTATTTAATGCATCGAGAGTACGGCCTCTTAGAAATATAGGTACTTCAGTAGTCAGAAAACGATTCAGTTTTGATATCTAATTTGAGACTCCACCATGGTGGTCCACTGTGATTAAATGCTTCCTGATATAATGGTTCTCAGCTAGTATCATCATAAGAAATACTTTGGTTGCAGAAAACCAACTTACTTTCTTTTATACTGTATCAGTTATGGATTAACACCTTAATTTGACAAAAATCTGTTTTATAAGTATATATATGTTCTGAATTAAGTGTGCCCGAAGTCCTATCTGGCCAACATATACGCAGATTTTGATGGACAAACATGCATGAGAGTTTATACAGATGATATTTGTATTTTGAAATATAGAATAAGCTTTTAAGTATGTAGGATAGTATATGTTTGTAGTTTTAAAACAAGAGCATGATTTTCTTAAAACCATATGTTGTGCAGGTTGGAAGATGATCATGGTGGAACTAACTGTACTCTTGATTCTAAACAAGAAGAGAACCAGATAGTTACAAGACCAGTTACAGACAACAAGGTTGGACTTAATGAATCAAACCTTCTCAATCTTCCATTTGATATTCTGGAGATGATTATGGAGCATTGCGTATGTGTGGAATACCTGAACTTCCGTGCTACATGCAAACTTTGTCATGTAGCAGCACCTTTGGTACAATGGAGCAAAGAAACTTCATCAATGAGGTTGCATACTTATTCATTAGTTTCACCATGGTTGATGGTGATAGACATACATCAAGGCATTATCACTTTCACTGATCCGATGTTGGGTGACAACTACTTTATGAAAAGTTCACATGAATCGCTTGCTCATCAAATAATTTGTTGTTCCAGGTTTGGCTGGTTGTTGTTTTTCAGCTATGACGACCTTGATTGTTTACTATTCTCTAATCCCTTCACCGGTGATCTCCGCAAGCTTCCAGAAGCAAGTTATGGTTTTTCTACTGCATGTTTCTCAGCGCCACCTACATCCCCAGATTGTATGGTTGTCGGATTTGCAATAGCTGATGAGTGCCTTGTTTTGATCCACAATGTCGCTCGGGAACCATCCTGGCGACCAATTCGTGTTGGCACTGAGCCAAGTTCTATGCGTTTTCCTACATTTTTTGGACAAGATCTCTATGCCTTGGGAGGCGATGGTAAACTTATTGGTTTTAAGGATTTGGGTGAAGAAGATTACTCCTCAGCATTTGTTGAAGCTACAGTCCCAATACGTTGTTGCACATCTCCAACACGATATTATTTGATGAAATGCGACCAAAATCTTCTAAAAGTCATTGTGGGTAAGTTTGGAGAAAGTGTTGAAGTATCAATGTGGGATTTTTCTAAAGAAGAATGGGAGAAAATACATAGTTTAGGAAATCGTATGATTTATATTTGTGATACGACATGTCTATGCCTTGAAGCCAAAACACGAGAAATGGAGAACAAGATCTACTTTTCAATACTGCATTCCAAGAACAAGAAAATAGTGTTCTATTCACTCGAAACATGCACCTTTCAGACATTCAATGGCGAAAACATCCAACAACACTTTAAGGATTTTTTGGGAACCACATATCATTTGTTCCCTCATGCGTGGATTGAACCTAGTTGGTCGTAACTATTGGTATCGATGTTATGTTTTATAAGATTGTGGGGCATGTTGGACCTGTTACCTCTTTTAAGTTTTTTCATTATGTTTGACTTGTGTTCAGGTTTTGGGAATTTGGGCTGTGTACTTACTTTAGAAAAGTTCATATATGAAATCCAATGTTACATATCATCTATGACTTTTGTAAATATTTGCAACATGTCTTTTTGGTAAATCGCGCTATCTGGTTCCTTTATGTTGGTATTATGTTAAAGTCATTGAAAGGGTTGGTCAGAGCAGGTTGTTGTTTGGTGTCATGTGTTTTAATTAGTTGGAAAGTGCTATTGGAGATTGAGGTCCTTTGGGTGCAAGTTACAAGTAACTTCTCTTAACTATTTGTGGTTACTTGAGCTTTGTAAAATAAGACTTTAACACTAGTCTTTAAGTTATTCGTTTATATTTAGAATGGTGCAGCAGCTGTGACTTCTGGTTCGATGTGAAAAAATGACCATATTACCATTTATTATTATACTTCACAGTAATTACATTGAAGTTGATACTGGAGTATATACAGCATAACTTCACCACGGATTCAATAAACCTGTGTTAAACGGAAGAGATAGTCGAAACTAACATTCCAGTCCATATGAAAGCACTATGTCACACCCTTACAAAAGCAAGTTAATTAAGCTTGTACCTAAGTATAGAAAAATGCACAACACTCGATGATTTAATCTAGAGGTGGCAATATAGGTGGTTCGGGTCAAGAGTCTAAATGGGTTTCGGGTCTAAACGGGTCTTTTGAGAGGTCCGGGTCAAACGGGTCTTTGGTCGGGTTGACCCGGCCGTTTTCACCAATTTTTTAAAAATTGTGATTCACAAATGAAAAAGGTATTTTTAAGTTAAATTTATTTTGACCCGCTACACCTGTTGGATAAATGTTATACGGATAATCAATTAGACTCATCTTCGATATTTGATAATACTCAACCAAACTTGACCATGTTTAACTGTTTGGTCTTAACTTGTAACCTATAATTATGCATTGCACTTGTTATGGCTCTGAAGTAGCTCGAGTATTGTGTGTACTAATATGCTTTTATATCCGATACATATGATTAATTCTAATAGTAAGAAAAGATTTTAAACATATCTACCTCTTTTGTCATGTTGTCTCTGTACCATTAACGCGGATTGTTCTCAACAAAGAAAGAGCTTCTTGAGATGACAATTTGAAAATCAGTTTTACTTCACATTTTTCAGAACTTAAAACCGACAATTCTGTCAATGGTCAGTTGTCGATTGCTTGCGACATTGTCATTGACGTTAAAAATTGGAATGAAACCACTTCGAAATGAATAGACTTTTGAATGTCCCCAAATGATACCCATAATACATACTTTAAGACAAACACATTGTTTCTTCAAGTAAAGGTCACAAGATCTCAGCAATTAAATGGGCTGAGAGCCTGAGACACATGTACATTTCAGCTTAACCATATTCTAATTTTAATAGCTAGACATAATGGGTCAGTTAAAACCATAGCCCACTCCGACGGGATTGGGTTTGGTTGTTGTATGATGGGTCAGTTGGACATGGTGGTTACACAGCAGCGACTGCGACATGTAGACATTAAACTCCATTTCAATCCACTCATGACCCAGCTCAAGCCGTTCTTCTAAACTGAGCTAAAAAAGTAAAGAATGACCCATACTTAGACCAAGTCACCGCCCATTTCAACCCAAACAGTTCAGTACTTGGCAAAAAAACTAGAAAGTCAACTGTTAAAGCAGTACATAGATTTCAACCCACAGGTAGCAAAAGTTACACAAAGTGGCCCATTTTTGGTGAATTGGGTCAGGGATTTGGACCATTGTATTTTACTGCTGGGTTCTTAATATGCCTAAGAATTTTGGAAGGGGTCTGTATGGGGCGACAGTTTAACTTTTATTAACGGGTCATAATGGCAGATCTGTAAAGACTTCATTCCCAAATGGACAGTTTTTTAAAAGGATAAACAGGATGCAAAACAGTAAAACAGATTCTTCAAGCTTAGCCGACTCTTTAATAATGGTAACGCTGGTAATTAACAAATTGTAAAACCAACACACGTACATGGGAGCAGAAACATTCTATGAGCACAAGTCAAACGGAATGAAATAAACATAAAGAGGTAACTACTCCAACATGCCCCGTGATGTTAGAAAACATAACAATGATAACAATAGTTATGCCCAGCTTGGTTCAATCCACGCATGAGGGGACAAATGATATGCCGTTCCAAAAAGATCGCTGAAGGGTTGTTGGATGTTTTCGCCATTGAATGTCTGATAGGTGCATGTTTCAAGTGAATAGAACACCATCTTCCTGTTCTTGGAATAGAGTATTGGAAAGTAGATCTTGTTCTCCATTTCTCGTGTTTTGGCTTCGATGCATAGACATGTCGTGTCACAAATATAAATAATGTGATTTCCTAAACTATATATTTTCTCCCATTCCTCTATGGAAGCATCCCACATAAAAACTTCAACACGTTCTCCAAACTTGCCCACAATGACTTTTAAAATATCTTGATCACATTTCACTAAATAATATCTTGCTGGAGACGTGGAACAGCTTACTGGGACTGTAGCTTCATCAAACGTCGAGTAATTATCTTCACCCAATTCTTTAAAACCAATAAGTTTACCATCTCCATCCAAGGCATAAAGATCTTGTCCAAAGAATGTAAGAAAACGAATAGAAGCTGGCTCAGCACCAACACGAATTGTACGCCAGGATGATTCCCGAGCTACACAGTGGATCAAAACAAGGCATTCATCGCCTACTGAAAATCCAGCAATCATACAATCCGGGGATGTAGGTGGTGCTGAGAAACACGCAGTATAAAAAGTATAACTTGTATCCGGAAGCTTGCGGAGATCACAGGTGAAGGGGTTATATAAAACTAAACATTGCATTTCATAGCTGTCAAAGAACAACCACCCAAACCTGGAACATAGAATTTCATGATGAGGTATTGATACATGTAGATTTTTCATAAAGTAGTTGTCACCCAACATCGGATCAGTGAAAGTGATGATGCCTTGACGGTTGTCTACCACCATCAACCAAGCAGAGACTAATGAATGAGTCTGCAATCTCTTTGATGAAGTTTTGTTGCTCCATTGTATCAAAGGTGCTGCTTCTTCACAACGTTTGCATGTAGCACGAAAGTTTAGATATTCCACACATACACAATGCTCCATAATCATCTCCAGCATATCAAAAGGAAGATTGAGAAGGTTCCATTCGTCAAGTCCAATCTCATTGTCTGTATCTGATCTTACCACTATCTGGTTCTCTTCTTGTTTAGAATCAAGAGTACACTTAGCTCCTCCATGATCATCTTCAAACCTAAGCCACATATGATTTTAAACACTCGATCCAATAAATAAACACAAATCAATACAAATAAGAATAAAAAAAAGAATACCTGCATTCCCATACGGACACGTTGCTTGTTGGCTGCACTAATGAAGGCATAGAAGATATGGAGATGGTATTTTCTTTGACATGATATGAATACAAAATGTTGTCCATTTTGTCACGAAAGTGTATATAACCCCCCAACTCCGAGGCAATCCCAGGTCTATAATATGCCAAGTTATCACGCCCAAAATCCACAAAAAAGATAGCGTCTTTGAGGTCAAACAGTTGTTCCCACAACTCCGTAGTCCCTAGTATGTCGTTGAAGTCTTCCAAATCATGCCAGCTCTTACAACTCATGTCCAAGCCTTTAAATTTCTCCATATCTTTCGACTTTAAACTAGTCATGTCCAATTTATACAAGTAAACTGCATCAAGTCTGTTCTCAGAAAATCCTACTTCAATGTAGAATAATTCATTACAATAACCTTTCAGAAAATAAGTCAGTTCATCAGAATGCTCCCAGGATTTAGCAGGATGTGACCCTAAGAGCAAAAATTTTATTAAAACTTCTTTGTCTTTAACCAGGATGTCAAGTTGTATGACAAAATGAGCAAAATCACCTTCACGATTCAATGCATACATTTTACCATTACAACAAGTTAAGTTATGTATAAAATCACCATCTTCAGCAGTTATTCTTTTGAGTTGGCTAGCGTATGACATCTCGATCCATTTTAACTTCTTTCTTTTACCCGCTAGACGTAAAAAAACAAAGGTAGGTTTGTTGGTGCGAGTAAACAAGAGAACTGAACATGGATCATCAGGAGGGGCTGACAAACAACATTCACGGATAGATTCTGAATCTCCATCTTTTAAAATCAAAGGGGGGAAAGGGATCATCTTAGAAGTGACCGGTTCCAAAGTGACCACATTACATTCTGTACATGGTCGGAAAGAATAACCCAACCATGATAATATCCCTGAATACGTCTTCCCAGCAACTCAGGGATTTGACATTGATATTTAGTAAGCGGGTCATGTAGGGTGTAGAAGTAATGGTCTCTAGAACTATCTTCGTCGGCTCCTAAGTTCTGAGCAACAAACCACGGATATTTTGCAGATAACGGAGGCAATTGGTGACATACTGAACCACCATATGAACTTTGCTTCTGCTCCATCTAAAATGTTCATAACAATATTTTCAGTGTTAAACTTTCATTACATTGAAAAGCCAACAGAACAACTCAAACAATCACTCGTAGAGGTTATTGCTGAATAAAAGATAGTACGATATGAAATTCCAAACACCCCTTATATTCGTAAGTTACTCGTTAAGTACATCATTAAACTAATAAACTGGGCCAATGGGGTATGAAGCTGCTTACTTGGTTTTGACAATTGACCCACTTTTTCGACCCATAAACAGAATCTTCCCAAAAGGACTCAACATTAATCAAAATTCCATCTTTTAAAACAAAACTATCCATAACTCGGTAATTTTCACATCTAAAGATTTTTTTTTTTAAGAAAAAACAACCCAAACGATGATAAGCAGCCCAAAAGACCTGTATAATTACAAGTTAATCATCAAACTAATAACGCAGCGCTTTTTATTCCTTAAAAGGTAGTAAATAGTAATGTAGCATCCTAATAAGCAAATTAAACGATCCAAAAACTTAAAAAAGCTCCAAAAATCGTTATTTTAAGGATTAAAAAAGTGCTTTTTTGGCATCAAAATAAGCAGATTAAACAACCCAAACAGTAATAAAGGTGATCGCTTTTTTACTGAAGATAAAGATATGCAATCCTAAACACCCCGTAGAATTGGAACTAATACTAAAGGGCTTTCTTACCCTGTTTTGACCCATGACTCACTTTTTTGACCCGTAACTGTAATCATCCTAAAAGTATTCAATATAAGCAGACAAAAGTGCTTATTTGGCTTCAAAACAAGCAGATAAGAGTAACCCAAACAGCAATAAAGGTGACCGGTTATTTAAAGAAAAATAAGAAATGCAATCCCAAACACTCCATAAACAATGATAAACAACCCAAAAGACGCATATAAGAAAAAGTTAATTATCAAACTAATCAAAAAGCAGGAACACATTTTATTCCTTATAAAGCAGTAATGTAGCATCCTAATACGCCAACTAACCAATCCGAACACTTCCATTACAAGTTTTTGAAAATGCACAAAAAAGCACTTATTTGGCATCAAAATAAGCACAGTAAACAACCCAAAAAGGTGATTGGCTATTTAAAAATATGTAATCCTGAACACCCCCATACACTTGAAACTAGGGCTGCTCAAACGGACCGGACGGACCGGACCGACCGACAAAACCGACCGGACCGGACCGAAACCGACCGGACCGATGGACCGGCGGTCCGGTCTCGGTCTAGGATTTTTGCCGGATTCGGTCTCGGTCCGGTCCGGTCCGGTCCGGTCCGGACCCAAAACCGGCGAAAACCCGAAATTTAGCCTTGTGGACCGGACCGACCGACAAAACCGACCGGACCGGACCGGACCGGACCGGACCGGACCGACCTCATTCGGTCTCGGTCTCGGTCCGGAGTTTTTGCCGGATTCGGTCTCGGTCCGGTCCGGTTTTCGTCGGTCCGGTCCGGTTTTAGACCGATGAGCACCCTTACTTGAAACTAATACTAAAAGCAACTATCTTTCTTACCCGGTTTTGACCCATGGCCCACTTTTTCAACCCGTTTACAAAATCATTAAAGCTAGATCAAGATAGCTTTAAGGGTAGGGTACGCATTCACTTTGCAACAAAAGTAGACAACAAACCTCAGGTTACAATACGGATATGTTTAGCAAGGAGCTTTAAAGAGCGTTTATCGTTTATAATAGAAATCTGGCTTCGCAAGGAGCGTTTAACACTTTAATTTCTATTAGCAATGCTACTTAAAGAAGCGTTTAGCTTTTACGCCAATTTACACTTTATAAAACAAACTTGCTACAGCTATTGCTAACAGTTTCGGATACTTTTTTCGGAACATACCTTACACTAATTTTACAAAACTGACTAAAAGTTGACAAGCCCATAAATTTTTATAATGTCATAATAACCTTACACAAGCCTATAACTTTTAAAATAAACCAGAAAAGATAGGCTTATGAGAAGCATAAGCCAAAACCACATAAGCTGATAAGCTAAAAAATAAGCTTAAACAAACACCCCCATCTAAACTAGAATCAATGTAAGGAAACATATAACATGGCATAAAGTTTAATAAGAAACTTACACCCAAATTAGGAGCCGTCCCTTCCCTTCTAAATTCTACAAGAAAAAAGTGTTGGAGAGTACTTTTGGTGGTAACTCTGAATTTAAGCAGTGTTTTCCGGGTCGGTTGGACTTGCCCGCCCACAAAAACGGGTCACCCGGGTTTCTAAAACGGGGTTAACCGGTTAGAACAGCCGGGTTTTGAGTGACCTGGGTCTTGAAACCTGGCCGAGTTTGTTTTTTTTCAAAATTTTTTTAATAAAAATCGGGTTGATCCGGCGGTCGAACCGGTTGACCCGGTCGGAAAAAAATAATAAGAATAACTAGAAAACCGGGTTGACCCGGCGGTTGAATCGATTGAACCGGTCGAACCGGTGCCCGGTGACTCGACCGGGTCGATTAAAAACCCGGTTTTTAAAACATTGGTTTTAAGGCAAGTGCCCAACAACTATGGGTATATTTAACGCAACCGGCAGGGCTGGGCTTATTGTATAAATTAATTGGAGATGAAGATTATTAATATAAAAGCACTTAAAAATATATCAAATTAAATTTACATGTTTTTTTAGCTTTTACGCGATAATTAATTATATATTAAAGGTATTTAAGTAATTTAACTAGTCTTATTTTATAAGCCATAAGCTTATGACTTACTTTTATAAGCCATAAGCTTCCCTAAACTTGACAAAATAGACTTATTTTTCAAAGCTCAAGCCACGTTTTAGAAAAAAGTGAGACTAACGTGAGACGAATAAAAAGATAAATACATGTAAGAAGTGTAAAAAACTTGTAAATTAAGCTTTTCTCAAAAAATTATGATTTTTTTCTCACAAGATAGAAAATGTTTGTGCATAAAAAATTATAAATGGTGAATTTTCTTTTTGATTTTGAGTTTTTATACTTTTTTTCATGCAAAAAAAAAAAAAAAAAACACGAAATTTTGATGCACAAAATATTCAACTATTAATGCATATACTAAGTTGAATGCTAAAATGACTTTTGATGCACAAATGCCGATTACAAAATTTTTTAATGCACAAACGTTGTTTTCACATTTTTTTTATACACCAATGTCACAATCTTGTGAAATTTGTTTGGATTTTTTATAAAACTTTTATTTCTCTGTTTATTTAACCTATACCCAAAGAATGTAAAGTAATATGTTATTCAAAATCATAGACTTTTTAAAAATCAAAGGAATTGAAAATAAAAATTTTCTAAAGTTTGAACTTAATTATTCATTAACCAATCTAAATATTAATATCGACTATTTTATATTTACCCTTTAAAGTTTAATAATTTACTCATATTTTTAAATGTTTATAAGAACATATGCTCTTCTTTAAAGAACCAATTCAAGCCAGTTTTGCATTTTATTACTCAAATTACTTAATTATGTTAGGCGGCGAAATCAATCTTTCATATTAGTTTAACTTAATTTTTATCAACAAAAAATCAGTTTATGGAGTGAAGCAGCTTGTTTAATACATGACTCACTTTTTCAGATTGAGATCCTCTCATGTTTCATTTAAACATGAAAGGTTATGTTGTTATTCTTTTTATCCACAATTATTAATTTATTAAACAGTCCCACAATGACTAATTTATTTATTTTTTTCACTCACAAAAATTTAACATTAACTCTCATGTTCAAATAAAACATGAGAGGATCTCAATCCCACTTTTTCAATCAATCGTCTCAAAAGGACTCAAAATAAGCAGACAAAAGTGTTTGCTTGGCATCAAAATAAGTAGATAAAACAACCCATCCAAACAGGTGATTGCTTTTTAAAAACAAAATAAGATAGACCAAATCAACATTTCCAAAATCTTTACTTGAAAATTAAGAACAAAACTAAAAAATAAAGCTAATTTAACGAATGACTAAAGTGTATTTTTGTAGGCTCCTTTTTTCCTTATTGTATTTGTTTATGAGCCAAGCTAAATTTGTGTTTATAAATGGCTTTGAAAAACAAAAAATCATAGAACAATCAGTAGCTTGTGACAATTAGTGGCGGAGTCAGAAAACATTATCAAAAGGGCACTTAGAAACAAAAATGTTTGAAATATGTCATTTTTAGTGTAATTTTTTCACACACAAACACAAAGTAAGGATCAAATGAGAAGTAAAATTAAAATGAGAAGGGTGAGAAGAAACCACAGCCGCACATTTCAGATACACCTAAAGAAATAGATGCATCTCCTCTTAAATTTCTCCTTCTTATTTGAAATGTGTGGCTCAAATTTCTTCTCATTCTTCTTATTTCAATTTCTCTTCTCACTAAATCTTTTCCTACAAACACAAGCCTTTAGTGTAATTGTTTCTTTCAAACCGGGTCGGGTCGGATTGTGGTTAAATTACATGTTGAAATACGTCATTTTTTTGTACTTGAATATTGCACTTTCAATGTGTGTTGAACGAAACCCAATTAAAAGTGGCATCTTAGTCTCTTAGATTAATTTATCACGAAATAAGTTGACTTAACTGGTCAGCATTCTCTTTTTCATTTTATTTCTCATTTGATCTTTACTTAAAAATAATTAAAAAAAAAAAAAAAAACTTTTGACCCATTAAACCCGCCTACACCTCTTGAATAATTGTTATATAATTATATTTTCTATAAAGAGGAATGTTACACTTACAAACAAATATCTATAAAATGATTCACAAAATGAGGTGTAAATGAGTTATTGGCTTAATCAAAAATGAAAGCACTATGTCACACCCTTACAAAAGCAAGTTAATTAAGCCTATACCTAACTACCTAAGTATAGAAAAATGCACGACACTCGATGATTTAATCTAGAGATGGCAATATAGGTGGGTCGGGTCACGGGTCTAAATGGGTTTTGGGTCTAAACGGGTCTTTTGAGAGGTCCGGGTCAAACGGGTCTTCGGCCGGGTTGAGTTTCACCAATTTTTTAAAAATTGTGATTCACAAATGAAAAAGATTATTTTAAGTTAAATTTATTTTGACCCACTACACCCGTTAGATAATTGTTATACGGATAATCAAATAGACTCATCTTCGATATTTGATAATACTCAACCAAACTATCACATAGTAGTGATAATATTAACCTAATTTGACCATGTTTAACTGTTTGGTCTTAACTTGTAACCTATAATTATGCATTGCACTTATTTAGGCTCCGAAGTAGCTCGAGTATTGTGTGTACTAATATGCTTTTATATCCGATACATATGATTAATTCTAATAGTAAGAAAAGATCTTAAACATATCTACCTTTCCTGTTATGTTGTCTCTGTACCATTAACGCGGATTGTTCTCAACAAAGAAAGAGCTTCTTGAGATGACAATTTGAAAATCAGTTTTACTTCACATTTTTCAGAACGTAAAAACCGACAATTCTGTCAATTGTCAGTTGTCTATTGCTTGCGACATTGTCATTGAGGGTAGCTCTTTGGCTGTTGTCAAATATTTATGTTTGAATCACGATGATGAATTGATGATCATCGATATGTAGTGACAATGGATTCACTGTACTTGTGATGATGGGTAAACTACCTATGCTAGCTCGTTTTATAATCGTTTGGGTTGGAAACGACGGTTCAAAATACTATCACTCGACTCAACTGAAACCACTTCGAAATCAATAGACTTTGAATGTCCCCAAATGATATCCATAATACATGCTTTAAGACAAACACATTGTTTCTTCAAGTAAAGGTCACAAGATTTCAGCAAATTAAATGGACTGAGAGCCTGAGACACATGTACATTTCAACTTAACCATATTCTAATTTTAATAGCTAGACATAATGGGTCAGTTAAAACCATAGCCCGCTCTGGCGGGATTGGGTTTGGTTGTTGTATGATGGGTCAGTTGGACATGGCGGTTACACAGCAGCGACTGCGACATGTAGACATTAATATCCATTTCAACCCGCTCATGACCCAGCTCAAGCCGTTCTTCTAAACTGAGCTGAAAAAGTAAACAATGACCCATACTTAGACCATGTCACCGCCGATTTCAACCCAAACAAGTTCTGTACTTGGCAAAAAAAACAAACTAGAAAGTCAACTGTTAAAGCAGTACATAGATTTCAACCCACAGGTAGCAAAAGTTACAAAAAATGGCCCATTTTTGGTGAATTGGGTCAGGGATTTGGACCATTGTATTTTACTGCTAGGTTCTTAATATGCCTAAGAATTTTGGAAGGGGTCAGTATGGGGCGACAGTTTAACTTTTATTAACGGGTCATAATGGCAGATCTGTAAAGACTTCATTCCCAAATGGACAGTTTTTTAAAAGGATAAACTGGATGTAAAACAGCAAAACAGATTGTTCAAGCTCGCCGACTCTTGAATAATGGTAACACGGGTAATTAACAAATTGTAAAACCAACACATGAACATGGGAGCAGAAACATTCTATGAGCACAGGTCAAATGGAATGAAATAAACATAAAGAGGAAACTACTCCAACATGCCCTGTGATGTTAGAAAACATAACAATGATAACAATAGTTACGCCCAGCTTGGTTCAATCCACGCATGAGGGGACAAATGATATGCCGTTCCAAAAAGATCGTTGAAGGGTTGTTGGATGTTTTCGCCATTGAATGTCTGATAGGTGCATGTTTCAAGTGAATAGAACACCATCTTCCTGTTCTTGGACTGCAGTATTGGAAAGCAAATCTTATTCTCCATTTCTCGTGCTTTGGCTTCGATGCATAGACATGTCGTGTCACAAATATAAATAATGTGATTTCCTAAACTATATATTTTCTCCCATTCCTCTATTATGGAAGCATCCCACTTAAAAACTTCAACACGTTCTCCAAACTTGCCCACTATGACTTTTAAAATATCTTGATCACATTTCACTAAATAATATCTTGCTGGAGATGTGGAACAGCTTACTGGGACTGTAGCTTCATCAAACGTCGAGTAATTATCTTCACCTAATTCTTTAAAACCAATAAGTTTACCATCTCCATCCAAGGCATAAAGATCTTGTCCAAAGAATGTAAGAAAACGAATAGAAGCTGGCTCAGCACCAACACGAATTGTACGCCAGGATGATTCCCGAGCTACACAGTGGATCAAAACAAGGCATTCATCGCCTACTGAAAATCCAGCAATCATACAATCCGGGGATGTAGGTGGTGCTGAGAAACACGCAGTATAAAAAGTATAACTTGTATCCGGAAGCTTGCGGAGATCACAGGTGAAGGGGTTATATAAAACTAAACATTGCATTTCATAGCTGTCAAAGAACAACCACCCAAACCTGGAACATAGAATTTCATGATGAGGTATCGATACATGTAGATTTTTCATAAAGTAGTTGCCACCCAACATCGGATCAGTGAAAGTGATGATGCCTTGATGGTTGTCTACCACCATCAACCAAGCAGAGACTAATGAATGAGTCTGCAATCTCTTTGATGAAGTATTGTTGCTCCATTGTATCAAAGGTGCTGCTTCTTCACAACGTTTGCATGTAGCACGAAAGTTTAGGTATTCCACACATACACAATGCTCCATAATCATCTCCAGCATATCAAAAGGAAGATTGAGAAGGTTCCATTCGTTAAGTCCAATCTCATTTTCTGTATCTGATCTTACCACTATCTGGTTCTCATCTTGTTTAGAATCAAGAGTACACTTAGCTCCTCCATGATCATCTTCAAACCTAAGCCACATATGATTTTAAACACTCGATGCAATAAATAAACACAAATCAATACAAATAAGAATAAAAAAAAAAAAAAAAAAGAATACCTGCATTCCCATACGGACACGTTGCTTGTTGGCTGCACTAATGAAGGCATAGAAGATATGGAGATGGTATTTTCTTTGACATGATATGAATACAAAATGTTGTCCATTTTGTCACGAAAGTGTATATAACCCCCCAACTCCGAGGCAATCCCAGGTCTATAATATGCCAAGTTATCACGCCCAAAATCCACAAAAAAGATAGCGTCTTTGAGGTCAAACAGTTGTTCCCACAACTCCGTAGTCCCTAGTATGTCGTTGAAGTCTTCCAAATCATGCCAGCTCTTACAACTCATGTCCAAGCCTTTAAATTTCTCCATATCTTTCGACTTTAAACTAGTCATGTCCAATTTATACAAGTAAACTGCATCAAGTCTGTTCTCAGAAAATCCTACCTCAATGTAGAATAATTCATTACAATAACCTTTGAGAAAATAAGTCAGTTCATCAGAATGCTCCCAGGATTTAGCAGGATGTGACCCTAAGAGCAAAAAATTTATTAAAACTTCTTTGTCTTTAACCAGGATGTCAAGTTGTATGACAAAATGAGCAAAATCACCTTCACGATTCAATGCATACATTTTACCATTACAACAAGTTAAGTTATGTATAAAATCACCATCTTCAGCAGTTATTCTTTTGAGTTGGCTAGCGTATGACATCTCGATCCATTTTAACTTCTTTCTTTTACCCGCTAGACGTAAAAAAACAAAGGTAGGTTTGTTGGTGCGAGTAAACAAGAGAATTGAGCTTGGATCATCAGGAGGCGCTGACAAACAACATTCACGGATAGATTCTGAATCTCCATCTTTTAAAATCAAAGGAGGGAAATGGATCATCTTAGAAGTGACTGGGTTCCAAAGTGACCACATTACATTCTGTACATGGTCGGAAAGAATAACCCAACCATGATAATATCCCCGAATACGTCTTCCCAGCAACTCAGGGATTTGACATTGATATTTAGTAAGCGGGTCATGTAGGGTGTAGAAGTAATGGTCTCTAGAACTATCTTCGTCGGCTCCTAAGTTCTGAGCAACAAACCACGGATATTTTGCAGATAACGGAGGCAATTGGTGACATACTGAACCACCATATGAACTTTGCTTCTGCTCCATCTAAAATGTTCATAACAATATTTTCAGTGTTAAACTTTCATTACATTGAAAAGCCAACAGAACAACTCAAACAATCACTCGTAGAGGTTATTGCTGAATAAAAGATAGTACGATATGAAATTCCAAACACCCCTTATAATCGTAAGTTACTCGTTAAGTACATCATTAAACTAATAAACTGGGCCAATGGGGTATGAAGCTGCTTACTTTTTTTGAACAAAATGAAGCTGCTTACTTGGTTTTGACAATTGACCCACTTTTTCGACCCATAAACAGAATCTTCCCAAAAGGACTCAACATTAATCAAAATTCTATCTTTTAAAACAAAACTATCTATAAGTCCGTAATTTTCACATCTAAAGATTTTTATTATTTTTTTTAAAGAAAGAACAACCCAAACGATGCTAAGCAGCCGAAAAGACCTGTATAATTACAAGTAAATTATCAAACTAATAACGCAGCGATTTTTATTCCTTAAAAGGTAGTAAATAGTAATGTAGCATCCTAATAAGCAAATTAAACGATCCACACACTTAAAAAAGCTCCAAAAATAGTTATTTTAAGGATTAAAAAAGTGCTTTTTTGGCATCAAAATAAGCAGATTAAACAAGCCAAACAGTAATAAAGGTGATCGCTTTTTTACTGAAGATAAAGATATGCAATCCTAAACACCCCGTAGAATTGAAACTAATACTAAAGGGCTTTCTTACCCGGTTTTGACCCATGACTCACTTTTTCGACCCGTAACTGGAATCACCGAATCATCATAAAAGGACTCAAAAAAAGAAGATAAAAGTGCTTATTTGGCATCAAAACAAGCAGATAAGAATAACCCAAACAGCAACAAAGTTTTCGAATGCACAAAAAAAAGTGCTTATTTGGCATCAAAATAAGCACAGTAAACAACCCAAAAAAGGTGATTGGCTTTTTAAAAATATGCAATCCCTAACACCCCCATACACTTGAAACTAATACTAAAAGCAACTATCTTTCTTACCCGGTTTTGACCCATGACCCACTTTTTCAAGGAATTCAGTTTGCAAGACAAGTAGACAACACCTGTAGCTTTTAAAATAGGCTTAGGAAGCATAAGCCGAAACCACATAAGCTGATAAGCTAAAAAATAAGTTTAAACAAATACCCATAATAAGAATGGAAACTAAATTTTAAAAGCTTGTAAGAAACTTACAGCGTGTTAGGCTAATTCAGTTGTAGGGCAAGTGCGCAACAACAACAATACATGTTCTTTTAAGAAGAAAATTGAGACTAATAAAAAGAAGGGGCAATTGGCTAAAACTTGCATATTTATGCTTAAAATAAATCATGCAATTAAAACTTGTATTACACGGAATAAGAGATTTTCTTTTGCTTACCCTTATTTTGGTGCTTACGACAAATCCTCACCATCCATCTAGTTTAATTTAATGGTAGAGATTAACCTAGAATTTAATACTTAAACATAAGTCCATGTTTTTTTTCTTGTCTTTTTGTCTTTCTTTTTTATTCATTTTTTTTTTGTATTTTTTTATTAATTCACGTTTTTTAATAAATTAAGTTTCTTTTTTTTTTCTTTTTTTTTTTTCTAATTCGCGTTATTCGCGTTTTTTTTACGCTTTCATACGTTTTTGTCTGTTTTCGTCCGTTTTCCAACGTTTTCCTCCATTTTCTTACGTTTTCGCCCGTTTTCGTTCGTTTTCATACGTTTTCATCCATTTTCATACGTTTTCGTTCGTTTTTTACCTTTTCATGTTTTTCCGTCCGTTTTCAGTCGTTTTCGTTCGTTTTAATCAATTTTCATAGGTTTATATACGATTTCGTCCGTTTTCATATGTTTTCGTTCGTTTTTTACGTTTTCTTCCATTTTTAGACGTTTTCTTACGTTTTCCTTCGTTTTCGTCCGTTTTCATACGTTTTCGTCCATTTTCATACGTTTTCGTCTGTTTTTTTAGGTTTTCATGTATTTTCGTTTGTTTTTAGATGTTTTTGTCTATATTTTTACGTTTTCATGTATTTTCGTCCGTTTTTATACGTTTTCGTCTTTTTTAGACGTTTTCATACGTTTTCGTCCATTTTTAGACTTTTTCATCCGTTTTTATAAGTTTTCATACGTTTTCATCCGTTTTTATATGTTTTGTCCGTTTTTAGACGTTTTTGTCCACTTTCAGACGTTTTTGTTCGTTTTCATTCGTTTTTATACCTTTTTCATTCAATTTTATACGTTTTTGTCCGTTTTCAGACATTTTTATTTTGATATTTGTAAGTGACACTTATTTATCTCTTGTGATATAACACTGTAAGGAAGATGAAGAGTATTACATTCTTCATCATGTATGTGTTATCCATTGTGATACTCAACTAAGAATGTGATGATTCTAATGATTTTGTTCTTTTTTCTTATTTGTGTTTTTAAACATATTTAGAAAGCTTTTTGTGTTTTATGATATTATGAAATATTATAAAAGTTGTTCAACTGAAAACAAGAGATGTTATGATACTTTTGTTAGACTTGTGGTGGATTTTCTATATAATTGATACATTGTGCATATTTCGATAGGTTTTATAGCGGGATTTGAAAATATCTATGGTTGAATCAGCAAAATAAAGAAGCTATGTTTGAAGAAAGCACAAATCTATATAAACAAACTGAGGAAGCTCAAACACCTGTGATATCACACATGATATCACAGGTGATATCACCTCACTTGTGATATCACACGTGATATCATGTGTGATAACACCGGTGATATCACATGTGATATCATGTGTGATATAACCGGTGATAGCATGTGTGATATCATAGTTTATATCACTTGTGATATCACCAGTGATATCACCTGTGATATCACAGGTGTTTTCAGTTAAATACCTTTTCTAATATTTCATATTATCATAAAACACAAAAATCTTCCTAAATATTTTCAAAAACACAAATAAGAAAAATGAATAGAATCATCACAGTAATATAATAAGTGATGTTTATTATTATTTATTTCATATATACTTGATACAATACTAAATTCTTATCACATTTGGTAAGAATGTAATATTTCACATTCTTAGTTGAGTATCACAACTGATAACACATACATGATGAAGAATGTAATACTCTTCATCTTCCTTACAGTGTTATATCACAAGAGATAAATAAGTGTCACTTAAAAATATCAAAGTGAATAAAAAGGAAGCAAACTATAAAAATAGAGACTTGACATATTCTCAAAATCAAACAAGTGTTGTATTAAATTAGCATTTTTTTGAACAAAATAAGAATTCACCTAAAGAGGACTTTAACCCTTTTATTTCTATTAAGAGTATAATATCACAAATGATAGATAACATTGGTTGCATTAAAAAAGTATGCGCTTGTCAATTGCGATGAAAGGACCAAAAATTATCTTGTAACTGAAAATTATAAAAATATTAGAAAACTGATAGGTGATAAGAGAAACTTTATTTTGCTTACTTAAAAATTAATGCTTACCAAGGGACAAATCCTCACTTTCCATCTAGTTTGATCTAATAATAAGGATTAACCTAAGATTTAATACTTAAACCTAAGTCCATGTTTTTTTTTCTTGTCTTTTTGTCTTTCTTTTTTATTCACCTTTTTTTGTATTTTTTTATTAATTCACGTTTTTTAATATATTAATTTTTTTTTCACGTTATTCACGATTTTTATAATCTGCATTTTTTTTCTTCGCCTTCATACGTTTTCATCTGTTTCGTCCGTTTTCCAACGTTTTCGTCCATTTTCTTACGTTTTCGCCTGTTTTCATACGTTTTCATCCGTTTTCATACGTTTTCATCTATTTTCTTACCTTTTCGTTCATTTTCATACGTTTTCGTCCATTTTTATACGTTTTCATCCGTCTTTTTACGTTTTTATGTATTTTCGTTAGTTTTTATACGTTTTCGTCTGTTTTCAAACGTTTTCGTCCGTTTTTATACGTTTTCATCCGTTTTCATAGGTTTATATACGTTTTAGTCCGTTCTCATACGTTTTCATCCGTTTTCGCCCATTTTCTTACGTTTTTGTCCGTTTTCATACGTTTTCGTCCGTTTTATACGTTTTCGTCCATTTTCAAACGTTTTCGTCTGTTTTTTTACGGTTTCATGTACTTTCGTCCGTTTTTATACGTTTTCAGACGTTTTCGTCCATTTCTATACGTTTTCATAGGTTTATATACGTTTTCGTCCGTTTTTTTACGTTTTCGTCCATTTTTAGACGATTTCGTTTATTTTCAGACGTTTTCGTCCGTTTTCATACGTTTTTGTCCATTTTCATCCGTTTTTATACGTTTTCGTCCGTTTTCAGATGTTTTTGTCCGTTTTAATACGTGTTTATACGCTTTTCATTCGTTTTTATACGTTTTTGTCCGTTTTCGTCCGTTTTCATACGTTTTCGTTCGTTTTTGCAGTCTTTTTATATGTTTTCGTCTATTTTTATACGTTTTCATGCTTATTATTAAACTTTATTATATTATATGTCTAATATCAATTGTGATATTTTAGTAAAAAAAAAAAAAAAAAGTTAATGTTTAATATCATTTGTGATATTTCATAAACAAACAAGTATGTTTTTTTAACCTTTAATATCACCTGAAATATTTCATTGCTCTGTATATTTTTATATATTATCACCTATCAGTTTTCTAATATTTTTATAATTTTCAGTTACAAAATAGTTTTTGGTCCTTTCATCGCAATTGACAAGCGCATATTTTTTTAATGCAACCAATTTTATCTATCATTTGTGATATTATACTCTTAGTAGAAATAAAATGGTTAAAGTCCTCTTTAGGTGAATTCTTATTTTGTTCAAAAAAATGCTAATTTAATGCAACACTTGTTTGATTTTGAGAATATGTCAAGTCTCTATTTTTATAGTTTGCTTCCTTTTTATTCACTTTGATATTTTTAAGTGACACTTATTTATCTCTTGTGATATAACATTGTAAGGAAGATGAAGAGTATTACATTCTTCATCATGTATGTGTTATCAGTTGTGATACTCAACTAAGAATGTGAAATATTACATTCTTACCAAATGTGATAAGAATTTAGTATTGTACCAAGTATATATGAAATAAATAATAATAAACATCACTTATTATACTACTGTGATGATTCTATTCATTTTTCTTATTTGTGTTTTTGAAAATATTTAGGAAGATTTTTGTGTTTTATGATAATATGAAATATTAGAAAAGGTGTTTAACTGAAAACAAGAGATGTTATGATACTTTTGTTAGACATGTGGTGGATTTTTCTATTTAATGGATATATTGTGCATGTTTCAATAGGTTTTATAGCGGGATTTAAAAATATCTATGACTGAATCAACAAACTAAAGAAGCTATATGATTGAAGAAAGCACATATCTTTATAAGCAAATAGAGGAAGCTCAAACACCTGTGATATCACACATGATATCACAGGTGATATCACACATGCTATCACCGGTTATATCACATGTGATATCACCGGTGTTATCACACATGATATCACGTGTGATATCATGTGATATCACAAGTGAGGTGATATCACCTGTGATATCATGTGTGATATCACATGTGTTTGAGCTTTATAAACAAGCTTTCACTTCACGTTTTGGGTGATGTGGGATACTCTCTTATTTTCCATTTTTTGTGCGTCAAGTGACTCACTTTGAGACATGATATCTCATTCATATCAACTTCATTTTTGACACATTTTAGCTCGTTGCAAAGCTCTCGTCAAGAAGAATGCAAAGTTACCAAGAAATATAAATATATATAACATATACATATATTAAATGAGCAAATGATTGAAAAAAGTATCATACTTGCCACAATTTTTTTTGTGGGTAGCGAACAATTTTTTTTGTTTTTGTGGGTACTCTTCTTTCAAATTCATTCTTTTTAGGGTACTGTGTGACATTTTTGCCCTTCGGGAAAATTTTTTTTTTTCTATTAGCTAAGAGGGGCAAAAGTGTCCAAAAAATTCACAAAATACCCTAAAAAGAATAAATTTAAAAGAAAAGTACCCACAAAAGCAAAAAATTTTGTTCGCTACCCACAAAAAGAAATGGTGACAAGTATGATACTTTTTTCAATCATTTGCCCTATATTAAATAATGTCTAGAATTTGTAAAAACTCATTTTGCAAAACTATTTTTCCAACATTTGCTTAATATTTTCCTTTTAAAAGCCAATTCAAGCCAGTTTTGCATGTTATTACTCAAATTACTTAATTCTGTTACGTGACGAATCAATCTTTCATGTTTGTTTAACTTGATTTTTATCAACAAAAGAATCAGTTTGGTGAAGCAGCTTGGTTTAATACATGACTCACTTCTTCAATCAATCGTCTAAAAAAGGACTCAAAATAAGTAGACAAAAGTATTTGCTTGGCATCAAAATAAGTAGATAAAACAACCCCACACAAACAAGTGATTGCTTTTTAAAAACAAAATAAGATAGACCAAATCAACATTTCCAAAATCTTTACTTGAAAATTAAGAACAAAACTCAAAAATAAAGCTAATTTAACGAATGACTAAAGTGTATTTTTGTAGGCTCCTTTTTTCCTTATTGTATTTGTTTATGAGCCAAGCTAAATTTGTGTTTATAAATGGCTTTGAAAAACAAAAAAATCATAAAACAATTAGTAGCTTGTGACGATCAGTGGCGGAGGCACGAAACAGTATCAAAAGGGCAGTTAGAAACAAAAATGTTACGTCATTCTTTTGTACTTTTTTTTTTATTTATTATTATTTTTTTTGAACAGAGATAACATTTCACTCCTCATAAATGGAGGTAATTTGAACACAAAAAGTTACATCGAACATAATGGGCAAAATCGAAACCGACTTGCCAAACAAAATACACAAAGTAACAAGTTAAGCCAAAACAAGACATACACCATAATAGTTGTGACAGACTGCAGCAACACCATACAAGGGTGGAGGGAATCACCAAGGTGAGCTTTTGGTAGACACAACCATATGAAGATGTAGCTTGACAAAAGTACATAAAGTACATAGAAGATAAAACTGAGCATCCTTAAAGGAGCCAGACCTAAACCAAACAGATCTAAAGTCAAAACCCAAGGCAGTAGCAAGTTATCGATGACGGACCACAACAGATCTGAGCAGAAGAGACCGGATGGTAACGGATCTGAGCAGAAGACAGCGGTGGCGGCAACGACTCTAGCGGCATCGGCGAAGATGGGAGATGACAGATCTGTGAGTAAGGGCTTTATTGTGAGAAAGGAAAAAGTACAAGAAAAGATGGGAGAAGGAGATCCAGACGGTTGGCCAAAACCGACCGCCGGAGAAAGATGAGATTTGTTTGGTAAGGTTAAGGTGGATTGGGTTTATTTTTAGAGAGAGGTTGGAGAGAAGTTAGAGAGAGGGGTTAACTTTTTTTTTAATGGCCTTTCAATGTAATCAACAATAGTTAGAGGTGGATTGGGTTTATTTTGTACTTGAATATTGCACTTTCAATGTAATCAACAATAGTTAGAGGCGTGTTGAACAAAACCCAATTAAAAGTGGCATCTTAGTCTTTTAGATTAATTTATCACGAAATAAGTTGACTTAACTGGTCAGCATTCTCCTTTTGATTTTATTTCTCATTTGATCTTTACTTAAAAAAAATAAAATAAAAAAGAAACTTTTGACCCATTAAACCCGCCTACACCTGTTGAATAATTGTTATATAATTACACTATCTATAAAGAGGAATGTTACACTTAAAAACAAATATCTATAAAATGATTCACAAAATGAGGTGTAAATGAGTGATTGGCTTAATCAAAAAGAAGAGAGAAAAAATATAATAAAATATATCAATCAGTTCTTGACAACTCATTTTGTGGATTATTTTGTGAATGTTTTTTGTAAGTGTAGTATTCCTCTTCTAGCTTGATCAAGTTGTATAACACAACTTGAGAGGATCCCATTCGTGTTTAACTGTTTAACCCATGGTCTCAAATTGCCACCTCTAAACACACACCAAGAATGAGCAGAGATTAATGAAATTAGGGTTGAGCATCGGGTCGAAACAAACCCGTCCTGACCTGATCCCGACCCATCCCAAAACCGACAAGGCTGAAAATCCTAATCGAATCCTGACCTGATTCAAGTTCGGGTAATCCCGAATCCCGACCCGAGTCCCGAAATAAACCGATTTGTATGGTTTTTTTTTGTGTTATCCCGGGTAATCCCGATCCGACTCGAGTCCCGACAAGGCTGAAAACCCAAACCGAGTCCCGACAAGGCTGAAAACACAAACTGAGTCCTGACCCGAGTTAAGGTCGGTTTGTGTCAGTCGGAGTCGAGCGTCGGTCGGGATTGCTCAGCCCTAAATGAAATCGTGTACATAAACACACCTTAGAGGTGGCAAAACTGGTGGATGGGATCGGGTCGCGGGTCTAGATAGGTTTATGTTTAGACGGATTCGAGTCTAGATGAGTTCTCTAAAAACATTAGTCTATATGAGTTTGTTTCGGTTGACAATTTTTTTTTTCTTTTTTTTAGTGAAGAAATGAAAAAGAAAATACATTAAAAAAGAAAATTTTGATCCGCTACATCCGCCTACCAACTATTGTATATAAATTTACCCAAGTAACCCAACACATACATATGTTTAAACAATGGTCTGGCACCTCTAAATATTCCCAACAAAGAAAAAAAACACTTTAAGAATGAGCAGAGATTAATGAAATCGTGTACATGAACACTTTTTCTTGTACAACTTAGAAGAGAAGAGACTTAGCCCTAATTTTTGAGCCGCTGTAAGTTTGTTACAAGCTTTTATACTTTCAAATTTAGTTTTCGTTTTTTTATACTTTGTGGCATGTTAGTTCCTTTGTCCTTACACAAAATCGGGGGTGTTTGTTTAAGCTTATTTTTTAGCTTATGTGGTTTCGGCTTATGCTTCATAATATTATACCAGCTTATTTTGAAAGTTATATGCTTGTATAAGGTTATTATGACATAATCTACAAAAGGTGTGAATTGGCAACACCCCTGGCCAGTGCAACACCAACTGGAGTAGGCAGGAGCCGAGACTCGAACCCTTGACCTTTTATCCACAAAACCTCTCCAGCGGGCCCAAGAGTTTTTCGGAGGTGGGTATATGTATAGTCATAAGTTTCAAAATAAGCCGGAAAAAGTAGGTTTGTGAAACATAAACCAAGTTTGCAAAAACATGTCTTGTGCACTTCCTATGTTCAGCATTAGGGAGGAATTCACTGACAGCATCTAATAGACCCTGTATAATACAAAAGTACATAAGTTGCAGTATACATAAGTTGCAATATACATTAAATTAGTCAAATTATCTTACCTTGTGAGCATCTGATATGATTGTTAACCCATTACCTTGATGCAAATTCAGATCTTCACACAACTGACCCAAAAACCAACACCAGTTTTCCTTGTTTTCCACCTTCACAACTGCCCATGCTATTGGATACATCTGATTATTAGCATCTCTTCCCATAGCAACTAGCAACTCCCCTTTACAAGAATGTTTATGAAAACAGCCATCCAATCCTATGACTTTTCTACAGCCTGCAAACCAACCATACCTCACACCTTTGAAACAGACATAAATTCTTTTAAAATAGTAGTTTCCTGAGGAGGTTTCTTCATCATCTAGTCTACATGTGCTACCTGGATTAGAATCAATAACAACATTCCTATACTCCCACAACCTGGCATAGTGTTCTCTCAGCCCTTATTCATAATCAAATAGTGCCCTTTGTTTAGATCTCAAGCTCTGACGAATGCTTACATTAATGTGATATTTTGACCTTATGTCTGCTTTCATCTTCAGTAAAGGAGTGAAAGGGTCAACAATGAGTTCCTTGGCATAATTGTGTGCTATCCATTTGTATGTCACCAAGCTACCTAGGTTGTAATTCCTAGAACATTTGTGTTTAGGCATTAAAGATTTGATTTGGATAACACCCCAACCCGACAAGGGTAGAAGTGTCACATTCTGGTGTCATATCAGAACATACTATTAAAATCTTTGCAAACGAAAACCTTAAAATGAAGTATCAAATCATATGAATAGTTGACTGACAAGGAAATACAATATCCAAAATGAAAGGAAAATCTCAAAACAAAAGCTCTTCAAAATAAGTCCCAAAGTAATAAGGTGCTAGGGTTGGTCCACTTAGATACTCTAACTCTCAGCCCATCGAAGCCCATCTTCAAACCTAAAACCTGCCGCAGGAAAAGAAATGCGGCTGAGCTTAAAAAGCCCAGTGAACAGATATAACAAAACGAAAGCTAAATAAAATCTGAAATGCGAAATGAAACAAAGGAAACGGATAACAAAATCGCAGCGAACTGAGGACAATGAGTCAATGAGGATCCTGCAAAACCCAATTATACAAATATCCAAAGCACATATAACAAGGAGAACGAAGCCAAGCAAAGCATCAAGATAAGCATACAAGCACATACAACCCAGGCATACAAGTACTGAAACATAAGCAAGCATAGCAGACACAATATCCACACAACATATACAGCATACAATCAATTCAGGAAATCATAAGCCATACAAGTCAAAGAGAAATCTAAGGCAAGCGGAAGCAATTAATTAGTAAGTGAGCATGGCAATCACACAGGACATAAACCCTTAGTTGAAAACATAACCAGTATCATAACAACGGAAGTACCAATAGCAGTCAAAACATGGCAGTCACACGTAACAAGTAGGAAATACAGTATAAAGATATAATTAAATGAATTAAAGACATAGCAGGGCGACTAAACAAATTAACAAGCCAGACGTCACAAGCTGAACCATTTACCTAATCAAACCGTAACATAAACAGAAATGCAAACATGGCAGGTCAACAACAAGCAGATAAGGATACTACGAATAGTCATAGTCCACGAGATTAATTGAACGAGGTACAAAAGATAGACAGATCAACAGTCGATTGCACACCAGCATGGTTACCAGACAATTCAAAGGATCACATAACAGTAAGATAACATATCATCAGATGACAACAGGTAAATCTTATATCGCATACATACATATCATACAGAGTAATCAGTAGTCGTATAAACATGAATATCATAAACAATCCAATGACATATAATAACCCGGTATGTGAATGGAACCATAGTCTGAAGTAACGGTACGAAAGTGTAACAGATCAATGTAATGGAGTATCTACATCTTGGTAAAAATAAATCATATAAGGGTGTTGAGTAATGAACAAGTAATACAGATTATGGTGCGTTGGGGAATACGGAAGGTACAATATAGGTTTATCAAAAGTGTAATGGTTATCAGAAATCTACCCGAGCTCGGAAACATATCATATCATATCATATCATAAGTAGCCATTGTATTCGGAGGGGTGACCTCGAAATACCATACATAATAGGAGGGGAGACCTCAGTAACAAATGGAGTAGCTAGCTCCCAGAATTGTGAAGACGCGGATTGCACCCGACATCATTCACCAGACAAAGCTCCAATCAGATCAAATCCCTCGAAACATATCAAATCTAGGATGCATCCATACGCCCCCCAAAACATATAATGGCCAAATCATATACATATAGTGAGCTCATAATCATATCAAAATGGGGACGGTGTGGAACATCACTCAACCACACTAAAGTCATGCCATTGGTGCATCAATGACACGGTCAGGTTACCTTCCTGACTAGGAAACATATTTTGGCTCGGGTATCAAACTGACGGGTCAAAGCATAATCATAACATATCATAAGTTTTCATATCATAGTTCATATCAAAGTTCATATCAGAGTTCATATCAGAGTTCATATCAGAGTTCATATCAAAGTTCATATCAAAGTTCAGAATCATAACAAACGAATATCATAGCGAACAGAGTCATATCAAAGGATTATGTCGGAATCATATCAAAAGGATCATATCATAAGGAAATCATAGCAAAGGAATATCATAAGTGAAGCAAAGTCAAGGATCGAAAAGTCATGAGAAATCCCTACTGAAAAGGGATAGAATATCTGTACCTTATTCCGAGCAAATCATAATGAAAGTAAAACCAAGAAAGAGATCAATCCCGTCGCCCGGAACCTATACGAGTTAAATAACGTTCTATAAGAATTAGATTACTCGTTAAGACGGCTTTCCATTTTTAGAAATTTTTCCATTTTAAGTACTTTCTATTTTAGGCAGCTTTCTATTTTAGGCAGGTTTCCATATTTAGTAAGTTTAGTCACTTATCTAAAGTTAAATAATGAAAATGAGTATTATTATGATTTAAGGATCATTTATGACAAGTTACAAAAGTTTAGGGTTTAAAATGTCAATAATGTAAAGTATAGGGTTAAAAGTGTAAATATAGCAAGTTTACTCATTTTACTCATTAAATCCATTTAGTTACTAAATTAACAAGTTAATCCATCAAGTTTCATAATTTACAAAACAACCCTTTTACTTTATTAAATCATGTAATTACAAACCTTAGTTTTAAGTTATGATTACGTATCCATTCTAAACCATTTTAGCTCGATTATTACAAGATTATAAGACTCATTATATGATAACATTTTAATTCGAATCATCCTTCCCCAAAATCAGTTTTGTACGCCCCTTATACAAATGAAAACAAGTCCGTAAATCATTCATTATCGAATCCATAAATCACATACGTATTAGTATAGTTCCACAAGCTCATTAAACCCTTTATTATCATTCGTATAAATCGACATAAAGAACAACCAATTTCAGTTTCATATTCATATTCATGTCATACATCATTTCGAATTACATAGATTAAAGATCAAGGTTTTATGTATAGTTATGTTATCATTTCATGTGACAATTATATTTATGATTTTATGTGATTAATAACTCGAATACAAGCCCTAGAAAAACTCATCCAAGGCCACGAATAGGATAGGAAACAAAGAGAAAGATACGAGAGATGATTAAACGTTACCCTTGTAGCGTGTACGTGACAAGGAACAAGAATCAAAGCACCAAAATCAAAACCAAGCCTCCTAGGCTCTCTAAAACCCACGGCCAAGAATGGAACCCACGACCTAGCTTTCAATTCGAACCAAACACGATCACCATGTCCACCAATCAATCACCTATGATCACGAGCCTCCTAGTAACACTTTTCTTGGTTGGATTTCGGATTAAAAATGGAGAATTAAAGGGTGGCCGCCATTTTTGATGGAGAAAAGGAATTAGGGTTTACTTGGTGTGATTTTGAAATAAAAAGGAATGTGTAAATGATAGTAAATAAAATTGATATGGTGAGTAATGAGGGAGAGCATATTAGGCCGGCCATAGGGGGGGGGAAGGAGACCAAATCTTTACTTTCCAATCTTATCTAATTTCCCATGTATCTAGTCTCCTTTTTAGTTCAAGTTAATATGTACATTTTGGTATGTTTAATTGTCACTGAGAATTTAATCACTCATGTGTCTTTTAATTTATATCATAAGTTTATTACTTCATAATGTGCATATATTATTAATGAGATAATTTGTTAAACGATGTTGAAGTGTTTCCCGAGTTTGCAAAATTTTAAGTTTGAGGGCAAAATTGTCATTTCACTCGATTGAGATTTTAGGGTTTTACAATTCTCAATAGACATCCAAGTGGCATATAATCTAAAACCACAAAAACTTTTATCTTTATCACTTGACCTAACAGATTTCCTTTTAACCCTGCCCTTTTTTGCAGCCTTCTTAGGTGACTTAGAACTACCTTCACCATATTTAGAACAACCCTCACCAACCTTTTTCTTCATTTGTGATGCTCTTTTTTTTATTGTATTATTTCCAGCACATCTTCCTGCTTCCACATCGCTAGCACACAAAGCTAAGACTTGCTTCCAATCATTTCTCTTAAACCACAGTTGATACCCATTGGCTACTATACCCCATAATTAGCTAAAGCAAGTTTAAGTTGTTCATGGGTCTCAAATCTCATTCCTAATATAGGTTCCATTTTATCCCAATCTTGTGTAGGATCATGTCTTGGATAAATGATACCGGGTTTAGCTTTATACTTAGGATCTATATTTTATGGGTCTTCTAACACTTCTATTGAACTTACATTGACAGGTTTATCAATGAAACCTCTAAAGTGACCACTATTAGAACACAATTTATTAAGAAAAGGGTCTTTGGTAGACACAATCTTAATTTCTATGTTTTCATCACCTTCATGAAATAATTCCACATCACCTAAATCTTCTTCATCACTAGAATAATAAGCATCACTAGATTCATTTCCCAAATCAACAGTAATGGATTCTGCATGGTCCCTAATATCTATAGCATCATCATCAAAATGTTCGGCATACAAATCAACTACCAATTTTGATTCATAACCGGCTGTTAAAAAAGCCTCAACATCAGCATCAGTCTTAATTTCTTTAATCCCTATTCTTAATGGGGTGCCTACTTTGCGGTAATAAAGCCTCTTAAGTGGAGCATGCACTAAATGCCTAACTACATAAAAAAGATCAACAAACGACATACCTTCAAACCTAATATATGTGATTTGCTTTTCATCTCCTTCCATATAATCGAATGGTTTAACTGTGAACATATCACCGTGCTTTAAGTTAACTGTGAAAACACGATTCTTGTCAGGTTTACCTTTACCCATTTTGGTTATTACATGTGAATATTGGGAATTAGGGTTTCTTGTGAAAATCGGGAATTAGGGTTGTGAAATTGGGGATTAGGATTCTTGTGAAATTGAGGGGAAAACGTTTTTGGTAAAGTTATTTGATGGGTCAACGAGTTTTAATTAAAAAAATTAAAATTTTTTAGCAATATTATATGACCGTACAATTGTAACCGGTTACAAATTGCAAATATAGCCTATATATGTAACAATGAAACACAACACAAAGTTTTATCGGTGATATTAATATTTTTAAAATTATGTTACCTAACATTAAAAATTTCTAAAAATTCATGGCTAGAGTGTAATTATCCCCGTATAAATTTACCCAAGTAACCCAACATATACATAATGTTTTAACCCATGGTCTCAAATTGAAGTGAAGAGACTTAGCCCTAATTTTTGAGCCGCTGTAAGTTTGGTTTCCATCTTTATTATACTTTATGGCAATGTTACTTCCTTAGTTTAGTCCTTTGTGCTTTGTTAGCTTATTTTTTAGCTTATGTGGTCTCGGCTTTTGCTTCATAAGCCTATTTTTCCAGCTTGTTTTGAAAGTTATAGGCTTGTATAAAAGGTTATTATGACATAATCCACAAAAGGTGTGATTTGGCGGGAACACCCTGACCCGGGTGCCTTTTCGCACCCGCCATTGTCCACCCCATAAGGAATAGCCCCGGAAACTGGCCCAGTGGGGCACCAACTGGAGTAGGTAGGAGCCGAGACTCGAACCCTTGACCTTTTATCCACAAAACCTCTCCGGCGGGCCCATGAGTTTTTCGGAGGTGGGTATACGTAGAGTCATAAGTTTCAAAATAAGCCGGAAAAAGTAGGTTTGTGAAACATAAACCGAAACCACGTAACCTCATAAGCTAAAAAAATGAGCTTAAACAATTGTCAACTTTTAGTCAGTTTTGTAAAATTAGTGTAGGGTATGTTTGAGAAGTGCCGGTTTGTTTTATAAAAGCGTATGGTAAAGTAGTTAAATTTGTGATTATAAAGGGTTAATTAGCGTAGATTTATATACGTATTGTAACCTCAGTTTGTTGTCTACTTGTGTCACAAAGCAAATGAATACCCTTTGAGCTATCTTGATGTACCTTTGGTGATTTTGTGGGTCATGGGTGAAAACCGGGTTTGTTGTCTACTTGTGTCACCTGTATTACTGTTCGGGTTGTTTTTATCTGCTTGTTTTGATGCCAAATAAGCACTTTCATCAGCTTGTTTTGAGTCCTAATAGGATGATTCCAATTACGGGTCGAAAAAGTAAGTCATGGGTCAAAACCAGGTAAGAAAAGTTGTTACCTTTAGTATTAGTTCCTATTCTATGGGGTATTTGGCATTGCATATGTTTTTTTAAAAGAAAGCAATCACTGTTTGTTTTATATGCTTATTTTGATGCCAAAAAAGCACTTTTTCATCCTTAAAATAGCTAAATTTGGAGCTTTTTTAAGTGTCTGGATTGTTTAGTTTGCTTATTAGGATGCTACATTACTACCTTTTAGGGAATAAAAATTGCTGCGTTATTAGTTTGATGATTTACTTGTAGTGATACGGGTCTTTTGGGCTGCTTATCAATCTTTGGGTTGCTTTTTCTTACAAAAAAATCTTTAGATGTGAAAATTAAAAATTATGGATAGTTTTGTTTTAAAAGATAGAATTTTGATTAATGTTGAGTCCTTTTGGGAAGAATCTGTTTACGGGTCGAAAAAGTGGGTCAATTGTCAAAACCAGGTAAGCAGCTTCATACCCTATTGGCCCAGTTTATTAGTTTAATGATGTACTTAACGAGTAACTTACGATTATAAGGGGTGTTTGGAATTTCATAACCCCTATGAGTGATTGTTTGGGTTGTTTTGTTGGCTTATTGATGTTTCTCGCTAGCAAAACTTTAAGAAAATCATAGAAACAAAACTGATACCTGCTCTTGCTTATTTGTAAGGCATGTTATGCACTTTTGAATGAAATAAAAGTTTAACATTGTAAATACTGTTATGAACATTGTAGATGGAGCAGAAGAAAAGTTCATATGGTGGTTCAGTATGTCACTTATTGCCTCAGTTATCTGCAAAATATCCGTGGTTTGTTTCTCAGAACACAGGATCCGACGAAGACAGTTCTAGAGACCAATACTTTTACACATTACATGACCCGCTTACTAAATATCAATGTCAAATCCCTGAGTTGGTGGGGAGACGTATCCGAGGATATTATCATGGCTGGGTTATTCTTTCTGACCATTTACAAAATGTAATGTGGTCTCTTTGGAATCCGGTCACTTCTAAGATGATCCATTTCCCAGCTTTGGTTTTAAAAGATGGAGATTCAGAATCTATCCGTGAATGTTGTTTGTCAGCCCCACCTGACGATCCAAATTCAGTTCTCCTGTTAACTCGCACCAGCAGACCTACCCTTGTTTTTCTTCGTCTAGAGGGTAAAAGAAAGAAGTTAAGATGGATCGAGATGTCATATGCTAGCCAACTCAAAAGAATAACCGGTGAAGATGGTGATTTTATACATAATTTAACTTGGTGTAATGGTAAAATATATGCAGTGAGTCGCGAAGGTTCTTTTGCTCGTTTTATCATACAACTTGACATCTTGGTTAAAGACAAAGAAGTTTTAATAAAATTTTTGCTCTTAGGGTCAGGTCCTTGTACTTCCTGGGGCTCGCATCCTGAAAAACTGACTTACACTAATTTTCTGAAAGGTTATTGTAATGAATTATTCTACATTGAGGTAGGATTTTCTGAGAAAAGACTTGATGCAGTTTACTTATTTAAATTGGACGTGACTAGTATAAAGTCGGAAGATATGGAGAAATTTAAAGGCTTGGACATGAGTTCCAATAGTTGGCATGATTTGGAAGACTTCAATGACATACTAGGGACTACGCAATTGTGGGAACAATTGTTTGACCTCAAAGACGCTATATTTTTTGTGGATCTTGCTCGTGATAACTTGACATGTTACAGACCTGGGATTGCCTCGGAGCTGGGGGGTTATATACACATTCGTGACAGAATGGACAACATTTTGTATTCATATCATGTCAAAGAAAATACCATCTCGCCTTCATTAGTGTTGCCAACAAGCAATGTGTCAGTATGGGAATGCAGGTATTCTTTTTTTATTCTTATTTGTATTGATTTGTGTTTATTTATTACATCGAGTGTATGATTTCTTAAAATCATATGTGGCTTAGGTGTGAAGATGATCATGGAGGAGCTAAGTGTACTCTTGATTCTAAACAAGAAAAGAACGAGATAGTTGTAAGATCAGTTACAGACAATGGGATTGGACTTGATGAATGGAACCTTCTCACTCTTCCGTTTGATATTCTGAAGTTGATTATGGAGCATTGTGCAGTTGTGGAATACCTGAGCTTCCGTGCTACATGCAAACTTTGTGAGGTAGCAGCACCTTTGGTACAACAGAGCAAAAAAACTTCATTAACGAGATTGCAGACGTATTCATCAGTTTCACCATGGTTGATGGTGGTAGACAACAATCAAGGCATGATCGCTTTTACGGATCCGATGTTGGGTGACAACTACTTTATGAAAAATCTACATGTATCGATACCTCATCAAGAAATTTTATGTTCCAGGTTTGGTTGGTTGTTCTTTTTCAGCTTTGACATTCAGCGTTTAGTTTTGTATAACCCCTTCACCCGTGATCTCCGCAAGCTTCCGTTTACCGGTTATGGTTTTAATACTGCGTGTTTCTCAGCACCACCTACATCCCCGGATTGTATGGTTGCTGGATTTTCAATAGAGAATGAATGTTTTATTTTGATCCATCATGTAGCTCGGGAATCATCCTGGCGAACAATACGTGTCAGTGCTCAGCCAGATTCTATACGTTTGCCTACATTTTTTGGACAAGATCTTTATGCCTTGGATGGAGATGGTAAACTTATTGGTTTTAAAGAATCGGGTGAAGAAAATTACTCCTCGACGTTTATTGAAGCTACAGTCCCAATAAGTTCTTCCACATCTCCATCACGATATTATTTAATGAAATGCGGTCACGGTATTTTAAAAGTCATAGTGGGCAAGTTTGGAGAACGTGTTGAAGTTTTAACGTGGGAGGTTTCTAAACAGGAATGGGAGAAAGTAGATAGTTTAGGAAATCACATGATTTATATTTGTGATACGACATGTCTTTGCATTGAAGCCAAAACACGAGAAATGGAGAACAAGATCTACTTTCCAATACTGCATTCCAAGAACAAGAAGATAGTTTACTATTCACTCAAAACATGCACCTTTCAGACATACAATGGGGAAAACATCCAACAAAAGGATTTTTTTGGAACTGCATATCATTTGTCCCCTCATGTGTGGATTGAACCAAGCTGGGTGTAATTTCTGGTTTTGGTCTGACCCGGTGACAACTGCCAACTTGTAAGTTTTAATTGCAATACTAGTCAAAACCCAAGAAAAAACAACCGAATCCTCATACTAGGTCTTTCCTGATAATTGATCTAAAGCTTGTTGCATATGCATTGAAACATTAGACGTTCCATTATCTATTTCTAGTTTACAAAGACCACTAGTTTAAAATATACATTGGGTGAATCTATTTACTATGCTAGATGCACTTTGAATTGCAGACATGTGGATATTTTCTAGTTTATTGTCATGATTGATCATTGCAAGAACAAACGCCATCTTTAAAATGATGGAATCGATTCTGATCCCTAGCAATGATTTCCCTTTTCAAAATCTTGGAAATTAACTTTGTAGCCGAATGACAATTCTCACAAACAGGTAAAGTCTTCATTGGCTTTGTACTAGTCAACCCAAAAGCAATAGCTAATCATTCAGTATCTTGAGACGCCACACGTTCTTTCAATTCATCGTACGTATCATAAAATACTAGCTAGAGATGTATCAGGAAGATGACCGTAATTATCAAGTAGACTATTAGTTTCTTCCAGCATAGCATATATTTTGTCGCTCATTAGATGTGTTTTCTCACTAGCAAGAAACTCGTGGATTTTTTTTTTTTATTTTTATTTTTTATTAGTATTATTTTTTATTAATTTATTTATTATTATTATTTTTTTATCATTCGTCTCTAAACTTTGTTCTAATTCTTGCAACATCATCCCATTTACCATTTGCGGCATAAAGATTTGATAAAGCGTATGAGCTCCCGAGCTTTCAGTGTCCAATCCAAGAACTTTTTTAGCAAAATATTCACCCAATTGAACCCCCAAATTGCATTGCTAACCCTGAAATTATCGCATTCCATGAAGCTAAATTTTTCGTTTTCACTCTTGAATACTGTTTTTGCAGCCTCTATATGTCTCCACATTTAGCATACATATCAAGAAGACTGGTATAAAGAGATGTGTTAGATGAGTCACGAAAGTTCTTATTGATATAAGTGTGGAATCATTTGCCGATATCAAGCGTAGCCAAGTGAGCACAAGCTGGAATAACACTTATTAACATGACTCCGTTAGGTTCGTAATTAGATTCCAGCATGGTTCTAAACAGGTCTAATGATTCTTTATAAGAGTGTCTATGTGTATACCCGCCTATCATAACATTCGATGTGACTATATTCCTATTACTTACATTATCAAACAAGCTTCTAGCTTTATCCAACTCGCCACATTTCGAGTACATATCAATAAGACCATTAACAACCCGAACATTTGAACCAAGTTGATGGTTCATAATATAGGTACTGATTCGTTCACCTGTCATAATACACCCCGACTGAGCACAAGCAGATAAAACCGTCACCAATGTAGTCTCATTCACCCTAACCTTCTCTCGTCCCATCTCTTCAAAAAACCGAATCGCCTCATCAAACCATCCCAATATCCCATATTCACACATCCAGCTATAACCTCATTTCGCGCCACAACATCTCTCACACCCTCTCCTCAAACAATCTCCGCGCCTCATCCAACTTCCCCACTCCCAAATACCCACAAACCAAAACCGTAAAACAAACCACATTTCTCACAGACATTTCATCAAACACGTTACGCTCATCATCCAACATCCCGAATCTAACGTAGAAATCAACCAAAGAGCTGTTAACATACACATCAAACCCTAACCCCAATTTCAAAACCCCACCATGAACCATCCTACAGCTTTTCAAAATTGGCGGGAAAGTGTACTTATTGGGGCCCACAAAACCATTTTTTTAAAGAACCCAATTAGTTTTACTCTTTTATATACAGTACATGTTACTTAATTTTCATAAAAATCGAGTTGAGTCGAGCTTGATATGTCGATATTTCATTAAGTTCGAGCTTGAGATATGGAAATAATTGAGCTTGAGTTTTAGATGATGAGTCGAGCTCGAGCTTGAAACCTAAAGCTCGCCCAAGCTCGAGCTTAGTAGTACTCGACTCGTTTACACCCCTATTGTGGGGTCCGTTAAGTTTGTTAACGGAAGAGTTTATGAGTGTGGAGAGATTCTTCTTGAGAATAAGAAAGTGAGGACCGAGGCCGGAAATGTTTTAGTGACGACACTAGCGAATATGCTGTGTGTCCCACGTTTCGTGATGATGAGTGCAATGCGTTTGATTTGAAGCCTCTTGAAAACAATTTATGCATTTTGGAAACACACAACATACATTTTAGCCTTTACCCTTTCAAGAAGTTGATAAGCGATTAGTTTGGATTGATATGCCGAATAAGCAAAAAATAACTAAATTGGCCGGGGCGATTATTCATTACTTCTCATAAGTCATCCAACCAACATATATAAGGTGGACATGTAGTTTTATCAAATCAGTTTTACATAAACTAAGCATTTATAACATGTGCACGGCATATCAAAGGTCATTTCGTATAAAAGTATTTGAGTGACGTATTAACCAAAAGGTTAAGAGTTCAAGTGTGTAAAACATACTCCGTACAAGGTGTTGATAGTTGAGTGTGTTGTTGCCTATAAATAATATACATGGTATCTAAGACTCGAGATAATAAAGCAATCTCACATGCCTTTGTAAGTACACATCAATCCAGATTCATAAGCCAGACTCTCAATAACTTTTTATAAGCTATACTCTCATGACTTCTCTAGAAGTGTAATGAGTCAAACGGCTTATAAACTAATCAAGATTGACACATCGAAAGCTAGAAATGCGCGTCTAAACAAACTCGAGGCTTTAAGATGTAAAAAGTTAATCAGGGTGTGTTTGGTTTGTTATTTGGAACAACAATGCGTATAGGTTTGAATAATATATAGTATAATAATGAGTATATCAATCGCATTATTATTGTTTGGTTTAATGTTTTTTTATACGTTTCACAACCTAATAACTCATTTATAGACAGGTCCTCTTGAAGGATTATCGAGTCAATTTATTAACTCGTATAAGCTCTTTTTTTTTTCTATGTGTAAAAATTAAATTAATTGATTAAATGAGTTTAATTCGCAAAGCCAATTCGATAAACATGTTAAATGGGTCGTGTCGATGTTATGTGTAAACAGTTTGGAATCGAAAGATCTTATCTATTTGTTAAAAGGCAAATTGCATAAAAGTGTATTCAGCTTATACTTAATTTTAATTTAAGATACTTTATTTTTTTTTCTTTCTAAATTTAGTGTACATAATTTTTAGTTGCAATGTTAGATAATTTATAGGTTTTCAGGTTACCACTACTATACTTCATCTTATCTGACCAAATTTTGGCCAACTTTCGGCTAGTTTTTTTAATCACTTGTTTTCACTTTCCGGTTTAACATCTTTTCACTTTTTCACAAATGACCCGCTTGACCTCTGTAGCTTTATTGTGTTTTTCTTTTTATCAAATGCAAACCAGTGTCAAGCAAATTTTGTGACAAATGAATAATCCCGACATTTTTACCAAAATAGAGAAAATAATGAATAATGAGAAATATTAGATATGGAATCACTAAGGGTGTGTTTGTTTTGTGGTGTTAGAATGGGACTGGGAGAATAAAAGAAAAAAGTGTCATTTGATTGAAGTTTTAGGCTAGACACAGTGGCGAATTAGTTCGTCGGTGTCACATCAGCTTTCTCTCTCCGACGACCTGACGACGACCTAGTTGCCACAGTTGTGACCTGAGAATTTTTATTTATTTTTTATTTTTTTTTTATTATTTTTTAGTTCAAATATTTTTAAAAACAAAATTAAAGTTCATTAAAAATAAATAAAAACATTACAATATATTAAAAATTAAACGATACGAAATACATAATACATAAATCCTAAATCTTAAATCATAATCTGAATACTCCTTGTCCGCAGGATCATATGCGGGAGGTATATAATCCTCTAGGCGAGACAAAGCTTCCTCGTCTACCGGAGATTCCTCACCGGAGACTCCTGGATCATCATCTTTGTTCACCCGATAGCTCCAATTGACTTTGGTGTTGATGTTGTTCGTTACCCGTTGAACACATTTCCACAACTTGTCAATAATTTCGTCATCTCTGCGGGCTTCCTCCTTCAGAAATTTCTCGATCACACCTTTTCGTTAAGTGCTAATGTCGTTGCAACTCTTGTAGATGTCTCTCATCTGCAGCTTCTCCGTCCTCCCCTGCTCAAACAATTGGATGACGCGTATAATAGCGTCTTTTCGAGCCTCATCGTCGTTATTGCATTGATTTTGAACGTACGTTTGCATATCTTTAGCAGAATGCGGTAGACGGCAAGCCATAATAATCTTGCGTAAAGAGAAGTGTGAATTTTAAAGTTGAATTGTGTGTTTAAAAATGTGTTGGTTGGTATTTATAATGTTGTAAAAAGTTTTGGAAAAGTGGAAGTTTGAGCTTGTGAAACTCGGTTGTGTGCTCAACCGAGTTCACCTTTCTTCTCTCCCCAACCGACGCCAACCGAAGGGCTCACAATGGCTCGACCCTGCTCGACCGAGGGCTATAACCGATGACAACCTTGGCCATTGTGGCCAGCCTTAGATTTAGAAATTAGGATTCATTGTCAAAAGTTGTGGGGCTACTCATTCCACATGATATATCAAGGTTTGAACCAAAAATGGTAGGAATCGATGGGTAATCTCTTTATTTGTGTGCTACATAACTATATTTAATTTATGTATTTTTATTTTTTTAAAATTCATTTTTATATATGAAAACAAATATATATTTATTATAACTAGCAGGGTATCCGTGTGATGTGGCGGCGGGTATCATGTGACTAAATATTTCGAAGAACGAATGTTATTTTGTTTTGGACTGCTGGATTTCAGATTTATGTTTTGGAAGCTTAATTACATTGTACATTGTGGTTAAATAGTTGCATATTTTTGCTGAAGGGGTGTTTTTAATAGTGTATTAATAGTATGTGTTGAATAATGTTTTTTTTTAGTTTTATTTGTGCTTTAAATACTTGTAAATTATGCTTATTTACTTGTATTTACTTAAAAATTTATTTTTTGTTTATTCATGCGTGGAAGCTTAATTATATTGTAATTTGTGATTAAAAAGTTGTATTTTTGAATGAATGGGTGTTTTTAATAGCGTATTAACTGTATTATATGAATAGTGTGTTTTTAGTTTTATGTGTGCTTTAGATACTTGTAAATAATGTTTATAAGGTAGTATTTGCTTAAAATTGTATTTATGGTGGTCTTAAAATAATAAATATGAGAGAAGTGTTTTTCTCCATTATAAATAGTATAAATATTAATTTTCTCTCTCCTACCTTTATTTCAAATCATTCCTAAATGCAAATCTTATTCCAATCCCATCTACATAGGGGTGGCAATCGAGTCGTGTTCGGGTTAATCTATTCGGGTTCGCGGTTTGACGTGTTATTTTAACCTCTACCAAAACACGACTCATTTATTAATCGTGTCAAGAAACTCAACCCTAACTTTGACTTGCATAACATGTGTAACCAATTTGTGACCCGTTTAACCTGTTTAAATAAAGAGGTCAAGCGGTGAATAAGGTTAGTGGTTTGTCGATTTAACTTGTTTAAATGAAAAAAACGATATAAAGATCTAAAAAATGATAATAATAACATACAAATAACTACGCGACAATTTCAATGATATTTGACTATAATCGTAACTTACACATGTACATATATTAAGTACATAACATAGTACATTTAATAAAAATCCAACATGAAATCTAAGTTACATATTTTAATTTTAGTGGCTTATATAACTTAAACGGGGTTCATGGGTTGACCTGTTTAATACTAACTCAACCCAAACATGACCCGTTTATTAAACGGGTTAGACATGTTGACCTGTTATTTATCCAAACCTGTTTATCCTTGACCCAAACATGTTTAACTTCGTGTCGGGTTCGTGTCGTTTATCGTGTCGTGTCAAAAATTGCTACCCTTACATCTACATAACAAACATACCCTAAGTTTATTTTTCTTTCGTCCTTTTCTTTGAATTTTAGTCATTAGTTTTTATAAGATGTTTATGGTGACATCGTTGAATGTTAAAACATACTGACCGCCGCACGCAAGACAGCCGTTGCACGCCCTTTTCTTTTCCGGCCGTCGACTGTGAGGTGGATCATGTTCATGAGGTGTTCAGGTCGTGAGATGATTTGGCATGTGGAGATATTTACGTTGTGAGATGGTGGAGTTGTGATGTGGTTTGGGTTGTGAGATGGTGTAGTAGTGGAGATGAGGTGGGTGTGGAGATGAGGCCATGAGATGGTTTGTGAAAAATGTGATTGAGAAAAAGGTAGCCGGAAGTTGGTCGGAATTTGATCGGAAAAGATGCATGAAGTATGGTAGTGGTGACATGGTAACCTATAAATCACATTGCAACTAAAAAAAAATTTGGATACACTAAATTCAGAAAAAAAATGGAGTATTTTATATTGAAACTTGGTATAAGCTGGGTACACTTTTATGCGATTTTCCTTTTATTTAAATACGACTTATTCAGTTTGAGGTTTTTTATAAATTATATAGATTTATGTGTAAACTTATTAGGTTTTATGTAGCCCTTTCCACTAAAATTGTGAGGATTTGAGCCTGTTCTATAAGAAGCATACATCTTTTATGCTTAAATCTTTTGCTATGAGCGTGCCGGTGATTTTATTTATTCTAGAACTTGTACTTGTAAATCATTACCAGACCATAGTGAGATCACATTCGTGTGATATAAGTGAATTCGTGTGATAAAGAGTCACCTTAGAATTTAACCCAAATGGCCTTCCATTTTTCATATCATGCTATATTAGCTAGCCACATCGGTTAGTTAACCACCCACATGGACCCATTTGTAGTGCTCATTTTTAGCACTAGATACCCCTAGTTACACCCTCTGAGCCATCCTTTTTATTTTTGCTTCACCCAGAAAATAAAAAAATATTTTACACTTTAAACCTTAGCCTAACCCTTATCAATATCTAAACGATTGGTTGCTAGTCACCTGGAAAGTGAAGATTGTTCAAATGATTATGAGTACAACATCTTGTGAGATTGATTGAGCCATATTATGTTTAAAAAAAAAATTGAAAGTATGGATATATTAGCTAATGTGCTATGTTCGAAGAAAAATTGTCATGGCAAAGCAAAGCAAAAAGCTGTGGAAAGCCGAAAAGGAGAAAATGAAGCTATAATCATTCATTGGTTCGCGGATTGTTTGGTAGCTAGCAACATGGGTATTAGACTTGATTTTATTTTTATTTTAACACCAATTTCATAAACACTCCAATGCCTTATCCATACCCTTAACCCGAAGCCATATCATTATAACCCGAATAAAAGTCCTCTTTAGATGTTTTTACTTGGTGCTCACGCCACGTCGGTGGAGTTTTGTTTCTTGTACAAGCTTATGGTAATAATCTAATCATGACTGAGCAATGAGTGTGATTTATCTTGTTACTCCACTAAATGAGTGATTGAGTGAATTATATTTCGTTCCTTTTTTATGAGGTGTTTTGAAATGTTAATCATGCAAGAAAATCATTGGATATTGTCAAACATCTTGAATGTTTCACCTTTAAAAGCATAATTGATGAATCTTCTCTCGTACTCGTACTTGGTATATTTGCATCAAATTTTTCATAATCACGATCTTGTACCAGTGGATGTTGTTTTTCCTAGATTTGCTTGAGGGCAAGAAAAGTTTAAGTGTGGGGGAATTTGATAACGCTCAGATTGTACATATTTTTAGTAGCGTTATGTGTGCTTTTGTATATGTTATTTGGTTATATTTGTGTGATTTCAGTGCCTAATTGCATCAAAAGATGTTTGTCTAGTATTTATAACGAAGTGCAGGGAAACGGAAGGAAAAGTAAAGTAATGTTCAACAAATAGAAGATTCTCGTTTCAGTATAGCATGTCAAGCACAAATCAGTATCTCAAGTACCATAGTGATCGAAGAACCAAGTTCTACAAAACAAAGAAGGAAAGATCAAGTTTCTGTAATTCAGGATCCAACCGGATCGGTTGCGAGTGCAACCAGATCGGTTGGAAAATGACCATAAAGTGCCAAAACACCATCACCAACCGTTCGGTCGCCACCCGCAACCGGAAACGGTTGGCCCATTCGTAGAAGACCAACCGGATCGGTTGGTCATGTAACCGATCCGGTTGGAGGACCTGTATCTGTCAAATCTTCATCACTAAGTTTCCCCTTTGCATCCAAACGATTCTAGGTCCTTCTCTTGGTGTATTCTAGTCCCTTCCTTACTCCTTGGAGGCCAAGTTCAGCAATTAATACCCTAAGCTTTGGAACTAGTATAAATAGAGGCCTTTTGTGAGCATATGAGACACACACTTGAATACAACTCTCTCTACTCATCAAACAAAGCTCTTAAGCTCTCAAATTCGTCCTTAGAAGTCCAGGAAAGTTTGGAGTTCTAGAAGTTCCACATTTGAAGGCCAAATCACCAAGAAGTCTACCCCAATACTTTGGGAATCATTACTCCACCATTTGTAATTTTATTCCAAGCATTGTAAGACTTTTAATCATGTTTTCTAATGTTCAAAGTTCTGAGTTTATGTTCATGTTTGCTATGAGTGGCTAGTTTCTTTATACACTTGCTTAAATGATGTTGATTATCATATGATTAGTTAGTGATTGTGTTAACATATTTTAATTCAATTTCAAGTTGATTCTAAGATCCAATTGTGCTAAAGTTTCATAGTGACATTTGTTAATCAAGTTTGACTAGTTGATAGTAATCGTAGAGGTCGAAAGAACTTATTGTTATTCAACTAGTTATAATCATTTTGTCTATGGATGATTGTTTTTACCCATTATTCTTGATTATACAAAGGAACTAAGGTGTGGTTGTAATAAAAACACTTTTTGATTATCAAATTGGATTGGTTGGAGACATCTAAAAGGTCGTAAGATTAGTTGTTGAGGATCAATTGTAGCCTTTTGTCTATGATTGGTTACCTTTTGTATTGACCATTTCTTAAGCAATTTGATGAAACAAGTGGATATTTTTGTGTTTAAGTTAATGAAAGTAAACTTATGAAACTTGAATTGATTGGTTAAACTTAATGCTTGTTTTTATGAACTAAAATCTTGACGAAGGTTTAACTTCTAAGAACAATAGATTAGTACACCAACTAATTATCACAACCAACATGTTAAGAGGTTAACACAATCACATTAATCAAGGATATGAAACTAGTTTAAGCAAGTGTAGTTTTTAATCATCTAAATTTAATTATATCTATTTGCTTTGTTATATGTTTTGGATAGACTCTGTTGATTCAAACTTGTGCTTAGATTCACTCAAATCCCTGCGAACGATCTCGACTTACCTTCATAATCTTGCTATAACGGACGAGTATACTTGCTCATATGTGTGATGAGTGTGTAAATACTCATCATTTTTGTACTGTTTAAACTGCAAAAACATCTGAAAACACTCAGAAACGCATCAAAATGATAAAAATATCACAAACAAGTGTTTTATATGTTTTAAATGCAAAAACATCAAAATCTGGTGAAAAACATATCAAGTTTGCATAATTGGCAGTTTTAGTCCCCCAAGTTTGAAAAGTTGTCAAAAACAGTCCCTGGTAAAACCAAATAAAGAAAAAAATATCATTTTAAGTCCTTAGGGATTCAAAAGTTGTCAAAATTGGTCCTTGAGATTCAAATTTACAAAATTACAACTTTAGTCCCTGAACTTTTGGAAATTGGCAAAAATAGTCCTTTGAAAATATAAAAATGTCAAGTTTAGTCCTTGCACTATTGAAGGTTGTCAATTTCAGTCCTTATGGTAACTTTGAAATATTGGCAAGATTGGTCCCTCAACTTTGGAGTATTTTCAGATTTGGTCCTTGTTTAAACTAAACCTAAAGCCCTATCAAAACTGAATTTGACCCTGCCACTTTACACCTTTGGACCCCCTGCCTTAGCCCTTGACCCCTTTCATTTTGAACCCTGGTCAACCAAAGTCAAATAACAGAACACGCGCCTTCTCCTCCTTCCCCCACCTCCTGCTTATCTTCTTCCCCGACCAAACACTGCAACACTCCACCCTCTCCATCCCATTACCTTTCTCCCAACTTATCATTACCCCTACAAACCCACCCCCCTACTTACCTGTTTCCAACCCCACAGTTGAAATTCTCACTTCCCGCCAAAAATGGTAAAACAAGCAATCCACTCATAACACTTCCATTGGTCTAATTAAGAGGTGGGATCTGCTCATAATGCCACGTGGATGATATCTGATGCATAAAAGAGGCAGTGAAGCAAAGAGTAAAGGGCAGTTAGTTTTTTTTTTAAAAAGTGTATGTCGTTTTTAATCTTGTAATGTTTTAAAAAGTTCTTAATTGTGTTTTCCAGTTATTTTTGTATCAAACAAAGTTAATTAAGTGTATTACAACATATTCCAATCATCAATTCAAGTTCTAGTTTATGTTACATGTTTTATGCAAACTGTTGAGAATTGCAATCTCAAGCTCTCATGTATAAGCTTCAATAAGCTCATTTGCAAGCTCAAACAAGCTTAAAATAGCTCACTATAGCTTTTTATAAAGCTCAATTTAAATTTCATGCAATATTGAACATTGGTCAACAAAAGTCAAAGGAGGATCAAAAATTGATGCAGAAGGATTTTGGTTAGTTCAGAGCCTGAAATGGGATGATTTGGTGTACTTGGGTTGGTTTGAATAGGGTAGTGTTACTGTGGTCCTTGGTTTCACAGGTTGCAAGCCAAAGTGGTTTTAAACTTTAGTAAGTAATTTTTAAGTCTTATAGCATAATCATTATTTTTGTGTTTCATATTGTTAGTACTAGTGTTTCATGCTTATTTAGTCTTAATAAAAGATATTATAAGGTTTGTAAGTCATGACATAGTCTAAATCTTTGTTAAACTTTGAAAAAGATCAAAAGCAGTTTCTATAAGGAGTGTTTGGATTGACTATTAAACTGTCTCAGAAATTTGGTCAGTGGTAAATACCTGTTAGTTCATGCTTGTTGAGCTCTTTTGAGCTCATACCAGTCATAAAATCTGTGCTTGAAACTCCAAAAGTCAAAACATCACTTAATCTGTTTCAATGTTTCAACTGTTGTGATTTTAGATTATCAGATTCTTGTTTCATGCTTGAAATTCATAAAGATAACTTACATCAGTATCATTTCATCATTAAGCAACAATATCTGTCCATAAATTTGATCCAAAGTTCAAGAAAGTCAAAACTTCTCAACTGTTAAAAGTCAAAATATTTTGCAAAAGGCAGTTTTTGGCCAAATAGAAGGATTTTTCTTGGGTTCATTCTTGGACCAAATCAAATCAAACTTTGGGATTATTAAGTTAGCCAGGTCTACTTTCTTATTGTTATTTTAGTATAATTTTAGTAATTTTATTAAGCACTCAAATAAGCTCATTAAGCAGGGCACATATGCTCTGCTCACAAGCTCATTCAAAGCTGAGCTTTTCTCAGCTTTTTGCTAAGTCTGCACAGAGCTCAATAGAGCTTTTCTTTGGCTCATATTTGGCTTAAACATAGTTAACCAGGTCTACTTCAGTTTCCAATTTGTAGTTTTCTGTTTTAGCTCAACATGTAGCTTGTACTTATGCTCAAAGTAGACACCAATTTCTGTTTTAGCTCTTAATCTCATAATCATCAGTTCTTTGTAATTTATAATCCAGTGGTTAAAAATAGTTAGGATCTGTTGCATTTTAGTCATTTTTACATTTTAGAACTTTGGTAAACAGTTGGTGCTTGTTTGTGTACATTTAGCTTATAAAAGAGCTTATTCATAAGCTCATTTCATAGCAGTTCATTAATCTTCCACATAACATACTGTTTTTCTATTTTTCATAGATTCCTAGTATAATTTTAGAGTTTTCCTGAAATTTTCACATTTTTCCATAACAGTTTGCTATTTTTCTTAATTAAAATCAGTTTTTAGTATTATTTAAATAGCTTTTAATACAAATAATTCAGAAAAAGTCCAAAAAAATAATTTTTCAATTTTATTAAGTTTAGATAAATATAAAAAGTGAAAAAAGTAATTTTTCAGATTTTTCATAGTTTATTTGGTAATTTTTAATAATTTAATTAGTTTTTAATAGTTTAAAATTCATAAAAAATAGAAAAATAATCAGAAAAATACAAAAATAGTTTTGAAAATTCTAGTTTGTTATTTTAGACTTTTCCATTTCATAATTTTATTTTTCTAGCTTAATTTCCTAATTTTTTGAATTTTAGGTAATTATTTAATAGTTAAAAATAGTTTTTAATTAATAATAATTAATTAAATAGTTGTAAAAATAATTTTCTTTTTCTAAAAAGTTTCTTTTATCATTAGGATTGTAAAAATATAATTTTCATATTTTTAGGGTTAATATTGTGTTAGTTTCACTTTTTATTTTGTACGTCGCGTAGATTTTAAATTCAGTTTTATTAAAACATAAAAACAAAAACATCATTTTAATTATAGTGATAGCGTTTATTTAATAGATTTTAACTTTTAATTTCCTTTAATCTCCTGTAGTTTATAATAAACTCAAAAATCCCTACTGACCACTATCCTTAGTGGTTATTCGACATCTGATTGTGTTTAACACCAGTCAACCTCCGTGGGACTTAACGACCCGGGAATCCACTGTATTCTCCTGATCTTAAATTGCATTGGTGTGTAATCTGTTTTGAGTTCCTTACGGCTGATCATTCACAAGTGATCAGTTTGCGTGAGAAAACTTGACGGTTCTGCACCGATCAAATTTTGGCGCCGCTGCCGGGGAGGCTGTAAGCGTGTTCTAGACATTTTTCAGACCCGTACTTGCACATATACCACAGTTTGTAAAAAGTTTTTGTAAAGTTAATATAAATCAAAAAAGTTCATTAACACTTTTCCTAAAGTGTTAAAAAACACCAAAAAAATATATAAAACAACAAAACAATCGTAACGTTTTCTAGCTTGTGTTTCTTTTAAGGTGATTCTTAAAGAAATACGATTTGGTTAAACGAGACGATACCAAAAATATTGTCCAAAAGTTTTTAAACCCATCAGCACAAATCTGTACCTACGTCTTTTCAGTGATACTTAATATACATAAAAATCAACCACCACAAATCAAGGCAGTGCACTACCTAACTGGGGGTGCGACCATAATAAGTTCCCGAACATCAGATTTAAAACTTGCCTTTGTGTCACTTGTGATTTGGTGTACCTTTTTCAAAGAAGCCATTTCATTTGTGATTATTGGTTAAGTTCACTTGTGTTTTGCCTCATTTGTTTTGAAAAACTGATTTTTAAACTTAGTGCATGCGCACTCGTTCTTCCAGTTCTACAAGTCCTTTGTCAGAACTTGGAAAGATTCCTCGAAGACGTAGAGGACGTTCTGCTCCTTCAGCTGTGACTGAGGAACGTCTACCACCACCACCTCCTGTCGAAATGGCAGAAGACAAACCCATGAATGAGCTTCTCCAAGCACCCATCGAGGGTTACGGAGATGCCATTGTTGTCCCAGCCATCGTGGCTGACACTTTTGAGCTCAAAACCGGGTTACTTAATCTGGTAACCCAAAGCCAATTCTATGGTTTTGAGCGGGATGATCCTCATGCACACATTCGATGGTTTAACAAGATTGCATCTACCATCAAGTATAAGAATGTCCCACATGAAGCTATCAAGCTTCTTCTGTTCCCATTTTCTCTAGAGGGACAAGCCCGAAATTGGCTTGAGAAACAACCCCCTCGTTCTATTGAGACATGGGAAGATCTAGTTACTAAGTTTGTGAACGAATTCTATCCTCCATCCCGAACCACAAGTCTTAAGAATGAGATAATGAAATTTTCTCAGAGATTTGATGAATCATTCGGGGAGGCATGGGATCGTTACAAGGAGTTGCTTCGCAAGTGTCCGCATCACGGTTTTACCGAATTAATGCAAATGGATACTTTCTACAATGGTCTCAATCAGGCTAATCAAGACTCTTTGAATGCCTCCGCGGGAGGTAATTTCCTGAGCAAGACCACCAAAGAGGCCTTGCAGATCATTGAGAACAAATCTCAGGTCCGTCCTTTCAGAGCAAAGACATATCAGTCTAATGCTGGACCTTCTTCTTCTTCATCCCCAGTGAGTACATCTAGCACCGATGCTAAGATTGATAAACTCACAGACATTGTTCAGGCTTTGGTTCTTGCTAACCAAAAGAAAGTCACTTTCACACAAGCACCAACACATGCTGAAGTGAAGAAAGTTGAGAGTTGTGTCACTTGTGGTGGTCCTCACGCTTACTACAATTGTACTGCCACCGATGGTAGTCCTTTTGAAGCAAATGCTCTAGCCGGTAGTTCACAGCAAGGAGGTAATCAATACCGTCCTCAGAATGAACCAAACTACCGTGCTAACACTTATCAGGCACCACCCGGTTTCAACCAGAATCCTAACCGGAATCAGAACCAACAAAGAATGAACCAAGGTTATCAAAACCAAGGTAATTTCTATTCCGGACCCAATCAAGGTTTCCAACAACAAGGAAATCTTAATCAAAACACTTACAACCGAGGGAATCAATTTCAGGGGAATATGAACCCTAATCAAGGGAATTCTGGGTATAACCAGAACATAAGGCCTCAAATTATCCCTCCTCCTCCTCCTGTGTCAACATCTGATGAGCTTTTAAGGCAATTCATGAAGACTCAAGAGGAGACAAACAGGTTGTTGGTTAGTCAGATCGCTGAATTGAAGAAGTCTTTAAATGATCGACCCTCGGGCTCAGGTACTCTACCTAGCAACACGATCGCTAATCCGAGGGGCGATGCAAAAGCGATCACAACCAGAAGTGGTGTTTCTTATGATGGACCCGCTGTTCCTACTACCTCTTCTTCTTCTTCTCTCCCGAAGGTAGTGGAAAGTGAACCTGAGGCGACAAAGGACAAGGAACTTCCTACTAATAACGGAAGTACCAGCACTGTCCATCCTCAGATTGTCCAGAAACCAAAATCCAATCCAGGAGTTGTTTTTGAACCTCCTGTTGCTCCCATTGAAAAATCCAAATCTTCTATTCCTTACCCATCACGTTTACATGAGCAGAAGCTCCGCGAGAAAGCTGGTCATCAAATGGAAAAATTCTTTCAAATTTTCCAAGAACTTCATTTTGACATAAGCTTCGCGGATGCTATCATGTTGATGCCCAAGTTTGCATCAACTCTCAAACACATGTTAAGCAACAAGGAAAAGCTGTTTGAAATGGCTAAAACTCCTCTGAACGAGAACTGCTCTGCAGTTATCTTGAAGAAGCTTCCCGAAAAGCTTGGAGATCCTGGAAAGTTCCTCTTACCTTGTGTATTTCCAGGAATGGTTGAATGCTTTGCCTTAGCAGATCTTGGTGCAAGCATAAACCTTATGCCTCATTCAGTATGGAAGAAACTTTCTCTTCCGGATCTTATTCCTACATGCATGACTCTCGAGCTTGCAGATCGTACAATATCCCGTCCTCTTGGAATTGCCGAGGACGTGTTTGTGAAAGTAGGAAAGTTCCATTTTCCAGCTGACTTTGTAGTTGTTGATTTCGATGCTGATCCACGGGTTCCTCTCATTGTTGGAAGAGGATTCCTGAGAACGGGCCGTGCTCTCATTGATGTATTTGAGCAAGAAATAACATTACGTGTTGGTAATGAAGCTGTCACCTTTAACCTTGATCAAACCTCGAGGTACTCCGCAAACTATGATTCTGAGTCAGTTAACCGAATCGATATCATTGATGTTGCTTCTGAAGAGTACTCTCAAGAAGTTCTGGGTTATTCTCATAATTCTGTGAGTGGGAATCCCACCACATCTTCTCAACCTATCATAGCCAATTCTACTCCTTCTCTCACTCCGTTTGAGGGAAGCGACTTCATCTTGGAAGAGATTGAAGCATACTTGGCTAGTGATTCTGTTCCATGGGAAATTGATCACGCTCCAATTGACATCGAGGGGGACATACTTCTCATTGAGAAAATGCTTAAAGATGATCATTCATCAACCCCTCACATTAGTGATGCAATTCCTGAAGAGATTAATCACCATGAGATTAATCAGGAGGGAGATATTCTTATTCTTGAGAAATTGTTAAATCAGGACACTTCTCCTCCTCTCCCTCCCGTCAAACTTCATAACAAGGAAGTCAAGTCAGTTGAGAAAACTGAAGAATTTCCTGAAGTCGAACTTAAGGACTTACCACCTCATCTTGAGTATGCATTTCTTGAAGGCGATGATAAATTGCCTGTCATTATTGCTCGAGATTTGAGTAAAGATGAAAAGACTGCTCTCATAAAGGTCTTAAAGTCACACAAGCAAGCAATTGCTTGGAAACTCTCCGACATTAAGGGTATCAACCCTGAATTTTGTACTCACAAAATCTTGATGGAGGATGACTTCAAGCCAGCAGTTCAACATCAGAGAAGGGTAAATCCAAAAATCCATGATGTTATCAAACAAGAGGTTATCAAACTTCTTGATGCAGGATTGATTTACCCAATCTCAGATAGTCCTTGGGTTAGCCCGATTCACTGTGTTCCAAAAAAGGGTGGCATAACTGTTGTCACGAACGAAGAAAACGAGTTAATTCCAACTCGATTGGTTACGGGATGGCGTGTCTGTATTGACTATCGTAAGTTGAATGACGCCACCCGTAAAGACCATTTTCCTCTACCCTTCATGGACCAGATGCTTGAGAGATTAGCAGGGAACGAATATTATTGTTTCCTTGATGGTTTCTCGGGTTACTTTCAGATCCCCATTGATCCACAGGATCAAGAGAAGACCACATTCACCTGCCCATACGGAACTTTTGCCTACAAACGTATGCCCTTTGGCTTATGTAACGCTCCAGGCACGTTCCAACGCTGTATGATGGCCATATTCCACGACATGATCGGGGAAACAATGGAGGTGTTTATGGATGACTTCTCAGTAATCGGGGATTCATTTCAGACTTGTCTCTCCCATTTAGACAAAATGCTTAAAAGGTGTGAAGACACCAATCTCTGTCTAAACTGGGAGAAGAGTCACTTTATGGTCAAAGAAGGCATAGTCCTTGGCCATAAGATTTCAAAAAATGGGATGGAGGTAGATAGAGCAAAAGTCGATGTTATTGCTAAACTACCTCATCCTACTACCGTCAAGGGTATTAGGAGTTTTCTTGGTCATGCCGGGTTTTATCGTAGATTCATACAGGATTTTTCCAAAATCGCTCGGCCTATGACCCATCTTCTTGAAAAAGAAGCTCCTTTTATCTTCTCTTCTGAGTGCGTCGAAGCTTTTGAAACACTGAAGAAAAGGCTTACGGAAGCACCCATTCTAGTTGCCCCCGACTGGGATTTACCCTTCGAGCTCATGTGCGATGCAAGTGATTTTGCTATCGGTGCAGTCTTGGGGCAACGTAAAACAAAGCATTTTCAGCCTATACATTACGCAAGTAAGACTATGACTGAAGCTCAAACTCATTATACCACTACAGAAAAAGAGCTATTAGCTGTAGTGTATGCGTTTGAGAAATTTCGGCCATACCTCATCTTGACCAAATGCGTAGTGTATACGGATCACTCGGCTCTTAAATATCTCTTTGCAAAACAAGATGCAAAGCCGAGATTGCTCCGTTGGGTTCTCCTCCTCCAGGAATTTGATATCATTATACGTGATAAAAAAGGAGCTGAGAACCTGGCTGCTGATCATCTATCCCGATTAGAGAACCCTCACCAAGATGTGCTCGAGAAAAAGGAAATAAATGAAACATTTCCTCTCGAAACACTCAATGCGGTTTCTTTTCGTGGAGACTCTACTACCCCATGGTTTGCTGACTTCGCAAATTACCATGCGGGTAACTTCATAGTGAAAGGGATGTCGTCCCAACAGAAGAACAAATTCTTCAAGGATGTTAAACATTACTTCTGGGACGACCCTTTCTTGTTTAAAATCTGCGCGGATCAAGTCATCAGGCGATGTGTATATGGTCAGGAAGCTATTGACATTCTCAAAGCTTGCCATGCTGGACCTACTGGGGGACATCATAGCCCCAACTACACCGCCAAGAAGGTGTTTGATTCCGGATTCTATTGGCCCACGATCTATAAGGATGCCCATGAATTCGTCAAAGCCTGTGACGCTTGTCAACGTCACGGGAATATCTCACAAAAGAATGAAATGCCACAAAACGCCATTCAAGTGTGTGAGATCTTTGACATCTGGGGCATTGACTTTATGGGGCCATTCCCTTCTTCTCGCGGTAATAAGTACATACTCGTGGCCGTTGACTACTTGTCAAAATGGGTTGAAGCTAAGGCTTTGCATACCAATGATGCCCGAGTTGTAGTGAAATTCTTAAAATCCTTGTTTGCTAGGTTTGGAACTCCACGAGCCATAATCAGTGATCGTGGTACGCATTTCTGCAATGACCAGTTTGAAAGAGTCATGCAGAAATATGGTGTAACTCACCGTCTCTCTACTGCGTACCACCCACAAACAAGTGGGCAAGTGGAAGTTTCAAACAGAGGGATAAAAAGAATTCTGGAGAGGACGGTTGGCGAAAACCGTGCCTCATGGTCGGATAAGCTAGATGATGCACTCTGGGCCTTCCGTACAGCTTACAAAACACCCATCGGGTGTACTCCATACAAGCTGGTGTACGGGAAGGCGTGTCATCTACCGGTTGAGCTAGAGCACAAGGCATACTGGGCCTTGAAACATGCCAACTTTGATATTCAGACTGCTGGTGATCACCGGAAAGTTCAAATAAATGAATTAAATGAACTCCGTGATCAAGCTTACGAGAACTCTTTGATCTATAAAGAAAAGACAAAGAAGATTCATGACTCAAAGATCAAAAACCGCGTTTTCAACGTTGGTGATCGAGTCCTTCTTTTTAATTCAAGATTGAAGATTTTCTCGGGAAAGCTTAAATCCCGCTGGTCTGGACCATTTACTATCACTAAGGTTTATCCTTATGGCACCATTGAGTTATCTCAACCCGATGGTCCTGACTTTAAAGTGAATGGTCATCGGTTGAAGCATTACTTTGGAGAGGACATTCCTCCTGTGATTGTCCCAGATCTTCAAACTTTCCCCATGAACCAATGAATGCGGGGATCGAGTCAAGCTAGCGACTCGGTAATCAAAAAAAAAAAAAGTAGCATTCTACATGGGTTTTCACCCGTGTGTACCACCCTAGTGTGGGGGAGATGCCCCACATGATGTATATAGACAGTGTAAAAAAAAAAAAAAAAAAAAAAAAAAAAAAAAAAAAAAAAAAAAATGATGAATGAAAAATGTAAATATTGAAAAAGAGAATAATTGTTGTGTTTCTACACTTAGCTACGTATGTTATCTTTTTACGTTCTAAGTTTCGGCATTACAGCCGGTACTTTGAATATTGAGGACAATATTCATTTCTAAGTGTGGGGGGGGAAATTCTGGCGAATTTTGATCATAAATGTACCCTTTTAGTCCCTTTTTCCCCCAAAATGGCCAAAATTTAAAAATTTTTTAGTGGAAGTACTATGTACTAAACACAACAAATGGTAATCAATCCACCATGTCTAACCCACATAAGGATTGGCTAATCCAGGAGCAAACGGCTCTTGGTAAAGATTTCTCAAATCCGTTTATATGGCTTGCAATTTGCCCAAAATTGTATGGTATTCAGCTCACCATATCCTTAAAAGTGAAGAGTTGGCTAGCCCGCAAGTTTATGGCTTGTGGTAAAGGCAGTTGGAAAACCATAATTGGTAATCGACTCACCAAAGATAATATTGATAATTTATCTAAGAGTTGGCTAGTCCAGAAGGGTACGGCTTCTGGTAAAGACAAAATCAAATCCGTTGAAAGCTGGTGGTTTGCTCAAAATCACTTGGTTATCGGTGTACCAAAGTTCTTACTTGAACTGAAACATTTGGCTACTCCAGAAGTAATGGCTTTTGGTAAAGAGATGAAATCCATTAATTTTTCTCAAAACATTGCTAGGGACTAGCAATATCTTAGTGTGGGGGATTGATGAGTGTGTAAATACTCATCATTTTTGTACTGTTTAAACTGCAAAAACATCTGAAAACACTCAGAAACGCATCAAAATGATAAAAATATCACAAACAAGTGTTTTATATGTTTTAAATGCAAAAACATCAAAATCTGGTGAAAAACATATCAAGTTTGCATAATTGGCAGTTTTAGTCCCCCAAGTTTGAAAAGTTGTCAAAAACAGTCCCTGGTAAAACCAAATAAAGAAAAAAATATCATTTTAAGTCCTTAGGGATTCAAAAGTTGTCAAAATTGGTCCTTGAGATTCAAATTTACAAAATTACAACTTTAGTCCCTGAACTTTTGGAAATTGGCAAAAATAGTCCTTTGAAAATATAAAAATGTCAAGTTTAGTCCTTGCACTATTGAAGGTTGTCAATTTCAGTCCTTATGGTAACTTTGAAATATTGGCAAGATTGGTCCCTCAACTTTGGAGTATTTTCAGATTTGGTCCTTGTTTAAACTAAACCTAAAGCCCTATCAAAACTGAATTTGACCCTGCCACTTTACACCTTTGGACCCCCTGCCTTAGCCCTTGACCCCTTTCATTTTGAACCCTGGTCAACCAAAGTCAAATAACAGAACACGCGCCTTCTCCTCCTTCCCCCACCTCCTGCTTATCTTCTTCCCCGACCAAACACTGCAACACTCCACCCTCTCCATCCCATTACCTTTCTCCCAACTTATCATTACCCCTACAAACCCACCCCCCCCTACTTACCTGTTTCCAACCCCACAGTTGAAATTCTCACTTCCCGCCAAAAATGGTAAAACAAGCAATCCACTCATAACACTTCCATTGGTCTAATTAAGAGGTGGGATCTGCTCATAATGCCACGTGGATGATATCTGATGCATAAAAGAGGCAGTGAAGCAAAGAGTAAAGGGCAGTTAGTTTTTTTTTTAAAAAGTGTATGTCGTTTTTAATCTTGTAATGTTTTAAAAAGTTCTTAATTGTGTTTTCCAGTTATTTTTGTATCAAACAAAGTTAATTAAGTGTATTACAACATATTCCAATCATCAATTCAAGTTCTAGTTTATGTTACATGTTTTATGCAAACTGTTGAGAATTGCAATCTCAAGCTCTCATGTATAAGCTTCAATAAGCTCATTTGCAAGCTCAAACAAGCTTAAAATAGCTCACTATAGCTTTTTATAAAGCTCAATTTAAATTTCATGCAATATTGAACATTGGTCAACAAAAGTCAAAGGAGGATCAAAAATTGATGCAGAAGGATTTTGGTTAGTTCAGAGCCTGAAATGGGATGATTTGGTGTACTTGGGTTGGTTTGAATAGGGTAGTGTTACTGTGGTCCTTGGTTTCACAGGTTGCAAGCCAAAGTGGTTTTAAACTTTAGTAAGTAATTTTTAAGTCTTATAGCATAATCATTATTTTTGTGTTTCATATTGTTAGTACTAGTGTTTCATGCTTATTTAGTCTTAATAAAAGATATTATAAGGTTTGTAAGTCATGACATAGTCTAAATCTTTGTTAAACTTTGAAAAAGATCAAAAGCAGTTTCTATAAGGAGTGTTTGGATTGACTATTAAACTGTCTCAGAAATTTGGTCAGTGGTAAATACCTGTTAGTTCATGCTTGTTGAGCTCTTTTGAGCTCATACCAGTCATAAAATCTGTGCTTGAAACTCCAAAAGTCAAAACATCACTTAATCTGTTTCAATGTTTCAACTGTTGTGATTTTAGATTATCAGATTCTTGTTTCATGCTTGAAATTCATAAAGATAACTTACATCAGTATCATTTCATCATTAAGCAACAATATCTGTCCATAAATTTGATCCAAAGTTCAAGAAAGTCAAAACTTCTCAACTGTTAAAAGTCAAAATATTTTGCAAAAGGCAGTTTTTGGCCAAATAGAAGGATTTTTCTTGGGTTCATTCTTGGACCAAATCAAATCAAACTTTGGGATTATTAAGTTAGCCAGGTCTACTTTCTTATTGTTATTTTAGTATAATTTTAGTAATTTTATTAAGCACTCAAATAAGCTCATTAAGCAGGGCACATATGCTCTGCTCACAAGCTCATTCAAAGCTGAGCTTTTCTCAGCTTTTTGCTAAGTCTGCACAGAGCTCAATAGAGCTTTTCTTTGGCTCATATTTGGCTTAAACATAGTTAACCAGGTCTACTTCAGTTTCCAATTTGTAGTTTTCTGTTTTAGCTCAACATGTAGCTTGTACTTATGCTCAAAGTAGACACCAATTTCTGTTTTAGCTCTTAATCTCATAATCATCAGTTCTTTGTAATTTATAATCCAGTGGTTAAAAATAGTTAGGATCTGTTGCATTTTAGTCATTTTTACATTTTAGAACTTTGGTAAACAGTTGGTGCTTGTTTGTGTACATTTAGCTTATAAAAGAGCTTATTCATAAGCTCATTTCATAGCAGTTCATTAATCTTCCACATAACATACTGTTTTTCTATTTTTCATAGATTCCTAGTATAATTTTAGAGTTTTCCTGAAATTTTCACATTTTTCCATAACAGTTTGCTATTTTTCTTAATTAAAATCAGTTTTTAGTATTATTTAAATAGCTTTTAATACAAATAATTCAGAAAAAGTCCAAAAAAATAATTTTTCAATTTTATTAAGTTTAGATAAATATAAAAAGTGAAAAAAGTAATTTTTCAGATTTTTCATAGTTTATTTGGTAATTTTTAATAATTTAATTAGTTTTTAATAGTTTAAAATTCATAAAAAATAGAAAAATAATCAGAAAAATACAAAAATAGTTTTGAAAATTCTAGTTTGTTATTTTAGACTTTTCCATTTCATAATTTTATTTTTCTAGCTTAATTTCCTAATTTTTTGAATTTTAGGTAATTATTTAATAGTTAAAAATAGTTTTTAATTAATAATAATTAATTAAATAGTTGTAAAAATAATTTTCTTTTTCTAAAAAGTTTCTTTTATCATTAGGATTGTAAAAATATAATTTTCATATTTTTAGGGTTAATATTGTGTTAGTTTCACTTTTTATTTTGTACGTCGCGTAGATTTTAAATTCAGTTTTATTAAAACATAAAAACAAAAACATCATTTTAATTATAGTGATAGCGTTTATTTAATAGATTTTAACTTTTAATTTCCTTTAATCTCCTGTAGTTTATAATAAACTCAAAAATCCCTACTGACCACTATCCTTAGTGGTTATTCGACATCTGATTGTGTTTAACACCAGTCAACCTCCGTGGGACTTAACGACCCGGGAATCCACTGTATTCTCCTGATCTTAAATTGCATTGGTGTGTAATCTGTTTTGAGTTCCTTACGGCTGATCATTCACAAGTGATCAGTTTGCGTGAGAAAACTTGACGGTTCTGCACCGATCAAATTTTGGCGCCGCTGCCGGGGAGGCTGTAAGCGTGTTCTAGACATTTTTCAGACCCGTACTTGCACATATACCACAGTTTGTAAAAAGTTTTTGTAAAGTTAATATAAATCAAAAAAGTTCATTAACACTTTTCCTAAAGTGTTAAAAAACACCAAAAAAATATATAAAACAACAAAACAATCGTAACGTTTTCTAGCTTGTGTTTCTTTTAAGGTGATTCTTAAAGAAATACGATTTGGTTAAACGAGACGATACCAAAAATATTGTCCAAAAGTTTTTAAACCCATCAGCACAAATCTGTACCTACGTCTTTTCAGTGATACTTAATATACATAAAAATCAACCACCACAAATCAAGGCAGTGCACTACCTAACTGGGGGTGCGACCATAATAAGTTCCCGAACATCAGATTTAAAACTTGCCTTTGTGTCACTTGTGATTTGGTGTACCTTTTTCAAAGAAGCCATTTCATTTGTGATTATTGGTTAAGTTCACTTGTGTTTTGCCTCATTTGTTTTGAAAAACTGATTTTTAAACTTAGTGCATGCGCACTCGTTCTTCCAGTTCTACAAGTCCTTTGTCAGAACTTGGAAAGATTCCTCGAAGACGTAGAGGACGTTCTGCTCCTTCAGCTGTGACTGAGGAACGTCTACCACCACCACCTCCTGTCGAAATGGCAGAAGACAAACCCATGAATGAGCTTCTCCAAGCACCCATCGAGGGTTACGGAGATGCCATTGTTGTCCCAGCCATCGTGGCTGACACTTTTGAGCTCAAAACCGGGTTACTTAATCTGGTAACCCAAAGCCAATTCTATGGTTTTGAGCGGGATGATCCTCATGCACACATTCGATGGTTTAACAAGATTGCATCTACCATCAAGTATAAGAATGTCCCACATGAAGCTATCAAGCTTCTTCTGTTCCCATTTTCTCTAGAGGGACAAGCCCGAAATTGGCTTGAGAAACAACCCCCTCGTTCTATTGAGACATGGGAAGATCTAGTTACTAAGTTTGTGAACGAATTCTATCCTCCATCCCGAACCACAAGTCTTAAGAATGAGATAATGAAATTTTCTCAGAGATTTGATGAATCATTCGGGGAGGCATGGGATCGTTACAAGGAGTTGCTTCGCAAGTGTCCGCATCACGGTTTTACCGAATTAATGCAAATGGATACTTTCTACAATGGTCTCAATCAGGCTAATCAAGACTCTTTGAATGCCTCCGCGGGAGGTAATTTCCTGAGCAAGACCACCAAAGAGGCCTTGCAGATCATTGAGAACAAATCTCAGGTCCGTCCTTTCAGAGCAAAGACATATCAGTCTAATGCTGGACCTTCTTCTTCTTCATCCCCAGTGAGTACATCTAGCACCGATGCTAAGATTGATAAACTCACAGACATTGTTCAGGCTTTGGTTCTTGCTAACCAAAAGAAAGTCACTTTCACACAAGCACCAACACATGCTGAAGTGAAGAAAGTTGAGAGTTGTGTCACTTGTGGTGGTCCTCACGCTTACTACAATTGTACTGCCACCGATGGTAGTCCTTTTGAAGCAAATGCTCTAGCCGGTAGTTCACAGCAAGGAGGTAATCAATACCGTCCTCAGAATGAACCAAACTACCGTGCTAACACTTATCAGGCACCACCCGGTTTCAACCAGAATCCTAACCGGAATCAGAACCAACAAAGAATGAACCAAGGTTATCAAAACCAAGGTAATTTCTATTCCGGACCCAATCAAGGTTTCCAACAACAAGGAAATCTTAATCAAAACACTTACAACCGAGGGAATCAATTTCAGGGGAATATGAACCCTAATCAAGGGAATTCTGGGTATAACCAGAACATAAGGCCTCAAATTATCCCTCCTCCTCCTCCTGTGTCAACATCTGATGAGCTTTTAAGGCAATTCATGAAGACTCAAGAGGAGACAAACAGGTTGTTGGTTAGTCAGATCGCTGAATTGAAGAAGTCTTTAAATGATCGACCCTCGGGCTCAGGTACTCTACCTAGCAACACGATCGCTAATCCGAGGGGCGATGCAAAAGCGATCACAACCAGAAGTGGTGTTTCTTATGATGGACCCGCTGTTCCTACTACCTCTTCTTCTTCTTCTCTCCCGAAGGTAGTGGAAAGTGAACCTGAGGCGACAAAGGACAAGGAACTTCCTACTAATAACGGAAGTACCAGCACTGTCCATCCTCAGATTGTCCAGAAACCAAAATCCAATCCAGGAGTTGTTTTTGAACCTCCTGTTGCTCCCATTGAAAAATCCAAATCTTCTATTCCTTACCCATCACGTTTACATGAGCAGAAGCTCCGCGAGAAAGCTGGTCATCAAATGGAAAAATTCTTTCAAATTTTCCAAGAACTTCATTTTGACATAAGCTTCGCGGATGCTATCATGTTGATGCCCAAGTTTGCATCAACTCTCAAACACATGTTAAGCAACAAGGAAAAGCTGTTTGAAATGGCTAAAACTCCTCTGAACGAGAACTGCTCTGCAGTTATCTTGAAGAAGCTTCCCGAAAAGCTTGGAGATCCTGGAAAGTTCCTCTTACCTTGTGTATTTCCAGGAATGGTTGAATGCTTTGCCTTAGCAGATCTTGGTGCAAGCATAAACCTTATGCCTCATTCAGTATGGAAGAAACTTTCTCTTCCGGATCTTATTCCTACATGCATGACTCTCGAGCTTGCAGATCGTACAATATCCCGTCCTCTTGGAATTGCCGAGGACGTGTTTGTGAAAGTAGGAAAGTTCCATTTTCCAGCTGACTTTGTAGTTGTTGATTTCGATGCTGATCCACGGGTTCCTCTCATTGTTGGAAGAGGATTCCTGAGAACGGGCCGTGCTCTCATTGATGTATTTGAGCAAGAAATAACATTACGTGTTGGTAATGAAGCTGTCACCTTTAACCTTGATCAAACCTCGAGGTACTCCGCAAACTATGATTCTGAGTCAGTTAACCGAATCGATATCATTGATGTTGCTTCTGAAGAGTACTCTCAAGAAGTTCTGGGTTATTCTCATAATTCTGTGAGTGGGAATCCCACCACATCTTCTCAACCTATCATAGCCAATTCTACTCCTTCTCTCACTCCGTTTGAGGGAAGCGACTTCATCTTGGAAGAGATTGAAGCATACTTGGCTAGTGATTCTGTTCCATGGGAAATTGATCACGCTCCAATTGACATCGAGGGGGACATACTTCTCATTGAGAAAATGCTTAAAGATGATCATTCATCAACCCCTCACATTAGTGATGCAATTCCTGAAGAGATTAATCACCATGAGATTAATCAGGAGGGAGATATTCTTATTCTTGAGAAATTGTTAAATCAGGACACTTCTCCTCCTCTCCCTCCCGTCAAACTTCATAACAAGGAAGTCAAGTCAGTTGAGAAAACTGAAGAATTTCCTGAAGTCGAACTTAAGGACTTACCACCTCATCTTGAGTATGCATTTCTTGAAGGCGATGATAAATTGCCTGTCATTATTGCTCGAGATTTGAGTAAAGATGAAAAGACTGCTCTCATAAAGGTCTTAAAGTCACACAAGCAAGCAATTGCTTGGAAACTCTCCGACATTAAGGGTATCAACCCTGAATTTTGTACTCACAAAATCTTGATGGAGGATGACTTCAAGCCAGCAGTTCAACATCAGAGAAGGGTAAATCCAAAAATCCATGATGTTATCAAACAAGAGGTTATCAAACTTCTTGATGCAGGATTGATTTACCCAATCTCAGATAGTCCTTGGGTTAGCCCGATTCACTGTGTTCCAAAAAAGGGTGGCATAACTGTTGTCACGAACGAAGAAAACGAGTTAATTCCAACTCGATTGGTTACGGGATGGCGTGTCTGTATTGACTATCGTAAGTTGAATGACGCCACCCGTAAAGACCATTTTCCTCTACCCTTCATGGACCAGATGCTTGAGAGATTAGCAGGGAACGAATATTATTGTTTCCTTGATGGTTTCTCGGGTTACTTTCAGATCCCCATTGATCCACAGGATCAAGAGAAGACCACATTCACCTGCCCATACGGAACTTTTGCCTACAAACGTATGCCCTTTGGCTTATGTAACGCTCCAGGCACGTTCCAACGCTGTATGATGGCCATATTCCACGACATGATCGGGGAAACAATGGAGGTGTTTATGGATGACTTCTCAGTAATCGGGGATTCATTTCAGACTTGTCTCTCCCATTTAGACAAAATGCTTAAAAGGTGTGAAGACACCAATCTCTGTCTAAACTGGGAGAAGAGTCACTTTATGGTCAAAGAAGGCATAGTCCTTGGCCATAAGATTTCAAAAAATGGGATGGAGGTAGATAGAGCAAAAGTCGATGTTATTGCTAAACTACCTCATCCTACTACCGTCAAGGGTATTAGGAGTTTTCTTGGTCATGCCGGGTTTTATCGTAGATTCATACAGGATTTTTCCAAAATCGCTCGGCCTATGACCCATCTTCTTGAAAAAGAAGCTCCTTTTATCTTCTCTTCTGAGTGCGTCGAAGCTTTTGAAACACTGAAGAAAAGGCTTACGGAAGCACCCATTCTAGTTGCCCCCGACTGGGATTTACCCTTCGAGCTCATGTGCGATGCAAGTGATTTTGCTATCGGTGCAGTCTTGGGGCAACGTAAAACAAAGCATTTTCAGCCTATACATTACGCAAGTAAGACTATGACTGAAGCTCAAACTCATTATACCACTACAGAAAAAGAGCTATTAGCTGTAGTGTATGCGTTTGAGAAATTTCGGCCATACCTCATCTTGACCAAATGCGTAGTGTATACGGATCACTCGGCTCTTAAATATCTCTTTGCAAAACAAGATGCAAAGCCGAGATTGCTCCGTTGGGTTCTCCTCCTCCAGGAATTTGATATCATTATACGTGATAAAAAAGGAGCTGAGAACCTGGCTGCTGATCATCTATCCCGATTAGAGAACCCTCACCAAGATGTGCTCGAGAAAAAGGAAATAAATGAAACATTTCCTCTCGAAACACTCAATGCGGTTTCTTTTCGTGGAGACTCTACTACCCCATGGTTTGCTGACTTCGCAAATTACCATGCGGGTAACTTCATAGTGAAAGGGATGTCGTCCCAACAGAAGAACAAATTCTTCAAGGATGTTAAACATTACTTCTGGGACGACCCTTTCTTGTTTAAAATCTGCGCGGATCAAGTCATCAGGCGATGTGTATATGGTCAGGAAGCTATTGACATTCTCAAAGCTTGCCATGCTGGACCTACTGGGGGACATCATAGCCCCAACTACACCGCCAAGAAGGTGTTTGATTCCGGATTCTATTGGCCCACGATCTATAAGGATGCCCATGAATTCGTCAAAGCCTGTGACGCTTGTCAACGTCACGGGAATATCTCACAAAAGAATGAAATGCCACAAAACGCCATTCAAGTGTGTGAGATCTTTGACATCTGGGGCATTGACTTTATGGGGCCATTCCCTTCTTCTCGCGGTAATAAGTACATACTCGTGGCCGTTGACTACTTGTCAAAATGGGTTGAAGCTAAGGCTTTGCATACCAATGATGCCCGAGTTGTAGTGAAATTCTTAAAATCCTTGTTTGCTAGGTTTGGAACTCCACGAGCCATAATCAGTGATCGTGGTACGCATTTCTGCAATGACCAGTTTGAAAGAGTCATGCAGAAATATGGTGTAACTCACCGTCTCTCTACTGCGTACCACCCACAAACAAGTGGGCAAGTGGAAGTTTCAAACAGAGGGATAAAAAGAATTCTGGAGAGGACGGTTGGCGAAAACCGTGCCTCATGGTCGGATAAGCTAGATGATGCACTCTGGGCCTTCCGTACAGCTTACAAAACACCCATCGGGTGTACTCCATACAAGCTGGTGTACGGGAAGGCGTGTCATCTACCGGTTGAGCTAGAGCACAAGGCATACTGGGCCTTGAAACATGCCAACTTTGATATTCAGACTGCTGGTGATCACCGGAAAGTTCAAATAAATGAATTAAATGAACTCCGTGATCAAGCTTACGAGAACTCTTTGATCTATAAAGAAAAGACAAAGAAGATTCATGACTCAAAGATCAAAAACCGCGTTTTCAACGTTGGTGATCGAGTCCTTCTTTTTAATTCAAGATTGAAGATTTTCTCGGGAAAGCTTAAATCCCGCTGGTCTGGACCATTTACTATCACTAAGGTTTATCCTTATGGCACCATTGAGTTATCTCAACCCGATGGTCCTGACTTTAAAGTGAATGGTCATCGGTTGAAGCATTACTTTGGAGAGGACATTCCTCCTGTGATTGTCCCAGATCTTCAAACTTTCCCCATGAACCAATGAATGCGGGGATCGAGTCAAGCTAGCGACTCGGTAATCAAAAAAAAAAAAAGTAGCATTCTACATGGGTTTTCACCCGTGTGTACCACCCTAGTGTGGGGGAGATGCCCCACATGATGTATATAGACAGTGTAAAAAAAAAAAAAAAAAAAAAAAAAAAAAAAAAAAAAAAAAAAATGATGAATGAAAAATGTAAATATTGAAAAAGAGAATAATTGTTGTGTTTCTACACTTAGCTACGTATGTTATCTTTTTACGTTCTAAGTTTCGGCATTACAGCCGGTACTTTGAATATTGAGGACAATATTCATTTCTAAGTGTGGGGGGGGAAATTCTGGCGAATTTTGATCATAAATGTACCCTTTTAGTCCCTTTTTCCCCCAAAATGGCCAAAATTTAAAAATTTTTTAGTGGAAGTACTATGTACTAAACACAACAAATGGTAATCAATCCACCATGTCTAACCCACATAAGGATTGGCTAATCCAGGAGCAAACGGCTCTTGGTAAAGATTTCTCAAATCCGTTTATATGGCTTGCAATTTGCCCAAAATTGTATGGTATTCAGCTCACCATATCCTTAAAAGTGAAGAGTTGGCTAGCCCGCAAGTTTATGGCTTGTGGTAAAGGCAGTTGGAAAACCATAATTGGTAATCGACTCACCAAAGATAATATTGATAATTTATCTAAGAGTTGGCTAGTCCAGAAGGGTACGGCTTCTGGTAAAGACAAAATCAAATCCGTTGAAAGCTGGTGGTTTGCTCAAAATCACTTGGTTATCGGTGTACCAAAGTTCTTACTTGAACTGAAACATTTGGCTACTCCAGAAGTAATGGCTTTTGGTAAAGAGATGAAATCCATTAATTTTTCTCAAAACATTGCTAGGGACTAGCAATATCTTAGTGTGGGGGATTGATGAGTGTGTAAATACTCATCATTTTTGTACTGTTTAAACTGCAAAAACATCTGAAAACACTCAGAAACGCATCAAAATGATAAAAATATCACAAACAAGTGTTTTATATGTTTTAAATGCAAAAACATCAAAATCTGGTGAAAAACATATCAAGTTTGCATAATTGGCAGTTTTAGTCCCCCAAGTTTGAAAAGTTGTCAAAAACAGTCCCTGGTAAAACCAAATAAAGAAAAAAATATCATTTTAAGTCCTTAGGGATTCAAAAGTTGTCAAAATTGGTCCTTGAGATTCAAATTTACAAAATTACAACTTTAGTCCCTGAACTTTTGGAAATTGGCAAAAATAGTCCTTTGAAAATATAAAAATGTCAAGTTTAGTCCTTGCACTATTGAAGGTTGTCAATTTCAGTCCTTATGGTAACTTTGAAATATTGGCAAGATTGGTCCCTCAACTTTGGAGTATTTTCAGATTTGGTCCTTGTTTAAACTAAACCTAAAGCCCTATCAAAACTGAATTTGACCCTGCCACTTTACACCTTTGGACCCCCTGCCTTAGCCCTTGACCCCTTTCATTTTGAACCCTGGTCAACCAAAGTCAAATAACAGAACACGCGCCTTCTCCTCCTTCCCCCACCTCCTGCTTATCTTCTTCCCCGACCAAACACTGCAACACTCCACCCTCTCCATCCCATTACCTTTCTCCCAACTTATCATTACCCCTACAAACCCACCCCCCCCTACTTACCTGTTTCCAACCCCACAGTTGAAATTCTCACTTCCCGCCAAAAATGGTAAAACAAGCAATCCACTCATAACACTTCCATTGGTCTAATTAAGAGGTGGGATCTGCTCATAATGCCACGTGGATGATATCTGATGCATAAAAGAGGCAGTGAAGCAAAGAGTAAAGGGCAGTTAGTTTTTTTTTTAAAAAGTGTATGTCGTTTTTAATCTTGTAATGTTTTAAAAAGTTCTTAATTGTGTTTTCCAGTTATTTTTGTATCAAACAAAGTTAATTAAGTGTATTACAACATATTCCAATCATCAATTCAAGTTCTAGTTTATGTTACATGTTTTATGCAAACTGTTGAGAATTGCAATCTCAAGCTCTCATGTATAAGCTTCAATAAGCTCATTTGCAAGCTCAAACAAGCTTAAAATAGCTCACTATAGCTTTTTATAAAGCTCAATTTAAATTTCATGCAATATTGAACATTGGTCAACAAAAGTCAAAGGAGGATCAAAAATTGATGCAGAAGGATTTTGGTTAGTTCAGAGCCTGAAATGGGATGATTTGGTGTACTTGGGTTGGTTTGAATAGGGTAGTGTTACTGTGGTCCTTGGTTTCACAGGTTGCAAGCCAAAGTGGTTTTAAACTTTAGTAAGTAATTTTTAAGTCTTATAGCATAATCATTATTTTTGTGTTTCATATTGTTAGTACTAGTGTTTCATGCTTATTTAGTCTTAATAAAAGATATTATAAGGTTTGTAAGTCATGACATAGTCTAAATCTTTGTTAAACTTTGAAAAAGATCAAAAGCAGTTTCTATAAGGAGTGTTTGGATTGACTATTAAACTGTCTCAGAAATTTGGTCAGTGGTAAATACCTGTTAGTTCATGCTTGTTGAGCTCTTTTGAGCTCATACCAGTCATAAAATCTGTGCTTGAAACTCCAAAAGTCAAAACATCACTTAATCTGTTTCAATGTTTCAACTGTTGTGATTTTAGATTATCAGATTCTTGTTTCATGCTTGAAATTCATAAAGATAACTTACATCAGTATCATTTCATCATTAAGCAACAATATCTGTCCATAAATTTGATCCAAAGTTCAAGAAAGTCAAAACTTCTCAACTGTTAAAAGTCAAAATATTTTGCAAAAGGCAGTTTTTGGCCAAATAGAAGGATTTTTCTTGGGTTCATTCTTGGACCAAATCAAATCAAACTTTGGGATTATTAAGTTAGCCAGGTCTACTTTCTTATTGTTATTTTAGTATAATTTTAGTAATTTTATTAAGCACTCAAATAAGCTCATTAAGCAGGGCACATATGCTCTGCTCACAAGCTCATTCAAAGCTGAGCTTTTCTCAGCTTTTTGCTAAGTCTGCACAGAGCTCAATAGAGCTTTTCTTTGGCTCATATTTGGCTTAAACATAGTTAACCAGGTCTACTTCAGTTTCCAATTTGTAGTTTTCTGTTTTAGCTCAACATGTAGCTTGTACTTATGCTCAAAGTAGACACCAATTTCTGTTTTAGCTCTTAATCTCATAATCATCAGTTCTTTGTAATTTATAATCCAGTGGTTAAAAATAGTTAGGATCTGTTGCATTTTAGTCATTTTTACATTTTAGAACTTTGGTAAACAGTTGGTGCTTGTTTGTGTACATTTAGCTTATAAAAGAGCTTATTCATAAGCTCATTTCATAGCAGTTCATTAATCTTCCACATAACATACTGTTTTTCTATTTTTCATAGATTCCTAGTATAATTTTAGAGTTTTCCTGAAATTTTCACATTTTTCCATAACAGTTTGCTATTTTTCTTAATTAAAATCAGTTTTTAGTATTATTTAAATAGCTTTTAATACAAATAATTCAGAAAAAGTCCAAAAAAATAATTTTTCAATTTTATTAAGTTTAGATAAATATAAAAAGTGAAAAAAGTAATTTTTCAGATTTTTCATAGTTTATTTGGTAATTTTTAATAATTTAATTAGTTTTTAATAGTTTAAAATTCATAAAAAATAGAAAAATAATCAGAAAAATACAAAAATAGTTTTGAAAATTCTAGTTTGTTATTTTAGACTTTTCCATTTCATAATTTTATTTTTCTAGCTTAATTTCCTAATTTTTTGAATTTTAGGTAATTATTTAATAGTTAAAAATAGTTTTTAATTAATAATAATTAATTAAATAGTTGTAAAAATAATTTTCTTTTTCTAAAAAGTTTCTTTTATCATTAGGATTGTAAAAATATAATTTTCATATTTTTAGGGTTAATATTGTGTTAGTTTCACTTTTTATTTTGTACGTCGCGTAGATTTTAAATTCAGTTTTATTAAAACATAAAAACAAAAACATCATTTTAATTATAGTGATAGCGTTTATTTAATAGATTTTAACTTTTAATTTCCTTTAATCTCCTGTAGTTTATAATAAACTCAAAAATCCCTACTGACCACTATCCTTAGTGGTTATTCGACATCTGATTGTGTTTAACACCAGTCAACCTCCGTGGGACTTAACGACCCGGGAATCCACTGTATTCTCCTGATCTTAAATTGCATTGGTGTGTAATCTGTTTTGAGTTCCTTACGGCTGATCATTCACAAGTGATCAGTTTGCGTGAGAAAACTTGACGGTTCTGCACCGATCAATGTGTTATTGGTAATATTGGTAATTCACCTTTTATAAATTTAAAACTTGTACACACGTAGTACATCAGCTGCGAAACCCTATCAAGGACATTCTTCGGAATTCTACCTGATCACAGGCAGTACTTGTACTGATCAACGGGGAACTGTGGGCCGTGTACCTCAATTCAAAGAAAGTGATCAAAGACACTTTCGTATGCTTTATTGCTAACTGTTGTATGCAGGGACACCCCAACGATTGCAGCTGATCAGAATTGAGGAGTCAATCCATAGCCGCATGCTCACACAATCACATTTACATCAAAAGAAATCATGATAAATGCATATCTTCATCAATTGACTCTGATATTTTCAAACCATGCTTCTGCTACGCTACTAGAAATATTATGAATCATCAAAAAGCTTCCGCAACTCTGATGAGAAGATATCATGATCCTAAATGTGAGCATGTCAGTCCAAAAGTCACAACTTTACATGATGGCAAAAACAACAAAGGATGAGTCAGAGATTTATGGTGGCTGATGATCTCAAAGCTGGCTAAAAAATTAATCATCCCGTGGATCACTCAAAGACCTCCACTTGAGATAACAAAACATGCGGAATATGAAGAATCAAAGACTATGATCTACAGAGCAAAGAACTTAATCAAGAATCCAAGAACAATCAAAATGTAATATCTGTTTATATTCAATATAAATTGAGGTGACCTCCCTTAGGGGGAGATTTTTAGGATTTAGAAAATCCTTTAGTTAAAGTGCCGGTCACCTCAAGTATATGTATTTGTTAGAAAGCTCGTAGTCGTAGTCAAGTTATGTTAATAAGTAGTTTGTTTAGTAACACCGTGGAGGACGGACGGGTCTTTACCCACTGTAGGAGGTGAGTCTTGTAAGATACTATAAATACCCTCTACCTCTCAAGGTAGAGGGTTGGAGCTTCAATACCATTTTTCTTTGTTTTCACTAAGTTCTCTACTTTCTCTCTCTAAACCATATAAACCATACGCCTCTTATGATGTTATAATGTGTTTATGAAATCCAATATGTTACAGAAACTATGGGCCATGGATTAAAACCATGGGTCATGGATATTATCCATATATGACATAAGCATGATGTCATGCAATGGGTTATGGGTCAAGCTCCATGGATATGGGTCATGGACTTTGGGTTGTACTCAACTACATTCAATGTATTTGGTCAATGGGTTATGATACTTAAGTTTCTACCCATTTATATTACCCAATATACTACATACTAGTTATGTGTATATTTTACCCAAATATGTAAACACTAGTTGTTGTACATATGTAATACTAAATCATAAAATCACTTATACTTGTTTTAGTGTTTTATGTGAAAACGTAAGTGTGTTAGAAAACTATTGGCTCAAACCATTTACGTATTTTATTTGTTTCGTTAAAATGATTTTACGTTTGTTATCGACAAAACATTAGAAGATCGTAAAATATAAATAAACGTTTTTACGGCTTATTTGTATTAATAGGTATGAATGGTTCTTTCGCTTTGAGTGTCGGTTTGAGGATGATAAGTAGTACTCATATAACGCTGACTGTAAGGATCTCCAAAAGTGGGATGTAAAATGGCTATCTCGATCGAAAATGATAGATATCGGTACTCCATGACGCGATACTATCTCCTTGATATACAGCCGAGCGAGCTTGTCGAGACTATCGACCTCGCTAATGGCAAAGAAGTGAGCAGACTTAGTCAAACGATCTACGATTATCCAGATAGCGTCATTACCGCTAGATGTTCTCGGTAATTTGGTGATAAAGTCCATGGTGATTCGCTCCCATTTCCATTCTGGGAGTTCGGGTTGAACTAAGAGTCCTGAGGGTTTCTGGTGTTCGGCCTTTACCTTAGAACATGTCAAGCACCAACTGACATACTAAACTATGTCGGCTTTAGGCCACCAGTAGAGTTTCTTAAGGTCTTATTACATCTTATCGACTCCGGGATGAATAGAGTATTTTGACTTATGCGACTCGTGCATAATCAACTCACGGATTCGGCCATGAAATGGTATCCAACTTCTGTCTCTGAAGCATAAGGTTCCGTTGGAACGCTTCAAGAAGCCGTTTTCACTTTCTACCATTCCAGGCAGATTCTCATAAGGACGGTTCTCTTCCGTTAATGCCGCAGCTTGGGCGGCTAAGATTTGAGATGGTAAAGGTGAACTAATGGTCATTCCTAGGGATTGAACGAGTAAAGGTGGAATGTTCTTCTTACGACTAAGGCATCTGCCATTACATTGGCCTTACCGGGAAGATAACTGTGGAAAACTAGAATGGGGGGTTGAATAGTTTTACCAATTTAAAACTTTCCTTTTAAATATTTAGATCGACTTATGTCAATCTATTTGATTGTTTATGTTGGACGTTGATAGATAGATATATAAACGTGTAATGAAAGATAAAGAGTAAGAAGCACATCACTACGACACAATTATTTATAGTGGTTCGGCTACAAGGACACCTTCCTTGCCCTACTCCACTCCCCGAGTCACCTACTCGAGAGTTCATAAACACTACAACAAATCCTTATGGCGGAGAAGCCTTCACAACGTCGCTTAACCTTTTTCCGGTACAAAGCTAAATACCGGGTTCCTTCATACCAAGGCGAACCACACCTAACACAACGTCGCCTACCCTTTATACGGTGATAGGCTAACCACCGAGTTCTTTCACACCAAGGAGAACTAATCCTATCACAACGTCGCCTACCCTTTATTAGGTACTAGGCTAAGCACCTAGTTCCATTACTATGGAGGAACTACTACCCTTCACAACACAACACCTAATATCAAGGAGATCCACTCCTTGTTACAACACCATCAAGGATATCACCATCCTTGGAAACAAACAAATACTTATATGTATAACGATGCACCTCATCGATTATACGACCTAGGCATTCTTCCCAAATGCCACTTGATTTGATTCTTAGGCATCCTTCACTAATGCCTTTGACACAACGCTTGGCACCCTTCACTAATGCCTTTGTCTTGACACCTTTAGCATTCTTCACTAATGCTCTCGACACGGACGATAAGCACATTTCACTAATGCTTTCATCTTGACACTTTCGGCATCCTTCACTAATGCCTTTAACCCAACATCTACGGAGGAAGAAAGAACTATCAACAAGAGAACCTTAGTTGTCTTGATGATGACAAAGCATGGCAACTCATGGACTTGAGCTTGCTCGTCTTCAAGAAGTGGTGATCTCGCCTTTAAGAGGAACTTAGAGAATCACACAAAAAACAAAAGACAAACTACATAGATCACTTGGATCTGAGGTTAGAGGGTTATAATACTTGGGGAAGTATGTGTGTAAAGTGGTGAGTATTAATGAAGAAATGGCTCTCTATTTATAGAGGAAATTTTCTACTGTTCCCCGGATCCCGCGGATCCCTTCCACAAGGGATCCAGCTAGCACAAAGCTAGGGATCCGTGGGACGCTCCTCTTTACCCATGGGTATTTTTGGTTTATGGGTCATGGGTCATGGGTTATGGGTTGATCCATGGTTTTCTTTCTAGATACAATGTATCTCAAGGATACAATGAACTTGGTTAAGTGGTATATAAAAAACCATGGGTTATGAGTCAATATCATTTGCTAGTTTTTACCCATTTAGTATATACTTGTTTTTACCCATTTTAGTATATACTTGTTTTTACCCATTTTAGTATACTTAGTTTAAGTATATGCTAGTCCAATATGTAAACACTAGTTGTTGTACATATGTATCTAAATCATAAAAACACTTATACTTGTTTTAGTGTTTTATGTGAAAACGTAAGTGTGTTAGGAAACTATTGACTCAAACTATTTACGTATTTTATTTGTTTCGTTAAAATGATTTAACGTTTGTTATCGACAAAATATTAGAAGATCGTAAAATATAAATAAACGTTTTTACGACTTATTTGTATTATCAATCTCCCCCTTTTTGTTGATGACAAAACATAAAATTATTTTAAGAAAAACTAAAATTCATAGCAAATTTGAATTAGTAGCTTTTTTACTTTCTTCTCCCCCTTTTTGTCGAAACAAAAAGTGTTTGAAAGAAGCTAACATAATTTTTATAAGAAAAATATGTAAAATAAAATGTAAAGAGAGCAAGTGACGGGAATGGTACTCGTCTTAACTCCCCCTTGACGAGTCCATCCCTTTGAGAGGGCGTCAAGTACATAATGTAAATAAACTAATGTGTTTGCAAATATGTTTGCAAATGGTTCGTCTAAGTGATGAAAAACGTGCTCCCCCTTGAAGATTGCAAAGTTGCAATGGGGTGTCATGAAGTATAATCCAAAATCGGATTAAGTTGCAAATGTTTTTGCAATATCGTTTGACACAAAGCTCCCCCTAGCTTTATGGTGTCAAAAATCTTCATATATATTTTGAAAATATACAAAGTAAAGGTTAGAAAACAAGAGTATAGTGCATAATTTCCTGCAAATAAAGCTCAAGTTAGTAGAAATTTGTGCTTCTGTACCACGGATCCCACGGTTCCCTTTATGGAGGGATCCGTTTAGGTATTTTGGAGGGATCCGGCTGTCAGTTGACAGTTTCTTCAGCAATGAGAGTGTTTCAGTCAATGCTAATGAAGATGTGAAGTAGTATATGATATATCAAGCACAAAGCACAAAGCAAAGAACAATTATGGCATATAGATATTCATTCAATAAAAACAAGATGATCAAACAAATCTCTAAAACTAAGAGAATGAACTAGCCATACAAGTGCTACTAACGCTAATGAGTTACCCAAACTCAAGATTCAACTAAAAACTTAATGATGATCAAGGATGAGATAAGTTTCCTAAACGTTCTAAGTTTGAGCTTGTGACTATGATGCTCATTGTAGTTTATGCTTGTTGACCTCTTCAAAACGTTTGAGGAGGTGATAAAACATGAAACGTTGCTCTTCACGTAGTTTATGTATCAACCTTTCAACATGTTTACAATTATTGCAATCCTTGTCATGGTTTTGAATTTCTTGAAGTGGAAGTTCAAGTGAAGTGGGTTGAGGATCTTCAAATGAAGGAGGAATTGATGGAGGCTCATTAAGTGATGGCTCTACAATGTTTGAGGGTGGAGGTAAAGAAGCATCAACTTCCATGTGGTCGGGTGGTTGACTTTGATGTCTTCTCATAATCCAAAATGGTCTATTGGGGGGAATGAGAGAGTTTGACATTGGATCAAGTGTTGATTCAATATTTTGATTTTGTTGCCCAACCTTTTCAAGTGAGTTTGTTGGTAGTGGTAGAATGTGAGATGGCCAAGGAGGTAAGTCTTCTACATTGTCTGAATGTGGAGATGATTGTGAGGTGGCTCTAGGCACCAATGATGATGGTTGAGTTGTGGAGGGTATGTTTGGTTTGGTAGAGTTTGGTGATGAAATCCTAGTGGAAACAATTTTATTGGGGATTAGTTTGATTGGTTTCCTTGGTGTAGGAGAAATCCTAGCATTAGTGGACTTAACCGGAGATGATTCAGTTGAGTAAACTTCGTGTATGAGCCTAGCAAGTTTCTTGGGTGGTTCTTGAGTGGATGAGTTAGCACTAGGAGCCTTTTTCATGATGAAATGACTAAGGAAGATGGTTGTAATTGCTGATAATTGTGTTTGTGTTTGATGACTAAAGTGTTCTTAGCAATATGGCTTATAAAGGGAAGAGCTTGGCAAGTGAATTTAAGACTTAAGCCACTAAGATTCTTGGAAATGTGATGATTAACATGCACAAGGTTGAAGTTCAAAGTTTCACTGATATAGGAACTCATTTAAGATGAGATGGAGTGTTTGAGTTAGGAAGATGAGTTGAAATGATTGTTTTAGCAATGTTTGACATAAACTGTCACCTGGATCCCACAGTTCCCTCTCTTTGAGGGATCCGTCTAGGCTAATCCTAGGGATCCGGCTCTCAGTAGTTATGACAGGTTAGAAATCATGTTTCTAAAGGCTAGATCCTATATTATTTTTGAGTGTTTCAGTTCTCCTAGGTTCCTAAGATGAGGGTACACTTGAATGATCAAGAGTAATGAATGTTGTAGCAAATGATTGCTTTTTATGGAAAGAAGATGGGACTAGATGACTACCAATGGATATTCAAGGATAACACTAAGGGTTTTAGTGGTTTCAAGTCATAATAAATGATCCTAGAGATCAGATTTTAGCTTGAGGTGAAATTTGAAAAATCCTTAAAGAATTACAAGAATTGAAAAACTAATTTTTGACCCACTTTGAGATAAAAATGACTAGAAACAATTTCCTAAAATTGTTCAATATGTCCACCTAGGTGTTTTGAAGGATGAAAAACGATTTGTGAGTATTGAAGCGGAAATATGGTGAGTTTTGATTTGTTGATAAATCAAGAAATATTTTGACTAGGATCTTTGTGTAAGCTACAAGTGAGTCTAACCCTTTCTCATCCTTGAAATAGACTTAGTTAATTTCTAACATCTTATGTTTAGCTAAAGTGATGTATCCTAGTAAGCTATTTTGATGCAAGGAATGTTGTATTGCTGATCTGATGACACGGATCCCGCAGTTCCCTCAAGGGAGGGATCCAGCCAGGCTAATTCTAGGGATCCGGCATCTGCAGATCAGAATCCTCACAGAATGATGTGCAGAATTTGCACACTAATAACCGTTAAACTAAACATCAAGTACAAGCATGTTTTCACGAAGTAGCACTCATTAATAATAATAAAAGTAACAATATCCAAATTTACCACAAAATAAAGTGCTAAAACAAAAAGCATCCACACATAAGTTAAGTTTAAACAATAAGCATTTTCCTATTGTCTCTTTCGTCAATTCTTTCTTTTCCTTTTTGACGACTTTGTGAGGTTGTAAGCAAGATTTTGAATCATGCCCCTCAATTGTTTGAATTCCTTGGTTTCGTTTGGAATGGTTGGAAGTTGTTCGTAGTAATCGAAGGGTTCCAATTCAATGTTGGCTATGGGGTCGACATCTTCTTCTTCCTCATTTTCTTCTTCTTCTCCTTCTGAGGAGTCCGAGAGAGCTTTAGGTTTCTTTCCATTGACCTTGAAGCGTTTAGAGGGTATTTTGGTAAGAGGTACCATTAGTACATGATCGGCAAAGAAATGATCATTGTTGATAGGAGATGGTTGCATAATGCACTAACATACTTACAAAGTCGTGTTAGGAGCATACCATATGGAAGTACCATGTTGGAAACTTTGAATACCCCAACCATTCTTCTTACCATGTAATAGGCGAGATTAAATGGCTTCTGGTGGATAAGACAATAGATCATTTGCACAAGACATGCGTTTAGATGATCTTTGTTACCAACTAGGCTTATGACGTTTTCCCTAAGGATTTCTTCCCATTTTCTAAACGTGGGATGGATTTTGAAAAGTTCCATTTGAAAAGGATTACAGTGAATGAGCTTCTTGTTTTGGTCGAAACGGGATTGGTCGGTTCTTATTTTGAAAATGGTGTCTCGGATGGTTTTGGGTTCATCAAGAGGAGTATGGTAGAGAGGCTTAGAATCCAGTGCAAGATTTTGAGCGTTAATTGCCCAATCTTGAGAGTACATACAAATTCCTTCACAAGGAATGCGAAGAATTTGGGCAAAGGTGTTGAGAGGAAGAATGAGGTTTCGCTTATTGATGATGAAAGCGATTGAAATGCTATCATCGAAGCTTCGAATGATCCTAATGCTTTTGTAAAACTCAAAGATGAAGACCAGACAAATTTGTTCATCAATGTCAAGAAGACAATCAAAATTGATTGCCGAGAAGACTTGACGAGTGTCGGTATCCTCAAGGAAACATTCCTTGATTATGCGACCTTCGTGGATAAGTCGTTTTCCGAGTTTTTTGAAGACCTTGCGGTCGGTTTTTGAGAATTCCGCATTTCGATAATAATGAGTAAGGTAATGGACGGTATCATGATGATCTTGTTGAGTGGCTTTAGGCATGGTTGGTCCTAAAAACACAAAATTTTCAATTAGGTAAAATTAGTTGAGGTGGGTTTATGGTTTTGATTTGTATTAACAATGTTGTGAACACAATGTGATCTTAGTTATGTTTAAAAGCCCCTTTTCATGATTAATTTTGAAAACCCTAATTAAACTAATTGATTAGAGATTTGTGAAACCATAAACCCTAGAATGAGGATGATGGAAATTAGAACAAGTTAATGTAATTACTTACAATGGTGTTCTTGGAGGGAATACTTGAGAGTATGGAATCCAATGAGGATGAAATCAGTGGTTTAGTTTGTGTTATGTGAGTAGAGGGAAAATATCAGTGGTGATATTTTTTGAAAGCGTATAGCTGAGTTCTGTTCCACGGTTCCCTCCGGCTACTGTGGACAGAAGCAGGGTTGTTTGGCATTATTTTTGTTAGTAGGCTTATAAGCTAGCTTACAAAAAAAAAATAGTTTGGAGGTATTAGATGAAGATTGTTTTTTGGATGACGGGTTTTGATGAATCACATATCGAGGGTTCATATGTGACGACGGCGTTAGTTTGACAAATCAAAAGGAATACTATTCCCGATGATGAATAAGGCGGAAAAGTGACGAAAGAGACTTCTAAAGATGCTAGTAATTATTAAACAAAGAAAACTATGAAACAAATAAACTCATATAACCTATCTAATGAAAAGTAAAACATACCTCTATGCTTCTTGGTTTGGTATAATACCCAAAATACTTCATGAGCTTTTAAAGTAATCCTTTGTACTTGGTGTACGTAAGTTGTGATTACTTTTTAGATCCTTCCTTGAATGTTGACTCAATTATTCTTTGAATAGAGATGGAGATTTTGGAGAGATTCTAGCATGAAGATTTCTTGAAACAAAAATTGTTAGAATAATCTATCAATGTCCAACAAAATGATTTAAAAGAAAATATGACCAAAAAAAATCTTCTTTGTAGTTTTCAAACATACACGGATCGTATCAAGTCTTTAAAGTACAACATACTTTAAGAAACTTGGTAACGAAGCTCTGATACCAATTGTGGAAAACTAGAAGGGGGGGGGGTTGAATAGTTTTACCAATTTAAAACTTTCCTTTTAAATATTTAGATCGACTTATGTCAATCTATTTGATTGTTTATGTTGGACGTTGATAGATAGATATATAAACGTGTAATGAAATATAAAGAGTAAGAAGGACATCACCACGACACAAGTATTTATAGTGGTTCGGCTACAAGGACACCTTCCTTGCCCTACTCCACTCCCCGAGTCACCTACTCGAGAGTTCGTAAACACTACACCAACTCCTTATGGTGGAGAAGCCTTCACAATGTCGCTTAGCCTTTTTTTCGGTACAAAGCTAAATACCGAGTTCCTTCACACCAAGGCGAACCACACCTAACACAACGTCGCCTACCCTTTATACGGTGATAGGCTAACCACCGAGTTCTTTCACACCAAGGAGAACTAATCCTATCACAACATCGCCTTCCCTTTATTAGGTACTAGGCTAAGCACCTAGTTCCATTACTATGGAGGAACTAATACCCTTCACAACACAACACCTAATATCAAGGAGATCCACTCCTTGTTACAACACCATCAAGGATATCACCATCCTTGGAAACAAACAAATACTTATATATATATAACGATGCACCTCATCGATTATACGACCTAGACATTCTTCCCAAATGCCACTTGATTTGATTCTTAGGCATCTTTCACTAATGCCTTTGACACAACGCTTGGCACCCTTCACTGATGCCTTCGTCTTGACACCTTTAGCATTCTTCACTAATGCTCTCAACATGGATGATAAGCACCTTTCACTAATGCTTTCATCTTGACACTTTCGGCATCCTTCACTAATGCCTTTAACCCAACATCTACGGAGGAAGAAAGATCTATCAACAAGAGAACCTTAGTTGTCTTGATGATAACGAAGCATGGCAACTCATGGACTTGAGCTTGCTCGTCATCAAGAAGTGGTGATCTCGCCTTTAAGAGGAACCTAGAGAATCACACAAATAACAAAAGACAAACTACATAGATCACTTGGATCTGAGGTTAGAGGGTTATAATACTTGGGGAAGTATGTGTGTAAAGTGGTGAGTAGAAATGAAGAAATGGCTCTCTATTTATAGAGGAAGTTTTCTACTGTTCCCCGGATCCCGTGGATCCCTTCCACGAGGGATCCGGCTAGCACAAAGCTAGGGATCCGTGGGACGCTCCTCTTTGCCAATTGGTATTTTTGGTTTATGGGTCACGGGTTATGGGTTGATCCATGGTTTTCTTTCTAGACACAATGTATCTCAAGGATACAATGAACTTGGTTAAGTGGTATATAAAACCATGGGTTATGGGTCAATACCATTTGCTAGTTTTTACCCATTTAGTATATACTTGTTTTTACCCATTTTAGTATATACTTGTTTTTACCCATTTTAGTATACTTAGTTTAAGTATATGCTAGTCCAATATGTAAACACTAGTTGTTGTACATATGTATCTAAATCATAAAAACACTTATACTTGTTTTAGTGTTTTATGTGAAAACGTAAGTGTGTTAGGAAACTATTGACTCAAACTATTTACGTATTTTATTTGTTTCGTTAAAATGATTTTACGTTTGTTATCGACAAAACATTAGAAGATCGTAAAATATAAATAAACGTTTTTACGGCTTATTTGTATTAACAATAACGAATCTCACAGTCATAATCACTGAGTAACTCTAACCAACGATGATGTCTCATATTCAACTCCTTCTGATCTAAGATATGCTTCAAGCTCTTATGGTCGGTAAATACTACACACTTGGTTCCATACATATAATGTCTCCAGATTCTAAGGGCAAACACTACAACACCTAACTCAAGGTCATGGGTGGTGTAGTGTTTTTCATGCTTCTTAAGTTGTTGGGATGCATAAGCTATCACCTTCTCCCGTTGCATCAAAACAGCACCTAAGCCTTTATGTGAAACGTCGCAGTACACGACAAAATCTTCGCTTCCTTCAAGCAAAGCTAGGATGGGCGCACTACACAACTTCTCTTTCAGAAGTTGGAATGCTTCTTCTTCCTTTTCTCCCCATTCATACTTAACGTCCTTCTGCGTCAGTTTGGTCAGCGACTTAGCTATTTTGGAGAATCCCTCAATGAACCTCCTGTAATAGCCTGCTAGACCTAGAAAATGGCCGACTTATGATGGGTTCCTAGGGGCTACCCATTCCTTAATGGCCTCAATCTTGGCTGGGTCGACGTGAAATCCTCGACTATCTATCACGGGACCTACAAATTGCACGGACATAATCTAAAATTCACACTTAGAGAATTTGGCATACAACTTCTCTTCTCTCAACAATTCTAAAATGAGCCTCAAATACTCTTCGTTCTCCTCTCAATTCTTGGAGTATATCAAGATGTCTTCTATGAATACTATCACAAACTTATCCAGGTATGGCTTACATACTCGGTTCATGAGATCCATGAAAACCGCTGGCGCGTTGGTCAAACCAAACGACATCACTTGGAATTCATAGTGCCCATAACGAGTCCTAAACGTCGTCTTAGGGATATCATCCTATCGAACTCTAAGCTGGTGATAACCAGACCGTAAGTAGATCTTGGAAAAGACACTAGCTCCTTGGAGTTGGTCAAATAGGTCGTCTATTCTAGGTAGTGGGTATCAATTCTTCACCGTCAACTTATTCAACTCCCTATAATCGATACACATCCAAAACGATCCATCCTTCTTCTTCACAAACAACACCGGTGCTCCCCACGGTGACGAACTTGGTCGAATGAATCCCTTCCCTAACAACTCTGCCAACTGTTTAGACAGTTCCTCCAATTCTCTTGGAGCAAGTCGATAGGGTGCCCACGCTACGAGTGCAGCACCGGGTATCAACTCGATTTGGAATTCCACTTTTCGGACAGGTGGAATCCTTGGCAGATCGTTAGGAAACACATATGGAAACTCTTTAACGATGAGTACATCATTAAGGTATCTTTCACTCTTCTTCTCGCTTTTCTTTTCAGAAATTCGAGCCAAGAAAAGACAACCTCCTCTATCGATGTACTTCTGGGCCTTAATACAAGAGATGATGCTCAACCGGGAAGGACTTCCACAGTCGCTTCGATCACCTTGAATGCTCAGAACTTTCCCGCCACACGATACACGCACGATCTTCTCATCGCAAATGATGTGTGCACCATTCTTCGACAACCAATTCATTCCGATGACAACGTCAAAACTTTCCAAGGTAACTGGCAAAAGGTCTATGCTAAACGGGTGGTCTAGGAAACTTAAAGTACAACCTCGGACTACGATTTCTATCTTCTCCCTATTCCCATTAGCTAATTCCACATCATAACTGAACCTAGAGGTGTTTGGGAGATTCCTAGTAATGGCATAAAGTTTGTGGATACGAAACTCATATCGGCACCAGTATCAAACAGTATGGAAACATAGCGGTTATTGAGAAAGAACGTACCCGTAACTACGTTAGGGGATTAAATCTGACATTACACTCTCCCCCAATTAGTGCTCTCCCCTAAACTGACAATCCTTTTGATAAATGCCCGAAATATGAAGAACTCTTTAGATTGTTAAATGCAACTTGTCTTTAGTCTTCTAACATGCAGCAGAAAATGTAGAACAGACTGTAGGCTCGACCTTCTTCAAAATTGTCCAGTTGGGGAATAGATAGTTAACATCTTCAACTCACCAAAAAGCATCCCAATTGACTTACATCTTGCAAATCCCCTTAACTCACACCTTCACTTTCACTTTCACTTCTATGAAAAGCAATCAAAGTTGCAGCATGAGGCATCAACCCTCTTCTCTCAACCAAATACTCCTTAACCAAATAAGCCAACAGCTTAACATAAGCTTTAGGTAACAACATAGATTCAGCAAAAGACTCAACTAAAAGGTCACAATCATGTCAAGCTCTTGTTCTTGCATGACACGTATTAAAAGCATTGACCCAGATGGTAATTTGCGAAAAAGCTTGAAGTTTTGGAGGATTTGAAGGTTTTTGAGATCTGGGTCTGTTAGGAATCTGCCATTTGGAAGTGGGTTTTGTGTTTCTTGGGTTAAAGATGTTGTTTGGGATGATGGGTTTGAGGTGCAAGTGAGGATTTGAAGGCTGAAACGAGGGGTGGGTTTTGGGGTGTTTGGGAAGTTGGTTTTGGTGTTTGGAAGGATGGGTTTATGACGGTGGTTATGGTAGTTGTAGTGGTAGTGGTCAATGGTGGAAGAAAGAGAGAATGATGTGGTGGCCATTGGTGGTTTGGTTTTCTGAAGTGGAAAAATATGTTTTGTACTTATGTAGTTGTGTTTAGATCTTGTCACACAAAGATGGCACAAACCAATAAGTTTTGTACATAGTATTTACATTTGTATGTTTTTTTTAGGTCATAGTTGCTAACTTGGTATCGGATTATATTTGAGGATCTGTATCGGATTATATATGGCTATTTTTAAAAATCGTGCATTAAGCGACATATATAGTTGTTTCTCTAAACCGAGAAAAGTTGGGATCGAATACATAAACAATTTCGTCAAAGTCATATTTTACTGACGACACAAAGAGACGTTTGCATTTGAAAAATAGTTACTACCTGCGGAGTTTGAACTTGGGTTTTCAGTGAAAAATCTCAAGCCTTTTTCAATAAAGCTACACTTCCATATTTAATTAAATGTGAATCTTAAGCTACAAAATTTTGATTGAAATTTTTAAATGAAATAGTTAAATAGGTTGTAATTCAATTGTCATTTTGAAATGAGAAAATAAATTTTATTCTTTATTACAGATAAAGATATTAAATTTTTTTTTTCAAAAACTTTCAAATTAGGAAACTAATAAAACTTTTTAAATATAAACAATTCAGATATTCCTATTCGACGAACACTAAAGGTGCGTTTGTTTGATGGGTTTTAAAAGTTAGGATTAAGGTTGGTAGTTAATACACGAGTTTGGTTGAAGGGGTTGAATTAAGAATTAAGGATGATATGCACAAAATCAAATCCAAGTAAAATAGTATGTTTTAGCTTCATTTCATTCATAAAATAATAAAGTTTAAAATTAATAAATATCTTTTGAATTATTTATAGTTTTTTCTCTCCTATATTTCTTTTTATCTAATACCAATACCAAATCTTACCCTAACCCAAATCTTAAAAAAAAAAAAAAAAAAAAAAAAAAAAAAAAAAAAAAAAAAAAAACCTTAAATTTTTGAAAGGTTTGGTAAAAATAGTCCTTCCAGTTTATTTGTCTTGCGGATACAGTCCAAAAATTGCAAAAATGGTCCCTGATGTTTATTTGTGAGTGAAGAAATAGTTCTTGAGTTAAACCTAACGATTGTCTGTGTAATGAAAAATTACCAGAATAGTCGTTGTAAGTTACTTGCCAATTACAAAATTTGCCGTGGAGTTAATTTAAGGACTGTTTATGTAACAAAAAATTAAATAACGTAAAATCGCGTCACGCAGCGTAGCCTGGGTAAAAAAAGCCCTCAGTTGTATAGATTGTACTTGTCTTAATTTGCATCTACACTAATTTTAGTAAGAAATGGGATTAATAAGATTAGTGTTTAATACTGGAAGATTAGAACCATTAGGCTAACACTTTGACTGAAACATAACTTCAAGAAACTCTTTCATCAACAACAACCCGACAAAGTACAACTTGCAAGATTCCTATGCATCTGATGTCACATCTGGACTGATGTTTGAGGCGGGAGGAAACTTTTTACACATTAAACGACTACGCGGTCTTAACCTTAAAAGGTTCAAGATGCTCTCGTTTATATCACGTGTCAGTTTAGGAAATTAGCTTTAGTTTGGTTCTTGTTTTTGGCCTTTGTGTATTGTATGTTGAACTTTTGGTTCCTTTCCTCTTTTTAATTAGCTTGATTAATTGGGGTGGGATGCCTTTTCTTTGTATTTTGTATCTTTTTTAGTACTATGATATTGTTGTATTTCTAAAAAAAGGTTCAAGATGCTAATCTTACTAGTCATTTTTTATTTATTTTTTTATTTTTTATTTTTTTTTGTAAAGGGGATATACCCGATGAAAATATAATGAATGAAAATGAGTACATGGAAGAGTGGTAACGAGCCACTCTTATAAAACCTATGTATTTTGAACATGCTCAACACACGACTACCAGAAAAACACAAGTTAGCAATCAATCAAAAAATGAGACATGAGAGAACACAATGACTCCTAGCTACCAACTATGCGAACTCAGCCTCCATCAGTAAGTATATTCGTAATCTTCCATGTAATGCGCATCTTGTCCACCTGAAGTTTTTTCTTCAACCGAATTGTTGCAAGCTTCAGCCGAACAAAATCAACAATAATCTTCACTAATTGCTCGTGTTTCCTCTCCCTTTTCCATGCACTCTATTATTTCGCTCTTGCTAGATGAAATAAGAAACCGCAACAACAATTAACCGACCTACAATACACAAAACATTATTTTGTTTCGAGATTGTAAGTAGCCAAGTGATAATGTCACACCATTTTTGTGACAACTGGCAAATTAGGGAGTCTATTTTAGGTAACCGCATTACGTTAATCTAAACCAAGCTTTTGCCTTTATCACTATTTTTATCGACAATGACTTGATTTGATATCGTTTAGTGGTTTTTATGATTTATTTTATTATTGAATGAGTTATCGTATGAGTTTTAACTCTTTTTGATAGGCACTATTCGATTCGGCACTATAAAAGCCTAAAACAAGAAATAACGTAACTTTTAGACCGTAACTTGAAAATTGACAAATAAATAGTCAAAACTCATGGAAAAACATAAATAAACGTAATAGAAAGTCGAATGAACGTCGTAGGACACTCGTAGGACAATATATGAGCTCGGAAATGGGTAAACTTGATAGTTTACGAAAAATTACGGCATCGACCCCTCCTTTTTCCCATGCCCGGCCACCCCCTTCCCTTTTTATTTATTTTTAAGTCCCTCATGCCCATGTGTATAAACCCACTCCTAACCTCATTTTTGCTTCCACTTTCTCTCACTAAAAACACACACACACATAACTTTCTCTCTCTACTCTCTCTCTCTTCCACCAACAAAACCCTAACCCTAAAAATAACACCATAACCACCGCCCCTATTCCGGCCACTTTCCTGCCATTTTCCGGCAAGTGAAATTACACCTCCACCTCTATTAGATAGATCTCTCTTTCCTCTTTCTATCCATATAAAAATCTCTCACAAAAGCCTACATTAACACCTCCAAATCTTACAAATAAGATTCGTGATTCTAGGGTTTTCATTAAATCTTGTAGATCGGGCTTGGAAAAGGTAAATGGAACATGGGTCAAGTTTGTTTTGGCCTTGAGAAGTCACGTACGGGTCATAGTAGGCTCGTACATGGGTCGAATTTTATGGGTTTTGGTTTAAACATGGGATTAAAACTAATTTACACTTAATTAAACATGTAACTAGTGATTTGGTATCATGTGGTGTATCATATTATTAGGTTTTTGCATTTTAGGTCATGTTTCATGTTTTTTATTAGGATTAGTTGATGGGTTTGGTGTTTGGATGAGGATTGGAGGTTGATTAATTGTGTTTGGATGTTGTGGAAGCCTTTTGGGAGTGTTTGGATGTGAGTATTAGGGCGTACAAGCCACCAAGACCCACGATGGGTCATGGTAGGTGGCGTACGTGACCCACATGGACCACGGGCCTGGGTCGGGTTGTTGTGGTAGCTTGTTGGTTGATATTGTTGGTGTTTGGATGAGACACGTGGAGCCGAAAAGCTTCTAGAGCTTGTTTGGTTCACGTGGTCTTAACCGTGACCGTGACCGTGTCATGACCACTAGCGTCATAACATTGGTTTTAGGTATATTTGGTTGGTTGATCGGTTGGCGAGATTGATTTGGGTTGATTTCAGATTGAATTGCGCTATTATGACTTTTAATTGGACTTATTATATAAATTGTCAATTTTGATCAACGTCGGTATTACTTTGACTTTTTAGTCAATAGTTGACCCCGACAAAGCCGTAACATAGACTTTAGTATATATTGGACGTTAGATTGATTAAAAGCCGAGACGTCATGACTCGTGCTTGTTGACTCGAAACGATTAACGATTTGGAAACTAATAATGAAACTGACGTAATATATATAAAAAGGTTAATAAAACTATGAAACATAAATAATAAAAAGGTTTTTATACCAAAAATATCGATTACAAGACCTGTCTTGTTATTTACTATTTTAAATGGGAATTAACAACTTAAATTAGAAATGTTTCTAATATATAAGTATTTAATGTTTCGAGTGCACGTTTATCGAAATGTGTCATTTATGGGCATTTAATACTATTTTCTAGTATTTAATTATTTACATTGTGTGCATGGGTTACGGATAACCTAACATTAATAGTGTCGATCCACGTGGATAACGGACTTATTAGGTTGACGAATCTAATAAGAGCCCGTTAGGCACGTTGGATAACAATATTAATGGGTGAATTATCCTTATAACTCGTTAGGATGCGACCGGTCTATGGGATAATATGCTACACGAATAAATAATTGATTTTATCGAGTTGACGAATTCGCTAAGGTCTACTATTTATTCCAAAACTTATTGGACTATAGAGCTTATCGCTTAGACATCTTATTGTGTTGCATTGAGTCACATTATGGTTATTTGATTGCATTCATAATATCATATTGAGTCGATACACACACACGATGATACCAAACGCTAGGACTAAATGGTGAAATAAGACATTTTTGGAGATAACGAAAAGGAATACATTAGGGTAGATAACGTTGATTTCGGGAAATATATATTAAAATTGGTTTACATTAATAGGTTGTGCCGAGTCGATAGTCGTTGAGACGTGATTAGCTGTTATCTTCTGCTAGTGTTTAATTGTGCGTTGCTTGCTTGAGGTGAGTTTCATAGCCCCTCTTTTATCTATGTTTTTAACTAAATTAGGGTGAGAATCATGCTACTCTTTTTGGACCTTAAAACTATTTTGATTTGCTTATGTGCTTGACTATTTAGATAGATATGTGGTAGCTGTTGCCTTAGTCTAGGGTAGCAATCTTAATTGCTATAACTCGTTGCCTAGCTAAGAATAGACTTCTACCTCGACCTAGTCTAGGGTTAGCAATCGTTCTAGAATTTGCTACAACCGTGCTGGCTAGTGTCGCTAGGGGCCCACTATGACGTTGGATATGATATTGGAATGTGATTGATGTGTATCTATCTTAGGTCTCGCATAACAAATTTACTCTTACAGGTCCACTACTTTTGACTTGAACTTAAACCTATGAACTCACCAACGTTAGCTGACCTTTTAGCATGTTTTCTCGGGTAATTAAGTGATGTCTGGATTACGTGTGCTGTGGAAGCTTGGCAAGAAGGCATGGTTGAAGGATCATAATTAAGACTCTGATAAATTATGGGGACTTATTTTGTTAAATCATGTTTGGGCCTAATATTTACATTTTGGAATTAATGTTTTGAATATTTAAAATTGGGATTGGTTTTGAATGATAAATAACTATCTTGTTTGCTATACTTGTGTGAGATACCAATCCAATTGTAACGCTCCGAAAACTTGATTAAGTCTTCCGCTGTACCGAGATTTGGGGGTGTTACAGATTGGTATCAGAGCTCTAGGTTATAGAGAACTAGGTATTTAATAAACTCTAAACTATAACCACTTTTTAGAAAAATGATCCTCGACCGACGCATGCCCGCCTGCCAAGCCGAAGCTTCTTATCTGATTTCGGTATGAACTGTGATTTGATTATTTAAGATGTTATGTTTTGAGATATGATTATTGGTTTCGGGATATGTGATTCGATTGTCGAGATATTATGAACTTGATTTGGATTATTGATATGTTATGATTTTGGGATTTTGAGCTAATTCTATGATTGATTTGATTCGGGATTATAAGATGCGTGGATTATGTGATAGAACATAACTTATGTGTTTTATTTAAAGGCATATTTTTAGTAATGTGGTACCTCTATTTTAAAGCTTTCATTATGTGATATATGCTTTGGTTGAGTTGATGCGCTTATTAGAACTAGTTGTTTTTGAACACTTATACTTACCCTATGCCATTGTCACAGACTATGCCTTCACTAGCTTTTGATGTGTCTGAGGATGTCCTTGCTGCTGCTAGTTCAACATCATTGACTCTCATGACTGTTACACAGGGTGATCCCTATGTGATTGCCCGTCACTCTAGTTCATCATCAGTTGATCGCCCTAGCTCATCTAGGCAGCTCACTTTGCATCAGGTCTTAGCATGAGCCTAGACTCTTAGACTTACTTGTGGCACTGCCCACATGTCCGTGAGACCACCATCATCACCTATTCACCTAGCAGCTCACTCTCTTGTGTCATCACCACCAGCATCACCATGTCTTAGAAGACCTAGATCCCCTACTGTACCACATCAGGATTCACCCACACAGAGACTCCAACTCATGGACTCTCCCTCTGAAGATGAGGGCGAGGAGGAGCATGAGATCGAGGAGGAGCATGAGATTAAGGAGGAGTATGTAGATGAGGATGAGGATCCTCAGGAGCAGGACGATGAGGATATCCCAGAAGGGGGTACTCCTCCATTACAGAGTCCTGCACATTCTGCGCATTCTCCAGGACCAGGCTCTCCCTTATCTTTGCCTGAGCCTGATTCTCCTAGGCAGCCTTTTGATTTTGGTTCACCTCCACATTCACCTGAGATAGGTAGCCCATTAGGTTCAGAGATACCATCGGAGATTGCTTCAGATCCCGAGGAGTATGGGGAGGCGGGTCTAATATGGGAGAGGATTACGTCTCAGGGTGTTAGGCTTAGTAGGTTGACAGATCGATTGATTGGAGTATCGAGGGCTAGTGTAGAGGATTTGAGAGCAGATATGGGTTCTGTAGTTAGGAGGACTACGATTCTGAGAGAGGGTATGTCGGATCTCCAGGAGCAGGGACCTGCTGAGAGGGTTCGCGACAGCCCGAGATGAAGACAGAGAACTATGGCGTAGGATAGGCGAGTTGGAAAAAGATGTCGTGGATCTGAAGAGTGATCGCGATGCTTAGCGTGTTGAGCTTACATCTTTATGGAGAGAGGTGGACGATGTTAGGAGATCCGTTAGAGGTATTCGTGATCATGGCTAGATTATGTTAGATTCATGGCATTGTACCATCTTGAAACTAAGTAGTTCTTGGTTTGAGATGTTGATCTATCCTAGTTATCTTATTAGTATCGTTGTAAGGGTCATTTTTGATTTCTCCATATCCTTTCATGTATTCCACTTTGGAACCGATGAGTTGTGGTTATTAGAACGTGCATCCTTCTGTTATGATTTGGACTCGAATTGTTTCGTTATGGTATAGCGTTATCCTTGTTATCCTTGATTATGTATTCGAGCATTATTTGGTGATCCTTGGAACCCAACTCGATCTTTTAGAGCGTGAATTGTAAACTCATGAAACAATTATTCTTGCCTTTAGAATGATGGCACCAAGACGAAACCCGCCTAGGACTAACCGAGCAACCCCTGCTGTTGTGGTTGCCCCTGTCCGTCGAGGTCGTCGTCCGACCCTGACCCCGACCACTCCACATGTTGAGAACCTGAATACTGATAACCCAGCTGTAGAGAACCCAAATGTGAATGACCGTGCTGAGAATGGTCCTGTTCCACCCAACCCTCAGCCTTTAGATCCAACCCACATTGACCAGCTTGTGACGCAGCGTGTAGCTGAACTACTAGCTGAGTCTAATCTCTCTAACAACTCTAGTGGAACCCCACTGCTTAGAGCACTAGGTATGGTGTTATCTGATAACATGTTATTGGTATGCCACATCATCTCCACCTTATTTTCAGCTAATAACACACCAATAACTAAAACACCACTCCCTCATAACATACCACTAACATGTTATTGGGTCCCACAAAATACCCCACTAAAATACCCACCCACTCACAATACACAAAATAAAAAATAAGAAAAAACACAAAAGAAACCATTGGCTTGAGCCATTTCACTAACTCAAATTCATTTGGCTTAACTTTGGCATGTTGGCCGGTATGGTGGCTCACGAATGGAACGACGAATGGCATGTTAAATGACTACCATACCTTGTGCTCTTAATCAGACTCGAGGTTTTACCTACAAAGAGTTCCGATTCTGTGGTCCCATCGAGTTCGGAGGAACCGAGGGAGTGGTTTACCTAACTGGGCGGATGGAGAAGACTGAGTCTGTGTTTACCGTTAGTAACTGTGAAGAGGATTGTAAGGTTAAGTATCCAACATTTACCTTGAAGGACAAAGCATTGACCTGGTGGAACAATTATCACAGATCCGTAGGAAGTGATGTAGCTTATAGCCTGACTTGGACCCAGTTTGAGGCTCTCTTGATCAAGACATACTGTCCTCGGAATGAAGTTAAGAAGCTAGAGATTGAGTTCTGGAACCATAAGGTTAAGGGCACCGACATGACGACTTACAATCGTCGTTTCCAAGAGTTGTCGCTGCTTTTCCCTGAAATGGTTCGCACTGAAGCCCTTAAGATTGAGAGGTATACTGATGGATTGCCTCTAGCTACTAGGAATGATGTCATCGCTGCGAAGCCGGTTAACTTGCATGAGGCAATTATTGTGGCTCAGCGTTTGATGGACTCTTATGTATTAGAAGTAGGAGACAAGGGTAAGAGTGATAAGAATGATAAAAGGAAGAGGAATGAAGTTGTTAAAGGGAATGGCAACAAACGGCAAGAGACAGCCAGGGTGTTCGCCATAGGAAATGGAGATAAGAAGAGTTATGAAGGTGGCAAGCCCGTGTGTGGTCGTTGCAATCGACACCACCATGGACCATGCTCAATAGTGTGTAGGAATTTCCCTAAGGTAGGACATGTGGCCAAAGACTGTAGGTCCCGTCCACTTACTGCGGCTCAAACTGCACAAGGAGCGGACTGGAAGGCCACTATCACCTGTTTTGGGTGTGGAAAGAAAGGGCACTACAAGAATGAGTGCCGAGAGCCATGGATGAAGGGAAACCCCAGTAATGGAGGAGGATTTGTTAACCGAGGTGTGAGAAGTAATGGCTTAAACCCTGTGAAGCGTGAGGTTGTGGAGAATCAGGGAAATCAGGGTGTTAGGAATCAACAGAGAGACATGGGAACAACGCGTGTGTATGCTATTGGCAAGGAAGCTGGTGAGGACCCTAACGTAGTTACGGGTATGTTCCTTCTCAATAATCGCTATACTTCCATACTGTTTGATACTGGTGCCGATATGAGTTTCGTATCCACCAACTTTATGCCATTACTAGGAATCTCCCAAACACCTCTAGGGTTCAGTTACGATGTGGAATTAGCTAATGGGAATAGGGAGAAGATAGACACTGTAGTTCGAGGTTGTACCTTGAGTTTCCTAGACCACCCGTTTAGCATAGACCTATTGCCAGTCACCTTAGGAAGTTTTGACGTCATCGTCGGAATGGATTGGTTGTTGAAGAATGGTACGCACATCATCTGCGATAAGAAGATCGTGCATGTACCATATGTCAAAAAAGTTCTGAGCATACAAGGAGATCGGAGCGATAGTGGAAGTCCTTCCCGGTTGAGCGTCATCTCTTGTATTAAGGACTAGAAGCACATCGATAGAGGAGATTGTCTTTTCTTAGCTTAAATTTCTGAAAAGAAAAGCGAAGAGAAGAGTGCAAGACACCTTAATGATGTACCCGTCGTTAGAGAATTTTCAGATGTGTTTCCCAAAGATCTGCCAGGGATTCCATCTGTTTGACAAGTGGAATTCCAAATAGAGTTGATACCTGGTGCTACACTTGTAGCCCGGGCACCCTATCGACTTGCTCCAAGAGAATTGGAGGAATTGTCTAAACAGTTGGCAGAGTTGTCAGAGAAGGGATTCATTAGACCAAGTTTGTCACCTTGGGGAGCACCGGTGTTGTTTGTGAAGAAGAAGGATGGATCATTTCGAATGTGTATTGATTATAGGGAGTTGAATAAGTTGACGGTGAAGAACCGATACCCGTTACCTAGAATAGATGACTTGTTTGACCAACTCGAGGGAGCTAGTATCTTTTCCAAGATCAACTTACGGTCTGGATATCACCAGCTTAGAGTTCGAGAGGAGGATATCCTAAGATGGCGTTTAGGACTCGTTATGGGCACTATGAATTCCAAGTGATGCCATTTAGTTTGACCAACGCGCCAGCGGTTTTCATGGATCTCATGAACCGAGTATGTAAGTCATACCTAGATAAGTTTGTGATAGTATTCATAGACGACATCTTGATATACTCCAAGAATTGAGAGGAGCACGAAGAGTATTTGAGGCTCATTTTAGAATTGTTGAGAGAAGAGAAGCTGCATGCCAAATTCTCTAAGTGTGAATTTTAGATTATGTCCGTGCAATCTGTAGGTCCCGTGATAGATAGTCGAGGAGTTCACGTCGACCCAGCCAAGATTGTGGCCATTAAGGAATGGGCAGCCACTAGGAACCCATCAGAAGTACGCCAGTTTCTTGGTTTAGCTGGCTATTATAGGAGGTTCATTGAGGGATTCTCCAAAATAGCTAAGTCTCTGACCAAACTGACGCATAAGGACGTTAAGTATGAATGGGAAGAAAAGGAAGAAGAAGCATTCCAATTTCTGAAGGAGAAGTTGTGTAGTGCGCCCATCCTAGCTTTGCCTGAAGGAAGTAAAGATTTTGTCGTGTACTGTGATGCTTCGCATAAAGGCTTAGGTGTTGTTTTGATGCAACGGGAGAAGGTGATAGCTTATGCCTTCCGACAACTTAAGAAGCATGAGAAAAACTACACCACCCATGATATTGAGTTAGGTGCTGTAGTGTTTGCTCTAAGAATCTGGAGACATTATCTATATGGAACCAAGTGTGTAGTGTTCACCGACCATAAGAGCTTGAAGCATATCTTAGATCAGAAGGAGTTGAATATGAGACAACGTCGTTGGTTAGAGTTGCTCAGTGATTATGACTGTGAGATTCGTTATTATCCTGGTAAAGCCAATGTAGTGGCAGATGCCCTCAGCCGTAAGGAGAACATTCCACCTTTACTCGTTCGATCCCAAGGAATGAGCATTAGTTCGCCTCTACCATCTCAAATCTTAGCCGCCCAAGCTGCGGCATTGACGGAAGAGAACTGTCCTTATGAGAATCTACATGGAATGGTAGAAAGTGAAAACGGCTTCTTGAAGAGTTCCGATGGAACTTTATGCTTCAAAGATAGAAGTTGGATACCATTTCATGGTGGAATCCGTTAGTTGATTATGCACGAGTCGCATAAGTCAAAATACTCTATTCATCCCGGAGCCGATAAGATGTATTAGGACCTTAAGAAACTCTACTGGTGGCCTAACATGAAAGCCGACATAGCTCTCTATGTTAGTAAGTGCTTGACTTGTTCTAAGGTAAAGGCCGAACACCAGAAACCCTTAGGACTCTTAGTTCAACCCGAACTTCCAGAATGGAAATGGGAGTGAATCACCATGGACTTTATCACCAAATTACCAAGAACAGCTAGCGGCAATGAGGCTATCTGGGTAATCATAGATCGTTTGACTAAGTCTGCTCACTTCTTAGCCATGAGCGAGGTTGATAGTCTCGACAAGCTCACTCGGCTGTATATGAAGGAGATAGTATCGCGTCATGGAGTACCGGTATCTATCATTTCTGATCGAGATAGCCATTTTACATCCCACTTTTGGAGATCCTTACAGTCAGCGTTAGGAACAAGCTTGGATATGAGTACTATTTATCATCCTCAAACCGATGGTTAGAGCGAGAGAACCATTTAGACCTTAGAGGATATGCTTAGAGCCTATGTTATCGATTTCGACAAAGGCTGGGAGATACATCTTCCTTTGGCCGAATTCTCCTACAACAATAGTTATCATTCTATCATTAAGGCCGCTCCATTTGAGGCACTGTATGGCTGAAAATGTCGTTCTCCTGTTTGTTGGGCGTAAGTTGGCGAGAGTCAACTTACCGGTCCCGAACTTGTCCTAGAAACCACTGAGAAGATAGTTCAGATTCAAAACCGTTTGCAAACCGCTCGTGATAGACAAAAGAGTTTTGCCGATAGGAGACGTAAACCCTTAGAATTTCAGGTTGGAGATCATGTTATGTTAAAGGTTTCTCCTTGGAAAGGAGTGGTTCATTTTGGAAAGTGTGGAAAACTCAATCCCCGATACATTGGTCCCTTTCCAATACTGGAAAGAATCGGACCAGTAGCTTACCGTCTTGAGCTACCTTCGGATTTGAGCAGTGTAAACAATGTCTTTCATGTTAGTAATCTTAAGAAGTGTCTTTTGGAGGAAACCATATTTGTGCCTTTAAGAGATATCCGTATTGATGAGAAATTGAATTTTGTTTAGGAACCGATTGAGATCATGGATCGTGAGGTTAAACGGTTGAAGCATAGCCGTATTCCGATTATCAAAGTTCGTTGGAACTCCCGACATGGACCGGAGTTCACTTGGGAACGTGAGGATGTATTTCGTAGGAAGTATCCTAAACTCTTTATGACACCAAGCAACTCGGAGTGAAACCCGAGATGGGTTTCTTTTGAGGCTGGGAGGCTGTGACAACTGGCAAATTAGGGAGTCTATTTTACATAACCGCATTACGTTAAACTAAACCAAGCTTTTGCCTTTATCACTATTTTTATCGACCATGACTTGATTTGATATCGTTTAGTGGTTTTTATGATTTATTTTATTATTAAATGAGTTATCGTGTAAGTTTTAACTCTTTTTGATAGGCACTATTCGATTCGGCACTATAAAAGGTAAAACAAGAAATAACGTAACTTTTAGACCGTAACTCGAAAATTGACAAATAAATAGTCAAAACTCGTAAAAAACATAAATAAACATAATAGAAAGTCGAATGAACGTCGTGGGACAATCGTAGGACAATATATGAGCTCGGGAATGGGTAAACGGGATAGTTTACGAAAAATTACGGCATCGGCCCCTCCTTTTTCCCATCGCAGGCCACCCTCTTCCCTTTTTATTTATTTTTAAGTCCCTCATGCCCATGTGTATAAACCCACTCCTAACCTCATTTTTGGTTGCACTTTCTCTCTCTAAACACACACACACACACATAATTTTCTCTCTCTACTCTCTCTCTCTATTCTACCAACAAAACCCTAACCCTAAAAATAACACCATAACCGCCGCCCTTATTCTGGCCACTTTCCGACCATTTTACGGCAAGTGAAATTACACCTCCACCACCACTAGATAGATCTCTCTTTCCTCTTTCTATCCATATAAAAATCTCTCACAAAAGCCTACATTAACACCTCCAAATCTTACAAATAAGATTCGTAATTCTAGGGTCAAGCTTGTAGATCGGGCTTGGAAAAGGTAAATGGAAAATGGGTCAAGCTTGTTTTGGCCTTGAGAAGCCACGTAAGGGTCATAGTAGGCTCGTACATGGGTCAAATTTTATGGGTTTTTGTTTAAACATGGGATTAAAACTAATTTACACTTAATTAAACATGTAGCTAGTGATTTGGTATCATGTGGTGTATCATATTGTTGGGTTTTTGCATTTTAGGTCATGTTTCATGTTTTTGATTAGGATTAGTTTATGGGTTTGATGTTTGGATGAGGATTGGAGGTTGATTGATTGTGTTTGGATGTTGTGGAAGCCTTTTGGGAGTGTTTGGATGTGAGTATTGGGGCGTACAAGCCACCAAGACCCACGATGGGTCATGGTAGGTGGCGTACGTGACCCACATGGACCACGGGTCCGGGTCGGGTTGTTGTGGTAGCTTGTTGGTTGATATTGTTGGTGTTTGGATGAGATGCGTGGAGCCGAAAAGATTCTAGAGCTTGTTTGGTTCACGTGGTCTTAACCGTGACTGTGTCATGACCATTAGGGTCATAACATTGGTTTCGGGTATATTTGGTTGGTTGATCGGTTAGAGAGATTGATTTGGGTTGATTTGAGATTGAATTGCACTATTATGACTTTTAATTTGACTTATTATATAAATTCTCAACTTTGAGCAATGTCGGTGTTACTTTGGCTTTTTAGTCAATAGTTGACCTCGACAAAGCCGTAACATAGACTTTAGTATATATTGGATGTTAGATTGATTAAAAGCCGAGAAGTCATGACTCGTGCTTGAGGACTCGAAACGATTAACAATTTGGAAACTAATAATGAAACTGACGTAATATATATAAAAAGGTTAATAAAACTATGAAACCTAAATAATAAAAAGGTTTTTATACCAAAAATATCGATAACAAGACTTGTCTTGTTATTTACTATTTTAAATGGGAATTAACAACTTAAATTAGAAATATTTTCTAATAAATAAGTATTTAATGTTTCTAGTGCACGTTTATCGAAATGTGCCATTTATGGGCATTTAATATTATTTTCTAGTATTTAATTATTTATGTTGTGTGCATGGGTTACGGATAACCTAACATTAATAGTGCCGATCCCCATGGATAACGGACTTATTAGGTTGACGAATCTAATAAGAGCCCGTTAGGCACGTTGGATAACAATATTAATGGGTGAATTATCCTTATGACTCGTTAGGATGTGACCGGTTTATGCGATAATAAGCTACGCGAATAAATAATTGAGTTTATCGAGTTGACGAATTCGATAAGGTCTACTATTTATTCCGAAACTTATTGGACTTTGGAGCTTATCGCTTAGAAATCTCTTTGTGTTGCATTGAGTCACATTATGGTTATTTGAGTGCATTCATAATATCATATTGAGTCGATACACACACACGATGATACCAAACGCTAGGACTAAACGATGAAACAAGACATTTTTGGAGATAACGAAAAGGAATACATTGAGGTAGATAACGTTGATTTTTGGATATATATATATTAAAATTGGTTTACATTAATAGGTTGTGCCGAGTCGACAGTCGCCGAGACGTGATTAGCTGTTATCTTCTGCTAGTGTTTAATTATGCGTTGTTTGCTTGAGGTGAGTTTCATAGCCCCACTTTTATCTATGTTTTTAACTAAATTGGGGTGGGAATCATGCTACTCTTTTTGGACCTTAAAACTATTTTGATTTGCTTATGTGCTTGACTGTTTAGATAGATATGTGGTAGCTGTTGCCTTAGTCTAGGGTTGCAATCTTAATTGCTATAACTCGTTGCCTAGCTGAGAATAGACTTCTACCTCGACCTAGTCCAGGGTTAGCAATCATTCTAGACTTTGCTAAAACTGTGCTGGCTAGTGTCGCTAGGGGCCCACTATGACGTCGGATATGATATTGGAATGTGATTGATGTGTATCTATCTTAGGTCTCGCATAGCAAATTAACTCTTACAAGTCCACTACTTTTAACTTGAACTTAAACCTATGAACTCACCAGCGTTAGCTGACCTTTTAGCATGTTTTCTCAGGTAATTAAGTGATGTATGGATTACGTGTGCTATGGAAGCTTGGCAAGAAGGCATGGTTGAAGGATCATAATTAAGACTCTGATAAATTATGGAGACCTATTTTATTAAATCATGTTTGGGCCTAATATTTACATTTTGGAATTAATGTTTTGAATATTTAAAATTGGGATTGGTTTTGAATGATAAATAACTATCTTGTTTGCTATACTTGTGTGAGATACCAATCCAATTGTAACGCCCCGAAAACTTGATTAAGTCTTCCGCTGTATCGAGATTGGGGGTATTACAATTTTGACGAAGTAAACTGAATATCCACCTTATGCAAGACTTGAAACCAAACACGAGGAGTATGGGCACTCAAAAAATAAATGTTCTTGCGTATCAGGTTGTGTCTTGCATAAAGAACATCGAAGCAGGTTTAAGTTGATATCACTATCAAAATCTCATTGCCTCATATAATCATGCGTTTTAAGCCTTCTTCTCATAACTTGTTAGGATTTAGTAAATCCGTTAGTTAAAGTGTCGGTCACCTCAAGTATATGTATTTGTTAGAAAGCTCGTAGTCGTAGTCAAGTTATGGTAATAAGTAGTTTGTTTGGTAACATCGTGGAGGACGGACGGGTCTTTACCCACTGTATGCCTGATCCACAGCCCGTAGGTGGCATTTTATGTAAGATACTATAAATACCCTCTACCTCCTAAGGTAGAGGGTTGGAGCTCATAATTATACTTTTACTTTCTCTCACTAAGTTCCCAAACTTCTAAACTTTCTCTCTCTAAAAACCTTAATGTGTACGCCCAACTTGATCATGGTTTGATGTGTTTGTGAAATCCAATATGTTACAAATGGTATCAGATAGCCAAGGTTTGATCATCTCTCTTACATATTCTTGGATTTCTAGTGGTTTTTTTTTGGTTTTTGGGTTTGAAAAAGTTTAGTGGTATTTGCATCATTTGGACCATTTCTTGTGTTAAAGTTTGGATTTTGATTGTACTTTTGTGTTTAGGATCATCATAAGTGTTTAGGTTTTGATTTGGAAGGCTTGAATCATTGTGGTTGGACTCTTTTTGGATTTAAAAGAGGCGTTTTGGTAAAGTTTAAAAGTAGCGATTTGAGTCTCGGTAAAGTATTTCAGACGAGCGATTTGTCCCTGTTTGGAAGCGATTTGTGTCTTCTACAAATCACTTATTTAAGCAATTTGTCCGGGTAGTGGCTGTACTTTTGCGATTTATTCGGGTGAGTGATTTGTCATTTTTCAGCGACTTGCTTATTTAAGCGAGTTGTGAGTTTAAGCGACTTGTGTCATTTATGTGATTTGTCATTTTAAGCGACTTGTTATTTAGCGAGTTACTGGGTTAAGCGACTTGTAGATCTCAGTGATTTGATTGATAAAGCGATTTGTCACTTTTAGCGACTTGCTTATTTAAGCGATTTGTCCTATTAAGCTACTTGCCAGTATAAGTGACTTGTGAGGTGAAGCGATTTGTCTGTTTTGAGCGATTTGTTGGCTGAAGCGACTTGTCACTTTGAGCGATTTGTCTCTTGAGATTTAGTGTTTCTATTACGGTTTACTGTTTTCTCTTTATTTAGTAAAATCCCGTGAAAGAATCTATTTCCTGGTTTAATCAAAGAGCTATAAAATCCCGTGGAATCTGTAATCATGTCTACCAACGTGCCTACAATCATCTCTTCTGTAACTGAGGATGTTCAAGCAGTTGGATCCGATACTCGTCCACCTATGCTTGACAGAACTGACTATGACTCATGGGCTCAACGAATCAGGTTGTATTGTTTAGGTAAAGAAAATGGGGTTAACATTCTCAAATCTATTGATGAAGGACCGTATCAAGTTGAGACAACCAGAGACATACTTGAGACTGCTGCTGATGGCTCGGTGATATTAGGACTGGACAGACCTAAAATGTTTGATGAACTGACTGATAAGGAGAAGAAGAGATACGATGCAGACATCAGGGCTTCTAACATCATACTTCAGGGTTTACCTAAGGACATTTACAAGCTGATAAATCACAACACGAAAGCTAAAGCAATTTGGGATAATGTTAAGATGCTTCTATCTGGTTCTGAATTGACTAAAGAAGATAGGGAGTCGCAATTGTATGATGATTTTGAGCATTTTAAGATGAACCTAAGGGAAAGTGTCACTGAATACTACGTGAGGTTCCACAAGCTGGTGAATGACATGAGGAATATCAAAATGACTATGCCTAATATTCAACTCAATTCAAAGTTTGTGAACAACATGAATCCTGAGTGGCACAAATTTGTCACGTCTGTTAAGCTTACAAAAGGTTTGAGGAACACCAACTATGAGCAATTATATGCGTACTTGCTTCATAATGAAATACATGCTATGTTCGAACGAATGATCTTGGAGAAATTCAAGTCAAATTCTGGTGATGCAAGTTCGTCAAATGACTCAACAACCTTTTACACCAATGTAGGAATTACCACCAAAGCATCACAAGTCATACCTACTGGAAATGGTAACTACAAACTCATTCCTGATCCAATGTTTAAGCAACCTGATGCTGAAGCAACCATGGAATATTTCATCAATCAATTGGCTCTTATGGTTAATCAAAACCTGAACCTCACTCCACACACCAACAATAATCTCAGAACGACATCCAATTTCCACAATCATGCTACTGTTAAAGATGGTAAGATCATGGTGCAATCTGTGCAAGGGAGACAGAATGAACAAGGAAGGGATGGAGTAGGTGGAGGGTATGTAGCTAATCAGAATCGTGGAAGGAATGCAGTTCAAGGACAAGGAAAGCCAATCAAGTGCTACAACTGTGGTGGTGAAGGACATATTGCAAGGAACTGCACATCTCCAAAACGCCCTCAAAATGCAGAGTATTTCAGGGATAAGATGCTGCTGGTGCAAGCTCGGGACAATGGAGCGGTGTTGAATGAAGAGGAGTTGATGTTTCTTGCTAAAGGAAATGCCAAAACATATGATGCAGATGTAGATGAGCAGCCAGTGCAGGGTATGGGTTAGAACCATCCAAATGCATTTCAAGTAGCTGATTGTGATGCTTATGATTCGGATATTGATGATGAACCAACTGCTCAAACCATCTTCATGGCTAGCATTTCTCCAATGGTCTCTCCAAAGGCTACTTCACCACAACAGGCCGGTCCCTCCAAGGCATCAATCATCTCCGAGGTATTAAAATTATACGATGAGGTTGATGAGCAAAAGATACAATACCAAGTACAACCAACTGAAATCTATGAATCAGATTTTGAAAATATGGGCAATAGTAAAGTTGTTCCACATGACCAATATGTGAAGCATGATGAAAGTGAAACGGTACCAAGTAATGTATCTTCTGCAGTCAATGATGAATATGCTTTTGATGAATACACTAAACGTGCCCCTGATGATTCCTTAGTTTCTGAACTTAATGCCTATAAGGAACAAGTTGCCATTTATGAACAACGTGCCAAATTCGAATTGACCACCCGTGAGCACTGGATAACCAAATACGTACAGTTATTAGAAAAAGTAATTTTAGAAAAGAAATGTTAAAACACGAGTTAAACTCGTTACAAGATAAGCTTTCAAAAACTGTTAAGCAAAAGCAAGAACTTCAAGAAAATGTTAAAGTGCTTAAACAAGAATTTAATGCTAAGGAATCAAAACTTTTGAATGACTTTTCCAATCTAAAAACTCTGAAAAACAAACTTGAAAACAAACTGTACATACAAGGGAACACCATTCAGACTACTCACATGATCACTAAGCATAGAGTCTTAAGCAATAAACATAGCATTCCCCTTGTAGAAGTACCAAATCCTAAGTATGGAAAGGTTGCTAGGGCTGCACAAATGGTAATCTATGATGGTAATGAGATTCTTAAGCCTAGGCAAACTCCGTCATGTATAGGATTCACTGATGAGGATAGGAAACTTGAAGAAGCTACTAGGGAGAAAATAGCAAAGAAGTTAAATGATCCAGATTGTATTAAGTTTAAAATAACATATAAACCCCATGACTACACTAAGGAAAACTGGATTCCTTGAACATGTTTAAACCTCAAACTCAGTTAACTCCTGAACAAGTTTTCTGGAAGAAAGACATTGATAAGCAAAAGACAGATAATCTTGTTACTAAGAATCCCCCTTGTTGGAAATTGCCCCTAGCCACTGTGTATCCTCCAAATACACCAATGCATTTAGTGCCTAGGAATCTTCCCACTAATAGCAAGACCTTAATCAACCTTCACGTATTATACAAGCTATTTGTTGATTTTGAGAAAACGTGTAAGAAAAGGATCACACCCACTGGGATAACTGAAGGGGAAAGGGGTTTTGAACAGACTAAGGAGTGTTACCTAACTGAGGTCATGCCATTCTTTAAACTACTTAAGGAACAATTTGAAAGTCTCAAAAAGGGAATGAATACAGATATCAATGAAATGAAAAAGATGTTTAATGATATGGAATTAGAGGTCAATAGATATGATCGTGAGCTTAAGAGTAATGAAATTGAGGTAAAGAATCTGAACATCTTTAATGATAATTTGATCACTCAATGTGTTGCTCAAGATATATTCTACACTATTACAAAGCATTCTATTACTGCATCTCAGTTTCATGAATTAAATGTTGCATTAAAAGTTTCCCATGATCGTGTCATTGAGCTTGAAACAACAAATTCAAAATTGCATGATAAAATTGAACAGGATGATCATGATAACTTGGTCAAAGATTTTTCTAAATTAGAAGTTGAACATCTTGCTTTGCAATTAAAATATCAACATCTCAAAAAAAATGTTAAAACCTCAAATATCAAGACATCCTCAGATGCTCCTGAATTTGATGCTCCTAAACAAACGTGATGAACAAATTCGAGCTCATTGTAACACGATCAGAAAATTGAGAGCCCAAATCTCACAATTGAAGGGCGAAAGAAATAATGTGATTGGCTCCCAAATGCCTCCACCTTTAGATTCTCAATCCTCCAAAACCTTTCATCTTCAAAACATAGTTAATGTTTTACAAAAGGAAAATGAGAGTTTTCTAGAAGAAAATGAAAAAGTTAAACAACACTTCAAAGAGTTATATGATTCAATGAAAGTCACTCGTGACAAAAACAATGAAAAAATAACTTCTTTACAAAAGGAAATTGAGAATCTAAAGAGTCAGGTTAAGGGGAAAATGCCACTTGTCTTTAATGAGAATGTTGCATCAAAGTCATCTACTGACTCTAAATATACTGTGACTGTTAAATTCATTCCTCCTCATCTTAGAAATAACGAACTTGTGTTTCATAACTATTTCTTTCACCTTAAGGATAGTCTAGAATGTCTCTGTGAGAATGTAGAGGAGGATTTCATAAATAAGCCCCTTGATAGTGAAATTAGGTTTGCTTGCATTCAGGCCAAATGATCTCAGGAACTATTAGAATGTTTAAGAGCAACATGTCCCAAATCCATATGTGAGAAAGATAAAGCTATGATGCCTTGTTCCATGCCTAGTATTAAGTATGCAACCCATCTGATGCCCAGTATTAAGAAAGTGAACTTTAATGTGCCTTCAAGTAACTCAGATCCCAGCACTTCTAAACCTGAAAAGTAAAAAGTAGCAATACCAACTAATGTTCCCATTCCCTCTACAGGAGTAAAAAGTGACACCAAAGCAAGCAGGTCAACGCCTCAAGGCAACACAAAGAATGATAGGACCTTGCAAGCTAGGAATGTTCATTGGAAGAAAGTAGAAGATCACCTTAGGAAGAATGAAACTATGTTGAATAAAACGAATCGTGTTGATTCTAGTGTTAGCTCTAAGCGTGCTGTAATTAATGTGAATTCTGCTACTTTTGGCAAAACATGTAATGATGATTGCTTGGTTTCTGTTACTAATCATGAAGGTGTTGTGAATGATGTAAGTAATGTGGTTAAATACCTAGTTAAAACTGTTAATGCTATCAAACAGGGTAAGAAGCCTAGAAAGCAATGGTGGAAGAAGGTTAGAAAATATTGGAAACCCACAGGAAGAAAATTTAGTAATATAGGTTATCAATGGATACCTACTGGCCGCAAATTTAGTCTTAATGAGTTGTGCCCTAAATTATCTAAGTCAATGCCCATTAGGAAATGGATGCCTACTGGTAGAACTGTTCCTTTAAGAAGTGAACATACTTTGAATAGGTCTAATGCATACACTAGCACTGCATCTATCCCTAATGATTCCATTGAGTCTACTTCTGATGTGGGTGTTCCAATCACTATTACTAACCAAGTGGAACCCATTCTTGCATGGGGATCCCAGTTATCCAGTTATCCATTCTTGTCTGTGTTCAACTACAGATCGTTCAAATCGTTCTGTGGTACTTGGACTCAGGCTGTTCTAAGCATATGACTGGAGATCGCTCGCGGCTCATGAACTTCGTGAGTAAATTTATCAGGACTGTTAGATTCAGAAACGACCACTTTGGAGCAATTATGGGTTATGGAGATTATGTGGTTGGTGATAGTGTAATCTCCAGGGTATATTATGTTGAAGGTCTTGGTCATAATCTATTTTCTGTCGGTCAATTATGTGATTCTGATCTAGAGGTTGCCTTCAGAAAACATACATGCTTTGTTAGAGATTTAGATGGTGTTGAAATTTTGAAAGGAACACGTGGAACCAATTTGTCACCATCTCCATCGAAGACATGATGAGATCTTCTCCAATTTGCTTGTTATCAAAGGCCTCTAAAACAAAGTCTTGGTTATGGCACCGTCGTCTCAATCATTTGAATTTTGGCACCATAAATGATCTGTCAAGAAAGGACCTCGTGAGAGGCTTGCCTAGACTGAAATATGAAAAGGATCACCTTTGTTCTGCATGCCAATTAGGGAGAAGCAAGAAATATGCCCATAAACCCAAACCTACAAACTTAGTTATGGAAGTTCTTCATATGGATTTGTGCGGACTAATGAGAGTACAAACAATTAATGGAAAGAAATATGTGTTTGTTTTTGTTAATGACTACTCTTGATTTATTTGGGTTAAGTTTCTGAGGACAAAGGATGAAACTCCAGACGTCATCATCAAACTTATCAAACAGTTGCAGGTTCGACTTAACAAGACTGTTAGAATCATCCGAACATACAATGGAACTGAGTTTTTTAACATAGAACTAAGTCAGTTTTATGAAAGCATTGGAATCAGTCATCAAAGAAGTGTTCCACGTACTCCTCAACAGAACGGTTTAGTTGAAAGACGAAATCGGACTCTTGTAGAAGCTGCAAGAGCAATGTTAATTTATTCAAAGGTTCCAATGTTTCTCTGGGCTGAAGCCATTGCCACTGCTTGCTACACTCAAAATCGTTCTCTCATCCACACCACTCATGGTAAAACTCCATATTAGCTCGTCCACAACAAAAAACCGGATCTCTCTTTCCTTCGTGTGTTCGGTGCTTTATGTTATCCAACAAATGATGGCCAAGATTTAGGTAAATTAAGAGCTAAGGCAGACATAGGAGTTTTTGTGGGTTATGCACCAAACAAGAAAGGTTACCGAATCTACAAAAAAAGAACCCGGGATATCATGGAAACTATTCACGTCACGTTCGATGAGCTGTCTGGGCAAATGACTCCATGACAATCAAGTTCTGGACCCGCATCTCAACCTTCACTAAGTAGTCCCATTAGTTCTTCCCTTGTACAAAACCCCTCGCCAACAATTCCATATGTACCTCCTTCTGAAGAAGATTTGAAGAAATTGTTTGATCCAATGTTTGATGAATATGATGAACCTATTGCTAATGATTTGTCCAATCCATCAACAGAGATTGTCTCTAACCAAGTCAACGTGGACAATCCTTCAGTATCTATGTCATTGAGTCAAGAAGCTCCTACTGCAGATCACTCATTCTCATCATCAGATCCTCAATCATCGAATGTACATCATGGAAATGCTTCTGGCACCTATGATGGAGATAAACCCTTTGCTACTCCCGAAGATGCTCCATTTGAGACATATTTGCTCCTGAATCAACTTCAGAACCATCGTCATCAGGAGATCCAAACTATGCTACTTCAGTCCCTCAACAACAACCACACGAACACCTTAGAAAATGTACACATGATCAACCATTGGACAACATCATTGGAAACCCTTCTCGCCCAGTATCCACTCGTAAACAACTTGCAACCGATGCTTTGTGGTGCTTCTTCAATTCCATATTATCAAAGGTCGAACCAAAAGATGTTAAAACTGCAATGTCTGAAGACAGCTGGTTCAATGCAATGCAAGAAGAAATTCATGAGTTTGATCATCTTGGTGTTTGGGAATTAGTACATGCTCTTGATTGTGCCATGATCATTGCTCTAAAGTGGATCTTCAAAGTTAAACTTGATGAGCATGGTGATGTGTTAAAGAACAAGGCTCAATTGGTTACAAAAGGATACCGTCAAGAGGAAGGTATTGACTTTGAAGAATCATTTACTCCAGTTGCACGTATCGAGGCAATCAGAATCTTTCTGGCTAACGCTGCAAGTAAGAACATGGTAGTCTATCAGATGGATGTAAAGACGGCTTTTCTTAACGGAGATCTTAAAGAAGTCGTATACGTCAGCCAACCTGAAGGCTTTGTGGACCCAGAACATCCTACTCATGTCTATCGCTTGAAGAAGGCTCTTTATGGTTTGAAACAAGCTCCAAGGGCATGGTACGATACGCTATCAAAATTTCTTCTATCTACTGGATTCAGCAAAGGAGCAGTTGATCCGACATTGTTCACCAGAAAGTCAGGTAAACACTTAATTCACGTTCAAATCTATGTTGATGATATTATTTTTGCCTCGACTGACCTCAATGAATTTGATCGTTTTTCTAAGGAGATGGGCTCCAAATTTCAAATGTCAATGATGGGACAAATGTCATTTTTCTCGGGATTACAAATTTCACAAAGTCTCGGAGGCATTTTTATCAATCAATCTAAATATGCTAATGAATTTTAAAGAAATTTGGATTTGACACTTGTGACACCGTTGACACTCCCATGGTGGAGCGTACCAAACTGGATGAGGGCCACTCAGGGATCATGGTTTACCAAACTAAATATCGTAGTATGATTGGGTCCTTGATGTACCTTACTGCCAGTAGACCAGACATTCTATTCGATGTATGCATGTGTGCTAGATATCAGGCTAAGCCTACCAAAAAGCACATTGAAGCGGTTAAACGGGTATTTCGGTATCTCCAAGGAACCATCAACATGGGACTTTGGTACCCGAAGGACACCGGTATGTCACTAACAGCCTATGCAGATGCTGACCATGCAGGGTGTCAAGATACACGTCAGGAGGTGCTCAGTTTTTGGGTGATAAGCTTGTGAGCTAGTCTTCAAAGAAACAAATGAGTACCTCAATATCCTCTACAGAGGCTGAATACATAGCCATGTCATCGTGTTTTGCTCAAATCCTATGGATGAGATCCCAATTATCGGACTATGGCTTTGAATTCAACAAAATCCCTCTGTACTGTGATAACAAGAGTGTCATTGCTCTCTCCTGCAACAACATTCAACACTCACGAGAAAAGCATATCGACATTCGACATCACTTCATACGGGAACAAGTTGAAAAAGGTGTGGTTGAGCTATACTTCGTGAGAACTGAACATCAGCTAGCAGACATCTTCACCAAAGCTCTTCCTAGAGAACATTTTGAGTTTATTCTTCTACGACTTGGACTAAAGAGTCTGCAGCCAAAAACTCTCAAACGTCTTCAGGAGGAAAACGAGGAGTAACTGAGTATGTCTCTATCTATCTCTTGTACATATCTTATCAAAAAGCAAAATACAAAAATATAAAACCAACAAAAAGAAAATAGAAATATTTAAAATTTTAAAAATCCATAAAAATTAGAAAATCTTGAAAAATTCCAAAAATATTTTTGTCATGTTTTTCTTTGGTTTGAGAACATCTACAGACTTCGATATGTTATTCAAAGAATGGCACGGGTCTTTAGATGAAGTTCGAATGTACATATAAAAATTAAAAAAAATAAAAATTAAAAAAATTGAGAGAAAGTAAAATGTTTACTGTCATTCCAGACAGTAACCAGTTTTTAAAGAAAGAATAGAGCCATTCTTTATCTCATTTTTTAATCTCATGCTCTGATTCTAAAAACAAATGTTTGTCGCCAAATAGACAAATGTTTTTGTCACAAATATTTTTCCTTCAAAATATTCTTCTGAAAAATATTTGTTATCTAATGAAAACTAATAGCTTTGAAAAATAACTCGGATTCAATTTTTGAAAATCATCTGGACTTGACATGTGTCAAAATCTCTATCTCTCAATCAACAACTTATGTCATTGATTGAGGGGGAGAATGATTTCAATTAAATCAAAAGGTTATTTGTAATACAATTGGTTCAGACCAAGGCTTCTGTCATGTTTTCAAAAGATACCAAAGCATGTTTATTTTTTGGAGGTTAAAATCTCAGATTCGATCCTTATCGGTTAAATATTTTCATAAGCAAGTCACAATTCCCCTCAAAAGCTTTCAAAAACAATTTAAATCTATAGAGATCACAAATATCAAATAACTTGAAAATTGTGATTGGGGGAGAATTTGTGATTTAAATTGGATTTAAACTGATAACTTAATAAATGGTCGTGAAAAGTGTTTAACAAGGCGTCCCTCCTACATATGACAAACGATTTCAAGTTTTCCATGCATATGTTAAGGGGGAGCACCGTTTTATACCATAAAGGGTTAAAACGTGATGATATGTCTCAAAGTGTAAGCTCCATCTAATATGTGCTAAACTCTTTTCGAATCTCAAAGCACATATTGAGGGGGAGCATTTCAAAAAGAAAATAAACTTTCAAGGTACAAACAAAATTTTCTAAGTTTCAACAAAAAGTACCTTGATTGATTTTCTAATGGTTTTCGTATGGCTATATGATCGTGAATGTGCTTCTAAGAACTCTTTCCTCTTCGTGCAAAACAATTTCAAAAATCACATGCACAAGTCGAGGGGGAGCAACTTTTTAAAAACCACATCCTTTCCCATAAAATATCTTTAACAAAGTATGAAAAATACTAATTTTGATCGGGAAAGTGATGTTGATAACTTTTAGAAATTGTTGATCAAAGAATCGAATCTTTCATTCTTAAATCTGAGATTTTCAAGTCCTCTTGCCTCCATGTGCTAAAACCATTTCAAATATATATGATGCACATGTTGAGGGGGAGCTTTTTCTAAAAATATCAAAAACAATTCATGTACAAAATGTTTTGATCATGTATCATAAGTACTTGGATTGATTTTCAAAAGGTTTTCAATTGGCACCAATGGAAGAAGAACAATACCAAAAGACTGACCAAATTTACTTTATGTACGGAGTTATAAGGACGGTTAAGTTAGGTATTCGTTCCCACGATCCGCCAGAACCGGAGGGATCTACCCAGGGACAATCCACTAGTTAGTGTAGAAGTACTTAGGTATGATGAAAAAAGGAGAAAAATGAGAAATGGGAAGAGTGCGGACTGAGTCTGAGCTAGTACTGGAATAAACCTAACAAGGTTCTAGTTATGAAGTCTCGGTAAGCACTGAAGGGGTTGAAGAATGAAAAAGAAATGAATGAGAAAAGGGTGAAAAGAAATAGCCCTCCATTTATTCAACCTTAGGGCAGAAACCGGGTTCAATACATATGCTACTGGTGGTTACTAAGGTAACGCCGGTATTGAAGACAGACGTCATGGACCCAGTGACACACTGCACTAAACTTGCCAAGATACTCAAGTTCCTCTTAAAAGGGCTTGTTTCATTCTCACGGGGAACCAACAAAATCTATCGACTTTCTCCTAGAGATAGTTGATATTAAAGAAGGAGACCCTCTCCCTAGTCTCCGACATAGGAAACCAAATGTGCATAATTGAGTCTAGAGCCACGAGATCATCAATAAATCTCATTATAACACTGTCAATGAAGACTCACAGTTTCACACAATGTGGAATGTGAGAATATATTCAGAGAGTCCTACGTATTATCCTTGTGGTAGTGCCAAGACTGGCTTGTGACATCTGGACATAATCAATGGAACGATTCATTATTGAATCAATCCTAGTCCAGGAAATGGATTGACGGATATCTTTGAAAAACCAGTCGTTGTGCCCAAAATATTCTTTTCTCTAGCACATCGATTGTGTATCATATTTCAAAATTTAAAAGGTATTTATGATTGATAATTGATTTTCCATAAAACCTTCGTTGTATTGCAAAACCCTTTATATTACGCAATACTCGATTGTTTTTCAAATCATTTTTCATCAATCAGTGAATCTCAATTCGCTGGTTCACTCACTCCGTGTTGTCTTCTTTGAGACGTTCCGGTTTGAGAACGGCTAGAATAGCAGCGAAACCCTGTCAAGGAGATTCTTCGAAATTATACCTGATCACAGGCAGTACTTGTACTGATCAACGGGGAACCGTGGGCCGTGTACCTCCATTCAACGAAAGTGATCAAAGACACTTTCGTACGATTTATTGCTAACTGTTTTATGCTGGGACACCCCGACGATTGCAGCTGTTCAGAATTGAGGAGTCAATCCACAGCCACATGCTCACACAATCACATTCACCATTAAAGAAATCATGATAAGTGCATATCTTCATCAACTAGCTCTGATATTTTTAAACCATGCTTCTGCTACGCTACTGGAAATATTCTGAATCAACAAAAGCTTCTGCAACTATGATGAGAAGATATCATGATCCAAAATGTGAGCATGTCGGTCTGAAAGTCACAACTTCACATAAAGGCAACACAACAAAGGATGAGTCAGAGATTTATAGTGGTTGATGATCTCAAAGCTGGCTCAATCTAATCATCCCGTGGATCACTCAAAGACCTCCACTTAAGATAACAAAAACATGCGTAATATGAAGAATCAAAGACTACGATCTACAGAGCAAAGAACTTAATCAAGAATCCAAGAACAATCAATATGGAATATCTGTTTGTATTCAATGTAAATTGAGGTAACCTCCCTTAGGGGGAGATTGTTAGGATTTAGTAAATCCGTTAGTTAAAGTGTCGGTCACCTCAAGTATATGTATTTGTTAGAAAGCTCGTAGTCGTAGTCAAGTTATGGTAATAAGTAGTTTGTTTAGTAACACCGTAGAGGACGGACGGGTCTTTACCCACTATATACCTGATCCACAGCCCGTAGGTGGCATTTTATGTAAGATACTATAAATACCCTCTACCTCCCAAGGTAGGGTTGGAGCTCATAATAATACTTTTACTTTCTCTCACTAAGTTCCCAAACCTCTAAACTTTATCTCTCTAAAACCATAATGTGTACGCCCAACTTGATCATGGTTTGATGTGTTTGTGAAATCCAATATGTTACATAACTTGCCATAAATGAACAGCATGCCGAGGGATACAATAACGAGGCCAAACCTAGTGAAACCAATCAACATCATTTGCCTGCTCACGTACACTACTCCAAGCATCTCAAACAAAAAACATAAAAAATGATCCATCATTCTTCCTCCAATGTAAAATATCATCCTGATCATCAATTAATAATGGAACATAGATATTCTTTAACACAGGAAACGAAGAAAAACAAGTATTTGTCCATGTCCACGCTTCATTTAGCACCACATCCTTTACTTTGGCTTGTAAAGTATAACCTGCATTGTCAATGGCTCTATACGATAAATGATTCATCAACGGTCCTGATTCCTCTGATTTCCAAACAACATCGAAGCTTTCTCACCATTTCCAAGCTTATACCAAATATGAGGTCGAACTCGAGGACGGATTTACAGTAACTTACGCCCTCAACTTACATTAGAAGCAAGGTCGACATCCCAAAAACGTCTATGTTTAAGTATATATGCATGAATCCGCTTCAACCAAAATTTATGTGTTTAAGTTTATATTCATGAATCCACTTTACCAAAAGAGATTCTTTATGCGTTAGGAGCTTCCAAATATGAGTTGTCATCAACGCAACATTAAATGTTTCCAGCCTACGAACTCCTAGCCCTTTTTCGGATTTAGGCAAACACAAATCTTCCCATGAAACCTTCGCTTTGCCACGCTTCATATCTCCTTGCACCACAGGAAACCACACATTAGTTGTTCGATATCATGTATAATGCTAACAGGAAGAATAAATATCAAAGCCCAATAAATATGCATAGAAGACAAAACCGAGAGTACAAGTTGGAGCCTCCCCGCAAACGATAACCATTTGTTCTTCCAATCCCCACGCGGTTCCGAACACGCTCAACAAGAATTCTGCAATCCTTGTAAAGAAGTCTTGATGAAATAAATGGCACCCCCAAGTACTTGATTAGGAGGGAACCCCTTTCAAATGGCATAATTTGTAAAATAGCATTCTTTACTTGGTCCAGGACGTTGCAAAAGAAAATAGTGCTCTTGGGGATACCTGGAACCAATCATGAAACATCCTTAAACTCATTTAGTGCCTCCATAAGGATCCTAGCCGATTGCAAGTCACCACGAGCAAACATAATTAAGTCGTCAGTAAAAGAAATATTGATGATTTTATGTTTGCTACACTTATTATGGTACATGAAATCCTCTTCTTTTCTAACCTTGCATTTCAAAATGAGAGTAAGAATCTCCATAACAAGTGTGAACAAATAAGGAGACATCGCGTCACCTTGATGTAAACCCCCTTTACCTTTAAAATATCCATGTAATTCGCCATTAATATTAATAGAGAAAGATGTGCTAGAACCATTATCCAATTAACAATACTAGAATGAAAACCGAAACCTATTAACACATCCTTCAAAAAGATCCAGCTTACCGTGTCATACGCCTTTTGAATGTCGCTTTTAATAGAACAACGAGGGGGACCTTTATATAGATGATACGTGTGCATAAGCTCTTGACTAAGCAGGATATTATCCGATATAGAACGCCCAAGCACAAAGGCACATTGATTTTGACTAACAACATTGTTAATACAAATAAATCGTAAAAACATTTATTTATATTTTACGATTTTCTTATGTTCTGTTGATAACAATCATAAAATCATTTTAACAAAATAAATAAAATATGTAAAGTTTTGAGCCAATATTTTACTAAGTCAGTCACTAAACAAATAAACCATTAAACATGTTTGGTTAAATAATTTAAATAAAACCAAAACCATTTTTGTAAAACACTTATAAGTAACTTTGGTTACTTACATTTTTATAAAATACATGCTACGCCAAAAGTAACTTGTAAAAGCTTGGACTTTCCATAACCCAAAACCCATGACCCATGGACCTTGACCCAAAACCCATGGACCATATGCATGACATCGTCCATGACATCAAAATGGGTAAATCCATGACCCATGACCCAAAGTTCATAACCCATGACCCAAAGTCCATAACCCATGACCTAAGCTATTTATTACATCATGCATAACATTACATAACACATGAATCATAACCCATAAGCCAAAACCCGAGATTGTAACCCAAAATCCGAACTGGTATTACTAGATAGTCGGATCCTTTGGATAACACTTGCCAGATCCCTTTGAGAAAGAATCTAGCGGATCCGGGTGATCAGAGGATTGTTTTCCTATAAATAGTTGGTCATTTCCTCATTTCTTCTCACCACTTTTAGATATATCTTCTCTCTATATTCTTACATCTCTAACCTCATATCTAATGATCATCTATGTAGCTTTTCTATTAGTGATTCTCTAGGTTCCTCTTAAAGGTGAGATCACGGTGTTTAGCATAGAAGACTTGCAAGCTCGAATACATGAGTTGCTAGACTTCACATCAGCACAAGATCAGAGAAGTGTCTCTTGTTGCTGGTTCCTCTCAAGCAAGTCATAGGTGTGTTGTGTTAACTAGTGGTGCTTAGATTAGTTCCTCCATTGTAAAGGAACTCGGTATCTATCCTTGTACTGGATAAAGTATACGCGACATAGATTTGGTTCTACCTTTTGAAAGAACCTGGTATATATCCTTGTACCGGATAAAGTGTGGGTGATGAAGGTTTGGTTCTACCTTGTGTGAAGAACTCGGTATTTAGATCAGTACCGAAAAAAGTGTAAGAAATTTTGTGAAGGATTCTCTGCCAAGAAAAGGAGCTTGTGTTGTGTAGTGATTACAAACTCTCGATTTGGTTACTCGGGGAGTAGAGCAGGGAAAGGAAGGTGACCTTGTAGACGAACCATATAAATACTTGTGTTATGGTTGTGTCTTTCTTTCTCTATCTCGTAATATAGTTTGATCACATCTAAATATCAATATCCAACGCACCAAAATAGATTGACATAAGTCGATCTAAAAATTATAAAATAAAGCTTTAATCAGTAAAACTATTCAACCCCCCACCCTTCTAGTTTTCTACTATATCTTTTTTTTAGGTCAAGAAAAAAATTACAAATAGAGTTAGAAGTTAGTGTGTCGAGTCTTGGCTTAGAAAAGCCACCTTTCACATGTAATTAACTTGGAGAATTGACTTGCCACCAGTAAAAATTCTCTATATCCAACAAAACCATGTTTTCCATACCTTTACACCTAACGCTACAACCCTATCAAATCCCTCTTTGATAGCTTATCCTAAGTGCATACACCATAGCGGTGGAGGTTTAATCTATTCTCAAGCCTATGGTAATCTATGTACTATGACATGTAGAGAGTGTTTTATTTTTCTGTTTCCATGTGAGAATCCAAACACTTTATGTAAGGTGCTACTATATAATTTCCGTGCTTGTTTTGCCTATTATAGAGTTTGTGAATGTTGTAAACTATTTTAAACCAATTTTAAATGCCCCCTAACTTGTAAATTGATTGGATAAAAGCACATTTGCTTGAGGACAAGCAAATCTTAAGTGTAGGGATATTTGATAAGAATTTAAAGTGTGTATTTTAAAGGGGTCATTTAAGCTCTAAACTCGTACATTTTGTAATCAATTATTACCCTAAATTGTTTCTTTTCATATTTTAGGTACTTGGGAGGCAATAGATGAAAACCGGTATGTTTTAGGCTAAAATGGACAAGAAAGTGAAGAAAACGACAAAGTCGCAAATCTGTCTAGAAAGGGGCTCCAGACGGTGTCACAGTTTACACACGATGCCGTCACTTGCATTTGGATAAGATGATTTGATGGAATTTTTACAAGCGATGGCTCCAAACTTTTGAATACTTTAAAACCTGAAGGCGTTACTTGTACTTTAAGACCATAATTCAAAGTAAAACTTATACGTGACGGCTCAAATCTTTTATTAAGCGACGGCGTCAAGACATATCATGACGACATTAGAGACTCAAAGCGATGATGTCACAACAACAACTTGCAAAGGACAAAACCCTAATGGCGGCGAGTTGACTGCGTCACAGTCATAAAGTAACACCGTTACAGTTGTAAATTATATATATTCTCGCATGTTTTCCATTATTTGTGTAACACTCTGAAGAGGCAAAACCCTAGAAAAATTTCACAGCTTTTGTGAAGGTTTTTCAACCACTTTGGCTCATGTTTAATTGAAGTTAAGTAATCCTTCTTTAATCATTCAATAAGTCTATGTGTTGTTTGATTATATGCTTTTCTTTTCTTCACTTTAACATGCTAGGCTAGATTTATTAGTGTTTGGTTAGATCTAATGAAACCTAGTTATTAATTATTGATTGTCGTCTCTTGTTTAATTGGTTGCCTCGCGTTAGGGTAAGAAAACTAGCTTAATTCTCATATGTAACTAGCTTGTCCATTTTATTAAACGTAACCCTAGAGTGCACTAGTGGTTTTTCTCGTTGTATTTATTGCGTAAATTGCGGCTTGTAGATCCTAGGAGACTTAATAGACTTTAAGACTCTTAGGGGAGACTTATACGTTCATAGAGTTAGAGCATTTGGCACCTGCCCACGACTAATAATACGGAATACAACGCTCCAATTAAAACAATGATGTGACACTTTGAATAATCAATAAGAGATAACTAGGGAGTAAAGAAATCTAAGTAAACACATTTTCCTATCATAAGAGTTACCACCAATTTACTTTTCTTGCACGTAGTTTAATTTTAATTTATTAGTTTTGTTTTAACTAGTAAGTAGTTAAAACGCCCACTATTCAAACCCCGAGATTTTAAATTGCTTTCTAAAAAATATAAAAATACAAAAAGACTCATCCCTGATCTTTAGACCTATCTCGACATACACTTCGGCCCTCACAACACTATTCCCCTAGAGAACGATCAATAAGGTGTCCTACCTATACTATACTACAACGATTAGGTACACTTCCTAGGAGGACTATAAAACTTTTGTGATTTTGTAAAATTCCGCTATCAATGCCAGATCCATTTTCCAATGGATCCGGCGAAACCTGCATATCAGTAAACAAAATATATGTTTGATGATCACTGTGCACTCCTACTTTACTCTATCCCTCTGAGACACAACCTAAAACTCACTCATACTCCTCCTGGAGCAAAATCATCATCTATTCGTGTTAATTAATCACTCTTGTAAGTAATCACTCCACTACATTATAATTTGTCAAAATCTTGTACTTTAGTTCTTAATTTTGATCAAAATGGGTTTATCACAATTAACTCTTAATTAGTATCACATAGTGTATATTAGTTACCTAAGATAACAATCCTAGTTAGGAATCACATTCTCCTCATATGGATTTTCTCAAAACCACAAAATGATTTTCTAAATTATAATCATAAAAGGATTATGAAATGTATGTGACATTGTTAATACAAGTAAAAGAGGACATGTTATAATGCTAATTGTAGTCAAAATATAAAAACTTCCAACCAAGTTGTGATAATCCTCAAAACCCATTTAGGCTGAAATTGTATAGAATTTCTAAATAAAGAAGGTTTCTATATAAAACTACACAAACATACAATCCGTTATCACATTCAGTACTTTGGTGTATTCCGTTTTGTTCTAAGTTGAAACATGCCTAAGTCAACTCAACAGGATCATCACGACACTGTCCACTATATTCCTAGACATCATCGTAAACATGGCCTTTCTCCCGAAGACCAGAAAGCTTTCACAATGCTCAAAAAATGTCTCTTTCATGAAAGACATGTTGTTGAGCAATCATTCTTTGACGATGCCAACATTCCCCATGTCTTCTTAAGAATCAACTTCGATTGTCTTCTTGAAGTCAATGAACAAATTTGTCCCGTCTTTGTTCTAGAATTCTACAAAAGTGTTCGAATCATTAATGGGGCAATCTCTTTCTCTCTCTATCTCTCTCTCTCTCTCATCATCAATAATCAAACAATTATCCTACCCCTCACCGTGTTTGTCGAAATCCTTCGCATTCCATGTCAAGGTGTCTGTATGTATTCAAGTGATAGGTCTCTTGCTAAACTCAACCAAATGGTCGATCTAAACCAAGCTTACCATACTCCTCTTTATGGCCCCATTGTGGTAAGAAAACTGTCTTTATCGAAAGAACTTCACCAACTCGTGTTACTCGAAATTCCGAAATCATTCGTCAAGATCCATACAAATGGAGCATTCTGAAATGTTTCCACAATACAAGAAGTGCGAAGAAATTCTTAGGGAAAATGCCATTTTTCTAGCCAGAAACAAAGATCATCCCAATGCCTGTCTTGTCTACATGATCTACTGTCTCGTCTGAGAAATACCTTTCAATCTTACTTACTACATGGCCAAAAGAATGGTCAATGTATTCAAAACCGACAAAATGGTTCTTCCTTATGCTATGCTACTCACTCACCTTGCAAGACACATTCGTGGAATGATACCTTCTCCCATGAATGATTACCACTTTCTTGCTGATCATATCATGGTACCTTTTACTGAGGGACGTGCAAAGAGATTTATGGTTGAAGGTAAAAGGCTACATCCTCCTACCGACTCTTCCAATGAAGTTGAGTTTGATCCAAACGATCCAATCCAAAACTATCAACTTGATCCTATCTCGTACATTGATCAACTTCCTAGTATTCCGATTCCTTCGCAAGAATTCTAGCAAACCAATGGAATGTTTAATGTCTTGCTCATTTCCTCATGGGAAAAAAGAAGAAGTGAAGAGGTGATCGGTGTTGTGGGATGATTGCACTTGGTAAACGTTTGGGTGATGTTCTATAAACAATTATGGTACTTTGCTCTTTTAACATGTTTTGTCTGTAATATATTGGTCTAATCATATGGTAGCCCTAATAATGGCTAGATGGATAAAACAATGAACATGACTAATAGTAAGACATCTAATTAGAAAATTTTACCACTTTTGATCTTATATCAAAATTTGGTTATTATCTTGTTTGATTACGCATTTGTTCATTTTACTTACTCTTCTTGCTATTCTAGACTAGAATTCATCTATACTTAAGGTTACAAACACAAGTTTTAGAATTCAATAAGTAAGGAAAATTTTGGTGAGATCATTGTCCAAATTTTGGTCTCAGACGCCAGATCCCTTCGTTGTAACTAGCCGGATCCCTTTTGTAAGGGATATGGAGGAACCGGCTAAACAGAAATACATTTTCTATCTCTCTACATCCCTACTACCTTCTTAACCTTATTAGACTAGTTGTTTATACTCTCTTAGTCACAATTGAGCTATCCTTGTCTTAGTAGATCCCATACTCTCTTGTGGATGATTCAGGATCTCTCTAAGATATTTTTACTTTATCATTTCTCAAATAGTCACCATATTTCCGCTCCAGTGCTTACACCTTCTTCCTTTTATCTTAACTCACTTGTTTTCACAACAATTATATTTTTCATAAATTTTCTTTACCAATTTTACCCTTAAAATGCTCTAAAATCGAATTTTCATTTTATTATAATATTTAAGAAATTTTCTAGTTTTCTTCTTAAACACTCTCTAACTCCTTTCACCATTGATCACTTCCTAATCCAACTAGATTCATCCTTGATTATTTATTGGCTTCCTTTAGCTCTCATATTTCCATAAAAACCATCATTAGTCACTTATCATCATTGGTTTAAGTTTCTCGGAAATTTTTCCATTTAAGCAACCTCCTTTCAATCATAACACCAACCTACATAGGCTAGAACTCTTAAATGCCTAACCCCTCATTCTTTTCTCTATCTCAGTTAATCGAATCCCTTTTGAAAAAGATACGGTGGATCCAGGGAAACAAAGACAGATAAAAATACTTTTAGTCACTAAAAAATCATCTTCATCCATTCCAAAACTCAACATTGTCTTTAGTGACTCTCCTAGAAGATTGTATCTCAGTAGTTGACTCTTATACATGCAAATGATTACAATTTGAATGATTTTAGTGGTTTAGGCTTTAATTTCCTTCTATGATCTTCCACTACATAAATCACTTGTGTTTGTGCTTCAATCCCACACCTCAACATCACCTTCTCAGCTGCAAATTCACATTCCAAAACACCTATGACTAAGGTACCAAATGCCCACTCCTCAATTAGAAGCCCTCCTAGAAAAACTACCCGCATTGTCCATGAAATATCATCAACTGAATCCTCACCTATCAAGAAACCCTCACCTAACTACATCCAAACTCTACTTTTCATTGAACCAACACTACCACAACTTGCTCCTATCAATTCATCACCATCACTTTCTTCCATTAAGACAACACCATCACTTACACCTCTTGAACAAAACTCTCAACCATTTGCTAAACAAACACCTCAAAACACTCACATCTCTACAGAACAAACAAGAGCTTCTCCTCTTGAACCAAGATAAATCTCCTTTACTACCTTATTCTTCGCCACATCTCTACAATACTTTAGAGGACTTGCCTCCTAGACCTTCTAATCCTTCACCATTACCTACATTCTCTTCCATTAAAAGAATGACTACAAAACAACTACGCTCACCCAACAAAGGGGTGTACATTAATGTGTCACCACCAATAGCACACGTATCTTCTTCTCCATTACCTTTTTTTGGCCATTTTAGGTAATAACTAGACATCAACCGCCACAACAGGACAACATGGATGTTGACACATCTCTACCTCCTCCACCTACACACACATCTCCACCAACAACCGTTGTACACCCACAAACTTCTCTCTTAAGTCCATATAACTCAAACATACCTCCATCACCACAACATCCAAGTCATGAAGAAACTTGCTACCATTGCCAATAAACTCAAATCTTAGTTCATGAACTTTGTGATGAAGTACGTTTCATGTTCTATCACCTCCTTGAATGCCTAGATGGCATCAACAAACCAAATCACCCTTAACATCATTTAAAAGAAGTGCAAGCCCAAGTGGTCATTCTCCTGTAGTTTTATTTTAGTCCATCTCAATAGCATTTTCTTATATCATATTCTTAGTTTTAGAATTTGATCATTTCTCTTGTTTTCATTATATGAATCTACGTGTTTAAATGCTTTTTGATTATTTGGGCATATCAGTGTGGTTATGACTTAATTTCATGATCTTTCATGCTTTATTTTCTTTAAACTACTGCTAACAAGTTACAGGTATCCGGATTCCTTGATTTACACCCAGCGGATCCATTCCTAAATGGATCCGGGAACTCACAAACAAAACCGAGTCTCACTTCATCTCACTTTTTCTGCAAAAGTCATTCTATATACTTGCATTCTAACCTTTGTTTTATAGATTTTCAAAATACACTTGGAGTACTTGACACCCTCAATAAGGGGGAGTTTTCGTCAAAGCAAAATCATTGCACATTTTGCAATGCTCTCGTCTTAGAGTTCCTAAATACTTGACGCCCTCATCAAGGGGGAGAACTCGTCAAAGGGGTGCAAATATGCATGTAGTTAGTTTCTTTCTTATATATTCTTCTCTTATCTCTTTTTGAATTCTTGCATTCGGGTTAATTTCTTTTCGACACTCTTTTTGTTTTGACAAAAAGGCGGAGAAAAGAGTAAAAACTTAATTCAAAAATTTACGAATTTTACTTTTTACTTAAAATAGTTTTATGTTTTGTCATCAACAAAAAGGGAGAGATTGTTAATACAAATAAATCGTAAAAACGTTTATTTATATTTTACGATCTTTTTATGTTTTATCGATAACAATCGTAAAATAATTTTAACGAAATAAATAAGATACGTAAAGTTTTGAGCCAATAGTTTACTAAATCATTTCACTAAACAAATAAATCATTAAACATGTTTAGTTAAATAATTTACATAAAACCAAAACCATTATATTAAATACTTATAAGTAACTTTGGTTACTTACATTTTTATAAAATACATGTTGAGCCAAAAGTAACTTGTAAAAGCTTGGAATTTCCATAACCCAAAACTCATGACCCATGGACCTTGACCCAAAACCCATGGACCATATGCATGACATCGTCTATGACATCAAAATGGGTAAATCAATTACCCATGACCCAAAGTTCATAACCCATGACCCAAAGTCCATAACCCATGACCTTAGCTATCTATTACATCATGCATGACATTACATAACACATGAATCATAACCTATAAGCCAAAACCCGGAATTGTAACCCAAAATCCGGACTGGTATTACCAGATAGCTGGATCCTTTGGATAACACTTGCCGGATCCATTTGAGAAAGGATCTGGGGGATCCGAGTGATCAGAGGATTGTTTTCCTATAAATAGTTGGTCATTTCATCATTTCTTCTCACCACTTTTAGATATATATTCTCTCTATATTCTTACATCTCTAACCTCATATTCAAGGATCATCTATGCATCCTTTCTATTAGCAATTCTCTAGGTTCCTCTTAAAGGCGAGATCACAACATTTAGCATAGAAGACTTGCAATCTCGGAGACATGAGTTGCTAGACTTCATTATCAACACAATATTACAGAAGTGTCTTTTGTTGTTGGTTCCTCTCAAGAAAGTCATAGGTGTGTTGTGTTAACTAGTGGTGCTTAGATTAGTTCCTCCATTGTAAAGGAACTCGGTATCTAGCCTTGTACTAGATAAAGTGTATGCGACGTAGGTTTGGTTCTACCTTATGGAAGAACCCGATATCTAGCCTTGTACCGGATAAAGTATAGGCGATGAAGGTTTGGTTCTACCTTGTGTGAAGAACTCGGTATTTAGCTTTGTACCGGAAAAAGGGTAAGCAACATTGTGAAGACTTCTCCTCAAGAAAAGAAGCTTGTGTTATGTAGTGATTACAAACTCTTAGGGGAGTGGAGTAGGGCAAGGAAGGTGACCTTTTAGCCGAACCACTATAAATATTTGTGTTATGGTTGTGTCTTTCTTTCTCTATCTCGTAGTATAGTTTAATCACATCTAACTATCAATATCCAACATACCAAAATAGATTGACATAAGTTGATCTAAAAGTTTTAAAATAAATTTTTAATCGGTAAAACTATTCAACCTCTCATTCTAGTTTTCTACAAACATCATCAAGACCATCCTTAATCCTGTTCGTAATTATTTTGCTAATGCATTTATAAATAACGTTACAACACGAAATAGGATCATAATCATTAACACGAGAAGGGGTAGAAACCTTAGGAAGCAAAGCAAGAATAGTGTGGTTAACCTCTAGTAAAAGCTTACCATAAGAAAAGAAGTCCTGAACCGCGCTACATACATCATTCCTGACTACATCCCAAGCTTTCTTAAAGAACAACGTAGTAAACCCATCCAGACCTAGAGCTTTATCATTTCCAATCGAAAACATAGCATCACTGATCTCTTTGTTAGTAACATCTCGAATCATATTAACTGCCATATTTGGGGATAATTTTCAAACAAATAAGCCCTTGTGATTCAAAGGTAAAACATGACATTCAAACCTAAGAAACTTCATGTAATGTTCATCGAAAATATCAGGAACCGAAGTTCCCTCATTCAAAACATTATGCTGATCCATCACACAATCAATTCTACATCGACTTGTTCTAGCCTTAACAAAATGGTGAAAATAAGCAGAATTTGTGTCCCCCACTCGAAGCCATTTAATCTTCGACTTTTGTTTTAGAAATTTCTCTTCCTTTAATGTGGCTTAAGTAAAAGCCGATAAGTATATCACTTCTTCATCATGAAGCGTGAGAGAAGACGAATCTTTATCAAGAGCCTTTTGGACTTCATCAAGCTCATGACGAAGTCTGATAACCCTTTCATGAAGATTACCTTGAGATCAAAGAAACTTATGAAATGGTTTCTTTAGAAAGCGCAACTTTTTAACAAGTTTGAACATATTATAGCCTCTTACATTCATACCCCAATGTTCATTCACACCCCAATGTTCATTCACCAAGTCCATAAATTCAGGTTTATACACGAGGAAGTTATAGAATTTAAATGGCTTTGGTTTGTCCTTCATTACTTTATAAATCTTTAATATAGCAGGAGCGTGATCTGATATTCGATAGGTTGGAAAATAGCATATGACCCTGGATATTCAGTGTTGAACCAATGTTACACATTACACGGTCAATCTTCTTCAATATTCCCTGCTCCGATCTTGGCTTTTGATTTCAAGTATAATGCAAACCAGTGGAGTTTACATCGTCTACTTCAATGTTGGAAATACACGCATTAAATTCACGCATAGATACCTTAATGTCTTTAGAACCAGCATACGTGTTTTCAATAAAATGAGCTGAATTGAAATCTCCCAAGATAACCTAAGGCCTATCATGGACAAAATGCTTATGAACTTCAAGACTTTGCCACAATTGACGACGCGTATTTTATGAATTAGATGCATAAACAAATGTACAATACAAGGCCTTGCGATCAGATTTCAACATGACTTAAGTATGCATTGCTTGGCTAGAACATGACAATACCATAACATCGACAATATCATCATTTCAACCGAGGATAATGCGAGACCCTTTCGAACAAAAACTACCATTCGACGTCCATTTCCACTTGTTACATACCTTCGAACACACATTTTCTAGCTTACCAATATCCACGTGAGACTCCAATATCACACACACATTCAAAAAAATTTCATTCATTACTTGATGAACCTCCATTTGTTTAGGGGTGCAGTTCAAACTCCTTATATTCCAAGAGGCAATGTTATACATTGGACACGCCAAAAATGGGAGTGCTTGCCCCCTTTTTCTTTGTTTTCAACTTATCACCAGTAGTGAATTCGCATGTTCCATCATATACATTCTCAACATCATTATCGTCCTACTCAACATGCAATCTTCTCTATCTTGTTTTCATTTCCTACTGTTCCATAACCATCATTTTCATCACTTGAGCTTTCGTGAGTTTGAATTCTTGTTACAGTAAGTTGTACTGTCGGACTTAAGAAAACTGCCTGGAATTTCATCTTAAGAGATGCGTATTCCATATGATGGAAATCAATAATAACTATTGATTTGATGTGTGTAAAACTTGTGGAATTAGGGCCTCTATTTATACACAATAGACTCCCTCTAAGTTTACTCATCCCACCGATGTGGGATTGAAAATAAACTACTTTTCCTCTTTAGGCATGGTACCGAATGCCTAACTTTGAGACCCGATATCTCATTCACATCAACTCTATTTTGGACACATAAAAGCTTATTGCGAAGCTCTCTTCGAGGAGAACGCGAACCTACAAACTATTACTCATATATGTGACATATACATATAGATAATTGTGTCCAAAGTTGGTCAAAAGTCACTTTTGCCAACCAATTTTCCAACAATCCCCCACATGAATGGAGATCGGTCGTAATACACAAAAATTACGATGAAATTCCAATAGTTGAATCTTGCAAAGGATAGGTAGGTGTGACCCTTTGAACCTTCCCTTGTGAGATGCACTTAATCTCCTAGATCCGAGTAGACGCGATGTCCTTGAACTCAGCCTCTGTTTACGTAGACGACATTACACTTCACACAAGACTCTCCCTGACATTGTCAAGTCCTCATAGTCATGTTCGTTATGGTCATGAACACTAGCCTGGTTCTGCAAGAGCTCTTAGGATTTGCGCCCCCACAATTCCCTTCAAAGCGACCCCACTTCTCTCTCACGTAGGTGATTTCATCTTGAATCATTAAAAACATATGTTTTGTGATTTCATCTCGAATCATTATGCTTTGTGATTTCATCCTGAATCATTAAAGCCATATGTTTAACCTTTCAGCAAGTCACATTTGTTATAGGAATGGACTAGGAAGTTACAATGTTAAGCAACTCCCCCATATTGACGTGACTTCCCCCACATTTATATGATTAGGTTGTCCTATTGAACCCAGATCTTGGGATCTCCAGTCAACTGGGTTAGGTTTTCCTTCATATAAACTCATTCCTTTAAGGGCTTTAGTCCCATTCCTTTAGACGACTTACTAACTAACTCTCTGCTTAAGCCTTTCGTAAGCGGATCCGCGATGTTATCTATTGACTTTACGTAGTCAATCGTGATAACTCTAGTTGAGAGTAGTTGTCGTACCAATCAACGTCTATGATGGATATGTCCTGACTTACCGTTTTACATTGTGATATGAGCTCTGTCAATTTCCAATTGACTATCACACTTTATATAGATGGTCGTTACTGGTTTACGCCATCTTGGTATGTCCTCTATGAATTAACGCAGATATCCGCATATTCTATAAATTTATCTCAAATGATAAATTCAAATTCCACCATAGATTTAGCTATAAAAGTCTGTTTGAAATACTTTCAAGATTTCCAAGACACAGCTTCCCACGTAGAGTCAATACATCCGCTCTAGTGGATCTAGATTCTTGTATGTAAGAATCCATATTTGCATTACTCTATCATTAGATAGCAGTTGGATATCTTCCAAAATGCAATATCGTAAGTATCATAGTACTTGTGTAATACTATTCAAATGGTCATCACTTGAATTAATGGTATATATACTTAACTTGATTTTAACTTCTAAATCAAGTCTTACACACATCATTAGACACATAAGACGCCCAATATTCTCTGAGTATTCAAAATAGGCAACACCTCTACCTCTATTATAAATAGATTTAAAAGATGTCATTGGAGTTCTAGCTAGGCCGGAATCCCCCACATTGAACCTCTGAAGAATATTGTCCTTATAGTGTTTTTGACTTCAAAACAAATCCATTTGGTTTCATATGATCTTAGTTCCAAGAACCATATCGAGCAGCCAATGTAGTTCATGTCAAATCTTGACTCCAACATTTCATTAGTGGATTTGATCATCTTGTTATCACTTTCAGTGATAAGTATACCATCTATGTATAGACACATGATTACATATATACCAACAATTATTTCTTTCCACAAACATCCGTTATTTTTTAAATCCACGTTCTGACATGACGTGAAAAAAAAAATTCATGTCATTGTTTGGGAGCTTGCTTTAAGCCATATAATGACTTAACAAGCCTAAAAACTTTGTTCTCTTGTCCAGGAGCCATGAAACCCTTGGGTTGGTTCATGTAGATTTCTTCTTCTAAATCTCCGTTTAGAAATGCCGTTTTCACATCCATTTGGTGAACTTCCAAATTTCTTAAAGCGGCAATAGCAAGTATCATCCTAATCGAGGTTATTCGCGTAACAAGCGAATATGTATCAAAGTAATCAAGACCTTCTCGTTTTCTAAATCCTTTGATTACTAATCTTGCTTTATACTTGTCAATGGTGCCATCGACTTTCATCTTCTTCTTGAAGATCCATTTATAGCCTAGTGGTTTACAACCAGGAGGTAAATCCACGAGCTCCCAAGTATGATTTTGTAAAATAGAATCTATTTCACTTTTAATGGCTTCTTTCCATTGAGGCCCTTCTGAGGAAGTAACCGCCTCTCGGTATGAAGTAGGTTCGTTTTCAACCATAAAAGAAACAAAATTGGGTCCAAACGATTTCTCGGTTCTTGCCCTTTTGCTTCTTCTAGGTTCAACCTCTTCTTCCTCAGTTTGATCTTGTCTCTCATCTTGGAGATCATTATCAACTCCTTTGTTGTCTCTTATCACGAACAACATTATCATCTTGATGTCTCTCATCATGAAGGACTTCATCATTTAGTTGCCTCTCATCATGGACAACTTTACCACCAAGCCTAGATGAACATCCATTCTCCTCTAATAATCAAAGAAACACGGTTTCATACAATGAAATTTTTCCTTGATTCGGTTATCGTATCTTTATGTATATTCATCGTTTCCGAATCACATACAAAGAAATGATAAGCACTACTGTTATGAGCATATCCAAAATTATGCAAACCACAGTTTTAGGTCCAATATTTTGAACCTTGGGTGTCAGTACAGATAGACACCCCCCACATTCGTAAGTACTTATAGGATGGTTTTCTTCCCATCCATAGTTCATAAAAACTATCTTCTTTTCCTTACAGGAGATCTTATCTAAAAGATAAGTAGCCAATAAAACTGCTTTCCCCCACATGCCATGGCTTAAACCATGACTTTAACAACATGGCATAACCATATCTTTATGGCACAGTTCTTTCCTATCAACAATTATGCTGTGGTGTATAAGGAGCAATAAATTTATGTCTTATTCCATGTTTAGCACATACATGAACTCAAGACACATATTTACCTCCAATATCACTTCGAACCGCCTTGTTTTCGATAATAGGTTGATTCTCAACTTATTTGTATAGATCAATCTTGTCTATATTCTTACTCTCAAGTAAGTAAAAGTTGCAATATTTTGTACTACCATCAACAATTACGATGATTTACCTAATTGCTACCTTTGTAGGTATCGATTCCAAATCACATAAAACTATGTGAATCAAGGGTTCGGTTAATTTTTTGTCAACCGAGTGAAAAGACAATCTTGTCAATTTGGCTTCAACATAAGTTTTACTTTTGTAATCCGTGTTCGTTTATTTAATTAAACAACGTATTGAGTTAAAATTAACATGTCCGAGTTGGCCATGCTATACATTCAAAGGATCAAATAAGCTGAATTCATACTCATTTTTATTAAAACAAAAAAAAATTCAGCTTAAACATTTAATGAATGGCATAACCCGTACCGACCAAAATTTTATTCAATGTTAACTCAATTTTATTTGATTAAAATAAAAATAAAGCCAAATTTATTAAGCAACCATCCAGAACAAGATTCCTACGAATCTCTGGCATATACAACATGTTGGTTCACTTAAGCTCTTTTCCACATGTGAATTTCAACATCACATTTCTTTTCCCTTGCTATTAGCAGTTATAGAGTTGCCCATAGATTGCATCTCTCCATTTTCTGCTACTTTGAAAGAATTAACCAAACTCTTATCATCATACTCATGACATGATGCCCAAGTGTTAATCCACCCTTTTCTAATGTCGGATCCCTCCTTGGCAACAATTTTCATTTCATTCAAGCCATTTAACCCATAGTTATGGCACATAAAATCTGAATGTTTTAAAGCATCTACCGAACACATAACTCGAGTATCGGTCTCCCTTTCATCAAGTTCAGGAGCAGATTTTTTAGATGTCACTCATGACATTCCGAACGTTCTGTTAATATTCCGTTATTAGTGTAACACTAAATTTGGAATAATTAACAACTTGCTATATCACAAAGTGTTTCTTAACAAACACGATAACATCAAATTTTTTTTAAAACACTACTGTTTTGTAAGATCCATTATACAAAACCGCTTTTAAACAAGTCTTTCGATTAAACAATTAAACAATATCGCATATTACATAATGTTTTGAAACAAAAACAAATTTGTAATATGATTTTGTTAATCATCCTTAACAATATCTTAATAGATCTACATCACATGGTATAATTCTACAATGAAACTCGACAAGGTTTCAAAATAGATTTACTCTTTCAAAGAAACTCAACAAGGTTTCTATAGATTTACTTTCAAATGCATAAAGTGTCAAGAACTATATTTAGTTTATAATTAAACTCAACCTGGTTTAAATAAGCTAAACAAGTCAAAGAAACGTTTCCACAAAATATGATAACAGCTTCTATTATCAGATTTTGTTTAAAACAAACTCATCTTGGTTTCAATAAACACGTTCTAGTAATCTAATAAAATAACAACTTGTATTTTATGAGATTTGTTTCAAAGAAACTCCACTTGGTTTCAATGAATCTGATTTCATCATGATATTTAACCATGTTAGTAATTGGCACACCAATTACATTCGCAAGATTCACTAGGGTCACAAATTATGTTACCATAAGTTAACTTGTGAATATATAAACACTAAAACAGTTAAAAAACTGTTAAAACAATATGGTATCTAATAAACTCGACAAGGTTTATGTAAACTTGTACCATATATGATTTCGAGAAACACAAGCTTGGTTTCAATGTCCAGATTTAAACAGTAATATATGCAATAAATCAGTTTGAAAAGAAACTCATCATGGTTTCAATATAAACTGATTCAATAATCTGTTTTAAAAATCATTTATAAATCTGTTATACCAAATCTGTTAATTAAAATTCTGTTTAGTTATAAAACTTATTTTCAAAGAAACTCAATCTTGGTTTCAGCAGAAAACAGTTTGTATAAAATCTGTTAATTATATAAATCAGATTTTAATAAAAGTGTTTTAATTCTGTTACACAGAATCTGTTTTAAGACTGTAGGGAAACGGTTACACTTTTATTAATAAAATCTAAATAACAATAAATAAAATTAACAGTAAATAAATAACAGAAAATTAAATACAAACAGAATGTAAGCAGATAAACGATAATTAAATAAAATAATAAAATAGTCAAAAGACTTACTTGATCACCAATAGAGATCAACAAAGAAGCACTAAAAGCCGAGGCACGTGTTTGACACGCTTCCCTTAAAACAGATTCGCCGTCTGTTTCCCAGGGTACAACAGCCAAAACAGTAAGTTGTACTGTCGGACTTAACAAAACTGCCTGGAATTTCATCTTAAGAGATGCGTATTCCATATGTTGGAAATCAATAATAACTATTGATTTGATGTGTGTAAAACTTGTGGAATTAGGGCCTCTATTTATACACAATAGACTCCCTCTAAGTTTACTCATCCCACCGATGTCGGATTGAAAATAAACTACTTTTCCTCTTTAGGCATGGTACCGAATGCCTAACTTTGAGACCCGATATCTCATTCACATCAACTCTATTTTGGACACATAAAAGCTTATTGCGAAGCTCTCTTCGATGAGAACGCGAACCTACAAACTATTACTCATATATGTGACATATACATATAGATAATTGTGTCCAAAGTTGGTCAAAAGTCATTTTTGCCAACCAATTTTCCAACAATTTGTATGTTGTTTTTGTTTTGGTAAACCTTTATTGTTTACTTTAGTAACTTATACACAAGCCTAGTCTTGGGTTTTACCACAAAATTCCCATCAAACTGTTTCTTACCCTTAATTCAGCCTTTCACTACTTCAAACCTATCATCTCACACCTCCACACATTTCTTCGAAACATCTTTCACAACCAACGTACATGAATCAGAAGAATGACAAAATGTCTTACATTTAGCACAATAAGGTGGCTTCCATTCATACTCGATATTAACCTTTTCACAATTATAACCGTCTCCTAAGTTTGGAACCGCCACAATGATCGACTCTTTGAGTTCACATTCAGCGTCAATTTCAATCATGGCTCGAGCATATGAACTTCTACCCCAAGATTCATCACATATAGTACATGTATACGAATCAAGCATCAACGGGTTGCCAATCTTGGATGCAATAACACTAAGCCCATCAGTAGTGAATGCTGCCAATACATCGTGTATTTTAACCCAAACCGGTACACGAGTGTGGTTGTCTTTCGTCAAACTAGCCGATGGTGTCCATTTATTCAAAATGATTGGAACATTGTGTATCAACCATGGACTAGTCTCTAGAACGTCTTCAACCCCTTTTTTGGACGAAACTTTGAAAAAATAGAAACCTTTGGCATTCATCATAATCTTTTGAATCCCAAATTTTTCCCAAACATTAAACACGTAATTTTCAACAACCAGAAAAGCAACACGGTTACCTATAAATTACACGAATACCGAGTCACTCAGCCTATGGCTAACCTCCATTACCGATGACACAGGAGTCATAGCTTCGTACTCAGTAGTAGATGAACTCGTTACGTACTTCCATTTTCCTAAAGTTAACTTTAGTTACTGGTTGTGTACTTTCAGATGTCACAACATTCAAAATAATTTGAATGTTCACGTCCCAATAAGATAAAAACACCATCACCACCATCTCATAGAGGCATCAGTGGTGGTATGGCTCCAGCACCATCACCACCACCACTACCACGGCCTAACCCCAATCTTTCATCTTTAAATCCACCTGGTACGGGGGAGGAGGATATTGATTCGATATTGAGTAGGGTCGCTGCTAAGATAAAAAAACGTGGAAGTGATAGTAGGTGGTGGTTGTGGTTGGGGTTGGTGGTAGTGATGGGTGGTGGTTGGAGTTGATTACAGAGTATCCGCTTTTTGAAAAACAATAAAACATGTTGAATTAGCTGAATCAGTCATTCTAAAATGCATGTAAACCTCTTAGGGTGTGTTTTTTTTTGAAAAAATGTTTTACTAGACTCTTACTCTTACCGATTCAGAGGCCGTAAGAGGTGGTCAGACATTAATGTTGTTTGTTTTTTTTTTCTTTTGAGTCAGACGTGGTCAAACATATAACATCTTACTCAATAAGAAGTGTGAGGCTTGTCTTATTGCCTCTTACTTTATAAGAGATTGAAAACTTGTATTAATATAATATATTCGATGGTTTATTAACTATGTTATATTTATGATAAAAAGTCTTTGTTTCATATTTACATAAGTTATTTATCATCGTATTGTGTTGGTTTAATAAATAAATTGCAGAAACGAGCACTTAAAATCATTCGACAATTATACAAAAACAAACAACATTTTTTCGTTCAGATTTAGATTTTCTAGCCACCTCTTACCACTAAGATGTGGTAATCAGATTCAGACCGAAAACATCTTTATGAAACAAACACACCCTTAAACTTTGTAGAGTACTTATGAGCTACAATGTACTAAACACCTACAAAAAAAATGACAATGGAATCAGCCAAAATCAACACTCCATGCATTTCCATCAACCATTCTCAAATGTCAAACCTAGCACTTCTAAAATTCAGATTTAACATGAATTTGTTTTACATTGTTAAACCTTTAAGATGTATTTTATACTCCTTATTTGCTGATCTGATTTGAAGTGGTCAAAAAATCATACCAAGAATGATGATTGGCATTAAGTTTGAAGTCAAGAAGTTGAGGTTTTGACCCTTAAAAGTCAACACTGATCCTAAAAAGTCTTGAAGCCGGAGTATCCTTCATCTGAATACATGCTGAATGCAGCTGAATCCATCATTCCACAGTGCAAGTAGACATCTTTGGCTTAACTCATTTGAGAAATAAGTTCCTAGTATGCCTTCAAAAGGTGCCAACCAATGCACTGCCTGAAACATAATCACTTAGTACGTAGTATTAAACTTTATAGAGTGTTTTTGTTGGTTATTATCGTATATTTTACATAATCTTGATTGCAATAACCAGGCAATAAAGATTTCTGAAACTGAAATAATGTATCAAAATATTAGAGCACTTGATCCAACACTCCCTGTATTTAAAATGAAAGTTACGTTTCCATTTTCTGACAAACCTAACACGTCGCATATCCGGAATTAACAAACAACTGTTTTACACTTTAAAATCCTTCTTGGTATATTTATAATCATGTTGTCATCTGATATAAAATGGAGTTAAGTTCAATGATAAATATACCTATTTTGTTTAAATCTGACCCCTAACTTTTTTGATTTATATGGTATTCTTTTAGGATGTAGCAGAAAAAGTTTTATTAAAATTTCATCATTTATAAAAAATTTTTTCAATTTAAGGTTTTTTATAACCTCCATATTAGGTGGAATATCTAACGTATGTGTTCTTCTATTTTTATGAATGTTGAGCTCTAAAGCTTCTTCATTATGTGTTGACTTCCACGACTATGATTTGAAAATTTGGTATGGGCAATGATCAGTTGATCACATATACCAACTAACGTTTTCAAGAAACTAATCGATGACAAAAAGATTAAATATATTGAAGAGTTATTCTAAAGAAAATTTCCATTATGATAAAGTCAACTCTGGCTCTGCAAGGTACTGCAAACAAGAATGAACAAAACTTCAAGAAACTTTAATTAAACGACAGCATGAAATAGAACTTGCAATACTTCTAGGCTTCTGTTGGTGCAATCTCTGTCGCGATATTTGATGCAGTAGGAAGTTGTTTACATACTAAATGATGGCGAATTTTCAACTTTAAAAGGTTCAAGATGCTATCGGTCTTGCAAACGGAGTAGCCAAAAAAGAGGTTCAATAATCCTGAACTTTTCAGTCTACAGTGTGAGTAGACCTTTCTGACTGAACTCATATTAGAAATAAGTTCCTCACTTGCCTTCACTAGATGCCAACCAACGTCCTCCCTGAAAGATAATCATTTGTTAGACTTTATATAGTGATTCTGTAGGCTAAAGATTAATATCAAGAATAATGATGATCAAATCTCGGGACTAAACTAAGGAGAAATTACGCTTTTAAGTTGCTAGATATATAGAATTTTTTTTTTTTTTTTTTTTTTTTTTTTAAAAAAAAAAAAAAACCTTCTAATACACTTATTGCATCAACTAAGTTGAGCAGGCAACTTTTGGCTAATGAGACATACTAGGCCAAATAACTATCGAATTTTTAAAGATGTAGATTATTAGAGTCAAGGAAGTACATTCACTATAATCTCTACTTCATTTACTTACATACTTTTTCCCTTAATTCAAATTTCAGCAATACCTTCTTTTTCTTCCCCTATTATATCACATTTTTTTATTAAAAACTCTTAACACAAAAGAGCCTGGAGAGGTGCAATGAAGGACGCCCTGAGTGGGGTTAATATTGCGAGGGGCTGGAGGTTTGCGGGTAATGTTCCCATGCGGTATTAGACATTATCAGATCCCAAGCCTGTTTTGTGGGCATCCTAACTTACCATTATATTATAAATAGTTATCAACAACACATTATATCCTACGGGGAATTATGTTACTCAACATGGTATCTAAGCAGGTCGATCCTCTAACTTAGTCGGTCGGGAGCTGAAGACTCTATGCCGCCACCCCGTCAAACCCTAATTACTCGTTTATCCCTCTTCTAAATAAATAAATAAACGCGCCATGTTCTTTCGACCATAACTTCAAAACTGCTCGGATTGAACCGACGCCATCAGCTTCATTGACTTTGTGATTAGATTGTGAAGAAAACTCATACTGGAATCGCAACCGTAGCCAAGACGACGCACCGTCACACGTGGGAAAAAGACGTTGAATTCAGAAAGGGTTGGGTTATTTTGACCCCCCTATTTTTTTAGATTGACCCCCCCCCCCTATTATTTTTGAATTTTATTTTTTATTTTTTATTATTATTTTTTTTTTTATAATTTTATTTATATCAAAAAACTATAAACCTGAAAATGCGAAACAGTAAATATAAAGTTTAATAAGTCAAACGCTTAAAACTGTCAGAAATACGGAACAGAAACTGACAAAAAACTGTGTTGTACTGGAAAAAGTGAAGGACAAAGGGAATATTCCCCTATGATGTGACATCATAGGGGGGTTCCAATAGTACAACCCTTCAGAAAATAACAATGGCTAATTGTTTTGCTTATAACTCTCAACCCATTTAAAGTTAGCTAATACCTTTAGCAGTCATAGATTCATTATCAAATTTCAAAAAAAAGTATCTAACCTGACAATAGCATAAAAAATTACTTTTTTCATATTACGTTATACGTTGCAACCGGATGTTATCAAAGTCTTGATTAACTAGATTTAGTTTTTTGTTTTAATAATTATAGTTTTATTCTCCGAAGTCCTACTACTTCAATCTAGAAAACAGCCGGAAACTCGAGAGGCAGTAGCGGAGCTTGAACGTACTTTTATTTTGGGAGGACCAAAGATATGCATCTTGCATTTTGAGAGGGCCAAAAGCTAATATTTTTTTTCTAACATACAAATAGCATAAAAAGCACAATTAGCACATAAATCTTGGGAGGGTAATCACCACCCCGTTGAGTCTTATCAACATCTTTTTGTAATTGAATATTTTCAAACATCAAAAGTCAAACCTTAAAGCATTGCACGTTATAGTATCAAACGCACATTACAGTACCAGAGTATATATGTAAAATTATCAAACTTAAGTTGTAAAATCACCCCAAAAAAGTATATAATAATAATAATAACTTACCCTGTTAGGGACTTCTTGACGGCTAAATAGTTTACATAAGGTGCATTCCTTGGAGGACTGGGAGTGAAAGGTGGCACTTCATCCCCCGACCAATTAAATTTTACTTCAATAGTCCCTGCTATATGATTGTATTTCATTTCACCTCCTAGTTCATCAGTATTTCTTGCATGAAACGCAATCAACGTGATACCGTTAGGCAATGGTGGGTTTTCGATCATTACGTCTTCCAACAAACAAGCAAAATCCTCCTCATAAGCTTTAGGGAAAAAAATAAATTTTGCAACTTCATGAGCCATGTATTCAGCCAAAAACTGAGCTTTCATATACTTTTCTTGTTGCTGCATCACACGGATCATCAGCATCGACCCAGATGGTAATTTGTGAAAGATTTTAAAGTTTTCTAGGAACTGACGCTTTTGAGAAGAGTTCAAGTGGAATTTACTAGTGGGAAGTTCGTCTTCGTTGAGGGTTGATGATGATGATGAGTGATATGAGCAAGTGAGCATTGGATTGTAACGATCAGGTCTATATTTGGAGTATGATGGTTGGTGGCGAAGATGGTGGACAACTGTGGAAGAAAACGAGAATGGCGTTGAGGCCATTGGAGCGGGAGTTTGGAGACTGGTTGCATATTTTCTTTGTGTGTGAATCTGTTTTGTGCTAATATTTTGCCTATAAGCCATGCCATTAGAAACGCCGGCCCTTAATTTTCTTGCCGCATCATATATAAAACATCTCATATTTTGGCCTTTGCAAATTATCCGTCACACCTTCTTTTAACCTTTATAACTCTCCTCTTGAACTTTTCCTGAGATATATATGTAACAAACAAAACATTAGCACTTTGCAAAATAAGTATTAACAAAACATATATGTCTGTGTACTGTATGCGAGCTTTGGACATTGATGTATACATATGGCACTATAAACTGTGAAAGTAACAAAACTCGTTATCTCAACTACATTCATAGATGAATTTAAACTCTTAGCGTGACTATTTAAAATGGTACCATTGAGTTGTAACTGATACAGTTACGGAGGACACAAAGCTAAGTATTCAGATGAAGAACATTTTCCGACCCAGAAATATATTTAGATCCTAAAGGCGTTTAACGAGTGTTTTAATTGTAAATTTTATAAGCGAGTGTGTCTGGTTTGCATGAGTTGTTACGAGTCTTGGCTTTAGTTACGTGGTGTAGTTTTCCATTAGAATTGAACCTATGATTAAACATGTTTCACGCGAATATCATCGTATTGCATGTTCAAAAAACTGTAAAATGACTAAAAATCTTATATCACAACATAAGTACATGTAAATATAATCTTTTGGGACATTGAGAAAACCAACTAACTTTGTGTTAATGATCTAACATCAAACCACCAAGATTGGATTCATGTAAACAAAAATTAATGCAAAGCCATTTATAATCTTGTAACATGAATGAATATATGATACCACCAAAATTGAAACAAAGGATCGAAAATTACCTATAATCAAATATTGTTGCCTATCAAACCAGTTATAAAATATTGTTTTATGGGATCCCATCGGATTTATATATATATTTTTTCATAATTTGTAGCAATCACAATTCACAACTGAGAGTTTTTTGCTACAATCAAACTCTAATACGGAGTACTAATCTCCAAATTTTAAATTTGTGATCTTTTTTAACACAGGCCCTTCAAGTTGATTATGTTTTAATTTTAGCTCAAACTCTTATACTTATGTTATTTGCATTGCCACAAAACAAATATAGGGTTAATAACCTTTTAAAGCCCTATACTTGTCAACAATGACAGTTCTGCGTAGCGAACTAAAAAAATAACTCTTTTAGACATTAAAGTTGACATTTTTGTCTTTCTTTAAGTATTATGACCATTTTACCCTTTTTAAATTTTTTTCGAAATATTTTTTTTTTTAAGTTTCTGAAAAAAAATTCGAATTTCCTTTTTTTTTAAAATATTTTTCGATGGGTAAAATAGTCATAATATGACCATAATACTTAAAGAAAGACAAAAATGTCAACTTTAATGTCTAGAAGAGTTATTTTTTTAGTTCGCTACGCAGAACTGCCATTCTTGACAAGTATAACGCTTTAAAAGGTTATTAGCCCAACAAATATATATATCGATCAATTCTTTACAGGACTTCTATATCATGAAAATAAATAGTGCTGAGTAATGTTTGAAGATTATTTTATATAGAGTTGAGATCCATGTAGAACTCAAATTTGTCATAGAACCAATTAACCAATCACATTCATCCATTTTTTTATTTTCACATTTTTTTTTAAAACAACATATCTTGCAAACGGTAAATCTTCAAGCTACAAAAAATACACCATCGTGACGAGAATTAAATTATCTTTCTATAGATATGCATTGTTATATACTTTCGACGAACTTTTTTTTTAAAAAGTTCGTCCAGAAAAATCACATGTGATTCGTAAAAATCAAATCACATATGATTTTAAGAAATCACATGTGATTTTTCTGGACGAAATTTTTTTTAAAAAAAGTTCGTCGAAATTTTGTAAGAATCACATGTGATTTTTAAAAATCACATGTGATTCGTAAAAATCAAATCACATATGATTTTAAGAAATCACATGTGATTTTTACAAATCACATGTGATTTTTACAAATCACATGTGATTTTTCTGGACGAAATTTTTTTTAAAAAAAATTCGTCGAAAGTATATAACAATGCATATCTATAGAAAGATAATTTAATTCTCGTCGAGATGGTATAATTTTTTTGACGTAACGATTAACGGTTTGTGAGATATTTAATTTTCAAAAAAAGAGTGAATATATTTTTAATAAAAGAAATGAGTGGCTATGATTGGTTGATTGGTTTTATGGCAAATATGAGTTCTATAATGAACTTTTCTCATTTTGTATATCTTAATGAAACACAAATGTGGTTAAATTTATAGCAAAATAGAGCCTTCCATGACAAACAACATTGCATAAATCACTTTATTTTCGCTCATGAGCAAATTAGGATAATCAATATGCCCGCAAAGGTAAGAGCACGAATCCCCAATTTTTAGGAAATATTCTTTTTAGCTCCGTATATAGAGCAAATTTATAATTCTACTCTAGAGTTGAGATCATTTAGAAAGTGGGTTAAAAATAAAAAGTCTAAAAAGTAATGAGAAGGTGACAAGTGTAAAATTTTTTTTTACAACCCTTTCTTTTATTGTTTTTATTTTTAACAGCTTCAATTTTGCTATTTCCACTCTTAGTTAATGAACATTGTAATCTAATTGATATTTTTTTTTTCATTTAAAAAAAAAAAAAAAAAAAAAAAAAAAAAAACTGATAAACTCCTGAATATTATGATTTTTTTTAGAAAGTTAATAACATTATGATTTTTTTAATAGATAAACCGATGAACATTATAGTTTTTTATTTATAAAACTGATGAATCGGTAAACATTATGATTTTTCTTAAAAAAAATGATGAACGTTATGTATTTTTTTAAGAAAACTGATTAACAGATGAACATTATAATTTTTTTTAAGAAACAACGATTAACATTATGATTTTTTTTTTATAAAAAGCTGATGAACATTATGATTTTTTTAGAAATCTGTATCGCACAAGTGAGTGAACCGTGTCAGATAGTTTTAGCTTCCAAAACCTCACAAGATGATGACATATGATTTTTAGAGCTGATGATCATTTATGGATCTCTGTCGTTACTGAATTAACTTATCGTTGTCAGTGGGGCGGATGACTCCTGACATTATGATTTTTTCTTAGACTATTGAGTGACCCACCTCGTATCTCTCTGTGAGTAAATCTTGATGAACAGTGGACTTGAGCGCCGAGATGCAACAAATCGTATATCACTGTATGAACTAACCTAATCATTCGCTACATTATTATGCTTACTTGATCACAGTGAATACCTCATTGTGTGCAAGACAATAAATTATCACGTACATCCAACGAATACACAATTACGCGATCATAGTATATTCTTATAACATAAACAAAGGCCCAGACTTGTCTATAAAACAGGACTGCGTGAGGAGAAACACTGAATAGAACCTAAGACGCAAACACTGCTGAGTGGATGCACTTTAGACTTAAAACTGCTGCAGCGTGTTGCACCCATACAGCAAATTTATTCATAATGTCCTAAACAGGTTAGACTCAATGAGCTGCGCAACATGGTGAGCACTACAGCTGGCGCTGGTTCATAGATTTTCGTTTCACCGCCCGGCGTAGGCAGATGCGTGCGGGAGTTTTGCGCTCAATGTTGGGCCTGACTCTGCAAGAACAACCCTCCGGGATCTTGGGAATCCACGCAGCCCTACCTCTGACCCCCGTACAATATCCACAATGCCAAGAACGGCTGAAGTGCCCCATCCTCTCCCTCATACCACACTCTCGGCGCGTTTGTGCCTCAACACATTGGTCGTATTAGGTTGAGTCTAACTCTACAAAAGACCCACTCAATAACCATCCTCACGCACTTCCCAATCGGGGAACTGTGTAGGGGGTTCATCAGATAGTAATGTTGGCACAATAGGGGAGACTTGTACTGCGCGACGGCGCTGCTGTGCGAGTGCGTGGTGCGCGGGGCGCGCGGCGGGAGACGACATCTCCGTCTGAGTGGTCGGAAGGCACGGGAAGAAGCGGGGAGCGGGACGCGAGAGGAAGCGGGGTGAAAGTGAGGGTACGGGCAGTCACGGCCGGCGAGCTCTGGAAAACAAAAAGGGGGCCAATGGAGAGCGTGAGGGTAGACACGGACGCAAAAGAGTGTGCTATATTGGGGAATATACAAGATCAAAATCCTTAAAGGGAGGGGGGGGGTCAACCGTGATCCACTATGGTGTGTGAAATGGGGGGCACGAAAGAAAACACTATAAACATAGGTGTCAAATTTGTGAAAACAAAAACTTAAAAAAAGATTGGGTAATTAATAAAACTTTAGTGGTTAAATTTTTTAAAATTGTATAAAGTTAAGTGTAATATTATAAGTTTCCATGTTTTTTAGTAAATTTGGAAATTAAACAAATACACCCTTATACTTTATACCTCCTATACTTTATAACTTAAAAATACAATATGTATATTGTTTTAAAACTCCAACATATAAATATACATAAGATTATAAATATCATTTTTTTTTTACTATTTATGTTTACTAAGGACTCATTTATTTCATATTAAAAGTATGACAGATGTGAACACGAATTTGAATATTAAATAAGGCTAAATTATTGAAAACGGGAATATAATTATCAAATTGTAAGTACGAGTTACTGTAATATGAAAAAAAACGTGATTGTACTTATAACAACTACTCATGTATTTTTATTTATTTATATAAGGATATGTAGAAAAACATTCTAAAAAACTTTAAGGAGTATATTTTAACTTCATCAACGTTTATTATGTGCAACTAAACTCGCATCTTGTGTATATCATAATATTAATAGTGAAATTTAAATAGGAACATCAACATCTATATCATCTAAATATAGTTGAATTTTGAGTTGTCTAACAAAACTTTTTTACAAAATTTGATTATATAAAATTTAAATGGATATTAATGGATAATGAAAAAACTCATGCATAAGTATATAATTATATGTAATTATCTTCAAAGATACAATATTCAACATTGATACAAAATAATTTTTTTTGGTCAAAGGTATTATAACTAGTTTATATATATAAAAAGATACATCATACCTTTCAGAGTATATTTATTGTGAGTAAAATTCTTCTTTAGGCACTCGGCTAATCACTAGTGTTTGCAGGGACGGAGCCAGTAGGGGGGCTGGAGGGTGCTCGGCCCCCCCTAACTGGCCCAACTAGCTCATCAGATTTTGTGAGGTTGTATGTAGAAATAACTCGAATAGAAATGGAAGACGTTGAAGCTTGCTTTTTTTCATTCATGGTGCTGAACTGCTGATGGTGATTTGGTTTTGGAAAGAAGATGACAACTGATTGGTTAATTATATTAAAGGGGTGGGCTAGGCTTACTAGGTGGGCCAAAATATACATTAAGAGAAATGCACAGTATATGCCACTTATATATAATTTTTTCTTTTCTTGTCTTTAGAGTGTATTATATTTTAAAGCGCAATTACATATATCTTCACTAAAATTTGCATATTTGCATATTTTCTCAAAACATGCTTAAACATCATTGTACATTATGCAATAAAAACTTGTATTTTGGGAAAATATGCAAATATACAAATTTTAGCGGGTATTTATACAATTCCCCCTATTTTAAAGGTTGTGTAAAAAGTATTATTACCAAATAAAATAACCGTATAAAATGTCCTCCAACTTTTTTATTTCTTGTAATTTACTGAGTCAGCCTATTTGACAACTAGACCGTTTCAAAAAATTGACTTAACAAAATAACTAACGTTTTTTATTCAAGAAGCATCGGGCGAAATTAAGTAATTGTATGTTACTATCGGAAAAAAAATCGAGCCCCCCTTAATATAAATTCCTGGCTCCGTCTCTGAGTGTTTGCTTCCTCCCTTCACAAATCTGTCATGCAAGATAACCACATAGTCACATAGATGATGTCACAATTAGCTTAAAATAGAGTCCAATGTTAAATATTTTGGATTTGCGTCCCTTTTTATCATAGAATATCACCGATCTCAGTGTTATCTTTAAATCAGCAAGAGACGTTTTTTAACCCTAAAGCACGGGTACAATCCAATCATTTCCTTCTTTTCTTGACCCGGCTTCCTGTAAAAAAGTTACCAATGAATTGTTGGGTTATGACCAAATTTAAATAATGTATGTCTAGAAAACACGTGAGCCTACGGGGACACACGCGTTAACATGTAAAACAATTATTAGTGAAAAGCTATAACGTTATATTTAATTAATGATCGTTAGACGATACTGAAAGGACTAGAGTGTAGAACAAGTGGAATAAGGTTTCGGATCACCTCCTATGATCCTTAACCGATTGGTGGGAGTATTTGAGGAGGTTTGGGATTGCTTGGTTTGCAAGCCAAGTAATCCTAATCTATATAATGAAGTCTAAGGTCTTTGATCTTGATTCACTTTATTATTAATCCTAAAACTAATTTTTTCTTCTCTTTTCCCTTGTGCATGCTTGACCAGATGCTATCGGTCTTGCAAACGGAGTAGCCAAAAAAGAGGTTCAATAATCCTGAACTTTTCAGTCTACAGTGTGAGTAGACCTTTCTGACTGAACTCATATTAGAAATAAGTTCCTCACTTGCCTTCACTAGATGCCAACCAACGTCCTCCCTGAAAGATAATCACTTGTTAGACTTTATATAGTGATTCTGTAGGCTAAAGATTAATATCAAGAATAATGATGATCAAATCTCGGGACTAAACTAAGGAGAAATTACGCTTTTAAGTTGCTAGATATATAGATTTTTTTTTTTTTTTTTTTTTTTTTTTTTTTTTTTTTTTTACACCTTCTAATACACTTATTGCATCAACTAAGTTGAGCAGGCAACTTTTGGCTAATGAGACATACTAGGCCAAATAACTATCGAATTTTTAAAGATGTAGATTATTAGAGTCAAGGAAGTACATTCACTATAATCTCTACTTCATTTACTTACATACTTTTTCCCTTAATTCAAATTTCAGCAATACCTTCTTTTTCTTCCCCTATTATATCACATTTTTTTATTAAAAACTCTTAACACAAAAGAGCCTGGAGAGGTGCAATGAAGGACGCCCTGAGTGGGGTTAATATTGCGAGGGGCTGGAGGTTTGCGGGTAATGTTCCCATGCGGTATTAGACATTATCAGATCCCAAGCCTGTTTTGTGGGCATCCTAACTTACCATTATATTATAAATAGTTATCAACAACACATTATATCCTACGGGGAATTATGTTACTCAACATGGTATCTAAGCAGGTCGATCCTCTAACTTAGTCGGTCGGGAGCTGAAGACTCTATGCCACCCCGTCAAACCCTAATTACTCGTTTATCCCTCTTCTAAATAAATAAATAAACGCGCCATGTTCTTTCGACCATAACTTCAAGACTGCTCGGATTGAACCGACGCCATCAGCGTCATTGACTTTGTGATTAGATTGTGAAGAAAAATAATACTGGAATCGCAACCGTAGCCAAGACGACGCACCGTCACACGTGGGAAAAAGACGTTGAATTCAGAAAGGGTTGGGTTACTTTGACCCCCCTATTTTTTTAGATTGACCCCCCCCCCCCCCCCCCCCCCCCCCTATTATTTTTGATTTTTTTTTTTTTTTTTTAATTTTATTTATATCAAAAAACTATAAACCTGAAAATGCGGAACAGTAAATATAAAGTTTAATAAGTCAAACGTTTAAAACTGTCAGAAATACGGAACAGAAACTGACAAAAAACTGTGTTGTACTGGAAAAAGTGAAGGACAAAGGGAATATTCCCCTATGATGTGACATCATAGGGGGTTTCCAATAGTACAACCCTTCAGAAAATAACAATGGCTAATTGTTTTGCTTATAACTCTCAACCCATTTAAAGTTAGCTAATACCTTCAGCAGTCATAGATTCATTATCAAATTTCAAAAAAAAGTATCTAACCTGACAATAGCATAAAAAATTACTTTTTTCATATTACGTTATACGTTGCAACCGGGTGTTATCAAAGTCTTGATTAACTAGATTTAGTTTTTTGTTTTAATAATTATAGTTTTATTCTCCGAAGTCCTACTACTTCAATCTAGAAAACAGCCGGAAACTCGAGAGGCAGTAGCGGAGCTTGAACGTACTTTTATTTTGGGAGGACCAAAGATATGCATCTTGCATTTTGAGAGGGCCAAAAGCTAATATTTTTTTTCTAACATACAAATAGCATAAAAAGCACAATTAGCACATAAATCTTGGGAGGGTAATCACCACCCCGTTGAGTCTTATCAACATCTTTTTGTAATTGAATATTTTCAAACATCAAAAGTCAAACCTTAAAGCATTGCACGTTATAGTATCAAACGCACATTACAGTACCAGAGTATATATGTAAAATTATCAAACTTAAGTTGTAAAATCACCCCAAAAAAGTATATAATAATAATAATAACTTACCCTGTTAGGGACTTCTTGACGGCTAAATAGTTTACATAAGGTGCATTCCTTGGAGGACTGGGAGTGAAAGGTGGCACTTCATCCCCCGACCAATTAAATTTTACTTCAATAGTCCCTGCTATATGATTGTATTTCATTTCACCTCCTAGTTCATCAGTATTTCTTGCATGAAACGCAATCAACGTGATACCGTTAGGCAATGGTGGGTTTTCGATCATTACGTCTTCCAACAAACAAGCAAAATCCTCCTCATAAGCTTTAGGGAAAAAAATAAATTTTGCAACTTCATGAGCCATGTATTCAGCCAAAAACTGAGCTTTCATATACTTTTCTTGTTGCTGCATCACACGGATCATCAGCATCGACCCAGATGGTAATTTGTGAAAGATTTTAAAGTTTTCTAGGAACTGACGCTTTTGAGAAGAGTTCAAGTGGAATTTACTAGTGGGAAGTTCGTCTTCGTTGAGGGTTGATGATGATGATGAGTGATATGAGCAAGTGAGCATTGGATTGTAACGAGGTCTATATTTGGAGTATGATGGTTGGTGGCGAAGATGGTGGACAACTGTGGAAGAAAACGAGAATGGCGTTGAGGCCATTGGAGCGGGAGTTTGGAGACTGGTTGCATATTTTCTTTGTGTGTGAATCTGTTTTGTGCTAATATTTTGCCTATAAGCCATGCCATTAGAAACGCCGGCCCTTAATTTTCTTGCCGCATCATATATAAAACATCTCATATTTTGGCCTTTGCAAATTATCCGTCACAGCTTCTTTTAACCTTTATAACTCTCCTCTTGAACTTTTCCTGAGATATATATGTAACAAACAAAACATTAGCACTTTGCAAAATAAGTATTAACAAAACATATATGTCTGTGTACTGTATGCGAGCTTTGGACATTGATGTATACATATGGCACTATAAACTGTGAAAGTAACAAAACTCGTTATCTCAACTACATTCATAGATGAATTTAAACTCTTAGCGTGACTATTTAAAATGGTACCATTGAGTTGTAACTGATACAGTTACGGAGGACACAAAGTATTCAGATGAAGAACATTTTCCGACCCAGAAATATATTTAGATCCTAAAGGCGTTTAACGAGTGTTTTAATTGTAAATTTTATAAGCGAGTGTGTCTGGTTTGCATGAGTTGTTACGAGTCTTGGCTTTAGTTACGTGGTGTAGTTTTCCATTAGAATTGAACCTATGATTAAACATGTTTCACGCGAATATCATCGTATTGCATGTTCAAAAAACTGTAAAATGACTAAAAATCTTATATCACAACATAAGTACATGTAAATATAATCTTTTGGGACATTGAGAAAACCAACTAACTTTGTGTTAATGATCTAACATCAAACCACCAAGATTGGATTCATGTAAACAAAAATTAATGCAAAGCCATTTATAATCTTGTAACATGAATGAATATATGATACCACCAAAATTGAAACAAAGGATCGAAAATTACCTATAATCAAATATTGTTGCCTATCAAACCAGTTATAAAATATTGTTTTATGGGATCCCATCGGATTTATATATATATTTTTTCATAATTTGTAGCAATCACAATTCACAACTGAGAGTTTTTTGCTACAATCAAACTCTAATACGGAGTACTAATCTCCAAATTTTAAATTTGTGATCTTTTTTAACACAGGCCCTTCAAGTTGATTATGTTTTAATTTTAGCTCAAACTCTTATACTTATGTTATTTGCATTGGCACAAAACAAATATAGGGTTAATAACCTTTTAAAGCCCTATACTTGTCAACAATGACAGTTCTGCGTAGCGAACTAAAAAAATAACTCTTTTAGACATTAAAGTTGACATTTTTGTCTTTCTTTAAGTATTATGACCATTTTACCCTTTCTAAATTTTTTTCGAAATACTTTTTTTTTCGAAATTTTTTTTCCAAAATATATTTAATTTTTTTTTTCGAAATACTTTTTTTTTAAGTTTCTGAATTTTTTTTTCGAATTTCCTTTTTTTTTGAAATATTTTTCGATGGGTAAAATAGTCATAATATGGTCATAATACTTAAAGAAAGACAAAAATGTCAACTTTAATGTCTAGAAGAGTTATTTTTTTAGTTCGCTAAGCAGAACTGCCATTCTTGACAAATATAACGCTTTAAAAGGTTATTAGCCCAACAAATATATATCGATCAATTCTTTACAGGACTTCTATATCATGAAAATAAGGAAAATGATTTGCATGACTAAATTTGATGCCTAAAGATTTGCCTAACTCTAAGATCACAGCACATGGCAAGATTAATGGTGAGGATTATGAAAGAGAAAGTATGCATTCCACATGTCACATGATGAATTATTTAGGCATGAATTTAGTCATATGAATTAGGTCTCTCTATCATTACTCTGAAAATAAATAGTACTGAGTAATGTTTGAAGATTATTTTATGTATATTAATGAAACACAAATGTGGTTAAATTCACTTATAGCAAAATAGAGCCTTCCATGACAAACAACATTGCATAAATCACTTTATTTTCGCTCATGAGCAAATTAGGATAATCAATATGCCCGCAAAGGGCAACCAATCTTCTCCTCAATATCTTATGTTTAGATATTGCTATCAAGTCTCATCACATAGAAGCCAACGTTTTCATGAATTTATTGGATGACAAAAAGATTTCCTTTGAGAGTTATCTTTGCCAATGATAAGAGCAGGAATCCCCAATTTTTAGGAAATATTCTTTTTAGCTCCGTATATAGAGCAAATTTATAATTCTACTCTAGAGTTGAGATCATTTAGAAAGTGGGTTAAAAATAAAAAGTCTAAAAAGTAATGAGAAGGTGACAAGTGTAAATTTTTTTTTACAACCCTTTCTTTTATTGTTTTTATTTTTAACAGCTTCAATTTTGCTATTTCCACTCTTAGTTAATGAACATTGTAATCTAATTGATGGTTTTTTTTTTTTTTTTTTTTTTTTTTTTTTTTTTTTTTTTTTTCATTTAAAAAAAAAAAAAAGCTGATAAACTCCTGAATATTATGATTTTTTTTAGAAAGTTAATAAACATTATGATTTTTTTAATAGATAAACCGATGAACATTATAGTTTTTTATTTATAAAACCGATGAATCGGTAAATATTATGATTTTTCTTAAAAAAATGATGAACGTTATGTATTTTTTTAAGAAAACTGATTAACAGATAAACATTATAATTTTTTTTAAGAAACAACGATTAACATTATGATTTTTTTTTTTTTTTTTTTTATAAAAAAACTGATGAACATTATGATTTTTTTAGAAAACTGATTGAAAAAGATACCTCATACCTCTCAGAGTATATTTATTGTGAGTAAATTTCTTCTTTAGGCACTCGGCTAATCACTAGTGTTTGCTTCCTCCCTTAACAAATCTGTCATGCAAGATAACCACATAGATGATGTCACAATGAGCTTAAAATAGAGTCCAATGTTAGATATTTTGGATTTGCGTCCCTTTTTATCATAGAATATCACCGATCTCAGTGTTATCTTTAAATCAGCAAGAGACGTTTTTTAACCCTAAAGCACGGGTACAATCCAATCATTTCCTTCTTTTCTTGACCCGGCTTCCTGTAAAAAAGTTACCAATGAATTGTTGGGTTATGACCAAATTTAAATAATGTATGTCTAGAAAACACGTGAGCCTACGGGGACACACGCGTTAACATGTAAAACAATTATTAGTGAAAAGCTATAACGTTATATTTAATTAATGATCGTTAGACGATACTGAAAGGACTAGAGTGTAGAACAAGTGGAATAAGGTTTCGGATCACCTCCTTTGATCCTTAACCGATTGGTGGGAGTATTTGAGGAGGTTTGGGATTGCTTGGTTTGCAAGCCAAGTAATCCTAATCTATATAATGAAGTCTAAGGTCTTTGATCTTGATTCACTTTATTATTAATCCTAAAACTAATTTTTTTCTTCTCTTTTCCCTTGTGCATGCTTGACCAGATTTCCAACAAACAAAGGAGTTCGGCTTTGGGTTTGCTTAGTTGATCGATCACCAAAGAAACCACAAGGGTTTTGGTTTGTTGCTTTGGACCAATCAAACACCAACTACAAAAGGGTTTTGGGTATTGGTTTGATCTGTTGGTTCTCTCGGTAAACTGATTAATAATATTCTTTATCTCTCCTCTTTACTATTGTGATGATTTATGATTCTTCCGTTTGCATTGATTTGGGTCATTTTCCTTTCTCTTATGCATCCTTTCGTTTGCTTCCTTGTTAGTAAAAATACCTAATCTTTCTTTCGAACACTCTTTGCTCATACTAGTACGAAAGATCTGGACATCTAAATCTATTCACTATTGTTTTGATTCACTTATCCTTTCATTTCCTTCTTCATTCGTACGAACATCTAATCTTTTGTTCGAGCACTCTTTGCTCATACTAGTACAAATGATGTAGACATCTAAATCTATTCACTGTTGTTTTGATTCATTGATCATTTCACCTGGATTGATTGATAGTAGTTTGCTTCTTTGTTTGTACAAATATCTAATCTTTCTTTCGAGCATTCTTTGCTCATGCTAGTACGAATATTCTTAACATCTAATTTTTATATATCTACCATTGTTGCTCATTGATCCTTTCGTTTGCGTTGATTTATAACAGTTTGCTCCTTTGTTCATACTGATATTTAATATATCATTTTTAAGCAGTCTTTTCTCCTAAAATATTACATGATGCAGGATCATGTTACTATTTTATGATTCCTTAGATCTTTCATTTGTATTTTTTTTACTTCTTGTGACTATCATTTCTTTCATGGCATTGACATCTACTTCTTTCAGTTGTTAGTACGCCTCCTTGGTTGTCCCATCCGCATTAATCGTCAGTACGCATCATGGCTTAGGAGCACCACTTCAAGACAACAGACTGCAGGCTCCACAAGATCGTCAGAATAGTTATGTGGATGTGAGGTGCAAACCTTTAGAATTTCAAGTCGGAGACATGATTATTTTGAAAGCATGATTGATGCAGGATTTTTGACCATGATTTAATATTTATAATTCTCGTCTATCTAAGGTCTACCTAATGCACTAATGAGCAGTGAACCCGATTGTGTGTAGTATAGAAGGTGGTAAAGTTGAGGTCGTTCCTAAGAGCTATGTAGATGAGGATCCTATTAAGTTTAAGTGTCACTTGTTTTAACTGGTTTTGAAGTTGAAATGATTAATTAACTAAAGACAAGAAATAAATGCTCAAAGTAAATAGAGGTTGTAAACAATGGAGAGAAAGTGTGCTAACCCTACTTAATCATCCTATCATGTAATGTCTATTTTTTCTAAACTACTTCCGATTGATTCAAGTGGGGGTTTAAGTCGCTAGGACAACATTTGGTCAATTCGTCCTAACCTATCAACAAAGGCTCCTACCCGACGTCAAAGGCCAACCCTTTGAGGAGTAGAGGGTCTTAAGTTACCTAAGCCAAGTCATTAGTCATTAAGTACCCTACATGCAAGATTCGAAATAATGAGTGCCCGGGCGCTAGCATCTTAGACACTCATCCCTAACTTCTTAAGTTCGTCCATACGAACGGTGATCATTTGGTCAGTTTACACAAGAGAGGAAGGGTCGTCAGTTGGTCAATTCTTACCCTTCCCAACTCTACCTACTTACTTAGGGTCAGTTGGTCAATTCTCCTAAGCAACTAGATACGACCGCATTTCAAAACTACCGAAGGTAGGGTAACTACCATCAAACTATGCATGCATACACTAGAAACAATTATATGGAAGCATGAAAACACAAACAATACATTCAAGGAATCATAACTAGGCTAGAACCAAAGGTTCTTAGCCGATCATATTAAAAGATAGACTAAATTTAATGTTTAACATAATGAAAGACATGAATTAAAGTAAAAGATAGTAATGATCGCTAATGCTTATCGATATGTGTGATTTCTCCCTTGGAGATGGCTCTGTATGCTCCGTGTGATATAAACAAGCTTTCGCTTGGAAAACGTCCGACATCCCAGGAATTAGTCCCAATTTCTGTAAACACAAAATCAATTTTGAAGAAGGGATTAAACCTGTGGTAGAACGTCAACGTCGACTCAATCCCAACATGAAAGAAGTTAAAAAGGAAATCATAAAACTTCTCGATGCTGAAATCATTTACCCAATTGATAATAATTTTTTAAAATTAACAGTAACCATCATACACTTTATACCTTATGGACTTTAACTTAAAAAAAACAACAACATGCAGGTTGTTTATAAATACTATTACATGAATTTCCAAAAGCATCACATTTTTCTTAATTTAATTTAAAATGAACAAAAATATAACAATAACTCATGTAATTATCTTATTTTGAAGTTAAATAAGGATATTTTGAAAAAGCATTTTTTAAACTTTATCGTATAACTTCATTAAAAGTCATTACATGCAATTAAACACGCATATTGCTTACAACGTAATATCAATAGTTACATGTAAACAACATTAAACCTCAACACGATGCGAGTTAAACAAAGCCATATCCATTGTTAAAAAAACAAAAAATATGTGATATATCAATCAATATTATTAGATAATAGAAAGTTTACGTACACCCCGTGTGCAGTAGTGGAGCTACAAAATTTTTCGTGGGAGGGCTGAAACAATTTTTTTTCGAGAAATACATTAAATGGGAGGGCCGGAATAAATTTTTTTCCGAAAATACACATGAAATCGCAAATAAATACACTAACGGGTTTAGACCTAGGGGGCCGGGACCCTCCCCGGTCCTCACATAGCTCCGCCCCTGCCCGTGTGTGCTCGGAAATTATAAATAATAAAAAGATATACAAGATATTTGAAGTATTTAATTTTATTGGGTCGAGCTAAGGGGTCAACTATGCTAATATAGGAGTTGAGGGTTGAATGTAGTAAATATATACATTATGAACGTATATATGTCGTGACTTATTGTCTAATGAAACCCTACGTTAAATAGCATCGACTCTAATAAACACAGAAGAATACAGATAGAAGGATTTTGAGTGACGATCGTGATTCTGGTAAAACTTCCAATCCTACGTTTCAATTGATTTATATAACTATATAAGTAAGAAATTCAGATTTCGCATGTTACGATTCTACACCTATGATATTTGTAAGTCTCAGCGCATAGTAAATTAATAGGATATGTGTTTTCAACTTGGTGTTCGGTCATGTTCAATCATGAAACCAAGGGGAATGGTGTTGAGCACAAATTTTATATAAATAATATGTTTAAAGTGAATCTAGGTTAAGTAAAAAAAAAGGGCCTTGTTAGAGAAAAATACCAAAGCTTACAAAACTCGACCAATTAACTAGAGCACCAGTTTAAATAAGCTATTTAGTGTAGTAATACCTTTATGAAAGTGTGAAAGGAAGCTGTATACTTGAATACTCTTTGCTACAAATAAGGTGAGTACAAAACGAATTTATTTGTTGATCATACTAGGTTCTAATTATTTACTTGTGCAACTATTGTCTTATGGTTGAGTATTTGGGATGTACATATGTGTGTGGACTAATTTGGGGGTTGTAGCGCATAAATTTCCATGTGATTGTCTTGTGTAAATTTGGGTGCTTTTGGTGATCGCATTTTGTATCTTTATTTGCATTGTGTAATTACTTTACTATTCATTGCGGGCTGTGGGACGTTAATATCACACTCATGAATTTCGGTTTGCCTGCTCATACCTTATGAACATTTTACATTTTTATGATTTCATGGTCCTAGTGTCTACTAAGGTGCTGTTTCTTTTTTTAACCTGTTTGGAAAAGGTCTCCTAGTTGATCTTGTGTGAACAAACCATGTTTTTTTTTTTCTTGCTTAAAACAAACACCAATAAAGTGAATTCCTATTTTAACCTTTATTTGAACCAATGTTTAAAATCAAATTATAACTTGTAGATACAATTATAAATTAAATTATCAGTAATCAATATTCTTGAATGACAATGTTTAATTTGTATATGAACGCATATCTGACCACAAAATTCATGAAAACCCCAAGTGAATCTAATTATTATTAATATAAACTAACCTATGAAAACATATTAATTAATCACAAATATGAGCTTGTTTTCTTATGACCAAAACATATTAGAAAAACAAAAAAACAAAAAAAATCTCTATTTGGTAACCATCTTCTTCATACAATTGATTCCACCATTAATGAAAGTTGAAGCTTTCTAGCAAATAATAAAACCTTAAGGGAAGAAACTAAACTCTCATAACAAAGCTGCCGACGAGAACGGTAAGGTGAGCGGCGCTGATGGTGATGGAGGTGAGCGGGAAGGTTGGTGGTGACTGGTGAGTAAGGATTGAAGAGTGAAAATTGAATGTTGATGATGATAATGATTAATAAAATGGAAGATAGAAAATGAAGGGTAGGATAGGTCTTTATGTGTCCTAGATAGGAAGGGGCGGGTTTTTACACCCATTTACAATCAGGATATTGCTTTATAATAAGCAATAAAGAAACAAAAGTTAATCCTGGACATGAAGAGAAAATGTTACCAAAAGGCTCATTAAGCAAAAAGTAAACACCCTCTAAGTTCTGTTAGCAAATTATTGACAATGTGGTTTAGGGTGATCGCATATATAAATACTTCCAAAGACTTTTTTTCTTGCTAAAAAGCATTCACGTTGTTATGACATCACAATGCTATGTGGCAACAGGGTAGTCACATTCAAGTTGCAGGGTGTATAGTTTAAGATGATCAATGCTAACTCTTCATATATGCTTTTAATTTTCTTTTCTTTAATATGAAACATAGTTGGAGATGAGTTTTGATGCTTTATTATTTGAATATACCAAAAAATATTATTTACAGATCATTGTTTGATGAGATGACTTATACCATCTCAAACCATGATCTCCAAACTACCTAGTTCTCCATATTTTAAAAACGGATCGTTAAATACTTTCTTTAACCATATTTTGTATTTGAAGAAAATTTTACAACATTATTCAAAGTCTTCCATATATGGAGTATCACTATTCACTCTCCGAATCAAAGTGATGTAGGTAGATAGTTAGAGTAAAAGGTGTCATGGCTCAAACTATTTCGCCAGTTTAGCGCTACTTTAATATTTCTTTTTTAACATTCTCAAGTCAAAATACATTAACATCCGTCGCTATTATCGGATGAAATAAGTTAATTGAGCATGAAGTTATTAAATAACAATAATAACAATAATAATAAGTGATGTTTTATAATTTTCTAAGGGTTATTAGCACAAAAATGTATCATACTTACCGCTTTTTGTTATTGTGTGTGTCGTCCTTTACTTTTTTCAATTTTGACACCAACCTTTTGAATTCGTGCTATTGTGTGTACTAAACTTTCAAATTTTGATCATTGTGTGTATTTTTGTGACTATTTGGCCATGTAAAATGATCATTTTTACCTTTCCAAATTTGAAAAAAATAAGGGTAAAATGGTCACAAATACACACAATAGCACGAATTGAAAAAGGTTGGTGTCAAAATTGAAAAAAATAAAGGACGATACACATAATGACAAAAAGTGGCTAGTATGATACATTTTTGTGTTAATAACCCATTTTCTAATGAAGTGGTGTTTTATAAAAAAAATATAATAATAATAATAATAATACTAGTAATAATAATAAGTCAAAGTGAGATAAAAAAGTAAAAGAAATAAGGGTAGTTCATGTGTAATCAATAACCCCTTTTAAATTATTGTAATTGTAATCAGTAAATCCAAGTTCAAGATTTTGATAAGTTATTGTAATTGTAATCAGTAAGCCCAAGTTCAAGATTTTGATTTAAAGTTTGTATCTTTAATTATAATAGGAATTGATTCAGTTTTGATTCTTGTTAATTGTACAGATTTAACCAATAATTCCAAGTTCAACTTCAAGATTTTCTCCAGTTTCTTCATGTTTGAGGTATGAAATTCATTCATTTGATTATAGTTCTTGCTTCTAATATTGTTTCAAAGATATAAATTTTTATCTAAGACTTTTATGTATTCAACAAGTTCAAGCTCTATGATGTCGATTTGTGTTGGAAAGTTTCCATCTTTAATCCGGTAAACTAAAATCTTTAATCATGTAAGGTATGAATTCAAGTCTAGAATTTTAAATTCATGTTACTTCAGCTGCTAGTGCTTTTACCTCACTGTTTCAAAGAATGCATATCTTATTTTGTTTCTTAAAAGTAATCACCTTTCGGCTGTTATCTGCTTATTTAGTCATTTTAGGATGATTTCGTTTATGGGTAAAAAATAGCGGGTCATAGGCCATGTTTGAAGCGTTTAGTGTTTAGAATAAATGCTTGTTTCTGAGACTGGGTAAGCAACATTTACTAACCTTTTTATGAAGGCTGATTCAAATAGTTTAATGATGAACTTAAGGAGAGTAACTTACAACTATATGGGGTGTGATTTCATATCGTACTACAGTATCTTTTATTTAGCAATAACCTCTACGAGTGTGATTGTTTGGGTTGTTTTGTTGGCTTTTTGATGCTTCTTGCAAGCAAAAGTTTAATAAAATCACATAAACAAAGTGATACCTTGCTGTTGCTTGTTTTTAAGGCCAGTTAGGCACTTCTGAATGTAATATAATATTTTTTTTCCGAACGGCTAACGCTCAAAATATTGTTATGAACATTTTAGATGGAGCAGAAGCAAAGTTCATATAGTTGCTCAGTACGTCACCAATTGCCTCCAATATCTGCAAAATATCCATGGTTAGTTGCTCAAAATCTAGGCGCTGACGAAGATAGTTCTAGAGACCAATATTTCTACACCCTGCATGACCCGCTCACTAAATATCATTGTCAAGTCCCTGAGTTGCTTGGGAGACGTATTCGAGGATATTATCATGGCTGGGTTATACTTTCCGACCATCTACAAAATGTAACATGGTCTCTCTGGAACCCAGTCACTTCTAAGATGATCCATTTCCCCCCTTTGATTTTAAAGGATGGAGATTCAGAATCTATCCGCGAATACTGTTTGTCAGCCCCTCCGGACGATCCAAGTTCAATTCTCTTGTTAACTCGGACCAACAAACCTACATTTGTTTTTTTCCGTCTAGAGGGTAAAAGAAAAAAGTTAAGATGGCCGGATCGAGATGTCATATGCTAGCCAGCTCAAGAGAATAACCGGTGAAGATGGCGATTTCATACATAATTTAACTTGTTGTAATGGTAAAATATATGCATTGAATAGCGAAGGCGATTTTGCTTGTTTTATCATACAACTTGACATCTTGATTAAAGACAAAGAAGTTTTAATAAAATTTTTGCTCTTAGGAGCATATCCTAGTCCTTCCTGGTTGCTGTACGATGACGTGACTTATGTAATGAAAGGGTATCGTACTGAATTATTCTGCTTCCAAGTAGCTTTTTATAAGAATAGACTTGAAACAGTTTGCTTTTTTAAATTGGACATGGCTAGTGTAAAGTCCAAAGACATGGAGAGATTTAAAGGCTTGGACATGAGTTGTAAGAGCTGGCATGACATGGTAGACAGATTTGACGACATTTTAATGAGTATGGGATTGTGGGAACAATTGTTTGACCTCCAAGACGCTGTATTTTTTCTAGATCTTGGTCGTGATAACTTGGCATATTACAGACCTGGAGTTGCCTCCGAGCTGGGGGGTTATATACACATTCGTGACAAAATGGACAACATTTTGTATTCATACCATGTCAAAGAAAATGCCATCTCCCTATCTTCTATGCCTTCATTAGTGCTTCCAACAAGCAATGTGTCCGTATGGGAATGCAGGTATTCTTCTCTAAGTTGTGTTATTTATTGCATCGAGATTATGATTTCTTAAAATAATTATTATACCCTTGTCCCTCTCCGCTTTTTAAAATTACAGATATATCACACTTGCAATATAAATGTTCTCACAAGTTCAAAAATGATTATGTTACTTGCTACAATTTTATTCTAGTATTTAAAGCAATTTAGTTACTTGAGTAGTCAGAGAATGACTCAATTTTAATGGTTTAATTTAAGACTCCACCACGGTGGTGCACAGTAATTAAATGCTTAGTATTACAACAACAGTAAAAAAGATAAAACATTTCCTGATATAATGGTTCTTAGTAGTTCTCAGCTAGTAACATTTCATAAGTACTACTTTGGTTGCAGAAAACCAGCTTACTTTCTTTTTATAATGTATCTGTATTTATATGTTCTGAAGCCCTGTCTGACCAAATGAAACACACACACACACTTTGAGATCATATACATACTATCAAAATGGACAACCATACTCAATACTGCCTCACACATTAGAGTACACATGGTATTTTGTCTTTCGAAATATACAAGCAGCTTTTAGTATGTAGGATAAGATATGTTTGTAAGTTTAAAAGGAGAGAAGAATACAGGATATAATTGTCATTTTCAGATTTAGTTACATATAAATTAGTGAATTGGATAGATGTGATGTTACTTATTTTTAGAGTAAATTACACCGTTCGTCCTTGTGGTTTGCGTTGACCGCAGGGTTTAGTCCTTTGACCAAAAAAGTTGCACCATACGTCCTTAAGTGTGAAACGTCATGCACCGTTCGTCCCTCCGTCCAGTGGGGCCCACAAATTCCCACTAACGTCAGTTAACTCACTCAACCCATAAGGGTAAAATAGTAATTTAAAATCCTAAAATCTACCCTATATCCCAGTCAACCCACGCCCCCATCCTTTCTCTGCTTCCCAACATCACTTTTCTCTTTTTCATCTTCCCTAGATCACGCCTCTTCTTCTTCTTCTGGTAATCCCAAACCTTACCTTTCCCATCTAAAAACCAACCTCAACTCCTTTCTAGTGTTAATCAAATAAATTCATCACACCATCTATCAAGGTCAAATCGAAAAGCAAGAAGAAAACACCATGGTCGATCCATCCTTATCTCAGTTTCATATTCCCAGGAAGAATCACAAGACCACATAAGAATTTGATAGTAGAAAGAGAGCATTCCTGAAGTTAGTCATCTCCATCTTCTATGATCGAAAGGCACTTTTAATCCTTCCATAACCTCTCCTACTTAAAGACTATCAATGCTTCACAAGTCCACACCTTTAGGTAACTGATGTTATGAGATGGTAAAATTGTTAGTACGAATATATTGATACATTGGCTCGGGGAAATGGAAGTGTTAGGTTGTGTCGCTATAGTTGTCCTTGTGTCGAGTCGGTTTGAGCCATAAGGGCCTTAATCGACTGGGAATAAGTCGAATACACCAAGGGTACTAGGCCGAGCGTAGCCACCCCACAAGTTGGTGTCGTGACTTAGGTTGTCGTGGGTCGAGAGAAGGGCAGCCCCCCTTTGGTCTCATGGTAATCCATGGCTTGGCCACTAGGTCATGACCACAGTCACCATCTCATCACCACTAGCCTTAGTTCCACGCCACCACTTTTGATTCTGGATCGAGAAGATTAGATGTGACGGGGTTATGGACATACCACACAACCCTTAATCTACTTACCTACTTACCAAAACAAGAAAATACGGCCAAGATTAGTGACAATGGTTGTGGTGTCCAACAGCTGGGTCGAATGAAAAAAAAGAGCGTATGTGGCGTCGGAGAAGATGAGAGATGTGGTGGTGGCCTACCGGAGATGGTGGTGGCTGCCGTTTAGTGAGTAAATGAAGAGTGTGAATGAAAAATGAAAATAAATGAAGAGAATATATGTTTATATAAATCTGGGATGTAGATCTGTTGTTCAAGGTGTAGTTGGTGAGAATTGGTGAGTTTAGGGTAAAGTGACCGAAATACCCCTTTAAAAACCTCCGTTAACTGATGTTAGTGGGAATTTGTGGGCCCCACTGGACGGAGGGACGAACGGTGCATAACGTTTCACACTTAAGGACGTACGGTGCAATTTTTTTGGTCAAAGGACTAAACCCTGCAGTCAACGCAAACCACAAGGACGAACGGTGTAATTTACTCTTATTTTTATAAAAGGATATTTATTGAATCGAGCGTATGATCTCTTTAAACTATATGTTGTGTAGGTTAGAAGATGATCATGGAGGAGCTAAGTGCAGTCTTGACATTAAACAAGAAGAGAACCAGATAGTGGCAAGATCAGTTACAGACAATGAGTGGAACCTTCTCAATCTTCCGTTTGATATTCTGAAATTGATTATGGAGTATTGTGTATCTGTGGAATACCTACACTTCCGTGCTACATGCAAACGTTGTGAGGTAGCAGCACCTTTGATACAATGGAGCAACCAAACTTCATTAACGAGATTGCAGACTTATTCATTACTCTCACCCTGGTTGATGGTGGTAGACAAAAATCAGGGAATTATCACATTCACTGATCCGATGTTGGGTGACAACTACTTCATGAAAAATCTCCATGTATCGCTTGCTTATCAGATGTTCTTTTGTTCCAGGTTTGGTTGGTTGTTGTTTTTCAGCTCTGACTTTAAATGTTTAGTATTCTTTAATCCCTTCACAAGTGATCTCCGCAAGCTTCCAGAAGCAAGTTACAGTTTTTATACTGCGTGTTTCTCAGCACCACCTACTTCACCAGATTGTATGGTTGTCGGATTTTCACTAGGCAATGAATGCCTTGTTTTGATCCACTATATAGCTCGTGAATCATCCTGGCGAACAGTTCGTGTTGGTGCTGAGCCAGAATCTGTTAGTTTTCCTACATTTTCCGGACAAGATATCTATGTGTTGGGCGGCGATGGTAAACTTATTGGAGTAAAAGAATTGGGTGAAGAAAATGACTCCTCGACGTTTGTTGAATCGACAGCCCCAGTAAGTTGTTGCACATCTCCTGCACGATATTATTTAATGAAATGCGATCAAGATCTTTTAAGAGTCATAGTGGGCAAGTTTGGAGAAAGTGTTGAAGTATTCAAGTGGGATGTTTCTAAGGAGGAATGGGAGAAAATAGATAGTTTAGGAAATCACATTATTTATATTTGTGATACGACATGTCTATGCATTGAAGCAAAAACACGAGAAACGGAGAATAAGATTTGCTTTCCAATACTGCAGTCCAAGAACAGGAAGATGGTGTTCTATTCACTTGAAACATGCACCTATCAGATGTACAATGGCGAAAACATCCAACAAAAGGATTTTCTTGGAACTACATATCATTTGTCCCCTCATGCGTGGATTGAACCAAGCTGGGCGTAACTGCTGTTATGTTGGGGCATGTTGGCCGTGTTTTATGTATTTACATTCCGTTTGACTTGTTCACTGAATATTCATGTGTTGGGTTTTATTGTTCATGTCCTAAATGTACTGTTTTAGTTATTAATGATTGTAGTTTTGACTTGATTTTATTTTAACCAAGTCTATACCTTCATACTTATGTATCCTAATACTTGATTAGCATATGTTTGAAGCAATGTTTTGAAACCCGGGTCGACCCGGCCGGGTTAGCCGGTCGGACCAGTTCCCGAAAAAAACGGGTCAAAAAACCTGGGTTTTTAAAACCGGGTTAACCGGTTAGACCCGCCGGGTTTTGAGTGACCCGGATCAACTTGGTTCTCGAAACCCGACCGGGTTTGATTTTTTCAAAATTTTTTAATAAAAACCGGGTTGACCCGGGTTAACCTAGCGGTCGAACCGGTTGACCCGGTTATTTTTTATTTTTAAATGAATAACTGGGTTGACCCGGCTGTCGAACGGTCGAACCGGTTGAACCGGTCGACCCAGTGACCGGTGACTCGACCGGGTCGATTATAAACCCGGTTTTCAAAACATTGGTTTGAAGCCGTTTAGTATAGCTAATTGAGTCATTGAGTTATACTAATTTTATAGATTTGTGAAGGAACAGTTATTAAGCCAGAAATGTTTTTGTGGAACTCCCCAATAATAGGAAAGACGAAACAATGGTTTCCACTCATTAAACTATAGATGCTATAAACAAGACGAATTAAATAAGTTTCGGTATATTTACTTTTTTTTTTCACTAAGTTCGCGTCTCAAGGTCTTAAACTATAGATATCGAATTATGTATCTTGTTTTTTAGCTAATATATTTTTTCACCGTTGCAGCCAGGAAAAAAAAGAAAAAAGAAAAGAAAAAAAAACTATAGATATCGAATTATGACATTAATTTATGTTAACATGCTTCTTATTTTCATCACCCTGAGATATTCATTTTAGACAATTTTTGGTAACTATTTAGCATTTGTAGCATTTTTGTTACTGCTGTAGTAAATTAATTAGTATTGCAGTGCACGATAAACCCTCATTGGTACTCTTGCGAAACTGCCAATTCATAAGCCATAATGTATCTTCACCAAGCTCTCTTCTTTCCCTCTCCTTTAAACGCATGTCCCTTTACTCATCAAAACCATACATACGCCAATACGCGTTAATTATATTTTTTAATAAGGGAGCATTTTAATTAATAATAACATTTATTATGGGTGTTGTATAGATGTATACGTGCATTAAATAATTGTAAACTTGTAATGCTTAGATGTCACTTTGGAGAATTTAAAAAATATAAAAAGAGGTAGTTTAGATTAGATGATATAATGCATATATATGCATTTTCAAAGTAGACGTCGTCATATTAGGAGAAGGTATCTTAGAAAAGGGTTGATAAATAAAACAATAGAAATGATACATGGACTTAAACTTAGGCATAAACTTAGATTTAAAACTAAGTGTCAGCATCATGATGGTTGCAGACAGGGATTCACTTTTTTTACAACCCATAAAGTATTATGCCAATGATTTTATGTCTAAGTTTAGGTCCATGTATCATTTCTCATAAAACAAAAGGCAAAATCTAACACGGTTGTAGTTTTGGGTGGATTAAAATGGTTGATAGTATGTTGTGATTATGTACCCGAGGGCCACCCATCAATTTATAAAAGGGGCAATTGCATATATACCCACTAAAACTTGCATATTTGCATATATAAAAACATGCTTAACTTGCATTGTACATTATGCATTGAAAACTTGAATTTTTGGGAAATCTGCAAGTTTTTAAGTTTTAGTGGGTATATATGCAATTCTCCTTTTATAAAAAGTAACTTATGGGTCATCTATTTATGTGTTTGTTTTCATTTATACCAATTTCGTATAATTTTTCGCGAAAATCTTTGAAACAACAGGAATAAAGCTAAATAAAATATATTAAAATAGCACAAATAAGTATTAAAATGTAAAGTATCAGTTTTATCCACTATTTAATTGCAACCTTATTTAGTCAAAAATGATTTATAATAATTCAACTAATGTTTTACGTTTCGGTTTTCAATTTTATTGTTTTGATATGTTAAAGTTAGCTTTATTCTTGAAATTATATAATTTTTGGCAATAATTCGAACAAGATTTGTATAAACGAAAACATACACATATTTAGGTGGCCTATAAGTTACTTTAAATAAATGAGTGGCATAAAACTAAAAAGTTTAATAGTTGAGCGGCCTCCAGATACATAATCCATTTTTTGTTCTTATTTGAACCGCAAAACAAATCGAATAAATTAGGGCAGAACATCGGGCCTCTCCCGCCCCGTCCCGACCCGAATCCCGACTAGCCCGATTCCCGATTAGCCGGAGAACGTAAACCGAATCCCGAACCGAAAGTAGTCGGTCGGTATCGGGCGGTAGTCGGTCGGAATTGGTATGTCGGGTTCCGGTCACCTTCGCTTGTCTTTTCTCGGTTTCTTGCCCGTCCCGTCCCGACCCGAGTCCCGAGAACACAGAAAAGTAGAACCGACTCCCGACCCGAGTAGCAGTCGGTCGGAATCGGGCGGGGTCGGTTTCCGGCGGTAGTCGGTCGGTTGCCGGTTTTCGGTCGGAAATGCTCACCCTTAGAATAAATAACAAAAAAGCAAGACGCTAGAAATACATAGGATTTCTTAACCAATCAATCCGACTACTAATCTTACCACCTCTAAATTAAGACAAGAAAAAGAAAATAAACGAATGCTATCGAAAATGTCACTTTTCCTCATAGAACGAGAGCTAATGATGACACTGTTTCGATATCGCCAAATCACCCATAAGGAGGACATAATAATAATAAGAGCACGCTGCCTCTTTCAAAAAGGCAGACCACAAGCTCAACCAATCTCGCCGGTCATCGTTAGAACCAAATTGAGGCATAGAAATGTCACACCACACACAAATGACACACCATATACTTTGAGCACTAACACAATCAAAAAAGATATGATGATTTGACTCCACACTTCCATGACAGGACAGACATGAAATCTCCTGAATTTCTAAACCTATGGAAGATATATTTACCCAGTGAGAAAGCCTATCCAAGATCAAATGCCAAAGGAATATGTTAACTTTTTGTGGTAACATTTTTTTCCCCATGTCGTTGAAGGAACCAAAGATGGCAGAAGACGAGCATCTATAAAACGACGAATGGCTCCAACAGAAAACATACCATCATCAGCTAATGACCAAACGCATGTATCTTACTCGGAACTCACCTCCATGTTTCCAATCTTAACTGTTAACGTATTATGTGAAGACATGTTACGAGCTCCTAGCTCCGATCTAGACCAATTCCAACGCCATTCTCCATTAGAAATACGATCTATAATCAAACAATCCTTGTTTCTCACCAAACAACAAACAATCCTTGTTTCTCACCAAACAAAATAACCTGTTGTACCGAAGATACAGGGGATAATCCCCGAGCCACATGTCTTTCCATAATCGAATTAAAGTGTCGCATCCCACTTGAAACCATAAGGAACCAATCGGGAGGATCCCACTCGAATGCATCTGATTAGTAGACCCATAAAGCATTTCAAACTGCCCATGTAAAGCCTTAAATAAACGAACCCATAAAGAATTTGGATTAGAAGCCAGCCCCCATCACCATTTTTGAAGTAACGAGAGGTTATAGGATTTCAAACTACCTGTAACATATTGGATTTCATAAACACATAACAAACAATAATATGGTCGAATTATTTAGAGGTTTTAGAGAGAGAAAATGGGAGCCTTTCTAGAGAGAGAAAGTGAAAGAAAACATAGAAGGTTAGATTAAGATGAATGAAAGGTCCAACCCTCTACCTTGGGAGGTAGAGGGTATATATAGTTACAAACATAACGACCTCCTATCGGCCTGTGGATCAGGTATACAGTGGGTAAAGACCCGTCCTTCCTCCACGGTGTTGCTCTAAACTAAATAGCTAACTAAATAACTAGTAAATAACGTAATTAAAGATATGTCTACGAGCTAACTTATGCTAGATAATATTAGGGGTGACCGACTCTTCACTATGGAATTTTCTAATTCCTAACAATCTCCCCCTAAGGGAGGTCACCCCATATTTTACATTTTGAATCCTAGCATTCTATTCTTGACTTTGTTCTTGAGCTCGTAGACTTCAATTCTTCAATTCCGCAATCTTTGTGCTTTTGTAGTGCAACTTCAAAGTCCGAGTTGATCTGTACTTTCAGTGGAGGTCTTTGAACTGATCCACATCTTGATGATCTTCGAGCTTTCTTTGAGATCATCAACCACAGTAAATCTCTGGATCACCCTTTATTGTGTTGCCATCATGTGAAGTTGTGACTTTTGGACCGACATGCTCACACTTTTGAATCATGACATCTTTCCATCAGAGTAGCGGAAGCCTTACTGGTTCATGATATTTGTAGCAGCGAAGCATAAGCATAGTATAAAAATATCAGAACCAGGTTATGTAGATATGCACCAGTCATGATTTCTTCAATTAAGTGTGGTTGCTGTGAACATGCGGCTTTGGATTGACTCCTCAATTCTGATCAGCTGCAATCGTCGGGGTGTACCTGCATACGACAGTTAGCAATAAAGCGCACGAAAGTGTCTTTGATCACTTTCGTTGAATTGAGGTACACGGCCCACGGTTCCCCGTTGATCAGTATAAATACTGCCTGTGATCAGGTAGGATTCCTAAGAATCTCCTTGACAGGGTTTCGCAGCTGTTCTAGCTGTTCTCAAACCGGAACGTCTCAAAGAAGACAACACGGAGTGAGTGAACCAGCGAATTGAGATTCACTGATTGATGAAAAATGATTTGAAAAACAATCGCGTATTGCTTGAAGAAAGAGTTTTGCAATACGACGAAGGTTTTATGAGAAAGATCAATTTTCAATCAAAATACTTTTTGTATTAGAGAATGAGTACCCATTCGACGTGCTAGCGAAAAGAAGAGATTCGCACATCGAACGGTTTTTCTAAAAGTATTTTTCAATCAGAGATACTTTTTGAATTTGAAAATGAATACACATTCGATGTGCTAGAGAAAAGAAGATTTGCACACCGAACGGTTTTTCCAAAAGTATTTGTCAATTCCATTCCTGGACCAAGGTTGATTCAAGAATGAATCTCCCCATCGTTTCTATCCAGTTGTCACAAGCTTGATCTTACGAGAAGATCTCACATGTCACCCACCAAGAGCTTGTTTTGATGTTGGCTCTAGAAGGATTTCCATCTTCATCGTGAATATTTTCATATCACTCGGATGTTCTGGCAATACCACAAGGATAATGCGTAGGACTCTTAATATATACTTACTTTCCACATTGTGTGAAAAGCAAGTCTTCAAGAATTTAGTGTCCTAACGAGATATTGTGGATGATCTCTTGGCTCTAGACTCAATAGTGCACATTTGGTTCCTGTGTCGGAGACTAGGGAGAGGGTCTCCTTCTTCAATATCAACAACATCATACAATTTAAGCACTTCTGAAATCACTGGGTCAGTAGAGTAAGACATGATGTAGTAGTATGCACGGGATTTTACAAGTCTATAATTCAAACCGAGAAATAGAATCTTTCGCGGGATTTTACTAAAATCAAGACCAAACCGTTAAGCAATGACCAATGGAATGTGTTAAGATGACTGATGGATCTATACAATGAAAGACGATTGTGTGATAGGGCTTTAGATTGTTCGTAGGAAAAGCTGAAATGTTGATTGTTGAGATTTGGATTGGTTGATGCACGTTTTTACGGAGAATTTTTTTGGGTCTAAAAACTTAAAACCACAATAACTTCCTTTCGGAGGGGATTTGGGCCTCGAAAAATTCGTTTCACGACATCGTTGTGAAACCTCACAATATTCAGCCTGTTCCGGTCGTTTTGACAGGTATTTCGTCCAAAACGGAGTTACGGATCAAAAGTTATGGCCGTTTGAAGTTTTGACGTAAAAAGTCAACTTTGGTCAAACCTCTTCTTCGTAAAAATCAACCAAGTCGCTATAACACTTGAACCAAGTCGCTAAGCACCTAATTCGCCACCACGCTAAGTCGCTAGAGTTCCAAGTCGCTAGCCAGATGTAAGTCGCTAAGTGGTAACTCGCTAACACTTAAGTCGCTAGCAAAATTTCAGCAGCAATTCGCTACTCAAGTCGCTAACAATGCAAGTCGCTAAAGAGCAACTCGCTACAGACTAAGTCGCTACCACCAAGTCGCTACCCGTAGTGGAGAGTCCACTACTTGTACTTTAACTCGCTAGGTCTAACTCGCTAGGTTTAAAGCTGTAACTCGCTACAATTTTGTGAAGCAAGTCGCTAGGAAGAATATACTCCGTGAGCTAAGTCGCTAACTTGAAAAACCATATAAACATCACTTTTTAATCCAAAAACAACCCAACCAAGATGATTCACGCTTACCAAATGAAAACCTAAACACTTGTGATGATTCTAAACATAAAAGTACCAACAAAATTCAAACTTTAACACAAGAAATCAACCAAATGATGCAAAAACCACAAAACTTTTTCAAACTCAAAAACCACCTAAAAACCACTATAAATCCAAAGATGTGCAAGATATGATCTAACCATGGCTCTTGATACCAATTGTAACATATTGGATTTCATAAACACATAACAAACAATAATATGGTCGAATTATTTAGAGGTTTTAGAGAGAGAAAATGGGAGCCTTTCTAGAGAGAGAAAGTGAAAGAAAACATAGAAGGTTAGATTAAGATGAATGAAAGGTCCAACCCTCTACCTTGGGAGGTAGAGGGTATATATAGTTACAAACATAACGACCTCCTATCGGCCTGTGGATCAGGTATACAGTGGGTAAAGACCCGTCCTTCCTCCACGGTGTTGCTCTAAACTAAATAGCTAACTAAATAACTAGTAAATAACGTAATTAAAGATATGTCTACGAGCTAACTTATGCTAGATAATATTAGGGGTGACCGACTCTTCACTATGGAATTTTCTAATTCCTAACACTACCAATACCTAAACCGCCTTTATCAAATGAAGCCAAAACATTTGGCCACTTAACCCAAGCATGCTTTTTCTTTTCTTGAGAGCCCCCCCCCCCCCCCCCCCCCTCCCAAAAAAATGATGCACGAAGAATCTCCAAGCTCTTCAAAACGGTTTCAGGCACTTTGAAGATAGATAATAATAAATCTCGATACTTCCTAACACCGATTTTATTAAGCCTGTCATGAAACCGATCCATTAACTTCTTCCAATTTGCTGTAAGATTCATATTAGAAACTATAGGTAACCCGAGATAATAAAACGAGAAAGAGCCTCCTGCACATCCTGTAATACTTGACATAACATTCACCTCTTCTGATGACATGCCAACACCATAAACATTAGATTTATGGATGTTTATTTTGAGACCCGACACCAAGTAGAAAACCTGAAGGACACGAATAACATCATCCATATCTTGAGAACTCCATTCCGTGGCAATGACAACATCATCAACATAGAATAAATGATACAGAGGCGCGACAAAAGCATCAAATTCAATTCCTTGAATCAAACCAAAATTAACCTCATCGGACAAGGAAATATGCAACCCTTCCATCACAAATAGAAACAAGAACAGCGAAAGCATGTCACCTTGTCTCAAACCGCGTTTAAGAGAAAGATCAGAAGTAGGACTACCATTAATTAAAATGGATGTCCCAGCTGACTATAAACATGCTTTAATCCAACCTCGCTACTTCAATCCAAAACCAAGGTTGTTTAACATGAAATCCAAGTATTTCCAACTTACCGAGTCATATGCCTTTTTTAAAATCTACTTCAAAAATCAAAAACTTCTTGTGTCGCTTTTTGTACCAATCAATCACCTCACTAAGCATAAGCGGACCGTCTACTACACGATATGGTACACTGCTCTTTAGTATGTAGGAATATTCTAGGTTGTTAGGGTTATTATAAATGTAAAACCCGACATTCCGTTTGGCACATCAGTCATTTTTTGTTATTTTATCTTGGTTTATGTAACACCCCCAAAAATGGAACGCGACGGAAGATAATGTCACTAGGGTGCTACTTCTCAGTACAAAGATCAAGTTATAGAGAATGACCTCTATATGAGATGTTTTGAAAAGTTACTATTCGATAAATGATTCATAGTTGGTCCCAAAATGTTAAGTTACATAAACTTTTTCAAAAGGTTATCGAATGGTAAAATGATGTCTCAAAGTCTTCAAATGCCACGTGACTCAAATGCTCCAAATGCAAGCTATCGTCTTACAGACCTGAAAATACATGCTAAAAGTGTCAACACAAGGTTGGTGAGTTCATAGGTTTAATGTAAATAAGATGAAAGTAAAACCCCATGATAAGTATATGTCAACCTAATCCTGTCACAAACCCCGCCCGTACAAGTCTTGTAACATCTTAGGTCCACATATAACTTCACGATAATGAATACAAAAGTTGAAGTGTAAAGATCAAGTATGGACCACAAGTTTAAATATTTGTTTGACTGTTACACTCGGTCAGGAATATGTATGGGTTAACCGATACATTTGGTTGTAAAGGATTGACTAGTATATTCGGTCATATATGTACATAGCAGTTGAGCCAACGCATTCGGTATTTTAAGTACTTGTGTCTGAATGTAAAAGTAAACAATGTATTATCACCCTAAAGTAATTTCAGAATGAGTAGTAGATCATGTAATAGTGAATGAGCAAGTAATTTCACATATACGTTTCATGCATTTGTACCATGAGTCAAAAATCCAGTATGTAATGAGAAAGTAAGTAATGCATTCGAGAAATCGAACAAGTATTGTGGTAAGGCCTAAAATGTTTCCCTGTAAATGAGTCACGAATGAGAGTAAATTGAATAAACAGTTTGAGTAAAACGAAAGAGTAAAGTGCACATGTATTCTCACCCCCAAAATAGTTAAAAACAAGAAAAGTAGGGGCTATGAACTCACCTCAGTATGTAGTAATGCAAGTAACACAAACGGTGTCAAGTAGTAAGGCACAACAATATCAAGAGGTATAGCAAAACGGTACGGAATCGGCACAGCCTAATAAGTTTATAGCTTGTCTCGAAATATGTTACGCCCCCAAAACCAGAAATTTAAAACTTTTTGAAATGACATGAATTAAATTGAATTTCAAGCCATTTTGACTAATTAACCTTAAATATGAATTACGAAGGAAAGAAGACCCGAGAAGTTTCCTTTTTAGTTTGATTTGTAAGAATGGACTCAATAATTCATCCTGACGGGCAGACGCCGTCACTCACATTTTGTGACACCGTCCGCCCTTAAAGGAATGTCAGATCAAGAAAACCAACATTAAGCCTGACGGCTCAGAGGATTTATAACCCGACGGCGTCAGCTCGAAATGTGACGCCGTCACCCTTTGACTGGAACGCCTTCCGAAACAGAAAACAACCAGACGACTCAGAACAATTAAAACCAGACGAGGTCACCCAATTGGTGACGCCGTCTGGAGCCCATACCTGCACAAATGGTGCATATTTCCGCACTTGGACCAACTTTTCAACACTCCATTCCAAGAATACTATCATGACCACAACAAATCTCCACAACACTTATAAGAGCTATTACCATTTAACGTTTTGACACTTGACATTCATAACAAGGTAAATGGCATTGCGCCAAACATCACTTTACTAATAATTGACCCATGATCTATAAAGGTTTGACACCATTGATTTGAACCTATTAGACAACATAAAAACGTAATTACAACCAATAGTGAAGGAAAGACCATATGACCCGAAAGATATACCAAAACGTAACTTGACTCTTCGGGGCTTGCAACTTCAACACCTTGGTTCCAAAAGACTAGTACAACTAGGAGCTCAAGCATGGTCCATTCTACACTTGTTTCTTACCCTTATCCTACTTGCTAGGACTTACAAAACATCATCAACTATAACGTAAGCGAAATGCTTAGTAAGTAAACGGGTTAAGTCCAAGTAAAGCTTTAACATCAAGAAGGGATTCATGGAGCATCTATAACATAGGTACATACCTTTAATTTGGTATTTACACTACTTGACAATATAAAAGCTATGGATCCAAGCTACTATTACAAGCTCTAACAAGCTATAACAACAATCAATAATTCATATTTTAATATAATACAACAATAACCCATTATACTTACCTCCAATTTGCTCAATAGGTTTCTACCAAGTAAAGTCACCACTTCCTTAAGCTTCCTAAACAATAATTAATCTTAATTAGAGACTATAACTAGTAATTTCAAGGAATTGGACATCTTCTATTACCACTTTAAACTTCTAAATTCAAAACCCTTATCATAAGGATTGGGGAAAAATGCTTATTTGGTTAGAGATATGAAATTAAGGGTCTCCTAATCTTGATAATCACCACAATAGGCCCAAATTAGGCTCAATTGAATGTTCTTGATATCTTCTTCTTTTTCCTCCTAAAACCCTTTCTTCACCTCTAGGTTTCTTCAAATTTTCTGGATATCTCTTCTAAATATCATTTTCTTCTTCTTATTTAAATCACTTAGTCCTAATGGCAATATTAGTCTCCTTATTCCAAGATTCTTATACATTGACCACAAAAGTTCCTCATTTACTTACCTAGATGAAACCTTTAAATAATTTTAGACACCAAAATAACATAAAGGACCAATACTAACATTTAATAATACCTTGTCGGGATACGGGTGTAACAATTCACCTCCCCTAAAATTTGATTTCGTCCCGAAATCTATGCTTGAAAAAGTTGAGGATACTTGTTTTTCATTCTTTCTTCCGGTTCCCATCTAATAGTTGTACCTTTCCGATGCATCCATTGTACTTTAACCAATGGAATCTTTTTCTTAGTTGCCTTGTCTTTCTCCCAAGTATTGCCTCCGGTTCTTCTTGCGATGTTAGTTTCGGATCTACTTCTACATCATCCAACGTAATTACACTAGCTTCATCCGCTAAACATTTCCTTAGGTAAGATACATGGAAGGTATTGTGAATTCCTTTCATCTCGTCGGGGAGATCCAATACATAAGCTACTTCTCCAATACGTTCTATAATCTTGAAGGGTCCAATGAATCTTGGTCCTAACTTTCCTTTATGCTTGAACCTAAGAACACCCTTCCATGGGGAAACCTTAAGCATGACATAGTCTCCTACTTCAAATTCAATTGGTCTTCTTCGATTATCGACATAACTTTTCCATCTATCTTGGGCCGCTTTAAGTCTTTCTCTAATCGTCTCGATTTTCTCGATTGTTGCTAGTATTACATCCGTACTAGATAACTCTCTTTTCCCTACTTCATCCCAACATACCGGAGTTCTACATTTTCTACCATAAAGCATCTCATAAGGTGGCATTTCAATGCTAGCGTGGTAATTATTATTATAGGCAAATTCGACTAAAGGTAGATGATCATCCCAATTTCCCCCAAAGTCAATTACACAAGCCCTTAACATGTGTTCTAATGTTTGAATTGTTCTCTCACTTTGCCCATTGTTTTGCGGGTGAAAAGCCGTACTCATATGTAATCTTGTACCTAGTTCTCCTTGAAAACTTCGCCAAAATGCCGAAGTAAATCTCCCATCTCTATCGGAGATTATAGAAATGGGTACCCCATGGTGTGCAACTATTTCCTTAACATATATCTTTGCTAACTTGTGAACGGGCATATTTTCTCTTATAGGAATGAAATGCGCGCTCTTCGTTAAACGGTCTACTATTACCCAAATCGCGTCGTGCTTTTTGGTCGTTCACGGTAACTTTGTAACGAAGTCCATTGTAATCTTTTCCCATTTCCAAACCGGTACTTCCAGCGGTTGTACTTTACCAAACGGTTTTTGGTGCTCGGCTTTAACCTTCAAACAAGCTAGACATTTTTCAACATATTTTGCACAATCTCTTTTTATACCCGGCCACCAATAATCTTTCCTCAAGTCATGATACATCTTGTTAGCCCCCGGGTGAATAGAATATTTTGACTTATGTGCTTCATCTAAGAGTAACATCTTAACATCACTACATAAAGGTATATAGATTCTTCCATACCGCGTTTTAAGTCCGCGACTGTCTTCTTCAAAATGAAGAACATGGGAAGTGATACGCTCTCCTTCCCAATTTTCTTCCTTCAAAGCTTCCTTTTGGGCTAACTTATCCTTGTCGAAAAAGTCGGTTGTAATAATCATTTGCAAGGAATGGATTTTAGTAACTTCACCTTGGTCCTTACGACTTAATGCATCGGCTACGACATTTGCTTTAGTTAAGAAAGTATTGACGATAACTCATGTCGAGAAAATAATGACAAGAAGGAAGTCAAGAAAGTAACGACAAATAAATATGTCAAGAAAGTAATTCAATTGTTAAGTTTCGATATTTACCCATGATCCAAACTAGTTTGTATAAAACATAAATTTTTTATAAAGTTAAGTTTGAATTTATAATTCAAACAATAAACGTTTTACAATTAAATTTGTACATTTCGTCACTTGACGAGTTTATGATAAAAGATTATTTAAAAATAACTTATAAGTGTAGAAAGTTTACAAAATTTTGACATGACCCGTTCGTTTATAGAATGTTCCCAATTCAGAAGACTTTGTTACAAATCACTTTTCCCAAATCATTTTAATAAAAAACAACATAATAATTCAAGTGTATTTATTGATTATTGTCCAATAAACATTATTTTCATATTGTAAGTTCGTTACGAATCTTAACATATTAAATTCGTCATGAGTCTAATATATTATATCCATTACGAGTTCAATAAGTCCAAAATATCCAATGTCTAAATGATGTAAATACAAGTGCAATAATTGTCAAATTCCATGTGATATAAATCCAATATATAAGTCCAAGTGTTGCAAGTCTCAATCCAATGTATATAGTCCGTTAAGTATATGTATAGTCCGTTACTAAGTATCAATGCCAATGTATCTCCGAAACGTACCGATGAACACGGATGTTAAAACAAATAAGTCACGTTAGTCCAATATTCTGCAAAATGTTCACACATGATAAAATAACTTAACAAATATAAAACGAAACTCCTTTTATACTTAGTGGGCTCGACCCATTATTAAATCAAACACTCCCTTTTTATTTGTATTATGGGATCGTTAATTCCCTACGTACACAAACACATTCACAAACACATTCCCATACTCAAATTAACACAATACAAACACATTCACACAAACACAAGCTCACCCTAATCGGGTTTAATAATAACCGGACATACACAATCAAAATGCGCATATACAACATAAAATAAGCAAATCCAACCAAACCTGAGGTCCGACCTGACCCGACCCGAATGGGCTATACCTGATTCGTTATAAAAAATAAACCAAACAAATCCCCCATAAACAATTTATCACACAAAAATATTAAAATTAATTTAATCCGGTTTATCCGCGAAAACTCTACAAATCATTTATCAAACGGTTTAAATAGAATAATTAAATAGAGAGAGAGAGAGAGAGAGAGAGAGAGAGAGAGAGAGAGAGAGAGAGAGAGAGAGAGAGAGAGAGAGAGAGAGAGAGAGAGAGAGCCTTTTCACTCTAGACCCGATTTACACGAACCCTCATTGGCTTGATGATGATGGCGGAGTAGGATGGTGGTGAACAGAGCACTAACACACACTTTTAGACAAATCATAGTATACCGTATGTTTTTTTGCTTGTTAATTATAACTCTAGACTCTAGTCGTTTGCTAAATGAGCTTCATTGTCACATTACTTGTGGTTAAAATACTCAAAATCTCAAAGGAAAAGGAGACATGAGACTATTAAACACAAAAGTGGCAACAGCATGCTCGCTAAAGCGCCAGTCCTCCATTTTTTTTAATTTTTTATTTTATTTTTTTCTTTTTTGTTAAAGGGTTACCCGGTAAAATATATTACTCACAAAAAATGTTTCAAGTATAATGGAATATGATTGAATGCCATATTAACCTCAAACCTTGGTTTGAACTACCAAAAACCAATGTGACATGCCGCATATAAAGAAAATAACCACACACAAAAAGGAAAAAGAAAAAAATAATGAGCTTAAAAATTATAAACCCAAATTAAACAAATAGGACATGTAGCTAGGTTACATGTAATGTTTTGGTAAGTTTTTCCAACCAAAAACTTTATCCATTATTAATTTGTGATCCTTAGTTGTAACATTTTTTTGTAGTTTCTAATAACATATTGCTATATACTTTATTCAGTTATTCACCATCAAACTACCTATATATATAACAAGGTATGTTAACCAAATTTATCTAGTCTAAGCTTCACATCTAGCATGCCCCCAACATAACAATAGTTACGCCCAGCTTGGTTCAATCCACGCATGTGGGGATAAATGATATGTAGTTCCAATAAAATCCTTTTGTTGGAGTTTTCGCCATTGTATGTCTTATAGGTGCATGTGTCAAGTGAATAGAACACTATCTTCCTGTTCTTCGACTTAAGTATTGGAAAGCAAATCTTATTCTCCATCTCTCGTGTTTTGGCTTCAATGCATAGACATGTCACATCACAGATATAAATAATGTGATTTCCTAAACTATCTATTTTCTCCCAGTCCTCTTTAGAAACATCCCACTTGAATACTTCAACACGTTCTCCAAACTTGCTCACTATGACTCTTAAGAGATCTTGATCGCATTTCATTAAATAATATCGTGCGGGAGATGTGCAACAACTTACTGGGGCTGTCGATTCAACAAACGTCGAGGAGTCATTTTCTTCACCCAATTCTTTTACTCCAATAAGTGTACCATCGCCGCCCAACACATAGATATCTTGTCCGGAAAATGTAGGAAAACGAACAGATTCTGGCTCAGCACCAACACGAACTGTTCGCCAGGATGATTCACGAGCTATATAGTGGATCGAAACAAGGCATTCATCGTCTATTGAAAATCCAGCCACCATACAATCAGGGGAAGTAGGCGGTGCTGAGAAACATGCAGCATAAAAACTATGACTTGCTTCTGGAAGCTTGCGGAGATCACTAGTGAAGGGGTTGAAGAGTACTAAACATTTAAAGTCAGAGCTGAAAAACAGCAACCAACCAAACCTGGAACAAAAGAACATTTGATAAGCAAGTGATACATGTTGATTTTTCATGAAGTAGCTGTCACCCAGCATCGGATCAGTGAAAGTGATAATTCCCTGATTTTCATCTACCACCATTAACCATGGTGAAACTAATGAATAAGTCTGCAATCTCATTCATGAAGTTTTGTTACTCCATTGTATCAAAGGTGCTGCTACCTCACACCGTTTGCATGTAGCACGGAAGTTCAGGTATTCCACACATAAACAATGCTCCATAATTGTCTCCAGAATATCAAACGGAAGATTGAGAAGGTTCCATTCATCAAGTCCAGTCTCATTGTCTGTAACTGCTCTTACCACTATCTGGTTCTCTTCTTGATTACACTTAGCTCCGTCATGATCATCTTCTAACCTACACAACACATGGTTTCAAGAAATCATACTCTTGATACAATACACTTATGTACGGATATCTCAAAATGACAATTGTACCCTTAATGTTCTCTCCTTTAAAAATTACAAACATATTTACATACTTACGAGTTGCTACTATATTTACAAATACCATCTGTGTGTTTCATTTGGTCACAAAAACACACTTATTCAAAACATACTAGCAGGGTACCCGCGCAATGCGGCGGTGGGTACCCTGTGACTAAATTTTGTGGCGAGCATATGTTTTTCATTTAGGCTGGTTCCACTAAGGGGACTCAATCCCCCTCATTTTCCCTGCCACGTCAGCTTTCTCTCTCTAGCGACCTTCAAGCGATCGGGTGCCCCAGTAAAGACGACCTTAATAAAATTAATTAAAAAGGGTGAGTGTTGTTTTTATGTGTGTGTTTGTTTCAATCTTACATATGATCGAGTTAAACAAAAAAGCTTGTGATCGAGTAGTCCCACAGCAAGGATGATCGATTCATCAATCGATCGAGCCATGGGTCGATCGACTTATTGGGGCAGCCTTATAAGTTTTTTTTAACAATAACTTCACACAAAACCTCAAAAACCGTGGTGGTCGCCTCGTGGTGGACCGGTGGTGGTGGTCGTATGGTGTGCATGGTGGTCTGCTCATGGTGGCAATCGGATGGTGGCTAGATGTGTGGTGTATAGATGACTCTTCAAATAGGTTGTACAAGTTTATGGGATGTATTAATTTAAAAGGTTGTTATAAGTTTACGAATTTAATACACTTAATTTTCTAGATGTAACATCTATTTGTAGTATGAAACAAGCTATTGAAATTTCCGCAATTAGCAAGTGTGTTGGCTGAATTTTTAAGCCTTTCTATTTAGGGAATGACCTAAATGCTTTATATATTAGTATAGATTTATAAAACAATATTTTGTTAAATAAAGGTGTTAACCTATAACTGATATATTATAAAAAGGAAGTGAGTACTCATGATGTTACTAGCTGAGAACCATCATATCAAGAAATGTTGTGATTATATTAAAATTGAGTCATTTTCTGACTACTGAAGTCACTATATTTCGTTAAATAATCATTTTCGAACTTGTGAGAAAGATTAGTGTACGTGGAGGGTGTGGTCGAAGGTTTTCTTCGCCACATCATAAAAACACTTACTTTATTTTTTCCTATCAACTTTCCTTCAACACAACAACCAATAAAACTCCCTCATTAATTTTTATTTTTTACTTTTTTATCATTTAAAATACCCCTAAAACACACATACCTCACACAACAACCAATAAAATAAACTCTCTTAAAAATCACTTTTTCTCTCCTTAGTCTATCGGGACTTGAGTCCCGCTTGAGAAATGCTTTTGGTTTTGCCGCTAAAAGAGGTGTTGTGTCCACGCAAGAAAGGAACTAAAAAGAGATTCTTTTACCCTTTCCTGAAGAAAGGAATGCTAGAACCACAAAAATTCTACACAAAACAATCCACCCAATGACATGTCATATAATTTGTGGTATACTCTATCTTCTTGTAAGATTCTCTCTCTTGTATATATCCAATAATATACGTGACATGTCATTGTGTGAATATTTTTATGTAAAATTTTTGTGATTCTAACATTTCTATCCCGAAGCCCACACCTTGCATCTTTAGTCTCTCAAGACTTGGACTAAAAAGAGGTGCTTTTGGTTTTGGATCCACTGAGAGGAATTAAACCTTCTCAATTGAGAAAGTTTTTCAAAAACGATTAATATTTAACTTTGATTCAGATTTTTAAGTGTAGAACTCATTATAATGTGAATCTAATCCAATATGTATAAAACAAATTGAATCAAAGTTAAAAATTTCACGATTTTACGATATAAGTACCATTGTGAATCATCTGTACATATATAATGAATCATTACCATAACTCAATTTTTACAAAAATTTGTGAATCAAATTTGTGATTTATACATTCGATTCACTATTAATTGATGTATGCTTGTGAATCAAATCAAAAAATATGAATCAATAGCTTAAACGAATATGTTTCTTAATTTTAATCTTCTCAATGTAACCAAAGCCTATACATACATACATAGTACGTACGTGTGTGTGTGTATAGGGTAAAGTTAAAATAAAAAGACAAATATCCGTAAAAAGAATAAAAAGAATTTTTTTAAAAAAAAAGTTCTTAAAAATTTCCAAAAAAATCCCACAAGATCGGGTATGTTGGTCCATAAAACTTTTGTGAAAAAAGTTTTTCTAATTTTGAGTTTTTATACGTTTTTTTTAATGCACAAAAAACGAATTTTGATGCACAAAATTTTCAACTTGTTTTAGTTTGTTGCGCAATGTTATTTTGATGAAAAAAGTCAAAAAAAGTTGGGTGCAAAAACGAATTTTCGATGCACAAAAAAGCGATTTAATACACAAACGTATTTTTTCATAAAATTTTTTCGGAAAAAGTATTCACTTTTAGAAAAACTTCCTTCACAACTTTTTCATGCACCAACATACCCGATCTTGTGGGATTTTTATGGAATTTTTTGAGAACTTTTTTTGAAAATAAATATTTTTATTCTTTTTACGGATATTTGTCTTTTTATTTGATCTCTCTATTCTATATATATATATATATATATATATATATATATATATATATATATATATATATATATATATATATATATATATATATATATATATATATATATATATATATATATATATATATATATATATATATATATATATATATATATATATATATATGGGGATAGCTTGGCTACAATTTTTGTAGCCAATTAGCTACAATCCCTCATATAAAATACATAGCCAATGAATCAGGGCCCCACAGAAAATAATCAGGACCCACAAAAAGAATCAAGGACCCACATTTATACACACAAAATTGTAGCCAATTGGCTACAAAAAATTATAGCTAATATATTCCCAAATATATATATATATATATATATATATATATATATATATATATATATATATATATATATATATATATATATATATATATATATATATATATAGAGTTAGGATCAAATAAGAAGGATAGGAAGTAACCACAACCACTCATTCTAGATGCACCTACAAAAATGGATGCATCTTCATTCAAATTTTCCCTCCCATATTAAAATGTGTGGCTAGAATTACTTCTTACCCTTCTCATTTTAATTATTCTTCTTATTGGATCTCTTCCCTATATATATATATATATATATATATATATATATATATATATATATATATATATATATATATATATATATAGGGGATGGTTAATGTGAGATCAAGCTTAAAATTCTAAAAGTAAGACCCAATCTAGACCGTTGGATCATTATATTTGTGTTTAATGAGATTAACATTAAATGAGTGACATTGTAGTGATTAAATAAGGTTTCAAGGGTATTTTGGAGAATTCAAATCCAAATATGGTCAATATTTTTTCAAATTTTCGTCTTTTTATTTTACAAAAATTTAGTTAACATTTTTATACATTAAACTGTTACACAAAATATAATGTTAAGTGTATCACCAAATTAAATACATCTATGTATTAAGAGCATATCAAAACTTAACAGCAGCAGATTCCGGTCCGGTACACCGGAATCTGTGCATTTTGCCCAAAATCCAATACATAATTTGAAAAACATTTATTTGATACATTAAGTATACAAGTTCAAAACAATTGATACAGCAAGTACACAAGCTATCCAAACTGAACAGAAGCAAATTCCGGTACACCGGAATCCGTGTGTATTACCAATAATCCAATACATAAACACATCAGATACGTATATAAAACAATGTATCAAAAACCTATCGAAACTAAACAGATACATAAACACATCAATTTATCAAGAACCTATCGAAACCTAGTAGCAACAGATTCCGGTACACCGGAATCCGAGCATTATACCCGATACATAAAAATACCAGATACATATCAGATATGTGTATCCACCATGTTGTATACAAATATGTTTCATGGTTAAATCAAAGCCTCGCCGGAAAAAACAAGCCTCGCGAAAAAATAAGCCTCGCCGGAAAAAACTGAATGGAACACAAACCCATCTCGTACACACACTAATCGGAATACAAGTGTATCACTAATAAACATTCAAAACAGCCTCGGCGGAAAAAGTACTTAGGGATGACGAAGCCAACTTGTAACCGGATCAGAAACACGCCGCCGGTACACAGATCACAAAACCCGTTAAACCATGAACCACATATCACTTTCTAAACCTCACACAACCACATATCACCGGATCTGAAAAGCTTATATGCCTGTCACCGGATATAACAGTCACCAACAGATCTGAAACAACAAAACACCAAACACCACGATCTGAAAAAAAAAGCTTATATCCCCGTCGTCACCGGAATATAACCGTCAACAACATATCTAGGTTGCACCGAGTATGGTTGGAAACGGAAAAAGAAGATAAAAAGATCTTGAAGGTGAAACCAGTTGTGGCTTTGTTGGGGACGACATGTATGTTTCGGCTTTATTGGAGATGGCGGCCGGCTGTTGAGATGGAGGCTGGGTGTTTAGAGAGATGGGTGGGAGCAGTATAAATGAATAATATGAAAGAGGGATGATTTTTATTAGGGTTAAATGAGATGTGTGTAATACCTATAATGCCCTTTTTGCTATATATTTAATTTTCAGTTTTTTTAAGTAATAAATTCCACTTGGCCTCCTCTTATTGGTTCTTGTAATGATCTTATTTTTAGAACTTTAACAATGATCTTATTTGATCCCAAATATATATATATATATATATATATATATATATATATATATATATATATATATATATACATACTAGGCGAGTACCCGCGCCTAGCGGCAGCGGTTTCTAACGTCAGATAATTAATGATTTGTGATATTGTGGTGAGTGTTTTGTGTAGCGTTTAAAATAGAACGTAAACCGATGAAAATGCAATTGCAAATGGTTGTACTATACGATAACTAAAGTTTAGACAAAATTCTTAATATTTATCAAACAGCATATAAAAACATTTAATGAAAATGAAAGTAAACATTACATCAGTTATGAGATAAAAACTAACAATACACGTTACTTGTCGCGTAAAAACTAACAAGGATGAGATTAATGGTGCCGTTGTTAAGAAGAACGCAAGTACCAAAATTAGCATGAATGTGATTAGCCCAAAAAAAAAAAAAAAAAAAAAAAAAAAAAAAAAAAAAAAAAAAAAAACTATGGGCTAATTTTGGCTATTTTGTAAAAGATTTGGGCACATTTAGCCCAATCTTTTTTTTGAAATGTGCGTATTTAGCCTATTGAAAAGTTAAATGTGCACTAACGGGCACATATTTTCTCTTAATTGTAAAACATTATAATTGTTTTTGAAGAAAAACTTATATATATAATATATTTATATAGCGAAAGATCGTTTTGTGTTAAAAAAAAGTTTATGGGTTATAAACGAAAAATAATAAAAGTTTGAAGATTTGGGATTAAACATAATGTTTTGAAACCCGCTTCGACCCGGGTGGTTCAACCGGTTGAACCGTTCCCGTCGAAAAACAGGTCGATTTAAACCGAGTCAACCCGACTGGTTGGGTCAAAACGGGTCAAATTAAACAGGGTCAACCCACTGGGTTTGAAGCATCCCGGGTCAACCCGGTTTTCGATATGTATTAATAGTTTTAAATTTTCACTTTTTACTTTTTGATTTTCCTTTATATATAGTATAGCAGGGTACCCGCGTGTTGCGGCGGCGGGTATCCTGTGACGATTAACCGGAGAAATAGATCTCGATGAGACCTGATTCATCAGTTTGTATCAGTTTCAACAGGTCATCTCTAGTTCTTTTTCGGATGGCTGTTATTGGTTAGCCGAACCGGTGACGACACCGGTTTTCGGTTGAACTCGTTGGTCCGGTCCGATTTTCAAAACTATATGTACCATCAACTTGTTAGCTTGTATGAAGTTTTGTATGTTTTATTAATTTGTATAATGTGTTAATAACATGTACTTTTCATTTTAGAGTGTTTTAAAAATAATATTAAATAGTGTGTTTAATTATTTTATATTTAGATTTATGTTGTAGCTTGTTTAAACTGTACATTGTGAAAATTTTATTGTATTTTTTTAGTAAATGGTGTTTTAATTGATTGTTTTTAATTTGGTAGATATGCTCATAATTGGTTGTACAATGTGAATAAATTATTGTACTTTTAAGTAACGGGGTGTTTTAATAAAAGTATTAATTACACAATATATTTCTCTCTCTTTTGACTTTCAACTTTTCACTTTTCAAGGTATGACCGTTTTTCTATTATATGTAGTGTATATATATATATATATATATATATATATATATATATATATATATATATATACAAAGCCATCTTTTTTAAAAAGTGTAGAAAGCCACTCTTAAAGTGACATGTGTCCACCACCTCAAATTATGAAAAAAATCTCGTCAAGGTTAGTTTAGTCTTTTTTCACGTTTTTCACATTTCACCCTCAAAATTCAAATGCATATAACTTTTAAACGAAAAATTTTTAGAAAAATCCGATTTCACTAAAATTTCTAAAATGTAATCCCCTTTAATTTGGTATAAATCTTGTTAAATATTTCGAAACTTTTTTTTTACATATTCAATTGGTCTTGATTTTCTTTATTTTTTGGGCATTTTGGCCCCTATTTTTTACCCTAAAAAATGTCGAATCGTGAAAAACGTAAAACTTGAAAGTTATAGATTTTCGTTCACTCTTTACATAGGTTTCTGAATCACTCAAATCCGATATGAAACGAGTGAGATATCATACGTTAAAGATGGCGTTTTAGTCATATTTGTCGCACACAAGGTGTTTGATGAAATGTCTAGCTTAGATTTTCTTGTTAAAATTGCATTAAATGCTCTAATTTTTGTGCCACAACGCATCATTAATGATAAGGTTTTAAAATGTACCATTTTGAGGGGTCGTTTAAGCCCTTATTTGATCACTTTTGTATCCGTTATTGCTTAATATCATTTCTTTTCACTCTTTAGGTCTCTTGAAGGCAAAATGCTGGAATGGCACTTATTTGGACGAAAAGGCGCGAATATACGAAGAAAATGGCCAAAGTCAGAATCGAGACACTCAAAGCTGCTGAAAACAGAAGGCGACGGCGTCACTGCTTAACTGCGACGCCGTCGGAGGAATTTGTGACTACTCAGAAGAGAAAATGCTAGTTCTGAAGGACGGCGTCGGGCTTTAAAGGAGTAGACCGTCGCAACTCAGACGGCCTAGATGCGACCCAGACGACGTCAGAAGCTGAAGAGGACGGCATCACAGACATAAGGTGACGCCGTCGCAAGGTTTACGTGGCCAAGACGAAACCCTAATGACGGCGACACGACGGCGTCACAAAACATAAGGTGACGCCGTCGCATATGTAATATTATATATAGAATCCGAATTTTTCAGTTTTAGGAGAGTCTTTTTGGAGTAAAAACCTAAAACCGAACCAAGGGTGTCTTGTACAGTATTTTAGGGTTCCAAACCCTATCTTACATCAAGATAAGTATTTACTTCATCAATTTAATTATGTCTTTGATTATTTGTGTGTATGCTTGCATGTTCTCCATGTCCGGCTAATTTATTTGTGTGTTTGCTTAGGGAGTATGAAACTTAATTATTGAATATTGATTGGTTGTTTCTTATCTTAGTTGATTAATGATCTAGTAATGCGATAGGTCATTCGTTGTGTACTTAATGCTTGATTCATCTTTGTGAACCTTAGAATATAATTACCTGAGTAGTTGTAAGCTAAACCATCCAAAGAGTGCCTTAGAGTAAGAGTTTATTATCCCTAGTGGGTTTTGTAGACGAGACCCTTTGGTAAGTTCAAAGAGTTAGGGAGAAACGCATACCCTACAACTTTAGACACACAACGCAACTAAGAATAAGACGTGACAACTCAACCATCAATAGGAGATAATTAAGGAGTAGTAAAACCTAAGTAAACACATCTTTAAACTATCATACGAGCACACATTAATTAGACATAGACTACCACCACCTTAGTTTAGATAATTAGATAGTAGTAGAGTAATCGGTAGAAATACCAACCCCCCAAATCCAATACCCGAGATTCGTACTTTTCAATTTCCTAAAAAACATAAAAAAGATAAAAAATAATCTTCCTCAACCTTAACCTTAGCGTAGTAACTTCTCACTAGCATTCCTATTCCCCTAGAGAACGATATCAATACCCGTGGCTTACCCTAATACTACACTACAACGATTAGGTTCACTGCCTAGGGTGTTGAAAAACTTGCTCGACGAAAAGGAAGTTCCTTTGACCCCGAACGCGCTGCGTAAGTGTATCAAGTTTTTTGGCGCCGCTGCCGGGGAATAGAATAGCTAGTTAATAGTCCACCTCGTTTAGGTTTCTTTTCTTGATTCCTATCAAGTAAATTTTTCTTATTTTTAGCTTTCTCTTAGTCTATCCCCCTTCTTCGTGACCTTTGTTCGTAACACCCATCACTTTTCATCATGAAAGGTGATAACCAACCACCACTCATCAACCCACCACCAAATGACCCGCCAAGAGCCCGTACTCTTGGTGAATACTCAAGACCAAGCCACCTAGGCTATAGGAACACCATTGGGCTTCCCGACCAAGCCCAAACTACGGCACTGCGATCCGACACCATCCGGTTGGTGTAAAACGGATGTGCATTCCATGGACTTCGTTCCAAAGATCCAAATCAGCATCTGAGGGATTTCCTCAAAATTGTCGATTCCAGACCAAGCGGCCGGTGGAAAACTTAGTGATCTCACCGCGGAAGAATCATGGGGTATAATAGAAGACCTTTCCCTCTACGACAACGAAAGTTGGGATGACCCCCGTGAGCTACCTAAAACCGTCAAGGCAATCTCCTTGCCTTCCATCAACTCACAACCTTCCGACCGTAGGATGATCGAACTTGAAGATCAAGTTAAATTCCTCATGAGTTCCTACGAAAATCCTAAGTCTTAACACCATGTGAACAAAGTTTCTCCCTCGTGCGAGCCGTTTTGTGATCCTCATAACACGCGCACTAGCACCCGATCCCCCGAACACGCTTCCGTTGACTACGCATCCTCGTGTATTAATGGAGCGGGAGGAAGATTCCCTACAACACCCGGACCTAGGAATTTCAATGAAACCCGTGAGGCATGGAAAAGCAAGCCCGATTTCTACTGGGGACAAACCAAATAATTCACCTCTAATGATTTCTCATGGCCCCCACCTAACGGTCCTAACCAACAAAACATCGAAGGGATGTTGCAAAACCTAGTTGCATCCCAAGAAACCCAAATGGCTAAGCTCTCGGACCGCTTTAACCATCAACAAGCCGAGATGGATAGGAAGATAGACAACCTTTTGAAAGCCATAACCAATAGTGATAGGAAGGTTAGTGCTATCTCAACTCCCGAACCTTCAGGTATAGAGATTAAGGATCCAAGCAAGCTAACTAAGCACGTTCAATTCGTCAATGCCATCGCCTTAGTGAAACCTGATAGAACAGATGACAAAGAGGACCATACGCTTGTGAATAATGAAACACCCGAAGAAGTAGATGAAGTAGACATTGACTATTTCAACAAATTTCCTACGGAAGAAGAACTATCTCGCCACCCTCACTTAGTGCGTGACCTCCGTCACATGTATGTTAGGAAAAGCCCTAGAATCAAGTTTGGGAACCCTTGGAATCTTAACATACCATGTTGCATAGGACACCTTTTTGTGGCAAAGGCCTACATTGATCGCAAATCCCCAATCAACATAATGACTAGCACCTACTACAATTGGGTGATGAAGAAGCCTATCCCAACTAGGCAAGATCTTGAAAACCCTAAGGTTAGTTGCAATTTTATTGGTAGAGTTAAGGGATTGCCCGTTTATGTAGGTAGTTTCACGTTTCCTACGGACTTCATAATTGTGGATGATATTAGCACGGCCATACCCTAGCTTGTCCCATGTTATTATAGGAAACCCTTTCATAGAAAGCACCGGGTGACCTATGATCCCTCATTAGGAGTAGTGCGATTCAAGGATGAGACCGATGACATAGCTTACCAAATGCCGTTTAAGATTGAAAATTTTTCATCACTTTCTAATGATGAAAAGGAACTTAAACTGTCGGTCTATTATAGGAATGATGAGGATAGGGAAAAAGGAGTGGATTGTGTTATGGCTAAGATTTTCGGATTCTATAAGAATTGCTTGAACCTAGGACCGGAATATAGGACCAATTGGGGAGAGGATGAACTCTTAGAGAAGTGCATCATGGGGCATTTCTACAACATGGAATCTCCCAATAAAGACCGTCAGAAGGAAGAAGGTGACGGTAATGAGAAAACGTAGGGGCACGACTACGAGTCTAGCTACAAGACTCTTAAATAAAGAAAAGCGCTTCGTGGGAGGCAACCCATGCTTAATTGTTTGCTTGTTAGTGTCATATATCTTTTATTAATTGTTTATCCTCATGTTTAAATTTGTAAAAATGCTTTATTTTGTTTTTAACCTCGTCTTAATTGCATATAAAGGTATTTTACATAAGGGATAAGTGTAGGGAGGATTACACACGTTTTCAAAAGAAACGTAAACATGAGAATAACAATTAACCAGAAGATATATATGTTTGTTTGTTCGAGTCAAATGCTTGTATCGAGTCATAATGGGTGTTTTTGCAGAAATTTTTCCAGATTCTAAAGATGTAAATTTTCCAGAATTTTTCCAGAAAATCGCAGACCAGTTTTTGTCAGGATAACCTGACGGCATCAGGATTGCAACCTGACGGCGTCAGGAAGGAGTAAAAACATCATATCACTTTTTCTCGTTTTCTGAGCTACTTATAAATTTTTAGAATTTTCCAAGTCTTAATTTTCTTAGAAATTCTGTAAACATCCATTCCACAAGCATTATATCCTAGTTTAAATCGAGTCTTATATATATTATTACCGCCGATTTTACGCGAAGGTTTCGTTTGTTTTGTTCAAGTGTGCAGGTTTAGTTTGTCAAGAAGAAGTTACACAAGATTGGAAGGAGCTTTTCACGCAATAATTCTTCTTGGAAAGGATTTAACCACCACTTTACACGGATCCTACCGAGCTAATCAGGGGAGTATTAGTTTCTTTCGTTTTTGATTACCTTCTTTTATCATTACTTTGATACTTTCGGGGAACATTGGGGACAATGTTCAGTTTAAGTTTAGGGAGGGAAAATAAAACGGGAACTTTGAAACTATGCTTATCCTTGATTATTTGCTTTGTCCAATTGCACTTTTGTAATAAACCATGAGAAAATGTCGGTTAGGGTAATTTTGGCACCAAATTTAAATTTTTTCATGACATATAGGAGTGGGCCATTAGTCTTAACAAAAGCGTCTCACGGATAGGAAGTTATATGACTAGCACAAAAACCCTTTACCACCCAAATTCCACCCAAAATGTGAGGATCACCCTTAGATTAGTAGGAATTAAAAGCATTCATCTTCAATGCTTAGAGTTTGAACAGGTAGTATATTAGATTCTAGAACTTGTTTTGTGATGCATTCCGAGATCGCAAGTGAGACTACACTTGTGTAGTTAGGAATAACTAAATGATAAGAGGCCTTAGGATAACCCTTGTTTGATACCCGTAATATAATTACTTCTTCCACATCCGTTGAGTAATTCCCCCACACCCTTTGCGTTGTACTCATCTTTAGTACACGATACCCCTAGTTAACCCCTCAGAGCCTATCCTTTTCGCGGTTCTCGTGATGTTTCGGTTTTTCCGGAATATCAATGAAGAGCATTGTTTACACCCCACCCCCAAATATACACCCAAATCGCCTTAGCCTACCCCTTATGCACTCACTTTTAGTGCATTATTGTTATCACCCTAAACCCTTAGTTCAATTATCTGGTTGCTTGCATAAGTTGCTAAGTCGAGTCATATCCTTTGTATACAGTTTTGGGACGATTGGGATTCATGGGAAAAGTTAAAGTTTATGAAATGACGGGAAGGGAACGTTAAATTCAAATTCCCTTTGTTTGCATAATAATGTACCCCAAGTGTTTTGATCTTTTCAATTCGGGTCAAATTAGTGTTAGAGTAATAAAAACACAAGTGTAGGGATGTGCCTATTAATCCCTATCATTTTGATGTTACCTAGAGGATGGTAGAGTAAAAGTGTATAAAAAAAAATCGAAAAATATAGAAAAAGAGAAAAGAAAAAAATAGAGTGATTAAAAAAAAAATACGGGCTACCATCCTACATCTATCATTTAAATTTATGTTTGTTTATTTCCGTTACCTAGAGATTTAGAGTGTCGAGTCTTGGCTTAGCAACGCCATTCTTCGTATGCATTTAACATAGAGATTTTTGACTTGCCACCACTAAATATGCTATCCCACCAAACCCTTGTTTCCCTACCGTAAGCCTAACATTACAACCCTTTAAAAGACCTCTTTGATAGTCTTTCCTAGGTGCTTACGCCAAAGCGATGGAGGTTTGATCTATTCTCAAGCCTATGGTAATCTATGTACTAGGACCGGTTAATGAGTGTTTATCTTCCATTTCCTATTTGTTATATTTCATATATACACCCGAGAGAGATGTGAGTATCCAAACACCCCATGTGAGGTGCTAGTATGTAATTTCCGTGCTTGTTATGACTTTTGCGGGGCTTATATGTGTTGTGGACCGTTTTAAATCAATGCTTCATGACCCCTAACTTATAAATTAATTGGCAAAAAGCACATTTGCTTGAGGACAAGCAAATAACAAGTGTAGGGATATTTGATAAGGTTTTAAAAGGTACCATTTTGAGGGGTCGTTTAAGCCCTTATTTGATCACTTTTGTATCCGTTATTGCTTAATATCGTTCCTTTTCACTTTTTAGGTCTCTTGAAGGCAAAATGCTGGAATGGCACTTATTTGGACGAAAAAGCGCGAATATACGAAGAAAATGGCCAAAGTCAGAATCGAGACACTCAAAGCTGCTGAAAACAGAAGGCGACGGCGTCACTGCTTAACTGCGACGCCGTCGGAGGAATTTGTGACGACTCAGAAGAGAAAATGCTAGTTCTGAAGGACGGCGTCGGGCTTTAAAGGAGTAGACCGTCGCAACTCAGACGGCCTAGATGCGACCCAGACGACGTCAGAAGCTGAAGAGGACGGCGTCACAGACATAAGGTGACGCCGTCGCAAGGTTTACGTGGCCAAGACGAAACCCTAATGACGGCGACACGACGGCGTCACAAAACATAAGGTGACGCCGTCGCATATGTAATATTATATATAGAATCCGAATTTTTCAGTTTTAGGAGAGTCTTTTTGGAGTAAAAACCTAAAACCGAACCAAGGGTGTCTTGTACAGTATTTTAGGGTTCCAAACCCTATCTTACATCAAGATAAGTATTTACTTCATCAATTTAATTATGTCTTTGATTATTTGTGTGTATGCTTGCATGTTCTCCATGTCCGGCTAATTTATTTGTGTGTTTGCTTAGGGAGTATGAAACTTAATTATTGAATATTGATTGGTTGTTTCTTATCTTAGTTGATTAATGATCTAGTAATGCGATAGGTCATTCGTTGTGTACTTAATGCTTGATTCATCTTTGTGAACCTTAGAATATAATTACCTGAGTAGTTGTAAGCTAAACCATCCAAAGAGTGCCTTAGAGTAAGAGTTTATTATCCCTAGTGGGTTTTGTAGACGAGACCCTTTGGTAAGTTCAAAGAGTTAGGGAGAAACGCATACCCTACAACTTTAGACACACAACGCAACTAAGAATAAGACGTGACAACTCAACCATCAATAGGAGATAATTAAGGAGTAGTAAAACCTAAGTAAACACATCTTTAAACTATCATACGAGCACACATTAATTAGACATAGACTACCACCACCTTAGTTTAGATAATTAGATAGTAGTAGAGTAATCGGTAGAAATACCAACCCCCCAAATCCAATACCCGAGATTCGTACTTTTCAATTTCCTAAAAAACATAAAAAAGATAAAAAATAATCTTCCTCAACCTTAACCTTAGCGTAGTAACTTCTCACTAGCATTCCTATTCCCCTAGAGAACGATATCAATACCCGTGGCTTACCCTAATACTACACTACAACGATTAGGTTCACTGCCTAGGGTGTTGAAAAACTTGCTCGACGAAAAGGAAGTTCCTTTGACCCCGAACGCGCTGCGTAAGCGTATCAATTAATCATTTTATTAATGTAAGATTCAAAAAGTGATGTTTTTTAATCGTTATTTAAAAAAAGAAAAAGAAAAAGAATAAAAATTTGTACGTTTCGTTCACCAGTTAGTATTGTTCATCAGTTAGTGTTGTTCATCGGTTTGTCACCGATGAACACTAACTGATGAACAATAATAACTGATGAACAGTATTGTTCATCAGTTTGTCACCGATGAACAACACTAACTAATGAACAATAATAACTGATGAACAGTATTGTTCATCAGTTAATCTCGTTCATCGAAATGTTCATCAGTTATGGTTACATTATCCATCAGTTTATCACTGATGAACAATACAAACTGATGAACAATACAAGCTGATATATAGTATTGTTCATCGGTTAGTGTTGTTCATCAGTTAATCTTGTTCATCGAAATGTTCATCAGTTATAGTCACATTGTTCATCAGTTGGTTATTGTTCATCAGTTAATAAAAAGCTAAAAATAACAAAAGATGTATGTGGTACACCAATTAGTGCATTTAAATGTACTTTTATTAGAAAAATATATTTTAGCCATTTTATCAAACACTTTGTGTGCACTAAATATGACTAAGATGTCATCTTTAACGTGCGATATCTCACTCATATCGTATCGGATTTGAGTGATTCAAAATCATGAGTAAAGAATGGCCAAAAAACTACAACTTTCATGCTGTAAGTTTTGCATAATTCGGTCTCTAAACTAGACAAAATTAGAGCCGAAAATGCCGAAAATTTCAAGAAAATCAACACCCACTTAAAAAGTTGAAAAAAAAAGTTGCGATTCATATATCAAAATGCATACCAAATTAAAGAGAATTAAATTTTAAAAATTATGGTGAAATCGGTTTTTTGTAAAATTTTGTCATTTGAAAGTTATTTACGTTTGAAATTTAGGGTGAAACTAAAAAAATTGGTCAAATGACTAATATAACCTCTAACCAAAAATATTAAAGAAAAAAAAGGAAAAATGGAGTGGAGAACACATGACACTACCTTATTGGCTTTCTATACTTTTTATTTTGTTTTTATTTTTAAAGGATCGCACCTATATATATATATAGTCTCGATGTGACAAATAAACACGAATTAAAAAGAAAAAAAAAAGAATACATGCATTCCCATATGGACATGTTGCTTGTTGGCATCACTAGTGAAGGCATAGAAGATAGGGAGATGATATTTTCTTTGAAATGGTATGAATACAAAATATTGTCCACTCTGTCACGAATGTGTATATAACCCCTAGCTCCGAGGCAATCCCAGGTCTGTAATACGCCAAGTTATCACGTCCAAGATCCACAAAAAATATAGCGTCTTTGAGGGCAAACAATTGTTCCCACAATCTCATACTCGTTAATATGTCGCCAAAATCTGTCTACCATGTCATGCCATCTCTTACAATTCATGTCCAAGCCTTTAAACCTCTCCATATCTTGCGACTTTACATTAGTCATGTCCAATTTAAATACATAAACTGCTTCAAGTCTTTTCTCAAACAAAGCTACCTTAATGTAGAATAGTTCAGTACCATACCCTTTTAAAAAACAAGTCACATCATCACCATGCTCCGTCGAAGCACAAGGTAATGCCCCTAAGAGCAAAAAATTTATTAAAACTTCTTTGTCTTTAACCAAGATGTCAAGTTGTATGATTAAACTACCAAAATAACCTTTGTGATTCGATGCATACATTTTACCATTACAGCAAGTTATATTATGTATAGAATCACCATCTTCACCGGTTATTCTTTTGAGTTGGCTAGCTGGTTGGTGCTAAACAGTCAAGTCAAACAGACTAAAAACTGTTCAGACGCAAATGCAATTTAGATCAGAGGAATATAGGGAATTCCTGGGTCGTTAAGTCCCACGGAGGATGAATTGGTGTTTAAAACAACTTCAGATGATAGAATGATCACTAAGGATAGTGATCAGTAAGGATATCGATGGAAAATTATCTAAAGAAAAGATTTACAAATAAAAGCGACTTAAATGCAAATTAAAAGATTAAAAAGATAAAATCTATTAAATAAACGCTATCACTATTTTTACAGATCGATGAACGTTTATGATTTTATAAAACAAAATAACTTAAATAACCTATTTTAATCAAAACGTAAACTTAAATTACTTAAAAACGTTATTTAAAACGGAAACGAGCGTTATTTACGAAAATGGCGCTGGAGCGCAAGATAAAACGTAAATTTTATGAAATAAAAACCCTACGAATGTAAAACTAATTTTCTTACAAAATATATGATAAAAGAAAATTTTAGAAAAAAGATTTATATTTTTTAGACTTTTATATTTTTTATTATGATTTAAATAAGTTTTTACACTAATTAAATGTTTAAAAATACTAAAACTTATTAGAAAAATCTGAAACTTTTTTATAAAATACTTAATACTAATACAGATTTATGAAAATTAGAAAAGATGAAAAAACTATACTGAATAAGCTGGAAATAAGCTTAAAGCTACGTATAAGCTAAAATGGAAAAGAGAGGTTATATATTAGATTTTGCAAAGGATGACAAGAAAGACCCAAGGGCGCTATTGGTTCCAGGTACACACTCCTATCACCCTTATAAGGGGTGGAGGTCTCAGGTTCGAGCCTGCCTCCACCCTTTTTGCCAAACATTTTTATTTTTGATTTTTTTCTTTTACAAACTTGCTAAGAACATGAAAATAAGCAATTAGTATAACTACAACTTTATCTGAAAATGACTAATAAGCTCTAAAATAAGCTAAAACCTTAACAGTGGCTATAGAATGGAAATAAGCTAGAGTTTCAGCCAAAATGGTTTTAAGCTATTTAAACAAGCAAAATGAGAATTGGAAATAAGCTAAATGATGGTAATAAGCTAATGTGAAAACTGATTAAGCTTAGAGATTGACAAATAAGCTCTGAATAAGCTCAAATAAGCAAAAGTAAACCTGTTTGCACAGGGTACTGTTGGTATCACTAGGCACCTTTAAGCTTAAATTTAAGCACCTAAATAAGCTAATAAATGAAAACAAAAACTTGAATCAACTAAATGACCATTTAAGCTATTCAAAAAGCTAAGTTACTTACTGTTTGGTTTACTAGATAGCTTGTGAGAAGCTTATTAAAAATTGGAAAACCCACTGAGTTAAAACTCAGTGAATGCTGAGAAAATGGACAAAAATAGAAACTGAATGCAGCCCTATCTAAAAAGCTACAAACTTCAAAATTAAGCTTGGATTAATGAGATGGCTTGGTCTAATTTCTAAAAAACCAAATTTTATAAGCTAAGGTACACTGGAGAGCTTTTTACAAGCTCTTGAAGATGCATGTAAACCTGTGCACAGGGTACTATATTGAAATGGTGTGACAAATAAGCTAAACAAAAAGCTATTAAATAAGCTGTAAATTGAAAATAGGAACTTGTAACCTTGAGACAGCTAGGTTGGCTTCTCAAAAAGCTGATTTACACCTATTTTGGTTAACTAATAAGCTCTTAATGAGCTTATGAAACTGTATAGCTGACTGAGTACAGGGCATGTTTTGACTTTTTATAAAAACTAAATAGGTTGACTTTTATGAGATTCTAACTAATTCTAAGGATTAAATAAGCTATATTAAGCTGATATGGAACTAGATTAAGCTACTTAAACAACTTTCACAACAATATACATGATTAGGCAATCTAAAATTCTAACAGTCAACTGTTAAAATGCATTCAAAGATATTTTGACTTTTATCTCTTGCAGGCACATGAAATTGACTCAAATGAGTTCAATAAGACTAAACATGCATGAAACAACATACATGAACTACTGCACAAGCTTATAGGGCAGTCTTAGGCTATAAACCAAACACTCCCTTACTATGACTGTTTTGAAGTTTTAAGCAAGGAAACAGATTTTTAAACCAAAGGACCTATTAATTAGCTTATATTAACTACAAAGAGACAATATTAAGACAGGATTAACAAGTTTTAACTACTTGAACTAAGAAATGCAATATTTAAGAAAATGGCTTACAAAATGAGTTTAAGATCAAAACAGAATTGAGATCAAAGGATCACTCCTACTACCTCCCATGAGGTTCTAAACCCAATAGCAGTCCAATTCCAGCTCTGCTTCAACTCTTGATCATCATGCCCATGATTTTTGAATTTTAACTAATTTCTTGGTATTTTTGGTAATTTCTTTTATTGAAACTAAACTGAGTTTTTCATGATTCTAAGAGCTTAGAAAAGCTTTCATAAGAGCTTTTAAGAGCTTACAAGCTCTTAACAACATCTGAGAACAACATTTGAGATTATTTGGAATTTGAACATGAAATATACAAAAAACTAAATTCGTAAACAATTACTGCAATTGAAACTGAAAGTGGGATTTTATTATACTGAGAATTGATTACAAAGACTTGAAAGCTTTTAAAATAAACTGAAAGTAAAATTACACTAAGAGCGACAATTTAGACTAAACTAAAAACTAACTACTACTCTACTCTGTCTCTTTCTTCTTTATTTATCACCATTTCTCATCCCACTAGCCCAAAGATCTTTTCCCACTTCAATCTTGGCCCTCCATTTAGTCAAATTGATCAATACCGTTCAAACAACTTTTGGCGCCAAAAGTTGAATAGACAGCTTATGGCAGTTCTGCTTCAATTAATGCATCATGGAGTGTTGCAGAGGGTTAGGGGGAGAGTTTGGATAAGTTTAGTGGACTGGTGAGCTAAGTAGGGTGGTATTGGTGAAAACCGTGGGTAAAAATGGTGGTTTGGGGAAAAAAGGGTGTGAAGGGCATTTATTGTGGGGGGTAGTAGTGGCAGAGGTGGTGGAGAGAGTGGGTAGTAATAGGGGTGAGCTGGAAGGTTGCAGGTGTCATGGTGTAGATGGGAACAGGTGTTAGAGGTTGAGGATGAACAGTGCTAGGCGCTTATCTGTTTTTAAATTTCGGGTTTTGGGCTTGGGCCACAGCTGGGTTGTGTTTGTGTTGGGTTTGGATGGGATTTGGTTTAATAATAAGGTTAGGTCCGTTTGGTGTAGTTAATAACAAGGACAAATTTTGTAATTTTGGCAAACTTAGAGGACTGATCTTGTAACATTTCCAAAGTTGTAATAAGGACCATTCCTGCCATTATTGATTAGTACAAGGATAATTTTTGAATATTTTCCATTTTTAAAACATCCAAGGACTATAATTGCCATTTTTGAAACTTAAAAGACCTAACTTGTAATTTTCCAAAATTTCACCATAAGGACCATTATTGCCATTTATAAATAGTATAAGGTTTATTTTGATTATTTTCTTATTTTTTTTTAAAACCTTAGGGACTAATTTTGACACTTTTGCAAAGTTGAGGGACCAAAGTTGTCAATTTGTGATTTTTTAAACTTTTAAAGGTTTATTTTGACAACTTTTGAATCTCATGGACCTAAAATGATATTTTACAAGTTTTTGAATTACCAGGGACTAATTTTGACAACTTTTGTAACTTGGGGGACTAAAACTGCCAATTATGCAAACTTGATACGTTTTTCATCAGATTTTGATGTTTTTGCATTTAAAACATATAAAACACTTGTTTGTGATATTTTCATCATTTTGAAGCATTTCTGAGTGTTTTCAGATGTTTTTGGCATTCTATCAGTATAAAAATGATGAGTATTTAGACACTCATCACTAGCATATGACATCTCTATCCATCCTAACTTCTTTCTTTTACCCTCTAGATGAAGAAAAACAAGGGTAGGTCTGTTGGTGCGAGTTAACAGGAGAACAGAATTTGGATCGTCAGGAGGGGCTGACAAACAACATTCACGGATAGATTCTGAATCTCCATCTTTTAAAACCAAAAAGGGGAAATGAATCATCTTAGAAGTGACCGGATTCCAAAGAGACCACGTTACATTTTGTAGATGGTCGGAGAGAATAACCCAACCATGACAATATCCTCGAATACGTCTCCCAAGCAACTCAGGGATTTGACATTGATATTTAGTGAGCGGCTCATGCAAGGTGTAGAAGTATTGGTCTCTAGAACTATCTTCATTGGCTCCTAAGTTCTGAGCAACAAACCACGGATGTTTTGTAGATAACGGAGGCAATTGATGACCTACTGAAACACCATGTAAACTCTGCTTCTGCTCCATCTAAAATATTCATGACAATAATTTATGTGTTAAATTTTTATCTCATTTTAAAGTGCATAATTGATGCAGCGTACGTGGAGGACAACAGGGAGAATATATTAGGGTTGAGGAAAACCTCGAATGTTTTTATTAATGATCAAAAAGCCGCCTCAAAGAAACATCCATGCAGTCTTTAAATAGGTAAACCCTAACCTGTAGAATGTAATTAAATTATGAAACAATGTCCTAAAACTTTCAAAATATGACAAAACAGTCCAAAAGTGATAAAACCGACTTTAACCCACTTAACGACCCTTCCTGGCCAAAGTTTGACGCTTCCGCTGAATCTTCTGATGTGCCCACTTCTGCATAAAATCTTCCTCGAACTGATCCGCATCATTTCCTCCGGGATGGAGAAGATTCGACCTCGAATCTGGAACCGCAATGTCATCATCAGAAGAAGAATCACCCACAAAAGGAATAAGATGTTTCACATTAAAGACATCAGAAGTTCGGACATGGCTAGGAAGCTGCAAACGATAAGCATTGGAATTAATCTTCTCCGCAATCTCCACGAGACCAATCTTCTTTGCAGCTAGCTTGCTATACTCATGGGCTGGAAAATGCTCCTTAGTCAGAATAGCCCATAGAAAATTGCCAACTTCAAACTCAACAGTACGGCATTTGAGATCCGCTTGTTCTTTATACTTAGCATTATTTGCCACCAAATGGTCATGCGTCTGTTGATGGACCTGATGGAGCTGTGAGATAAAATCCTCTGCAGTAGCATTGGGACGCACCTTGCTGGGCAGTGTGAGTAAATCAAGAGGACCCCGCGGTGACAAGCCATAAATCACATGGAAAGGGCTGAACCCCGTAGTACGATTTACAGCATGGTTGTGGGCGAACTCAGCCTGCGGCAACTTCAAGTCCCAAGACTTAGGATGATCACCAACCAAACTGCGCAACAAATTGCCTAAAGACCGATTAACAACCTCAGTTTGACCATCCGTTTGAGGGTGGTAAGCACTACTAAAGTTCAGTTGAGTGTTAACCATACACCACAAACTCCGCCAAAAATGGCTCACAAAGCGAGTATCCCGGTCAGAAACAATAGAAGCCGGAAGACCTTGAAGGCGATAGACATCACGAAAGTAAAGTTGAGCAACAGAAACAGCATCAGATGTACGTTTACATGGGATAAAATGAACCATCTTAGAGAAACGATCGACCACCGCATAAATAGAGTCACTACCACGCTGAGTACGAGGAAGGCCAAGGACAAAGTCCATGCTAACATCAGACCATGGCTGCGTTGGAATAGGAAGGGGCAAATATAGTCCAGCATTGGTGGATGAACCCTTGGCAAGTTGACAAATACGACATCGAGCTACAAATCTACCAACCTCCTTTCGCATTGATGGCCAGAAGTATGAACCTGCAATCAGTTGAAAAGTACGATCACGACCCACATGACCCTCATTGTGAAGTTCCTGAATGATCTTCAACTGTAGAATACAAGCTGGAATGCATAACTGAAGGCCGTGGAACAGAAACCCATCCTCCAACACAAAATCCGTAGGTTCACCATGTTGGATTTTCGTAAGAACTTGAGAAAAGAATGGATCATCCATGTAAAAGTCCACAAACGAGTGAAAGCCAGCCACACGGTTTGAAACACCAGCCTTATGCTTGATCACAAAAGTAAACTGCTGAAGAAAAGAAGTCCAGGACGCATGTCGATGTGAGATCTTATCTTGGCTCCCAAGATTTTTGAGGGAATCATGGTCAGTGTAGAGAACAAATTCCCGCTGGAAGAGATAATGACGCCAATGTTTGATTGCTTGGACAACAGCATAGAATTCAACATCATAAGTTGTAAAACGAAGTTTCGCACTTGAAAGCTTCACGCTGAAATAAGCTACGGACGCCCAGATTGGCTAAGGACAGCACCAATCCCAGTTTTTGACGCATCACAATGAAGCTCGAAAGGGAGAGTAAAATCAGGAAGCACAAGGATAGGTGCAGAGATAATTCGACGTTTAATCTCGTGAAACGCCATGTTGGTTTCAGCAGTCCAAAGAAACTTGGTTCCTTTCATGCAATATGTAATAGGGGCCATAATACCACTAAAGTGAGGAATAAAACGGCGATAAAAGGACGTCAACCCATGAAAGCTACGAATTTCCGTGATAGAGGAAGGTTGGGGCCATTGTTCAACAGTGAGGACCTTGCTCGGATCGACCTTAAGACCATCGCGAGAAACCACATAACCAAGAAACTGAATAGAATCAGTCATAAATGCACACTTGGCGGTAGCATCATAAAATTTGTCTCGTCGGAGAACTAGTAACACTTTGCGCAAGTGGTCAAGGTGCACCGCATGATTCACACTATAAATCAAGATGTCATCGAAATAAACGACAACAAACTTCCCAATAAAAGGCCGAAGAGCTTGGTTCATCACACGCATGAAAGCGCTAGGAGCATTGGATAACCCAAATGGCATGACCAACCATTCATATAAACCCTCACGAGCCTTAAAAGCAGTTTTCCATTCATCTCCCATACGAATACGAATCTGATGGTAGCCACTTTTGAGATCCAGTTTGCTAAACACACAAACACCACCCAATTGGTCTAACAAGTCATCCAACCGTGGAATAGGAAAGCGGTAACGCGCTGTAATCTTATTAATAGCGCGATTATCAACACACATACGCCAAGAACCATCTTTTTTTGGGGTAAGGAGGACATGCACGACACACGGACTAAGACTCTCACGAATGTGGCCCTTAGCCAATAAGTCTACAACTTGTCTACGCAACTCCGCATGCTCTTTCGGACTCATGCGGTAATGGGGTCGGTTAGGGAGAGCAGCACCCGAGACCAAATCAATGTGATGTTGAATATCACGCAAAGGGGGTAAATCTGACGGAAGAGAATCAGGAAACACATTCGCAAATTCATGTAATAAAGGTTGTACAACAACAGGAAGTACGACCTGATTAGCATGAGAAACTGGATAAGAAAGTAAGACACATACCACACCAGACTCATCTATAGCAGCCTCAAAAGGAACATGAGACAACAAGGTCGTCTGAGAAAATGATGGAGTTGCTGGGGCAGAATCGCCTTTGGGCTTATTTGGGACCAAAATAATCTTCTTTCCATGAAAAAGGAAAGTGTATGTATTAGAGCGACCATCATGTTGAACAGTAATATCATATTGCCAAGGACGACCAAGTAAGAGGTGACACGCATCCGTAGAACCACGTCACAATAAGCAGTATCTTGATAAGTAGAACCAATGGAAAAATTCACTAGTACACGTTTCGAAACAACAACATCCGTACCGTGACTGAGCCAAGAAAGGCGATAAGGCTTAGAGTGCGGCTCAGTAGGAAGGTCGAGTTTGGAAACAGCAACCTCGGAAATCACGTTCTCACAGCTCCCACCATCAATAATAAAAGTGCAAACCTTCCCACCAATGGTACAAGTCGAATTAAATATAGTATGGCGCAACCAATCGGTGTCAGGAGCACGAGGAGTTAAGAATGCCCTGCGCAACATCAAAAGAGGACCAATATCACCCGACACATACTCTACTGCAACATCCTCCGGGTATTCATCATAAATAGGAGAAGAATCCAAAATTGGGGCAGAATCCGACTCTTGAGCCTCCGTGAAAAGTCCACGATTAGCAACTTTAGGATTTCGACAATCTTATTGCCGATGACCAGACTCACCGCAATTAAAACAGCGCAAGCCTCCGCTGGTACGCCCTGTAGGGAAGTTGGGAGGACCACGAGCAGGGGTAGGGGCATGGGAGGGAGGTGCTGGGGCAGAAGATCCTGTAGCACCAGCTGAAGGGAGGGGTTGGTTAAACCCCCCGGGTTTACGACGATTCAACTATTTTTCTACCTGAGAAGCACGTTGATGTGCCTCAGCGACTGTCAACGGATCAAACATATTAAGAACATCCTAGAGTTGAAGACGAAGACCACCAATATATCGAGAAACTAATTGAAAAAGGGATTCATTAATATCAAGGCGCGCAAGGGACTCATAGAAATCTGTTGTATACGCATCGACAGATCGAGTTACCTGGCGAAGATTCTGAAAGCGCTGGTACAATTCCCTCTCAAAATTGTATGGTAAAAATGCATCTCGAGCATATTTCTTGAACTTTTCCCAACTTGAGATCTTAGACTTACCGCTGCGAACATGAATCTGTTTCAACTGTTGCCACCAAGCCTGTGCACGACCACGTAGACGAATCATGACAAGAGGCACACGTCGATCATCAGGGACATTCTTGAAATCAATAATTTCGTCAACTTGGGAAAGCCAATCGATAAACTCCTCTGTTTTGAGAGAGCCATCGAAAGTAGGGATCTCGACCTTGAAACTCTGCCCCCAACGGTTGGCAGAACGTTCCGGAGATCGATTTCGGGGAGCACCAAACGGGTTATCCTCTGTAACAGTCACATCGTCATCAGGACGGTGTAAATTGACGAAGTCATTCATCCGTTCAGTCAATAATTCAACCTGACGCTGAAGATCAGCGTTTTGCCTGCGTAGGACATCAATAAGAACATCATCAGGACCATCCTGGGCACCACGGCGTTCTCGGCGGGGCGGCATAACTCAGGATCGGCTGGAATATGATACCAATCTGATGCAGCGTACGTGGAGGACAACAGGGAGAATATATTAGGGTTGAGGAAAACCTCGAATGTTTTTATTAATGATCAAAAAGCCGCCTCAAAGAAACATCCATGCAGTCTTTAAATAGGTAAACCCTAACCTATAGAATGTAAATAAATTACGAAACAATGTCCTAAAACTTTCCAAATATGACAAAACAGTCCAAAAGTGATAAAACCGACTTTAACCCACTTAACGACCCTTCCTGGCCAAAGTTTGACGCTTCCGCTGAATCTTCTGATGTGCCCACTTCTGCATAAACTCTTCCTCGAACTGACCCGCATCAATAACTGGACTTAAAAGTAAGCAACAGTAAGTATAATAAAAATTAGTAGCTGAACCATTAGAAGCATCAATCACAAGAATAATAATAAATAAAAAAATGAATTTCATACCTCAAACTTGAAGAAACTCGAGAAAATCTTGAAGTTGAACTTGGACTTATTGGTTAAATCTTTACAATTAACAAGAATCAAAACTGAATCAATTCCAATTATAATTAAAGATACATACTTTAAATCAAAATCTTGAACTTGGACTTACTGATTACAATTACAATAACTTAAAAGGGGTCATTGATTACACATGAACTCTCATTATTATTATTTTTTATTTGTTATTTTACAAAATGCATCTGGTTTTCTAATTGTTTCTATCAACTTCCGTACTTTTAATATTTTCTCTTTTTCTTTTACTTTAATTTTATCTCACTTTGACTTTTATTATTATTGTTATTATTATTTAATTTCTTCATACTCAATTAACTTATTTCACCCGATAATAGCTATGGGTGTTAATGTATTTTGACTTGAGAATGTTAAAAGAGAAGTAATGAAGTGGCGGTAAGATAACGAAATAGATTGAGCCATGACACCTTTTGCTCTAACTACATACATCGCTTTGATTATATATATTGACTAGTTATAAAGCCCGTGCACGCACGGGGTTTTGACACAAATTCTCAATTATGTATTAGTATGGACTAAAAAACAAATAATATTACTTGTTGTAAATGGTGTTATTTTTTGGACTAAAAATGACTCAAATAAGAGATGTTTGTATATATATGTTTAAAATTAACCTAATAACATATGCACAAGATTTAGACATAATCCAATTAAAATTATCATCCCAAATTTGTTATAAAAAAGGTTACAATTTTTATATGTGATTTTTTTTGTTTGTGTAATCTATTTAATTCGGATGTGTTTGTGAAATGTGTTGACAATTGTTGTGTTAAATACCAAGTTTTTCATCTAATTGTGTTGCCAGATTTTGTTGTTAGATTCCATACTATAACTATTCTATGACCTTTAAATCTTGCTTGTGTTAGTACTATTTTCTAATTTCTACTTCCTATAAAATAAGGGATATTTTCATTTCGTTGATTTAAAATGACATTTATTTTCAAATTAACTTAACTTTGTAACAATATATAGCTATCTTCCTAAAACAATTTAAGTTTTGGTTAACATAATAAATGTTTGTAAGTTATGCCTTGTGATTTGTACAAAGGGATAAGTACTTTTTGTTTGTTTGTGCTTTACGAAATTTTTGAATAGTAAGACATTATGCGAGAATAAGGTAGTCTTGGTATTTAGAAAAAAAAAAAGTCATAAGTTGAGAAATAAGCCACAAATGCGAGTCAAATTAAAAGTAAGTGCACAATAATGCAAATTTCATCGAGGTATTAATGGGGTTTTTTCTAATTTTTTGAATATCGTATTTTTATTTATTAAAAACGAATAGTTTCATTTTTGTTTTTGTTTTTTAATTATAATTCTTAATTTGGATTATAATTATTTTTTATGGCCTTTTTGCATAACAACTTATATAAGAGCATCTACTATGGTTCATAAAAAGGTCTAAAATCTTCTAAAAAGGTTTATAATTTTGTGAATCATAGTGAGAAGGCATTTCAATCCTACATGAAATGAAAATGTCTACGATCTTGAAGAGGTCTAAACCATTTTACAATTTTTTTTTTTTTTGAAAATTTTGGTCGTGTTTTATGATATGAAAAGTTTATTAATAGGTTTATCCATAGTAAAAATAGTAGAAATATCTAATGATTCTGACAAAAGTGTGCACCAATTCTGTAGCATGCTTGCTTTATATTAGTTGTATCAAAGAAACTTAAGAATAGTTATTATATTACCAAAATCCGTGCGTATCCAAGGATGTTTTAGACCCTTTTTCATAAACTCATAGTCAATAGACAACGAATGCGAGACATCTTTGTATGTAATCAACTCATTTTTTATCGACAATGACACACGCACTCTCTAATCTAAGCTACTATACACATTTTAATCCACCTATTATCGACAGCAGAACTTGTCCCTACAAACTTTACGTTAATGGGCAATATACTTTAAGTACCCCGTTCCTTTTGGCCAATTATGTACCTTTCGCAAAGATGTTTGTAACGTTTTCCCAATAGTGCGAGCTATTGATGCATGACAAATTAGTACGGAGAACTATACTACCGCCACCAATATACTAATATAGCGGTATCCGAAAAGTATTTCTGCTTTTGCATTGTATATGTAACTTCTGCCCCTTAGACTTCAGAGGCCACATCAAAAGCCTATGTAAATGCTTCTTTCCATTCTAGAGATGTGTTGCAACTCACAACCTGGATATCAAATATCATTAGGATAAACTTAGAAGTTTCCAAACACTGAAAATGAACAAAATCACTTCCTGCATCTCTAGCAAAAAGCAAATAGAAGAAAACCCACAACCACAATTATTTGAACTATCATGTATTCAATCTTAAACATGACAAAAAAAAGTTGCAACAATATTCATTTCTCTGGACACACCCATACATAAGTTACCAATGATCAATGAAAAAGGCATTAAATGGTGGCACCTAATGAAAACAAACAGAGATTGATATACACAAACCACATATGGAAATTTTGACCCATATATTTAGAAGAAGAAGATAAATTTAGCAATTACACATCCTAAAATGCGGTAAAATATATTCCAAATGACAAACATAACTATACTCACCATATCCTTCAAGTAAGAATTATAAAACACGGCCCAAATTGTTGTCAGTATTATTTTTACTTTTTAGCTGATGCATACTAAAACACAGCAACACTGCAAAATCGGCGAGTTGGTCATGGATCAAAACAGGATCGGGGTTGTAACAGGTCATGTCGGGTTGACACACAAACACTTACTTTTCAAGTATCAAAAAGTTTATAAATAGTCAATGATGGAAATAGTTTCAGTTCAGATATCATATAGCTTGCAATCAATAAACAATCAGTGTTGGGCGAGCTTCTCTGCTTTTGATAGTCAGCCACCAACTCAGTGCAGGTAATGTGACCTACAACTCGGCGTTCGCTTTTTGAGGCTTACTATACCCACCTCTCTATGTGCCCGCATCACTGTTGGAATTAGATATCAAGACATTCAAATAAATAATCACAAACATCAAAGTAATCATGCGGAAGCGTATAGGATTTATTAATGAACAATTAATTAACATAAAAGAATATGCGTACCTTTTCTTGATTCTAGCCGAACAAGAATCAAATCCACAAACTAGCAACGGATGAACCCTAATTTGATTTAGTTAGGATTATGTGAATTACCCCTTACCGTTTTGTAATTCAATCCAAGATAATAACAAAAGTACGTTATTACTATATTCTTGTACACACGTACTAAACCGAATTAAAGTAATGCTAGTTTTTATCAAACCAAATAACTTGATGTTTGGAAAAGAGTGGATCGACACCGATAAAGGGTGTTCCACCGGTTTTAGCAAAACACACACACAAAACAATTTTAGGTTTAGCTAATGAATACAAGAGATGCAAAAACAAGACCCCTAGCCTTGTTTATATACCCAAGCAAACTTGGTGAACAAGTTGTAGTTGTTTCCTTATCCCCCTAGGCCGATCGGTTCTAAACCTCCACAAGGGGTTCTGGAATCTTCCAATCTTTGCAATCTAGTCCTTTTCCAAATACCTTTAACGCCCGTTAGTCCATTACATTAATTACTTAACGTTCGTTAGTTATTTCATTTAATAAATAAATAAATATAACATTTATATTTAATTATTAACTTTAAATCTCATACGTAAAGTGTGTAATCTCATAGTCTCGAGTTCGATCCTAACTCACGTCTACTAATTTATATCCATAAAACTAACAGCTCCCACTTGGATATATCTTAATAGAGTGATCACATCGGTTAGCGTCTAGCAACACTTCGATGCCTCTAGTACAACTCGAGCAAGGCTCCTGGAAAACCTTTTAATGATTTCTCATTATTATTATCCTTTTATTTCTAATACCACGTTAAATAAAGATACGGAATTAAGTCATTCTTTATAAAACTATTATGTTTCTCGTTTGTAAGTGATTGACTAAGATTACCGAATCATCTAAACATATTTAGGGGAGATTTGGGTGCGGCCGCACAGACATCTTGTCAACCCTACGAGGGGCCCAGCAGTATTAAACTCCAAATAAATTTGAAGGAACAAATTCTATCTTGACTACAAGAATAACCCACAAACTTTGTAACATTTCTGAAAACAACCCTTATGACTACCAGTTACGTATAGCGTTAAGTTGCTCCACAGAAATGCACTACATTCATGACACTTATCTGGTATCTCAATTCTGAGGATAACTATTCATAATTTACTTATAACAATATCCACAAAGTAAATTATGTAGTTAGGATAAGTCCTATATTCAATTCATTGAATATCATCTGAAATTGGTATGCATTCTCATCAATATACTTTCAAGTATATTCTACCACATCTCTCAGATTTGTCTTAATTTAATGATACTCCCATATCATTAATCGACAACGGACATTTAGAATAACTTAGTTATTCACGGATTAAACATGCAAATATAGGACAACAATATTATACTCCCTCCGTCCCATTTTTATTGTCCCATTTGACTTTGACCAGTCTTTTTTGTTCAACTTTGACCATTAATATATTTATTTGTGTTATATAATATTTGATGAATATTATACCAATGAAAATACATTTTAAAACCCAATACATTCATATATTTTTCATCAAGTATTATATAACGCAAATAAAAATAATTATGGTCAAAGTTGTAGAAGAATGACTAAAAAAGTCAATAGTGGACAATAAAAATGGGACGGAGGGAGTAAATGAAAATAAACATAATCCAAACTTTATTTCATCAAAATAATAAATGTTTTACAATATCCTTTATCCAAATACTAATCGTAGTTATGCATGAAACTATTAGCTAAATGAAGTCCAATTCCATTGGAAAGTCCTACAAGCTTGTCTTTAGCTAAAGCCTTAGTGAACGGATCAGCTAAGTTATCATCTGTGTGAACTTTCAGTAGATTTATTTCACCTTCCTGGACTTGTTCCCGAACATAGTGATACTTCCGTAGAAAATGTCTGGTGCCCTTCATGACTCCAGGTTCATTGGCAAATATGATTGCAGCAGAATTGTCACAATACATATCAATAGGCGATTCAATTGAAGGCATAACACCAAGCCCTGAAATGAATTTCCTAATCCAAACAGCCTCCATTGCAGCTTCCGAAGCAGCTATGTATTCGGCTTCTGTCGCAGACATCACAATAGTACTCTGCTTCTTGCTCTTCCAGTCAACTGCTCCTCCATTGATGACAAAGATATAACCCGTCTGAGACTTCGTATCATCTTTATCACACTGCCAGGACACATCACAGTAACCTGTAACACCAAGTTCTGTGTCTGGATTTCCTCCATACACTAAAAACATATCTTTCGTATTCCTAAGATACTTTAGAATATGTTTAACAGCAATCCAGTGAAGTTCACCCGGATTCTGTTGATATCGACCGGTCATGTTTTGAACGAACGCCACATCTGGCCTTGTGCATCTCACAGCATACATAATAGATCCTACAGCCGAAGCATAAGGAACTTTCTGCATGCGTGCCACCTCAGCAGGTGTTGAAGCACACATATCGCTACATAAGCCATGCTTTACTTCCATCGGCAAATATCCTTTCTTGGAATTTTGCATACTGAATCTCTTCAATATTTTATCAATGTAAGCGCTTTGACTTAAACCAATTAACCGCTTTGACCTATCTTGGTAGATCTTGATTCCCAAAATGTATGCAGCTTCTCCTAAATCCTTCATGGAAAAACACTTCCCAAGATATGCCTTAACATTTTGCAAACTTGGAATGTCTTTTCCCATAATTAATATGTCATCGACATAAAGAATTAGGAAAATAACATCACTCCCACTAACTTTGTGATATACACATGGCTCATCAAGATTTTGAATAAATCCATACCTTTTGATTTCTTCATCAAATCTTTTATTCCATTGCCTTGATGCTTGCTTCAATCCATAAATGGACCTTTGAAGTTTGCATACACGGTTTGGAAATTGTGGATTCACGAACCCCTCAGGTTGCTTCATATAGATGTCTTCATCTAAGCGACCATTTAAGAAGGCGGTTTTGACATCCATTTGCCATATCTCATAGTCATAGTATGCTGCTATAGCTATGCGAATTCTAATAGCTCTAATGTCCGCTACAGGAGAAAAGGTCTCCTCGTAATCAATGCCATAAGTTTGAGTAAAACCTTGCGCAACTAGACGAGCTTTATAGACGTGTACATTGCCATCCATGTCAGTCTTAATATTATAGAGCCATTTACTTCCAACCACCTTGGCGTTTGGAGGTAAGTCAACCTCAACCCAGACTTCATTTTCTCTCATGGATTGCATTTCCCCATTCATTGCAACCTGCCATTTTTCCTTATCAGGACTTGCCATGGCAGCTTTATAACTAGTAGGCTCTCCAAGATCTCCTAACATAGTTTCCTCAACCTCTACGTTAAGACATAGACGTTCAGGTGCACGCGTATTCCTTACGGATCTACGAACGGGAATCACTTCAACTTCTGGTGGAGGACCCAGACTATCAGGTTCTACCGGAAGTACGTTAGTGTTTTCATAAGGTAATGCATCTTCTTGATCATCTTCCAGATCATAAACTATCCCACTGAATTCTTGAGATACGAGATCTCTTTCAAGAAAATCTCCATACCTAGCAACAATTACTTTATTTTCAGTTGGATAGTAAAAGTAGTAACCCATAGTTTCCTTAGGGTATCCTACGAAGATACACTTTACAGATCTTTGTTGGAGTTTATCTACTGAGTCACGTCTAACATACGCCTCGCAACCCCAGACCTTTAAATAAGACAGGTTAGGAGCTTTACCATGCCATATTTCATATGGTGTCTTATCAACCTTCTTTGTGGGAACCATATTTAGAATGCGAACAGCTGATTCCAAAGCATAATCCCAAAAGGATAAAGGTAGAGTGGTAAGATTAAACATAGATCATATCATGTCTAATAATGTACAATTTCTTCTCTCAGATACACCATTTTGTTGTGGAGTATATGGAGAAGTGAGATTCTGGACAATTCCATTCTCAGCTAAGTAATCTTTAAACTCTTGGCTTAGATACTCGCCTCCTCTATCAGATCGAAGAGCTTTAATCTTCTTTCCCAATTGCAGTTCTACTTCAGCTTTGAAAACCTTAAATGTTTCAAACACCTCATGTTTATGCTTAAGTAAATAAACATAACCATAACGGCTGAAATCATCAGTAAAGGTTAAGAAGTAGCTAGCACCTCTCTTTGACACATGTCTAAGTGGTCCACACACATCAGTATGAATAAGACCAAGTAGATCAGAAGCCCTCTCCATATTGCTATGAAAAGGTTTCTTAGTCATCTTCCCAGATATGCATGACTCACATTTATCAAATGATTCATCATTGATATTTTGCAAAAGCCCTTCTTGTTGCAGCTTATGCATGCGAGCCTTGCCTATATGAGCAAGTCTACAATGCCAAAGATAAGAAAAATTCAAGTCTAACTTTATCTTCTTGTTAATGCTAAACATTGAATTATTATTATTGTTAGATTCATTTCCAATCACATCAATTTCAAACACACCATTCACAGTAATTTCTTTAAAATAAAATACACCATTTAAAGAAACATCAAATCTATTACGTGAAATAGTATGAGTAAAACAATCATCCAACAAAACTGAAAAGGAAACAACACCTCTAATTATAGAAGGTGCATAATGACAATTGTTTAATAACAGTACTAAGCCTGAAGGCAATACTAAACTAAACGTTCCTATGGCTTCAACAGCTGCATGTGCGCCATTTCCCACATGCAGATATTGCTCCCCATAGGCAAGCTTCCTTTCCACTCTAAATCCCTGCAGTGTATTACAAATGTGAATACCACAGCCCGTATCATATACCCAGGAATTATTATGATTTAGAGTAAATAATTCAATGACAAATAAATTACCAGAAGTACCGGCGCCTAAGGACCCTTCATACTTCATCTTATTTGCCCGCAATTCATCAAGATAGAGAGCACAGTTTCTCTTCCAATGCCCAACGCTCTTACAGTGATGGCATGCTTGATCATTTTTAGGATTTTCCTTCCTAGGAGTAGGGTTCTTCTTGGGTTGAGGTTGATAGGCCATCACCTGTTTGCCTTTGTCAACCTTACCCTTACCTTTCCCCTTCTTGATGTTCGCACGCTGCGGTTTTGGCTTATTAATCCTTCCACCCTGAATAGAAAGTACCTGGGCGGTAGGAACCTTTTGAGGCAACCCTTTCTCATAGTCAATTAGCAATGCGTGTAGGTCAATAACTGTCTTCCCCACGCAGTGCATATTGAAATTTCTGACAAAACCATTAAAATCCTTGTTAAGGGATCTATTAATCAGATTCACAGCCATGTCATCATCATAAGTTTTGCCAAGTGCTTTTAGCTGGTCCATGTAACCTTTCATTTCCAGCACATGAGCACTTACGGGTTTACCCTCACCTTGCCTACAGCTGTGTAGATGCAGCGTGCTTCCCATCGCGCTTCGATTTCTACACCCAGGGTTCACTGCCGAAGGACGAGCGCCCCCTCCCTGGATCGTATAATGTGGAGGATGCGGATACAATAAACACCAATCGCATCCCCATCAATTCCTATCCTAAGGAATTTTTGGTGCACATGGGCATCAGCCGCAACTACTTTGGTAGACCTGAGGAGGTTCCAATCTTTTTAGGCGCGGATGGCCAGGGTGGGTGCTCGTCCTTCGCCTTCCTTTACTTTATTAATGTAAGCTTTTCTTCCCTCGTTGTATTTATAATAACTTGTGTGTTGTTGTCTTCTGTGGCGCATAGATGGATCTATTCAGAGTCGTGCAACTGGCGAAGCCTCTGCAGGTTAATGTAGGGACACGGCCCCTGAAAGAGGGAGAAGAGCCCGTTCTGGCGGCGACGGCAGGGCGTACCCTGGAAATGGATATGGGGGATGCGGGGACCAGCTCGTCTGTCACGCTGGAAGTGACCCCATTGCAAAGTATGCCGAGCCCTAGGGTTCCTACTCCATTGGTGCAGCCGCCTCATGTAGGAGTGGCGGAGCACATGGAAGAAGAGGAGGAAGAGGACTCGGGTTTAAAGCGCAAAAGACCACTTGGAGAGGATGGCGCAAGTTCGTCGAGGAAGAAGCGCCCCGTTATCCTAACGGTGGAATCATCATCAAGCGACGAAGCGTCGCCTCCCCCTCGACTGAGACATCTGGGCCGCAGTAAGTAATGTCGTCAAATTTTGTTGCGCCACTCCTTGTTTATATGAAACATGTATTAATTTGCTTTCTTGTGTACAGGTTTGAACAGTCTGCGGAGTCGCCCCCGGGGATAGTCCTGTTCACTCTGAGTCTTCTGAGCCAGAGATCCGCAGCACTGAGCCAGTGGCATCTGTGGGCGCGCCAATGGGTTAGTTGGTCGAGGATCTGGTATTGCTGGCTGCACAGTTAAAGGCGAAGTATTCTAGAGAAGGCAGCCAGAACGGCCAAAAGGATCAGCAAATTGCGTTACTGGAGGCGAAGTTGGCCAGCGCCAAGGGTGAAGTAGAGGGCCTAAGTTCGTATGCCCAAAAGCTCGCTGAAGAGAAAATGGCGCTGATGGGTCAAATAAACCAGGAGCGTGCTGAGTCATCAGGGTATAAGTCTTCGTGTCTCTGGGCGCTGAAGTATCTGGAGAAGGGTAAGGAAAACTTGGTCTTGCAGTTGGAAGACTTTGGTGTTACTGTGCGTAGTTCTCTGGAAGCGCAGGAGATGAAGTTGCGCAAGCTGAGCCTGGAGTATGATGAGGAGTTGTATCCCCAACTCCTATCTACCATCGCTGAGCACAGGTGGCTCATTGGCCATGGTCTGCGACTTGCTGCGCTCAGTACTTTGGAGTCGCAAGAAGTCGTGGACACCTTTGGGGGAGTTGTTCAGTGCGCGCTGGCGCGGGGTAAGGCAGAGGCAGTTGAGGAACTTCACAAGGCTGATTTGTTGAAGGTGCCTGTTGACAAGGTACCCGGGTATAATGCGCGTTCATATGAGGATCTGGTTGCCGCTATGGAGAATATGAAATCATTAGAGCTTCCCCTAATTGCTGAGTTAGAGCGCAACCAGTATTATCCTATAAAGGCGATTATGGAGGGGTTAACCTTGGCCCGCCATCATGCTGTGGATGCAGAGGCGCTACCTGATTTTTTCTTGAATCCTGATGAGTCCCAGTTGCAGGTACCCATTTTTGCTCGTCCCCGTGACATCTTGAATCCTTTCGCTCTGGAGAAGGAAGTGCCTTTACAGCAAGTTTTGGATGATCATGTTACCAGACTTGCCAAGAAAGAGGGTGTCAAGGGTAAGGCCATTCTGTGCGGTATTGGCGCAGCTCATCTCCCCAGGTCTGACGGGGTGCCGGTGAGTGTGCCAACTATGTCGCAACAATATTCTGAGCTGTTGAAGCGGTTGAGGGAGGCTAGGGACGCTGCACGCCGAGTGGAAAGTTCCTCTCTTAGGCATTGTAGTAGTATGTAGATAGTAACTTGTATTGTAAACATCCTTTTGTAAGCACGCATGGTACTTAATGGAACATTGTTTGTTGGATGGTGTTGCGACTTATAGTATTTGTACTTAGTTACTTGTCTTTCCATAAAAAACGCGTGTATTATCTAAGAAGCAAACTGTAGTGTAAGCGCGGATAATATATGAAGTTCATGATCATGTATGAGATTCATGGTATACTTAAAGCATAATTTTTAAGTACTGTTTATCATAATCGTGTATGTTGTGATATGCAGCGTACTGTAAATATCATATTTAAGGAGTCAAATGTCTTTGATTCCGAATTTGTTAAACGTGCACCATATGCGTTGTCGCGCACCCGTCGTGGGATGCGTACAGAACTTATTCCAACGTCTTGAGAACAAGGTGTTTAACAAGGATACATGATCCAATGTTGATGGGTTTGCAACCCTCTTACTCAACGAGTCTTTTAGTAGGTTGACTCATCCTTTTACCATCGTGGGTTTATTAAATGCATGCACGCCATATAGGCAAAAGATAAAAATTGTTAAGACATAAAGTATATGGAAATAACAAATTGAAATGTGTCGCGGAGTTAGCTAGAAACCGCGACGTTTTATTGATACTTGCAAATTTTTAACGAAGGAAAATTAATAAGGCTTTTGCCTAAGTAAAACAAAAAGTAAATACACGGACGTTTATTGGGTACTTCACTAAAGTGCAAGAGTGTCCGTGTGCTGGGCCGTGGCCCTTCCTAGAGATAAAATTGCTTAAGATTGCAGATGTTCCATGTGCGTGGTAGTTCACGACCATCCATGTCTCGTAGCTTGTACGCGCTTGTTCCTGATGCTTCAGTAACCTCATAGGGTCCTTCCCACTTTGGTCCAAGCTTACCTGTATCTTCTACGTGGCTGGCATCGTTAGCGCGGTATACGAAGTCACCTGGTCTGAATGAGACACTTCGTACTTTAGCATCGTAGTATCCCTTCATCTTTGAATTTGATTTTGCTTCCCGCATAGCTGCGCGTTCGCGCCTTTCTTCCAGCAGGTCTAAATCGATACGCCGCTCGTCGTCATTGGTTGCCGCATTGACTTCGGCAGTGCGAATAGTTGGCATTCCAATTTCGGCTGGTATGACGGCCTCTGTCCCGTAGACTAAAGAAAAGGGAGTGTCTCCCGTGCTGGTTTTGATTGAGGTGCGGTGTGCCCACAAAACATGCGATAGTTCTTCCACCCACCTGCTCTGTGCTTGTCCAGGCGTGCCTTAATCCCTTCACCCAGGCTTCGATTTGCACGTTCTACTAAGCCGTTGGTTTGTGGGTGTTTAACTGATGCAAAGTGCTGTACGATTTTTAACTTCTCGCACCAGTCCTTGAAAGGGTTGTCGCAGAATTGTTTCCCGTTGTCCGAGATGATTTCCCCAGGTAGCCCGAAGCGGCATACAATATTTTCCCAGACGAAGCGTTTTACCTGGTTGCCAGTTATTGTTACCACTGCCTTTGCTTCGATCCACTTGGTGAAGTAGTCTATGGCGACTATGAGGAATTTTAATCCTCCTGCTGCAACGGGGAAAGGACCGGCGATGTCGATACCCCATTTGTAGAATGGCCATGGTGCCGTAATTGGTGTCAGCTCCTGTTGTAGTTGGCGTAGAACGGGTCTGTGAACTTGGCAGTCGCTGCACTTTCTTATTAAGTCCCGCGCATCGCGGTGCATGGTGGGCCAATAGTATCCTGACCGTAAAGCGCGCGCCACCATGGATCGCGGTCCTGAATGCATGCTGCATGAACCTTCGTGGATTTCCCGCAGTACATAGTTTGCTTGTAGGGGCCAACACAGCGGAGCCATGGTTGTAAGAAGGAGCGTCGATATAGTATGTCGTCCCGAAGTTCAAACCTCTGTGCTGCGCGCCGTATCCTTCGGGCTTCCTTCTGCTTTTGGGGTAATATGCCCTTGCTTATGAATTCCGTTATCAGTGTCATCCACGTAGGACCTTCCTCCTCTATTACTGTGGATATTTCCATCTCTGAGATGGATTTGCTTTTCAACGTTTCCACCAACACTTGTTTTGACAGGTGTGCAAAGCTTATGGATGCAATCTTGCTTAGTGCATCCGCCTTTCGGTTTTTCCCTCTAGGAACCTGCTTGATGGTAAAACTGTCAAAGCCTTGGATTAGTGCCTTGGTCTTGTCGAGGTACCGAATCATGTTTTCCTCCTTGGCCACGTACTCGCCCAACACGTGGTTGGCTACTAGCCGGGAATCTACATTCGCTTCCAGGTTACGTACACCCATTTGAGCTGCAATGCGTAGTCCGGCGATTAGGGCTTCATACTCTGCCTCATTGTTTGTCGCTGTGAATTCGAAACGCAGTGCGTAGTTGAATTCCATTCCTTCCGGATTTGTAAGGATGAGGCCTGCTCCTGACCCATCCACGCATGAAGATCCATCCGTAAATAAGATCCATGGATCTTGTAGTTCCTTCTTGCTTGGTGCGGGTGTATCATCAGTGTCTGGTTTTTTGATGAGGAAATCTGCTAGTATCTGCCCTTTTACTGCAGTACGTGGTCTGTAGGAGATGTTGTGCTCACCTAGCAATACACTCCACTTTTGCAGTCGCCCTGATGCGTCAGGTTTGGAGATGATTTGCTTGATCGGTTGGTTTGTGATCACTACTATTAGGTGCGCTTGGAAGTACCTACGCAGCCATTTGGCGGCGAACACTAATGCTAGGACCAACTTTTCCATTGCGCTATAGTTCATCTCCGTCTTCTTGAGCGCTTTGCTTACAAAATAGACGGGTGTTTGGACTGAATTCCTATCCGTCAGTAACACTGCGCTAACTGCTCCCTGGGTTGCGGACAAGTACACGATCAACTCTTCCCCTGGTCGGGGTGCTACAAGTGTGGGGAGTGTTGCTAGGTATTGTTTAAGCTGTGTAAAGGCCTCTTCTGCTTCCGTAGTCCAGCAAAAGTCTCCCTTTTTTATACACTTCTTGATTGTTTTGAAGAGAGGTAGTGACTTATCTGCTGACTTGGACAGGAATCTGTTCAGACCGGCCAGCTTTCCATTGAGAGATTGGACCTCCTTCAACGTGCGCGGTGAAGATAGTTCGATGACAGCCTTAGTCTTTTCTGGACATGGTTTTATGCCGTTAGGTTCTATCAGGTATCCAAGGAACATGTCTTCTGTTGCGCCAAAGGTGCATTTTTTAGGATTGAGCTTCATGTTGATCTCCTTGAGTGTCCTAAATGTTTCCTCAATGTCGCGCACTAGTTCATCTTCAGTATGGCTTTTTATGACCAGGTCATCAACATAAACCTCTAGGTTGCGGCCAACTTGTTTTTTGAATGCATTATCTACTAATCGTTGGTAGGTGGCTCCTGCATTCTTCAAGCCAAAGGGCATTTTGGTGTAGCAGTAGACACCTTGGCTTGTATGAAAGGCCGTTTTTTCCTCGTCTTCCTTAGCCATCTGGATTTGGTGGTATCCTTTGTATGCATCGAGGAAGCACTTGAGCGGGTATCCACACAAGGATTCTACCTTCCAGTCTATCTCCGGTAGTGGGTAGCAGTCTTGTAGACATGCTTTGTTGAGATCTGTGAAGTCCACACACATCCGCCAGCTACCGTCGCTTTTCTGAACCATTACTGGGTTAGAAAGCCAATCATGGTAGTAGACTTCCCGCATGATCCCTGCGTCCACCAGTTTGTGTACCTCTGCCAAGATTGCTTGCGCGCGCTCTGGAGCTTGGCCGCGCTTCTTCTGGCGTATTGGTGAGTATCCTTGTCGGATTCTCAGTTTGTGTTCTGTGATTGAACGTGGTACCCCGGTTATGTGCTTTGGCTCCCATGCAAAAATGTGCAAATTCTTCTGCAAGAGTGCGCACCCAGCTGCTTTGCTGTTGTCCGACAGCGATCCTCCGATCGCTACTTCTTGTTCTGGGTAATCAGGATGAATTGCAACCTTCAGATTTGGAACTTTGGTTGTGACCTGTTCTGGGGTGGGTGCCGTCTCGCATGTAATCGTGTTACATTCTCTATGTGGTGCAGTGGCGTTGTAGAGGGTAACAATACCACCTTTCACCGGGAATTTGAGCATCCCATATGTTGTAGACGGCACTGCGCGTATGGCTGATATCCCTGGTCTTCCGATAATGCCATTGTATGGCGAAGGGGATTTGATCACCATAAAATCCATCCAGGCCGTCGCGGAGTGTTCCTTATTGCCCACACTGACTAGTAAGCGTATTTGCCCCATAGGCCATATCTTTTCTCGTGTAAAACCAGTCAGCGCTGTCATGACCGGACTTAACTGACTGCGTATCTCAGGTCGCAATCGTTTGAAACAGTGTTCGTACATTATGTCTGCAGATGCTCCTCCATCAACGTACATGCGGTGGATATCGTGACCCCCCGCATTAATTTCAATGGTGAGCGGCTCTACTACTGCGTTGTCCGCAGTTAAGGTGGGGAAAGAGATTTCACTTCCACGAGAAAATTTCTGGCTGACCTTCTGCCTAGTTACTCGCTGCCATGATTGTATCATGTAGATGGTGTCAGCCTTGTCTTTGGGTGCCTCTTTCTTGTTCCCATTCTTCTGTCTGTCTTTTCCTTCTTTGATGTTCTTGACCAAATGGTCCAATCTGCCTTCTTTCACCAATTTATCAATGAGCTGGCGCAGTTGGACACATTCATTGGTGGTGTGGCCCTTCTGTGCATGATAGTCACAGTATCCACTCCCCACGCGCCGATCCTCTGGGGTGCGCATTGGTGGAGGTCTTGGAAAGTTCGCGCCCTCCGTTGCAAATATTTCCTTTGGAGTCTTGGTCAACGGGGTATACCTGTCATTATCCCGTCCGCTCCCTTGGCCGCGGTAGTTCTTGTTACGGTTGCTACTCCGGTCAGTGGATTGTCTCCCAGGTTGTTCTTGTGACCGATAGTTTGAGTAGCTTTTCTTGCTATCCGCCGCGGCGGCTTCTCCTTGGATGAAGGACCTTGTCCGTTTCATCAATTCATTGAAGGTTTGGGGGATCTTGTCGTTCAACCTTTTGATGAGTTCTGGGTTATTGATCCCGTTCATGAACCCTGACATTTTCAGCACTTCGGGGCACGCCTTAACCTGTATGCACTCATCTTTGAAGCGCTCCATATATGCGCTTGTAGATTCCCCCTGGCGCTGTTTTACCCCGGCGAGTTCGAAAGGGTTTTTAGCGCACTTCTTCCGTTGAGTGAAGTTTAGGCGGAACGCCTTTCTCAACTCTTCAAAGCATCAATGCTTCTGCGTGGAAGCTTACTGAACCAGTTGCGCGCGTTTCCCACTAGTGTGGAATTGAACGTGTGGCACCACACAAGTTGTGGCCAGTTTTCAATAGTAGCGGTTGATTCAAAAATTTTTAGGTGATCATCAGGATCACCTGTCCCATCAGAGGTTTTAACATTAGCGGGCATGCGCCTTCTCTTGTCTTCTGAGAAGTTACTGATACGTCGAGTAAACGCATCCACCTTTTGGCGGCGCCATGGAAGAGACATGTCTTCCTCCTCCTGATCACGGTATTTCCTCCTGGATTTCCAGTGTCCCGTTTCGCCATCCTCGTTGTCCGAGGAATTATCAGGGGAGGAATTTTCCCTTCTTCGGCGTTTGCGCCGACTGTTCTCAGAGTCTGCACTTGAAGGGCTTTCGCTTGGAGAGTACCGTCGCCCAAGTCTGTCCTGGACTCTGCGGCTACCAAGCCTGGAGTGGACATTGGCACGCCGTTCATTCTCCTCGCTTCCTTCCCGATGCTGTGAGTGAGATGTCTCATCGTCCTCAACTCTCCTCCCAATTCTGTTAAACACTGGGGGTCGGCGACTGTCCCTCCCGCGTTTCTCCTTCTGACGGCGCGGTGGGGAAGTTTCGTATTCTGAGTCGAAATTGAGTCGGGCTTTTAGGCTCTGACTCGACCACTTTTTTGCTTCCTCTTGCATGAGGGCAGCCAAGGTTTCATAATTTTGAGATACGAAATCTTCCGGTACTAATTCCGGCGCGACCCCTTTTAGAGCAAGGGTGTCCGTTTCTACCACTAAGCCCTTGTTTCGATCAGGTGCATCTGGTGTCTTTGTTAGGTCTGTTTCTAGCACGGATTGAAGGGGAGTGGTGAAAGGGTTGCGCAGTGGATCTCCTGCGCTGGTGGTGGTTGTAGTGGCCTGGGTTGTCCCCGAACGTGGTTCCACCGTAGGGAAGACCAGGTCTAGGCCTGATCCTTGGTTCTTAGCAACACTGGTTGTTCCAGAGGTCTGTTTGGAAGCCGATCCGCTTTGCGGCTTCTTTCCATGTGTATCGCCGTGCGATCGTTGGCTTAGGTTTCCCTGCTTCGTCATTCTAGTTCTTAGTTCTTAGGGTCCCACGGATGGCGCCACTTGTTGATACAAATGTTGGGCGTTCCTTGTTTGGGCTCCGGTTCTCGTATCAATTGGATATTGCTGCTTGAGACATGCGCACTAAGTAAACAGAAAACACCGTCAGGCTTATCGTGGGATTGTCTCCCACGATTATCCTCAGGCGTGAGAGTAAGTAATCGGTTTTAGGGTTAATAGGAGAGTTAGGTTTTGTCGATCATACCTTTAACGAGGGATAGGGTTCCCTTTATATACACACGAAATCCTTGTTGGTTCCGTGTTCCCCAACCTTCGGCGTATCCCGCCTAAGTCGGTTAGCAAACGATTATCTCCATAATTAGGAGATATCCGATATCTCATTCCATAAGTAACATTGGATTTGGGCCTTCGTGGGCCCAAACACTTATCGGCTTAGCCCAGTTCGTGCTGGGCTCGTTAGTATCGGATCTTGGTCGGGTTCGTGACCCGACTACAGACTATACGTCATCTCAGAAATTGTTAATTAGTAGGTGATGGAGATGACTCGCCTTAGCAAAAGTCAATATGAATTGGCAGGATTGCAATATGACTGTGTATGACATTTGTTTCTTCAAAATTTTACTATTTGGTCCTAAACTATTACTCCCTCCGTCTCAAATTTTATGTCAAACTTGATTTTTCAATCAAACTTTAAGCTTAAATATATCTTTTTGCATTATATAATACTTGTTGTAAAATATATAAATGAAATTAGGTTTTAAGTGTATTTTAATTGGTATAACTTTCATCAAGTATTAGATAATAAAAAAAATATATTTAAGATCAAAATTTGATTAAAAAATCAAAATGGACATAAAATTTGGGACAGAGGTAGTAAGTATTAACTGACAAGTACATGAATATTTTCAAAATTTTTTACATTGTTTTTATAAAACCGAATTTAGAAACTTTTTTGGACATATTTGGAAATATTTAAGGGGCCGTTTAGTTGGTGAAAAATTTTCCTGTTTTTCCGTTTCTAAATTCCTAGAGAAAGAAATGGTTTTTCTCCTCTAGAGAAGAGTTGAGAAATCTGAAAATCCGTTTAGTTGGAGTTATATTTTTCCTTTTTTTTAAATGAAAAGTTGTTTAGTTGAAAACTTGACGGTGGGCGGAGAGGTGAGCGAAGATGGAAGGTGAAGGTGGAGGATGGAAGAGGCGTGATAAAAGTGTAGGGTGAAAGGAAATGGTGTTATTATTTTGGAAATGAAAAAAGTGAGAATGGTGGAATGGTATTTTCATTTTTTCTATTAAAAATTGGAAAATGAGAATTTCATATTTTTGGAAAATTATTGGAAAAAAGTGCGACTAAACGAATTTTCAGTTTTTCTCTTTTCATATGAAAAATTTTCTGGAAAAATGGAGTATTTCTCTCCAACTAAACGGCCCCTAAGTTTTCCTATTTAATTTTTTTTAAAAATAATATTTGTAAATAAAATAATACTTAATAAGGAAACATTCTTTTTTTCTGAAATACAATAATTTTCACTTGGGTTTTCTTTTATTATATAAAAAATTTATTTTAAACTTATTTTTACTATGGGGGTGTTTGGGGAAAAGTGCGTTTCCCAAAAATGTGGTTCCCAAATGACGTTTTCCAACTGCACCTCTCCCCATGCTTTTAGAAAACGCAATTTTGAGTCTTCAAAACGCAAATAAGCAGTTTTTTCCTTTTCCAATCCAAACACTAGATTCTCCTTTATTGCGTTTTCAAGTTGTGATAATCAAATAATTGAGTAGCAAACGCAACCCCAAACACCCTCTATGTATAAAATTTATAATTTGTCGCAAGGAAACAAAAGCATTTAATAATAAAAAGGTCTATGATCATAAAGTTCTTCATATCACATGATTTTGAAATCTTTTCTACTAGGTAATCTAGTATCCTTATGCATGAAGATAATCAATTCGGTCGTTGTGGTCGGACTGCGATATAGTTAAGACTAATGATAGAACTTTATGTAAATTTTGGACTTTTTTTTCACACTTGTGGATGCCCTAAGTAATGTATCGGTTTTGGGCCAATAATCAAATAGTCTAACAAACAAAATAATAACTCCCTAGTTGATCTGATTGGGTTGAGGTAAGGGGTCAATTATGTTAATATGGGAGTTGAGGGTTGAATGTAGTAAATATATACATTATGAACGTATATATGTCGTGACTTATTATCTAATGAAACCCTACATTACATTACGTCGACTCTAAAAAAAACACAGAAGAATTCCGATAGAAGGGCGATAAGGATTTTGAAGATCTCAAGTGACAATCGTGATCGATTCTGGAAAAGTTTCAATATCCTAAGTTTCAATTGATCGTAGGTTAAATATTAAGTTCTCTCAAAGTTTATCGTTTCTTATAAGTAACAAATTCAGATTTTTCATGTCACCATTCTACACCCATGACATGTGTTTTCAACTGATATGGTTAATAAGATAATATAAAAAATAATAATATATACAAGTAATCATAAACGGATTATTAGCTGATATTTGAAGCATGACCATGATATTAAAGCTTGGGGTTCATGCTATTGGTGGGTAATCGATCAAGGGTTAACAGTTTGCTAATCAATCTATGTTTAAAGTGAATCTAGGTAATAGGGTCTTATTCGAAGATTCGCTGGAGCTCGACTAATTAACTAGAGCATTTTTAATAAGCGGTTTTAATGTCATATAGTGAAAGCTCTTTGTTGTAAGGAAGATGAGTTCAATGTTCTTTAACATAGTTACATAGGGCTGAGCATCGGGCCGAAACCGACTCGTCCCGACCCATCCCGAAACCGACAAGGCTGAAAATTCTAACCGAATCCCGACCTGATTCTAGTTCGGGTAATCCCGAAACAAACCGGTTTGTATTGTTTTCTTTGTGTTATCCCGAAACAATCCCGACCCGACCCGAGTCCCGACAAGGCTGAAAACCCAACCCGAATCCCGACCCGAGTTAAGGTCGGTTTGTGTCGGTCGGAGTCGGGCGTCGGTCAGCCCTATAGTTACATAGAAGATTAAGACAAAATGAGATTTTTCGTCGACCATAGTTGTTTCTTATTATTCCCGTGTGACATTTTTTTTTAACAGCATCAGTATATATATAAATAAGATTAAACTAGTAAGAAGGTAGAAAAGTTAAGAACAAAATGAAATAGCATTGCAAGGGTTACACATCCAATCAATCCACTTAATGGAGACTTTCTTTTGTCTACTAGAGCACAAGTGAATGATGATAGTTTGATATTATCAAGGATGAGGCACTTGTTGGGTCGTTTTGATGCGAAAATCATATCATTACTGAACCTCCATAAGGTCCATATAGGGTAGCTTGAACAACCGTGTCAAAAAACTTTGTTGACACGAATAATTTACTATAAAAACTTTATAAATTAATACTTGATAAATTAATAACCTCGATAAAACTAATAATTTGTCCAGTCCCAATTTAGGACGAGTACAAATTTAGATCCTAATCGATAAAATATTAAGATATATATTTTTTTGAAACTCCTGTGTATATATATTGGTCCCAATAAAATTATAAATAATTACTAGAAATTTTCATATATATAAGCCATACATAATTAAACTTGTACAAATTCAATTAATTTAAAAAAAGCAAAAACAAAATATATAATACAAAAAACATTAAGGAAAAAAGAAATAAAATATATTGAAAGTACTGAACTTGATAGAGACATTAGATTAGATAGGAACAGCTAGAAAACCAGACACATCCACTCCATGTTTGTATTCCCAATTTTAGTACAGTAAAAAAATAAAAAAACAATAAGGGTACTTCATGTGTAATCAATAACCCCTTCTAAGTTATTGTAATTGTAATTGTGATCAATAAGTCCATGTTCAAGATTTTGATAAGTTATTGTAATTGTAATCAGTAAGCCCAAGTTCAAGATTTTGATTCAAAGTTTGTATCTTTAATTATAATTGGAATTGATTCAGTTTTGATTCTTGTTAATTGTACAGATTTAACCAATAATTCCAAGTTCAACTTCAAGATTTTCTCCAGTTTCTTCAAGTTTGAGGTATGAAATTCATTTTTTTTTTAAATTCTTGTTGATTGATGCTTCTAATGGTTCAGCTACTAATTTTTTCGATCGGAACACCTGATTGTGTAAAAGATATGATTTTTATTGAAGAAAAAAAATGCTTTAATGTAATCAACAAGTCCAAGTTTCTATGATTTTGATTTATGCTGGAAAGTTTCGATCTTTAATCCGGTGAATTAATTTTTTTAATCTTGTAAGGTATGAATGCAAGTCTTTAATCTTAAATTATAGTCGTAGTTCTTGTTACGTTAGCTACTAGTGCCTTTACCTCACTGTTTAAAAGATTGATACAAATGGGTCAAAAAAGTATTAGCTTCGGGGTGTTTAAGATTGCATATCTTATTTTGTTTTTCAAAAGCAATCACCTGTTTGGGCTGTTTTATCTGCTTACATTTGAGTCCTTTGGGATGATTCCGGGTTGTGTTAAAAACAGGTAAGCGGCTTCATACCCAACTTCATTGAATGTTACTAGCAACATTTTTTGAAGGCTGATTCAAATAATAGATTGATGCTTTTATTAGTTTATAATGAACTTAAGGAGTAAACTTACAGTTACATGGGTGTTTGGAATTTCATATCGTATTATCTTTTATTCAGCAATAACCTCCGGGTGTTTGTTTGTGTTGTTTTGTTGGCTTATTGAAGTCCAATTCTTTCCCAAAATACTTACTGTTGCTTACTTTTAAGTCCAATTATGCACTTTAAAATGAGATAAAAATTTAACACAGAAATTATTGTCATGAATATTTTAGATGGAGCAGAAGCAGAGTTTACATGGTGTTTCAGTATGTCATCAATTGCCTCCGTTATCTGCAAAACATCCGTGGTTTGTTGCTCAGAACTTAGGAGCAGATGAAGATAGTTCTAGAGACCAATACTTCTACACCTTGCATGAGCCGCTCACTAAATATCAATGTCAAATCCCTGAGTTGCTTGGGAGACGTATTCGAGGATATTGTCATGGTTGGGTTATTCTCTCCGACCATCTACAAAATGTAACGTGGTCTCTTTGGAATCCGGTCACTTCTAAGATGATTCATTTCCCCCCTTTGGTTCTAAAAGATGGAGATTCGGAATCTATCCGTGAATGTTGTTTGTCAGCCCCTCCTGATGATCCAAGTTCAGTTCTCCTTTTAACTCGCACCAACAAACCTACCTTTGTTTTTCTTCGTCTAGAGGGTAAAAGAAAGAAGTTAAGATGGATCGAGATGTCATATGCTAGCCAACTCAAAAGAATAACCGGTGAAGATGGTGATTCTATACATAATTTAACTTGCTGTAATGGTAAAATGTATGCATCGAATCGCGAAGGTAATTTTGGTAGTTTAATCATACAACTTGACATCTGGGTTAAAAACAAAGAAGTTTTAATAAAATTTTTGCTCTTAGGGGCATTACCTTGTGCTTCGACAGAGCATGGTGATGACGTGACTTGTTTTTTAAAAGGTTATGGTACTGAACTATTCTACATTAAGGTAGGTTTGTTTGAGAAAAGACTTGAAGCAGTTTATGTATTTAAATTGGACATGACTAATGTAAAGTCGCAAGATATGGAGAGGTTTAAAGGCTTGGACATGAGTTGTAAGAGCTGGCATGACATGGATGACAGATTCGACGACATATTAACGAGTATGAGATTGTGGGAACGATTGTTTGCCCTCAAAGACGCTATAATTTTTGTGGATCTTGGACGTGATAACTTGGCGTATTACAGACCTGGGATTGCCTCGGAGCTAGGGGGTTATATACACATTCGTGACAGAGTGGACAATATTTTGTATTCATACCATTTCAAAGAAAATACCATCTCCCTATCTTCTATGCCTTCACTAGTGATGCCAACAAGCAACGTGTCCGTATGGGAATGCAGGTATTATTTTTTTTTTCTTTTTAATCCGTGTTTATTTATTGCATCGAGATTATGATTTCTTAAATTGACCATTTTACCCTTGTTCTTCATTGAATTATATATATATATATATATATATATATGATAAAGGATAAAGATAAAATAAAAAGACAAATATCCGTAAAAAGATAAAAAGTTTTTTTTTTTTTTTTTTTTTTTTTTTTTTTCAAAAAAGGTTCTTGAAAAATTCCCAAAAAATTCCACTAAGATCGGGTATGATGGTGCATGAAAAAGTTGTGAAAAACTTTTTTCTAAAAGTGGATAATTTTTCTCACAAAAATTATGAAAGAATACATTTGCGCATTAAATAGTTTTTTTGCGCATCAAAAATTGATTTTTGCACCAAACTTCTTTTGACCTTTTTCATCAAAATACGCATCTAACTAAAACAAGTTGAAAATTTTGTGCATCAAAATTTTTTTGCGCATCAAAATTCGTTTTTTGTGCATTAAAAAAAAACGTATCGAAACTTAAATTTTTAAAAAATGTTTTCATAAAAGTTTTATGCACCAGCATACCCGATCTTGCGGGGACACAACACCTCTTTTAGCGGGGACACAACACCTCTTTTAGCGGCAAAACCAAAAGCATTTCTCAAGCGGGACGTCCCGATAGACTAAGGAGAGAAAAAGTGATTTTTAAGAGAGTTTATTTTATTGGTTGTTGTGTGAGGTATGTGTGTTTTAGGGGTATTTTTAAATGATAAAAAAGTAGAAAAAAAATTAATGAGAGTTTTATTGGTTGTTGTGTTGAGGGAAAGTTGATAGGAAAAAATAAAGTAAGTGTTTTTGATGATGTGGCGAAAGAAAACCTTCAACCACACCCTCCACACTAATCTTTCCCACAAGTTCGAAAATAATTATTTAACGAAATATAGTAACTTTAGTAGTCATCAAATGACTCAATTTTAATATAATCACAACCTTTCTTGATATGATGGTTCTTAGCTAGTAACATCATGAGTACTCATTTTCTTTTTATTATATATTAGTTATAGTTTAACACATTTATTTAACAAAATATTGTTTTATAAATATGTTTTGAATAAGTTTGTTTTTGTGACCAAATGAAACACACAGATGGTATTTGTATTTCGAAATATAGTAGCAACTCGTAAGTATGTAAATATGTTTGTAATTTTTAAAGGAGAGAACATTAAGGGTACAATTGTCATTTTGAGATATCCTTACATAAGTGTATTGTATCAAGAGTATGATTTCTTGAAACTATGTGTTGTGTAGGTTAGAAGATGATCATGGCGGAGCTAAGTGTAATCAAGAAGAGAACCAGATAGTGGTAAGAGCAGTTACAGACAATGAGATTGGACTTGATGATTGGAACCTTCTCAATCTTCCGTTTGATATTCTGGAGACAATTATGGAGCATTGTTTATGTGTGGAATACCTGAACTTCCGTGCTACGTGCAGACGGTGTGAGGTAGCAGCACCTTTGATACAATGGAGTAACAAAACTTCATCAATGAGATTGCAGACTTATTCATTAGTTTCACCATGGTTAATGGTGGTAGACAAAAATCAGGGAATTATCACTTTCACTGATCCGATGCTGGGTGACAGCTACTTCATGAAAAATCAACATGTATCACCTACTTATCAAATGTTCTTTTGTTCCAGGTTTGGTTGGTTGCTGTTTTTCAGCTCTGACTTTAAATGTTTAGTACTCTTCAACCCCTTCACTAGTGATCTCCGCAAGCTTCCAGAAGCAAGTCATAGTTTTTATACTGCATGTTTCTCAGCACCACCTACTTCCCCTGATTGTATGGTGGCTGGATTTTCAATAGACGATGAATGCCTTGTTTTGATCCACTATATAGCTCGTGAATCATCCTGGCGAACAGTTCGTGTTGGTGCTGAGCCAGATTCTGTTCGTTTTCCTACATTTTCCGGACAAGATTTTTATGTGTTGGGCGGCGATGGTAAACTTATTGGAGTAAAAGAATTGGGTGAAGAAAATGACTCCTCGACATTTGTTGAATCTAGAGCCCTAGTAAGTTGTTGCACATCTCCTGAACGATATTATTTGATGGAATGCGATAAAGATCTTCTAAAAGTCATTGTGGGCAAGTTTGGAGAACGTGTTGAAGTATTCAAGTGGGATGTTTCTAAAGAGGACTGGGAGAAAATAGATAGTTTAGGAAATCACATTATTTATATCTGTGATGTGACATGTCTATGCATTGAAGCCAAAACACGAGAAATGGAGAATAAGATTTGCTTTCCAATACTTCAGTCGAAGAACAGGAAGATAGTGTTCTATTCACTCGACACATGCACCTATCAGACATACAATGGCGAAAACATCCAACAAAAGGACTTTTTTGGAACTACATATCATTTGTACCCTCATGCTTGGATTGAACCAAGCTGGGCGTAACTATTGTTATGTTGGGGGCATGCTAGATGTGAAGCTTAGACTAGATAAATTTGGTTAACATACCTTGTTATATATTTAGATAGTTTGATGGTGAATAACTGAATATGTATATGGCAATATGTTATTAGAAACTTCAAAAAATTGTTACAACTAAAAGCACACGGTATGTTAACTTTAGAGGTGAGTGAAAGCTTAACATTTTCGAGTTAAACCCCACGTTACCATACCCCTTTCACAGGTTAACTTTCTGCGTTATCTTTTACGTGAAGCAGCTAACGCTGCGTGAAGCATACAAGGAATTAAAAAAAAAACACTTTAACCCCCCAACGTCTTTTATGAAGTTGGAATTAAAAAAAAAAAAAAAAAATTACAACTTTGACCCCCCAACGTTTAAAATGGCTAGTTAAAATTAAAAATTAAAAATTAAAAATTAAAATTTCAAAACCTTTTTTCCACCACTATAAATAACTAATTAACACACAACTTTTTTTCACACTTCCACAACTCAAACTCAAATTTCTATACTTCCTCTCTAACAAAAAAAAAAATTGTTCATTCATAATGGATCCGAATCAATATGATGAAGAACCTAAGAACTGGTCAGATGTAGATGACGAAACTGACTTTCAGTTTATGATGGCCGCGTACGAATATCAGCAACATTTGGAACAAGCAGCAGCTCAACCTCGCTTGTCCCGTAACACGATCTACCGCGAACGTGAAATTGCCGAAGAACGTTTGATAAACGACTATTTCATTACCGATTGTAAGTATCCGCACCTGAATTTTCGAAGAAGATTTCGTATGAGCCGGAAACTATTTCTAGAAATAGTCAAAGGTATTCCGATCCTCTTCCAAGTTATTTTGCATTCTTTGCGCAAGCACCCGATTGTACGGGTCGAATGAGTATAAGTGTTCTTATGAAGTGTACATCTGCCATACGCCAATTGGCATACGACACCGCACCCGATGCGTTTGATGAATATTTGCAAATGGTTGAGCATACTGCACGTGATTGTCTTGATAATTTTAACAAGCGCGTTATTGATTTGTTTATGCTGGGGTATTTAAGATCCTCTTCCAAGATATGGATGATGTTATTCGTGTCCTTCAGGTTTTTTACTTGGCGTCGGGTCTCAAAATAAACATCCACAAGTCTAATGTTTATGGTGTTGCCTTGTCATCAGAAGAGGTGAATGATACGTCAAGTATTACAGGATGTGCGGGAGGCTCTTTCTTGTTTGATTATCTCGGGTTGCCTATAGTTTATAATATGAATCTTACAACAAATTGGAAGAAGTTGATAGACCGGTTTCATGACAGGCTTTCTATCGGTGTTTATAATATGAATCTTACAACATCTTGGAAGGCTAATCTTTTTTCTATCGGTGTTAGGAAGTCTCGAGATTTATTATTTATCTATATTCAAAGTGCCTGAACCCGTTTTGAAGAGCTTGGAGAGTCTTCGTGCATCATTTTTTTTGGAGGCGCGCGGGGGGGGGGGGGGGGGGGGTGGGTGGTGTTCTCAAGAAGAAAAAAAAGCATGCTTGGGTTAAGTGGCCAAATGTTTGGCTTCACTTGATAACGACGGTTTGGGTATTGGTAGTTTGAAATCATTTAACCTCGCGTTACTTAAAAAATGGCGATGGCTTCTAATCCAAATGTTGTATGGGTTCGTTTAATTAAGGCTTTACATGGGCAGGAAGGGGGTTTGATCAACATGGGTGCAAAATAAATGATTTATGGGCTAGGATAGTTGGGTCTACTAATCAGATGCATTCGAGTGGGATCCTCCCGATTGGTTCCTTACGGTTTCAAGTGGGATGTGACACTTTAATTCGATTTCCGAAAGACACGTGGCTCGTGGATTATCCCTGTATCTTTGGTACAACAGGTTATTTTGTTTGGTGAGAAAGAAGGATTGTTTGGTTATAGATCGTATTTCTAATGGAGAATGGCGTTGGAATTGGTCTAGATCAGAGCTAGGAACTCGTAACATGTCTTCGCATAATGCGTTAACGGCTGAGATTGGAAACATGGAGGTGAGTTCCGAGTCGGATACATGCGTTTGGTCGTTAGCTGATGATGGTATGTTTTTTTGTTGGAGCCACTCGTCATTTTATAGATGCTCGTCTTCTGCCATCGTTGGTTCCTTCAACGACATGGGGAAAAATGTTACCACAAAAAGTTAACATATTCCTTTGGCGTTTGATCTTGGATAGGCTTTCTCACCGGATAAATATATCTTCCAGAGGTATAGAAATTCAAGAGATTTCATGTTCGTCCAGTCATGGAAGTGTGGAGTCAAATCATCATATCTTTTTTGATTGTGTTATTGCTCAAAGTATATGGTGTCTCGTTCGTGTGTGGTGTGACATTACTATGCCTCAATTTGGTTTTAACGATGATTGGCGAGATTGGTTGAGCTTGTGGTCTGCCTCTTTAGGAAAGAAGCAGCGTATTCTTATCATTATTGTGTCCTCCTTATGGGTAATTTGCCGGTATCGACACAATTTCATCTTTAGCTCTCTTTCTACGAGGAAAAGTGACATTTTCGATAGCATTCATTTATTTTCTTTTTCTTGGCTTAAATTTAGAGGTGGTAAGATTAGTAGTCGGACTCCTTGGTTAAGAAATCCTATGTATTTCTAGCGTCTTGCTTTTTTGTTATTTATCTGATTTGTTTTGAGGTTCAAAAAAGAAAAAAAAAAAAACGGATTATGTATCTGGAGGCCGCTCAACTATTAAACTTTTTAGTTTTATGCCACTCATTTATTTAAACTAACTTATAGGCCACCTAAATATGTACATGTTTTCGTTTATACCAATCTGGTTCGAATTGTTGCCAAAAATTGTATAATTTCAAGAATAAGGCTAACTTTAACATATCAAAACAATAAAATTGAAAACTGAAACGTAAAATATTAGTTGAATTATCATAAATCACTGTTGACTAAATAAGGTTGCAATTAAATAGTGGATAAAACTGATACTTTACATTTTAATACTTATTTGTGCTATTTTAATATATTTTATTTAGCTTTATTCTTGTTGTTTCAAAGATTTTCGCGAAAAATTATACGAAATTGATATAAATGAAAACAAACACATAAATAAGTGGCCCATAAGTTACTTTTTATAAATTGGTGGCCTAAAAGAAAAAAACGTTAAGCATTGGGTGGCCTTCGGGTACATAATCCCAACAAAGAATTATAAAACAACCGTAGCTTGTGAGGGTCGAACTTAAATCACACAACATACTATCAACCATTTTAATCCACCCAAAACTACAACCGTGTTAGATTTCGCCTTTTGTTTTATTTATCAACCCTTTTCTAATATACCTTCTAATATGACGACGTCTACTTTGAAAATGCATATATATGCATATAGCATCTAATCTAAACTACTGATAATGCATTTTAGACCCTCTCTTTATACTTTTTAATATTCTCCAAAATGACAGCATTACAAGTTTACAATTATTTAATACACATATATATCTATACAACACCCATAATAAATGTTATTAAAAGTGATGCTATTTATAACTACAACACAAGCATAAATATATATTTAATGCATACATTACTTGTACAATTGCAGTAAAATACTTTCTCTCTAAATTCTTACCAATCAATTTTTTAAATCAACCAATCAAATCATTGAGTTTATTAGTAGGCATGATTAGTAGGTCTAACAATAAAAAATATAATTAACACGTATGTATGGTTTTGATGGTCTAACAATCAAAAATATAATTCGATATCTATAGTTTAAGACCTTGAGACGCGATCTCAGTGAAAAAAGAAAAAAGTAAAAAAATACCGAAACTTATTTAATTCGTCTTGTTTATAGCATCTAGTTTAATGAGTGGAAATCATTGTTTCCTCTTATTGGGGAGCTCCACATAAACATTTCTGGCTTAATAACTGTTCCTTCACAAATCTATAAAATTAGTATAACTCAATGACTCAATTAGCTATTTAGCTATACTAAACGGCTTCAAACATATGCTAATCAAGTATTAGGATACATAAGTATGAAGGTATAGACTTTGGTTAAAATAAACTCAAGTCAAAAGTCAAAACTACAATCAATTAATAACTAAAACAGTACATTTAGGAGATGAGCAATAAAACCCAACACATGCATATTCAGTGAACAAGTCAAACGGCGAACATGCCCCAATATAACAGTAGTTACGCCCAGCTTGGTTCAATCCACGCATGAGGGGACAAATGATATGTAGTTCCATGAAAATCCTTTTGTTGGATGTTTTCGCCATTGTATGTCTGATAGGTGCATGTTTCAAGTGAATAGAACACCATCTTCCTGTTCTTGGACTGCAGTATTGGAAAGCAAATCTTATTCTCCGTTTCTCGTGTTTTGGCTTCAATGCATAGACATGTCGTATCACAAATATAAATCATGTGATTTCCTAAACTATCTATTTTCTCCCATTCCTCCTTAGAAACATCCCACTTGAATACTTCAACACTTTCTCCAAACTTGCCCACTATGACTCTTAAAAGATCTTGATCGCATTTCATTAAATAATATCGTGCGGGAGATGTGCAACAACTTACTGGGGCTGTCGATTCAACAAACGTCGAGGAGTCATTTTCTTCACCCAATTCTTTTACTCCAATAAGTTTACCATCGCCGCCCAACACATAGATATCTTGTCCGGAAAATGTAGGAAAACTAACAGAATCTGGCTCAGCACCAACACGAACTGTTCGCCAGGATGATTCACGAGCTATATAGTGGATCAAAACAAGGCATTCATTGCCTAGTGAAAATCCGACAACCATACAATCAGGTGAAGTAGGTGGTGCTGAGAAACACGCAGTATAAAAACTGTAACTTGCTTCTGGAAGCTTGCGGAGATCACTTGTGAAGGGATTAAAGAATACTAAACATTTAAAGTCAGAGCTGAAAAACAACAACCAACCAAACCTGGAACAAAAGAACATCTGATAAGCAAGCGATACATGTAGATTTTTCATGAAATAGTTGTCACCCAACATCGGATCAGTGAATGTGATAATTCCCTGATTTTTGTCTACCACCATCAACCAGGGTGAGAGTAATGAATAAGTCTGCAATCTCGTTAATGAAGTTTGGTTGCTCCATTGTATCAAAGGTGCTGCTACCTCACAACGTTTGCATGTAGCACGGAAGTGTAGGTATTCCACAGATACACAATACTCCATAATCAATTTCAGAATATCAAACGGAAGATTGAGAAGGTTCCACTCATTGTCTGTAACTGATCTTGCCACTATCTGGTTCTCTTCTTGTTTAATGTCAAGACTGCACTTAGCTCCTCCATGATCATCTTCTAACCTACACAACATATAGTTTAAAGAGATCATACGCTCGATTCAATAAATATCATTTTATAAAACTAAGTAACATCACATCTATCCAATTCACTAATTTATATGTAACTAAATCTGAAAATGGCAATTATATCCGTATTCTTCTCTCCTTTTAAACTTACAAACATATCTTCTCCTACATACTAAAAGCTGCTTGTATATTTCGAAAGACAAAATACCATCTGTACTCTAATGTGTGAGGCAGTATTGAGTATGGTTGTCCATTTTGATAGTATGTATATGATCTCAAAGTGTGTGTGTGTTTCATTTGGTCAGACAGGGCTTCAGAACACGTATTCAGAACATATAAATACAGATACATTATAAAAAGAAAGTAAGCTGGTTTTCTGCAACCAAAGTAGTACTTATGAAATGTTACTAGCTGAGAACTACTAAGAACCATTATATCAGGAAATGTTTTATCTATTTTACTGTTGTTGTAATACTAAGCATTTAATTACTGTGCACCACCGTGGTGGAGTCTTAAATTAAACCATTATTTGATGGTTATATCAAAATTGAGTCATTCTCTGACTACTCAAGTAACTAAATTGCTTTAAATACTAGAATAAAATTGTAGCAAGTAACATAATCATTTTCGAACTTGTGAGAACATTTATATTGCAAGTGTATAAGATATATCAGTAATTTTAAAAAACGGAGAGGGACAAGGGTATAATAGTTATTTTAAGAAATCATAATCTCGATGCAATAAATAACAAAACTTAGAGAAGAATACCTGCATTCCCATACGGACACATTGCTTGTTGGAAGCACTAATGAAGGCATAGAAGATAGGGAGATGGCATTTTCTTTGACATGGTATGAATACACAATGTTGTCTATTTTGTCACGAATGTGTATATAACCCCCCAGCTCGGAGGCAATTCCAGGTCTGTAATATGCCAAGTTGTCACGACCAAGATCTAGAAAAAATACAGCATCTTGGAGGTCAAACAATTGTTCCCACAATCCCATACTTATTAATATGTCGTCAAATCTGTCTACCATGTCATGCCAGCTCTTACAACTCATGTCCAAGCCTTTAAATCTCTCCATGTCTTTGGACTTTACACTAGCCATGTCCAATTTAAAAAAGCAAACTGTTTCAAGTCTATTCTTATAAAAAGCTACTTTGAAGCAGAATAATTCAGTACGATACCCTTTCATGATATAAGTCACGTCATCGTACAGCAACCAGGAAGGAGTAGGATATGCTCCTAAGAGCAAAAATTTTATTAAAACTTCTTTGTCTTTAACCAAGATGTCAAGTTGTATGATAAAACAAGCAAAATCGCCTTCGCTATTCAATGCATATATTTTACCATTACAACAAGTTAAATTATGTATGAAATCGCCATCTTCACCGGTTATTCTCTTGAGCTGGCTAGCATATGACATCTCGATCCATCTTAACTTTTTTCTTTTACCCTCTAGACGGAAAAAAACAAATGTAGGTTTGTTGGTCCGAGTTAACAAGAGAATTGAACTTGGATCGTCAGGAGAGGCTGACAAACAGCATTCGCGGATAGATTCTGAATCTCCATCTTTTAAAATCAAAGGGGGGAAATGGATCATCTTAGAAGTGACTGGGTTCCAGAGAGACCACGTTACATTTTGTAGATGGTCGGAGAGAATAACCCAACCATGACAATATCCTCGAATACGTCTCCCAAGCAACTCAGGGATTTGACAATGATATTTAGTGAGCGGGTCATGCGGGGTGTAGAAGTATTGGTCTCTAGAACTATCTTCGTCAGCTCCTAGATTTTGAGCAACAAACCATGGATATTTTGCAGATATTGGAGGCAATTGGTGACGTACTGAACAACTATATGAACTTTGCTTCTGCTCCATCTAAAATGTTCATAACAATATTTTGAGTTTTAGCCGTTCGAAAAAAAAATATTATATTACATTCAGAAGTGCCTAACTGGCCTTAAAAATAAGCAACAGCAGGTATCACTTTGTTTATGTGATTTTATTAAAATTTTGCTAGCAAGAAGCATCAAAAAGCCAACAAAACAAATCAAACAATCACACTCGTAGAGGTTATTGCTGAATAAAAGATACTGTAGTACGATATGAAATCACACACCCCATATAATTGTAAGTTGCTCCTTAAGTTCGTCATTAAACTATTTGAATCAGCCTTCATAAAAAGGATAGTAAATGTTGCTTACCCAGTCTCAAAAACAAGCATTGTATTCTAAACGCTTCAAACACGGCCTATGACCCGCTATTTTTTACCCATAAACGAAATCATCCTAAAATGACTAAATAAGCAGATAACAGCCCAAAGGTGATTACTTTTAAGAAACAAAATAAGATATGCATTCTTTGAAACAGTGAGGTAAAAGCACTAGCAGCTGAAGTAAAATGAATTTAAAATTCTAGACTTGAATTCATACCTTACAGGATTAAAGATTTTAGTTTACCGGTTTAAAGATGGAAACTTTCCAACACAAATCGACATCACAGAGCTTGGACTTGTTGAATACATTAAAGTTTTAAATAAAAATTATATCTTTGAAACAATCTTTAACATTAGAAGCAAGAACTATAATCAAATGAATGAATTTCATACCTCAAACTTGAAGAAACTCGAGAAAATCTTGAAGTTGAACTTGGACTTACTGATTAAATCTGTACAATTAGCAAGAATCAAAACTGAATCAATTTCAATTATAATTAAAGTTTTACAATAACTTATCAAAATCTTGAACATGGACTTATTGATCACAATTACAATTATAATAACTTAGAAGGGGTGTTATTGATTACACACGAACCCCCTTATTATTATTATTTTTTTTTACTAAAATTGGGAATACAAACATGGAGTGGATGCGTCTGGTTTTCTAGCTGTTCCTATCTAATCTAATGTCTCTGGTCATGTTTGGCAACAAGCATTTGGAAGCGTTTAGGAGCGACAAGCGGTAAGCATTATAGATGAAAAGCTTGTTTGGCAACACCTCAACAAGCGTTAGAATATTGTCTTACCGCTCCAATCTAAATGCTTCTTGATTAAACATTCCACAGTTGCTCCAAGCGTTTAGTTTATGAAATTACATATATACCCTCGTTTGTTTAATCATTTATTTTATTTTAATATGTATATGACCTTTTTCGTAATTTTACAATTTATAATTACTGCTACAGCTACGTTACCAAACACATTTTTTAAACAAACAACTACTGCTTACTGCTACTGCTACGTGTCGCCAAACATAGCCAGAGATCAAGTTCCGTACTTTCAATATATTTTATTTCTTTTTTCCTTGATGTTTTTTGTATTTTTTATTTTGTTTTTGCTTTTTTTAAGCTTTTTAGGCTTAGGTTTACAGGAAGGCTACGAAGAGAGTTAAAGGTGTACACCTTTTTTATCTATTACATTTTTCATATAAGAATGTGCTAGATTTCATCAATCTGTCCCTGTTTCCTCATCTCAATTATCTCAACCCAGACTAAGAAGAAAACGATTTGCTTCTATGAAGCTTTTCAATCCTATCAATGAGACACTCAAACAACCTAAAAAAACGCAAGGTGAAGAAGAAACCAAAAACACTATCACAACCCATCCCTGTAACCACCATCTTACCAACAAACGGCACTGTTATCTCAGATTCACTTTCTTATATCAAATGATGCAATGATAGACTCCTTTCTCAAACCACCACCTCCAAGTCAGAGTCTAATAAGGTGAACAACACGATTAATGGTAGGCATGGAACAGGAGGTAACTCGTTGCCTCAACCACGGTGATTGTAATGTTAATCAATGAATGTTCTCTCTTTAAACATTAGGGGGATTGGGAAAGATCATAAAAGGAGTTGGGCGAAAAGACTTTGCATTGAAAACAAAGTTAATTTCATGGGATTACAAGAGACTATGTCCCATGATGACACTCGCTATCTCATCCAATCTTTTTGGAAAAGTAATACCTTTGGCCACTACACTAAGAAAGCTGATGGAAAATCTGGGGGCATCATTGCTATTTGGGATCCTAATTACTTATCGTCAACCACTTCCATGGATGGAGATTGTTTTGTTTCAATTATTGGGAAGTAGATTGATCTTGATGAGAATTGTCTCCTGATTGTAGTATATGCTCCACAAGAACTCAGTAGGAAGGAAAAGCTTTGGCGGGATTTGATTAGCATCACCAATCAACACAATATGCTTACTATTGTGTTAGGCGACTTTAATGAAGTGAGAACTGCCTCAGAAAGAAAGGCACACTTTTTGATGCGAAGGGAGCCTCTATCTTCAATAAATTCATATTTGACGCGGGATTATGTGACCTCCCGTTAGGAGGTAAGCGGTTCACACGGAAGGACAACATCGGTTCTAAACTTAGTAAGATTGACCGAATCCTTGTGTCTAAGCACTATGTAGATTTGTGGCCGAATTCGTACATCATCGCTTTATCAAGAGAATTTTCAGACCATACTCCCTTGCTTCTATCGAACTCCACCACTGACTTTGGACCTTCACCTTTTAAATTCTACAACTCATGGCTCCTACACAAAGATTTCAGCCCACTACTATCATCTTGTTGGACCCCTACAGTGGGTCAACCTACAATTCACCCGGCTGTGAACTTCAAAGCTAAACTAAAGCTACTGAAATTATCCATCAAGCAATGGAGAATCAATGTTATGACTTCAGAGTCTGTTGCCACTGACTACGTGGCTTGATTGATGATCTTGATAACAAAGCAGAGGTAGGCCCTCTAACAACATCAGAAGCTGCTGCAAGGATCGACTATGTCAAGGATCTCACAACTTTGGAAAGAAAAAAAGTCATGGATCTTCGTCAAAAGGCTAAGGTTATATGGGCGTTGGATGGTGATGAAAATTCCAGCTTTTTCCATGGTATGTTAAATGATAAATTTAATAGATCAACAACAAATGGCCTCAATATTCTGGGCACTTGGACCACGGATCCTGTGTTAGTTAAGAATCATATCCTACAATGTTACGAGCGGAAATTCAAAGAAGCGAATCTTAAAAGACCAACTTTCTCAAGCAAACTGTGTAAGCGCATTACAGTAGCTGATTCCCAACTTCTTGATCGTTCTTTTACACCATTTGAAATCAAGGAAGCAGTTTGGGATTGTGATGGGGACAAAGCACCGGGCCCGGATGGTTTAACTTTTAAGTTCATAAAGGAACATTGATGTACTCAAAGACGATATTATTTCATATGCTCAAGAATTTGAAAATTCTGCTTACATCCCGAGAGATTGCAACTCGCCCTTCATCACTCTCATCCCCAAAACCGATGACCCGCTTCAATAGGAGATTATCGTCGTATTAGTCTTATTGGGTGCCAATATAATCGCTAAGGTCCCTGCTAATCGTCTTGCCCTCGTTGTCCCATCAGTGATCGGTGAAGTGCAAATGGCTTACATAAAATGACGGCAAATAGTTGACGGTCCACATATAGTTGATGAAATCATCTCTTTGGCGAAAAAAATATAAGAAACGTCTCATGTTTCTCAAGCTTGACTTTGAAAAAGCCTTTGACACTTTGAATTGGTCTTTCTTGATCTCCATCATGAAACAAATGGGCTTTAGTCCCAAAGGGATAAAGTGGATATTTTCTTGTCTTAATTCGGCCTTTGCTTCGGTTCTTGTAAAAGCTTCTCCAACAAGGGAATTTAGATCGGAAAGGGGACTTATACAAGGTGATCCTCTCTCACCATTCCTTTTCATCATTGCGGTTGAAGCACTCAATGTGAGCTTACTTCATGCGAGGAATAACAACTTATTCCACGGGGTTAAAGTGGGTGTTGACAACGTATATGTCTCTCATCTTCAGTCTCTAACTTGTTTTCATCTTGCTTCGGGTCTTAAGGTTAACTTTCACAAAAGCAAGCTTTTTGGTGTTGGTGTCAATGATTCAGAAGTTAACTCACTTGCATCTACCATTGGTCGTCTTCCATATCACTTTTCTTGCACTTACTTAGGACTCCCAGTAGGTGGAAATATGGCTAGATGTGCTAATTGGAGTACTCTCGTTGATAAATTTCACAAGAGGCTTTCAAAGTGGAAATCAAAGTCACTTTCTTTTGGTGGTAGACTAACTCTAATTAAGTCCGTTCTTGGTAGCTTAGGTGTTTACTACTTTTCCACCTTTAAAGCTCCCATCAACATAATCAACAAGCTTGAATGCATTAGGAGAATATTCTTTTGGGTGGCTCTTCGGATGAGAAAAAGATCGCTTGGATTAAACGGGACAAAGCTACTACCCTTTGTAATTTAGTGGCCCAACTTCGCCTTACTGATGACATTGACTCATGGGAATGCACTGTGGACGACACAAGACTTTTTACGGTTAAAGGGAAGAGATCTCACATCATTAATACATCTTCACCTCCACCAACAATTTCATCATCCACAAGATGGGAACAACCTGATCCCATTAAAAGTGAATGTTTTCACTTGGGAAACTGCAAACCAAAGACTCCCAACAAGATCTAATCTAGACTTGAGGGGTATCGATCTTCATAGTGTCCTATGCCCCCTTTGTGACGAGGTAACTGAAACCGAAGAACACATCTTCGTCTCATGTAGTATCGCTAAGGAAACTTAGAAGGGTCTCGTAGACTGGTGGAACATCCATACATGCAAGCACAATCACATGTCTAACTGATGCAATCAATCTTGCTGATATGGTTCCCCTCCCAGCTGCCACAACAAAGTTTTTTGACACGGTTGTTCAAGCTACTCTATGGACCTTATGGAGGTTCCGTAATGATAAGATTTTCGCATCAAAACAACCCAACAAGTGCCTCATCCTTGATAGTATCAAACTATCATCATTCACTTGGTGCTCTAGTAGACAAAAGAAAGTCTCCATTAAGTGGATTGATTGGATATGTAACCCTTGCAATGCTATTTCATCTTGTTTGTAACTTTTTCTACCTTCTTGCTAGTTTAGTCTTAATTATACATACTAATGCCGTTCAAAAAAAAATGTCACGCGGGAATAATAAGAAACTACTATGGTCGACAAAAAATCTCGTTTTGTCTTAATCTTCTATGTAACTATGTTAAAAAAAAACATTGTACTCATCTTCTTTACAACAAAGAACTTTCACTATATGACATTAAAACCGCTTATTAAAAATGCTCTAGTTAATTAGTCGAGCTCCCGCGAGTCTTGGTATTTTTATAATAAGACCCTATTACCTAGATTCACTTTAAACATAGATTAATTAGCAAACTGTTAACCCTTAATCGATTACCTGCCAGTAGCATGAACCCCAAGCTTTAATATCATGGTCATGCTTCAAATATCAGCTAATAATCCGTTTATGATTACTTGTATATATTATTATTTTTTATATTATCTTATTAACCATATCAGTTGAAAACACATGTCATGGGTGTAGAATGGTGACATGAAAAATCTGGATTTGTTACTTATAAGAAACGATAAACTTTGAGAAAACCTAATAGTTAACCTACGATCAATTGAAACTTTTACCAGAATCGATCACGTTTGTCACTTGAGATCTTCAAAATCCTTATCTCCACTTCTATCGTATTCTTCTGTGTTTTTTTAGATAATAAGTCACGACATATATACGTTCATAATGTATATATTTACTACATTCAACCCTGAACTCCCATATTATCATAATTGACCCCTTACCTCAACCCAATCAGATCAACTATGGAGTTAGTATTATTTTGTATGTTAGACGATTGGATTATGGGCCCAAAACCAATACATTATTAGGGCATCCACATGTGTGAAAAAATAAATAAATAAATAAAAAGGCCCCAAAATTTACATAAAGTTCATCGTTGTTTTAGAACATCCACTATACACTACTACACAAACAGGTTTTTCCCACGGCAAAATCAGTGGGAAATCCCGTGGGAAAGGGCCTTTTTCCACGGATTTCACACGGAATTGTTTCGTGTGTAAAAACCCCGTGGGTAAATATTTTCCCACAGATTTTCCCACGAAACGTTGACTATTTCCCACGAATATTATTGTGGATAATCCGTGGGTTTACTTTCCCACAGATTTCTCACGAAATTCCCACAATTTCTAGTAGCCATTTTCCACACATATCCGTGGTTTTTTTGCCACAAATTTCCAACGATTTTCACACTACTATTTCTCCCACAGATTAGTCACAAAATTTCCCACAGTTTCTAGTAGCCATTTTTCACACATATCCGTGGTTTTTTTGCCACAAATTTCCAACAATTTTCACACTATAATTTTCTTGTGGAAATTTCGTGTGAAACCTAATCAAAATTTTATATAATTCAATAAATTTTTAATATTTTATCTGGATTTTTTTTTCTGATGGTTTATTGGTATTTTTTTTCCTTTTTAATTTTTGGCAAATATATTAAAAACACAAATCATCAAAGTAATTAACAACAAACAACCAAAATACAACAATTCAAAAACCAATCCAATATGAATAATCCAATAAATACCAAATTAATATTCAACAAAACGGATAAATGGTTTAATGCATTATACATCTGGAAAAAAAACACTACTACATCATTTCAAAATCCACAGAAACAACTATGATTGTTTTATTGCATTATAGATCTCATCTTCCATCTTTTTTCTACAACCATTTATTTGTCATTCATTCCGAAAACTCTTTTCGGCAGTCGCTTCTAGTCGATTGTACATCCCGCTTCGCTGAGGTTGTTTCGAGTGGCCCAACTTAATATATATTACAAGATCTACAATAAAATGAAGAATAATAAGCACACAAAAACACTTGAAAAAACCTTAAATAAACTAAAATAACCAAAGCTTATAAGATATACCGTGGTTGATTCCGGCGAGTGGGCTGTTGCAATCGATCTTAAAAAACCAAAAAACTTTAAAAGAAAACTAAACTCGAAAACTTACCTGATTCGTGACTCGTATCAAACAAGAACGATATTTCCGAATCTGTGCAAATAAAAGAAACCGAGACATTAAGAACAAAACCAAAAAAAACTAAAACGTACCATTTAATATAGGTAGCCCCCACGCATTCAAACAATATAGGTAGCAAAAGCAATGCCAGTAGCAAAAACAAGGGTCATTCCATGGGTAGATTATTTTATATAGAATTAAAGGATGCCATATTGGTTTTATCGGTCTTTGTGGCTGCTAGTAGAGATTAGAGAAAGAAATTGAAGTACATTTTTTTTGTGTGGCTGAGTGTAGATGGAGGATAGATAGGTTTAGGGTTATCTAAATGAGAATAGTTAGTTGGTTGTGTCTTGGGCTTTTTAGCCAATTTTGATAAGAGTAATGGGCCTATCCGGATTTTGGGCTCTCACAAGGCATACTCGGTTCGGTTATTGGGTTGTTTGGTTTATTCGGTTCGGTTAAATCGGTTAAAAAAAATTCCGCGTCAAACCGAAATCCGAACTGAACCGAACTAGAATTCAACCGAACCGAACCAAAACCGAATTTGAATTCGTATAGGTTTTCGGGTTGACCCGAATAACCCGAATTACACAGTTATATATTTTCTTTAAATTTTATTATATAGATTTTTAGCAAATAAAATTATTTCAATCATAAAAAGTGTTTTTTTTATATTAGGATAAAACTTAATGGTCTTTTTGTATATATAAACATATAAAAATTATATATATTTATGGAAATTCGGTTTTCGGTTCAGATAGCCAAAACCATATCCAAACCGAAAAATGAATTTTTAGTTTTGTTCGGTTCGGTTATAACTGAATTTTGGTGTCCATATGGTTAATTTTTTATATAACTTTGGTTAAAGGTTGATAGAGCTTATAATTCTTACGGGGTTAATTATATCACAAGGCTAGATTTAGTATTTTAACGACAAAGTGACTACGGGTTTTTTTTACGGTGTTATTGATGTGTTCACTATATATAGCTAGCCAATTATATTGATATGGGAGTCGGTAAAGAGTTAGGCAAAATAAGTGGTATTGTAGAGAAGTGTAGATCAACATCTACTCATAGGGTATAGATTGGTATTGATTTGTATATTGCTTTCAGTTGATATGGTATGTACACATTCATGATACTCATATAAATAGTTACATTAATAAATGAACAAATAAAATATGAAACTACAAATGCATATGAGGACATACTAGGTAATGGGGGAGTGTGTAAGTATACAGAAACATAAAACCGATATTGTTTGTGGGAAATTTGTGGGTATTTACACACATAATTCCCACGGATTCATGAGATTCGTAGGTAATTCGTGGGAAATTACCGGCGACTTTCCCATAAACATAATCATTTTCGTTTACTTTTTCTAATATAGTTACACGTTCATGCATCCAGCTTTCGTATACCTACATACAAAACATATATAGATACAATGGGGTCATAAACATACACACTAGACATATAAGTGTAGATATCTACACATATACAATGGTTTGTTCCACAATAAGGTTATACCTAAACCTACACATATACTTATAATACTCACATAAATAGTTACATTAATAAACAAACACATAAAATATGAAACTCAAACCACATATGAAGACATACAAGATAATGGGGGAATGTGTAAGTATACAAAAACATAAAAACGATATTGTTTTTGGGAAATCCATGGGTATTTACACACATATTTCCACGGGATAATTAGATTGGTAGGTAATCCATAGAAAATTACGGACGAATTTCCCACAGAGATAATCGTATACCTACATACAAAACATATGGAGATACAATTAAGTTCATAAACAGACATACATAACATATACGTGTAGATATCTACACATATACAATAGTTTGTTACACACATACACTTGTGATACTAACATAATAGTTAAATTAATAAACAAACACATATAATAATGAAACTACCAAACACATATGAAGACATACTAAGTAATGTGGGAATGTGTAAATATACATAAACATAAAAACAATATTTTTTGTGGGAAATCCGTGGGAAAGTACCGACGTATTTCCCACGACTAACACAAAAACAACATTTTGTGGGAAATACGTGGCTAGTGACCCACAGATTTCCCACGGACAAGTTAAATAGTTATTTTAAATTTGCCACATAATTTTGGTCGTGGCTAATATGTGTGAAATGTGCCACTAGTTTCCCACTGACGTATAATCAACACGAATAGTGTGAATATTGTCACAAATTTGTGGGAAATTTGTGACGGATTTCACACGAAAACTTGGTCAACAGATTAGTGTGTAAATAGTGGGAAATCCGTGGGAAATTTACGACATATTTCCCACCGAAATTTGGTCAACAATTTGGTGTGTAATTTGTTGGTATTCTGTGGGAAATTTCACACAGTTTCATTTCCGTGGGAAAAAATCTGTGGGTAAAAGCAGTTTGTGTAGTAGTGTATAAGAGGTTCATAAATAGGTTTAAGAAACTTGAAAAGGTTTATATTTTGTTTCAATCATAATGAGAAATCTAGGTTCCATGAAAAAGTCTTAGTTCTTGGACCTCTTCATAAACTCAACACAATTAACGCATGTGTAATATGAAGCATTTATAAAGTTGTAACACATTTTTATTATAGTGAGAAATGGTTTATAAACTCAAAAGGTTTATAATCTATTGATATGTGATGACATGAAACACTTATAAAGCTTTATAAATTTTAACCATAGTGGATGCCTTTAGTTCATGGCTATGTGATATGAAGAACTTTATAATCATAGACCTTTTTATTATTAAATGCTTTTGTTACCTTGCGACAATTATAAATTTTATACATAGTAAAAATAAGTTTAAAATAAATATTTTATATAATAAAAGAAAACTTCAAGTGGAAATTATTGTATTTCGAGGAAAAAAAGAATGTTTCCTTATTAAGTATTATTTTATTTACAAATATTATTTTAAAAAAATTATATTTCCAAATATGTCCAAAAAAGTTTATAAATTCGGTTTTCTAAAAACAATGTAAAACTTTTCCAAATATTTTTAATAGGTACAAATATTATTTAAAATAATATTTCTAATAGGAAAACTTAAATATTTCCAAATATGTCCAATAAAGTTTATAAATTCAAATGATGTAAAAAAAATTGAAAATGTACATGTACTTGCCATTTAATACGTAATAGTTTAGGACCAAATAGTAAAATTTTGATATCATGCATGGCTTGACAAAAAAGTTCATGCATGATGAGATGTAAATAAAATCATTTAAACTCCAAAATGATGATCAAGGAACTATACTCAACTATAATTGATGATATCATGCGTGGCTTGACAAATATAGTGGCATTCATGCATAATTATAGGATCTAACACGGATAACTAGTTCATCCAATCTCAACTAAGTACTAACTAAATTACTCATGACATATTTGAATAACTCTTTTTCATAACATGTAATCTAGAATCTAAGTACATGATTTAGATGTCTTGACCATCTCATCAAGCATCTAAGTACCTTGATTTTGATGGCTTGATCAAATTTTAGAGCAAAAGACTACCACCTTAATCCATCTATAAAAGGCTTAGTATTACATGATTCTAAATCACTCACAACTAGCACCTTAGTATAACTAAACACACAAAGAAAAATGGATGAGTTTGAAGGACCATCATACCATTTCAGCAATGGTAGGAGAATGATGACTCCGGAAGAAGATGAGAATGTTGATTGGAGTAGATATAGTGGGTCGGATATTCTAATTGTGAAAGATTTTCTCAAGCTATGTTTGGTGGAAGATAGAGTTTGGGCCAAGATTGAATCCGATCTTGATGAGCCACTTGCGAATGATCATACACTTGGGGTGTAAACGTTGTTCATCTCAAGAAGTGGTGGAAGTTGATGTACTTTCTCTCAGAAAGGAAATAAGAGAGCTTCATAAGTCCATCAACAATGACTTGTTAGTGATGATCGCGGTCATTAAGGACATTACTAAGGTGTTACACCAAGACGATGATGAAGAGTGAATTGGAGATAACATGAAAACCTAGTGATGTCTCTTTTAGATGAACACAAGCTTGTTTGAATAAAATGTTGTTAGGATCATCTTTAATGTATGTTGTATGACATGCTTGTTGTATGCTTTGAATAAGATGCTTTGTGTTCCTTGTGATATTGTGTGCTCAAATGTGACTATTATATATAGACAAATGATCATATATATTGAACAAATTCCCCATGCTCAACAAATGGTAATGGTGTCATAATAGACTAAAAATATATATATAATTCTATATGGACTAACCCATGTTGTAAGTATCTGGATGGTTACCTAACCCATTTTGGACTTCCTCATTTGAGATTTGTTTGTGTATTGTGTGTCGTTTGTTTCTTTTGTAGCCAAGAACACCGCAAAGGTGATGCTCTTGACCCATGGATCCCCATCTTGAAATAAGGGGTAGCAACGATCTATGGGGAATTGTGTTCAAGGGGTAGCATGATATCAAAGTAAAGATAAAGTTCAAGTGACATTCCCGCCTTTTTGATTCGACAAAAGAGGGAGAAAGAAAGCAAATACCTCAAGATCGGGTGAAGAAAAAGTCAAGACAGCGTCAAACTTCACCAAATTACAAGGCAAAGTCAAGATGCAAGCTACATCAACGGCGTTGTTAATCTTCATTACGTTTTGTAATTTTATTTGCTTTCGAAATTTATTTGCCATCATCAAAAAGGGGAGATTGTTGAGGCAATATTGATTAGGTCTTCTTTTGTTTTAATGATGACAAATAAACCTTTCCAACACATAAAATCACAAACATTAGCCAAAAACCAAAACGACCCAAGAACTGGGTCTGGCGCGCTGATGGCGCTCCAGCACGGGGTTAGCACGCAAAGCTTCTGTCTTGGTCGTTACGGTTTTTGAAAGTCGGCTTTCCCCTTACCTGAAAAATGTGAATCTTTCATTACAAGTATGATAAGTGCTTCATTAGGAACACTCAAAACGGGTTTTAGGATTAGAGGGATTCAAAATCACCATCTCTCATTTTTGACAAAACACCAACTCAAGTATTTTACTAAACGCCTTTAGCCAAGGCTTTTCTAAACCTAGGAAACTCAAAACTTTCACATAATATCAAGTAAAGGTATTCATGTGACCATAATTCGTGTTTACGTCTTCTCTAATCACGTAACGGGTTTACTCCCTTATTGGTCAAACAAAGTCAAATGTCCCTTTGTGTAAACACATCCTTTCCCATTATAGGATATGCTTTACTTTGATGCAATGCACTTAGCTTTTTTGCATTAAGATGATTATTGATTATGTCAAGTGGTGGAAAATCATGAATTATGATTATGTGAATACTTGACGTTGAGTTATTTGGACTTATGAGTAACCTTTGATTTTCATATCCAAAACACAACCCATGATCATCATTGTCCAATATTTTCTTTCTTACTGACAATGTGATTAAACTTTAATAAAAGTCAATAAACTTCGAAGAAGCCGAAAAGACCTTATTCACCCCCTCTACGATTCTACACTCGCAACAACCGATGGAAGTACAAGCTTGAGATGATTAGCAAACACTTTAGCAAAGATTTTGTATTGGTACCTAATTAGACTAATGGGTCTAAAGTTACCAAGGACAATGGGATCATCAAATTTCAGGAGAAGGGTGATGTAAGACGAGTTGCAACCCCTAGGAGATGATGCCACTTTCAAGGTGATACCATTTCTTTTTGTTAAATCACTATCTCTGTTACATCACTCTCTCACAAACAGGTTGATTTTGTAGGTGATTATCTTATGCAAACATGTTCATGAGGAGTATCTATATAAGACACATGAATATGTATTTAAGACACATATAAGCCTGGATATAAATAAAAACCACGTTATTTTTTTTTATCTAAAGTTATACCCAAACATGAACTGTCATCGTTTAAAGCAAACAGATAGAGAAAAAAAAAGCAACTCAAAACTGCAGCATTCTGGAACAGCACTAAACTACCATGTTTCTCAAAACAAATCAACTAAAACGACGTTGTTTACAACCATTGTGAGGCTCAGGTTTGTGAATAATCGAGAAGGCAGGATCAATTTGTCATGGATTGGTAGGTTACCCTGCCAAGATACGGATAATCTCAGCTTTCCTCGAATTCTTTAACACAAATTTCAATAAAAGTTGGGCGTTCCTTGCTGGGGCTCCGGTTCTTATACCAATTGCTGATTGTTATCTGAGACCTGCGCACTAAGAGACAGAAAACACCGTTAGGCTTATCGTGGGATTGTCTCCCACGATTATCCTCCGGCGTGAGAGTAAGTAATCGGTTTAGGGTTTAAGGAGTGTTAGGGTTAAGAGATCGTACCTTAAACGAGGGATGTGATTCCCTTTATATACGCACGGAATCCTTGTTGGTTCCGTGTTCCTCAACCTTCGGCGTATCCCGCCTAAGTCGGTTGGGAATGATAATCCTCCTATTTAGAAGATATCGGATATCTATTCCGTGAATAGCTTTGGGCTTGAGTTTACATGAGCCCAAACGCTAGTTGGCTGAGCCCAGGTCGTACCGGACCAAGCTAGTATTGGACTTTAGTTGGGTCCGTGACCCGGACATAGACTATACGTCATCATGTCCCCCCAGTCTAGTATGCGCAGTGACTAACTGCGGATGCTAGACTAATAAACCGCAGCCAGTTAAAAACTGTGAAGCGTATGCAAGAAGCCATAAACATATGCCCTCCGGTACGTTGTACCTAGACATGAGAGTGGATAGTAAACGCCTTGTTATTCGGGGGAAAGTTAATGTCCCGCGTCCCATCATTCCAATCTCAACCACACAAGTGAAGTTAGTGGGATCCACGTGTCCCGTATCTGGTGGATGAGAAATAGGATATAAACCACCGTTTCATTTTTACAATGGCACTCACCGTAAAAAAGAAAACAATCCGCCATTGTTAAAACATATCTGCAGCTGTAATCCAGAAACTAAACCACTTCAAGGTAGCCACGCGTGCGTCTTTGTAGATCAAACACCATGGTCAAACAACTGCATGATTTCACCTCTGATTTGTCCACGAGTGATCTTTTAGAATTCACCTCAGATTACTATATCCCACTTGACGTGCATCCGGTTGTTCCGGGTGCGCGGGCCTCCATTGCCGATTTCCCTGAAGGGAAAATAGGGGTATACACACGTTTCTTTGAGTTCGCCAATCAACGTGTGCCTATATCCCGATTTATGTGCGATGTGCTAAATTATTACGAGCTGCATCGATCCCAACTACACTGTATTGGTGCAGCCAAAATTACCAATTTTGAGGTGAATTGCCGTTTGCTGGCAGTTAACCCCACAATCAACCTATTCCGCGCATTCTACCATACAACATGGGCGCATGGGTGGGTTTCCTTTGCGAAGCGCGCTGGCAGGCTTCAGTGCTATACTGAGAAGCTAGATGCGCTGAGGAATTGGAGAGAGTCATTCTTTTGGGTGGACGACACATGCTTCCCATGGCGTTATAATTTTTTCACCCGGGGTACGCTGCCGAGAGACGAGTGCCCTGTGCCTGGATCATATGTCTCCGAGGATGCGGAGCTGATAAATGCAAACCGCATCCCTATCAGTTCTTATCCTGAGGAGTTTTTAGTGCATATGGGCATCAGCCGTAACTACTTTGGTCCCGAAGATGAGATCCCGATCTTCTTAGGCGCCAATGGCCAGGGTAGGTACTCGCTCTCCCGCACCCCCTTTTGTAGTTAATGTAAGAATTTGTCTTCCTTCGTCCACACATTATATAACCGATGTCGTTTGTTGTTTCCTTATGCGCAGAGATGGATCTGTTTACTGTTGTGCATCTGGCGAAGCCCGTAGAGGTAAGGACAGGAGTACGTCCCCTAAAAGAAGGGGAGGAACCTATACTGGCGGCCACTGCGGGTCATGTCATGGAGATGAACATGGGGGAGGCAGGTACGAGTTCCTCTGTTGCAGTGGAAGCGACACCACTACAAAGTTTTCCCAGCCCCAAAGTGCCTTCTGCTGTAGCGCAGCCACCCCTTGTAGCCGTTGCGCCACCTATGGACGAAGAAGAAGAGGAGTCAGAGGCTGGGTTAAAGCGCAAGCGATCCATCGGAGAGGATGACGCAGGCCCTTCAAGGAAAAAACGCCCTGTGATCCTCACTGTGGAGGAATCGTCCACTGATGAAGCATCTTCGCACCCCTCGGCTACTATCGCTGGACCGCAGTAAGTGATGCCTTCAATATATACTATTGTGTTTTTTTTTGCATGCACCAGTTGTGTTACATAGGAGCCTAACAAGTCTCTGGTAAACGTACACAGGGTGGAGCAGTTTGAAGAGTCGCCCCCCAAGGCTAGTCCGGTACGTTCTGCGCATAGTCAAAACGATGAAGACCTGTCTGATGTGGATGCGCCCATGGAGCAACTGGTCGAAGAGTTGGTGCAGGTCTCTGCACATCAGGCTTCGCTAATTGTGAAGCTGAAAGACCAAGTTTCTGGAAGGAGTAGTCAAGATTCTCAAAAGGATCATACAGTAGCGTTGCTGGAGGCGCAACTGGCGAGCACCCGGGCGCAATTGAAATGCGCCCAGGCTGAGGCAAAGGATCTAAACGCGTACGCTCAGAAACAGGCTGAGGAAAAGATGGCGCTGTTGTGCCAAATAAACCAAGAGCGTGCGGATGTTGCCGGGTATAAGTCTGCGTGCCACTGGGTACTTAAATATCTGGAGAAGGGCAAAGATGCGATGACATCCCAACTTGAAGAGTTTGGTGCCACAGTCAAGAGTGCCCTTGAAGCGCAGGAGATGAAGCTGCGTAATCTGAGTATAGAGTACGACGAGGAGTTGTATCCCCAACTCTTGTCCACTATTGCAGAGCGCCGATGGCTCATAGGCCATGGCTTGCGCCTTGCCGCGCTTACTACGCTGGAATCCAAAGAAGTGGTAGACGCATTCGGGGGGGTTGTTCAATGCGCCCTGGAGCGTGGTAAGGCCGAAGCAGTAGAAAAACTGCATGAGGGGGGTCTTCTAAATGTGCCTTTGGGGGAGGTGCCTGGGTATAATGCGCAGGCATATACTGAGTTGGTGTCTGCCATGGAGCGGTTGAAGTCTCTAGAGTTTCCAATGATCTCTGAATTGGAGCGCGACCAAGACTATCCGATTGGGGTAATAATGGAGGGGTTGACTTTGGCAAAGCACCGTGCTGAGGGTGCAGAGGCGCAACCCGATTACTTTTTGAAGCCCAACGAATCTCAGTTGCAGGTACCTGTTTTTGTTCGCCCTCGTGATATCTTGAACCCGTTTGCGCTGGAAAAAGAAGTCCCGTTGACGCAGGTCCTGGAAGCTCATGCCACAAGGCTCGCTAAGAAGAAGGGTGTCAAGGGTAAAGCCATATTGTGTGGTGTTGGTGCGGCGCATCTCCCTCGTTCTGACGGGGTGCCTGTGAATGTCGCCACGGTATCTCGTCAAGATTCATATTTGTTAAAGATGTTGGACGAGATTAAGGAGTCGAAAAACCGCGTAGGTGGCTCTCCCCTTGAGCGTTGTAATAGCTGGTAGGTTTATGTATTTATAACGTAACAAACTTTTTGTAATAACTCATGGTTATCTAATGAAAATATCTCTTGTTGAGTTTGTGTAAAGGTTGTTGCAATTTGTAATGTCTTTGCGTGAAAGAAGTATTTGTTGTTACCTGTATATGCAAGTGTGAACAATACAAGAAATCCATAATCATGTATGAAGATCCTAAAAAAATGTCAAGTATCATAATCGTGTATGTTAATGAGATGCAGCGTACTGTAAATACCAAATTAAGGAATCAAGTGTCTTGGTTCCAAAGTTGTTAAACGTGCACATGTGCGTTTTGCGCACCCGTCGTGGGGTGCGCACAAAGCTTATTCCAACGTCTTGAGAACAAGGTGTTTAACAAGGATACGTGATCCGGCGTTGATGGGTTTGCAACCCTCTTACTCAACAAGTTGTTTATTAGGTTAACTTATCCTTGTACCATCGTGGGTGTATATATTGCATGCACGCCATGTAGGCAAAAATAAAAAAGTTGTTAAGACATACAGTATATGGAAGTAACAAATTGAAACGTGTCACGGAGTTAGCTAGAAACCGCAACGTTTTATTAATACTTGCAAGTGTTTGTGAGAAAATAAAAACATGATACTAAGGAAATAATAAAAAAAAAATACATAGTTGTCTATTGAGTACTTTAGTAAAATGCCTGAGCGTCTGTGCACTTGGCCGTAGCCATTCCTATAGGTAGCATCTCTTGAGGTTGCAGATGTTCCATGTGCGTGGCAATTCACGACCATCCAAGCCCCGTAGCTTGTACGCTGATGAGTTTCCAAATACTCATCATTTTTACATAATCTAAACTGCAAAATCATCTGAAAACACTCAAAAACACATCAAAATGATCAAAATATCACAAATCAGTGTTTTATGTGTTTTAAATGCAAAAATATCAAAATCAGATGAAAAATGTATAAAGTTTGCAAAATTGGCAGTTTTAGTCCCCCGAGTTTTAAAAGTTGTCAAATCTAGTCCCTGGAATTCAAAAATGTGAAAATTTATCATTCAAGGTTCCTGAAGTATTCCAAGTTGTTTAAAATGATCCTTGAATGATTCTTTGGTCAATTGGCAAGAAAGGTCCTCAAACTTTGAAAAATTGCAAAAATAGTCCTTGGGCCTTAAAAAATGGATTTTATGCAAAAAGGGTTCTTGTATTATCAAAGTTGGCAAATTTAGTCCTTGTGAGAAGTTTGGAAACATGGCACTTTCAGTCCTTGAAGTTTGGTCAAATTACACTTTTGGTCCTTATTCTTAAATAAACCAAACCGGATCCTATTTTAATACTAAGGCCCAAAATCCAATCCAACTACAAGCCCAACCCAACTGCTTTGACCCTTGGACCTTGACCCCCAGGTCACAACTGTTTTTGACCCCAGCCAACCCATTTTGACCCCCTTTGCTATTATTTATCTTCGGTCAACAGAAGTCAAAAATGGGAAAACCGCGCCCATTTACCAGGCACTGTAGCTCTGTCTCTCCCCCAACAGAAACACCAATACCAGTCATGGTTTCCACCCCAATTTCAACCCCCCTCCCATTCCTTGTCTCCTCCAACCCCCTCTAAATTCCAAAAGCTTTAATTAACACAACCAAACTCATTAAAGCTAAAAACCTGCTTGAAGAATTTTTGGCGCCAAAAAGCTAGGTGGACGGTTCTGATGATTCTAGCCAATCCAATGGCTCAAATGTGGTGGGAAAGTCTCAGAGACACATGGGGATAATGAAAAGTCTATATAGAGAGAGAGATATGCATTGTAAAAATCTATCTAGTGTAATTTTAAGCTTTTATTGTCGTTTTAAGTATTTTTAAGTTTCAAGTGTATGTTTTTATCTAAAAACTTTGTATTTCAAGTTCTAATGATATAAGAAAGCCTCTGTGAAACTTTAATTCAAGTGTCAAAGTGTATTTCAATTTATGCAAAATCTCATGTTTATGCAAAATCTCATTAATGATCAAATGTTGTTTTCAGTTGTTTGTATGGATTAGAATAAGTCACTTAAGCTCCTAGAAAGCTCATTGAAGCTTTTAGTTACAATAAAATTCAGTTTAGCTTCAAAAATAGAAAATTCACCAAAAATACAAATAATTAGTGAAAAAATAAAAAAGGGTTCTAAGGAAGTGTTCACAGCTGGAGCAAGGTGTATCTTGGATGGCCTTGGTATAGTGCTTCTTGGGAAGCTATAGGAATTGGTTTCAGATCTTGGTTCTCAGTTTGGTCCTTGGAAACTACTTGTAAGCATTTTTAACTAACTTGGTGTTTTACTGTTGTAGTGCTTAAATAGCTTATATTTTTGTTTCTTTGAGTTCACTAATCATATTTAAGTGTGTTTAAACTTTTAAATCAGTAGCTTGTTCTTCTTAATTTGTAGTTTACAAAAAACTTGGTTTTAACAGTTAAAATGGAATAATCATCATTTCTGAGTTTGAGGTTGTTTTGATTGTTGTTTTAAGCTTAATTAGTCATAACAAGTGATTATTAAAGGTCTGAAATCAAGTTTGTGGTTTACAATTGTGAATTGGTTTGAAAAGCTTCATGACAGTCAACATTAAGGGGTGTTTGGTTTTTTGTGTACAAAGGTTCTTTGATCATTAGACTTGTTGGAAATCTGTTTACTTGGTCATAATATCTCAAAGAAGTCATAAACTAAAGTTCTTATTAGCAAAAAGTCAAAAAATCATATAATCTTGTATCAGCAGTCCACTGTTGGATTTTTCAAAAGCATGATCATCATTTTGTGTTCAAAAGTTGTTAACCTTGCTTAAGTTAGTCTTATCTTACTTTATAACAACATATTCAGTGAATTAGATCAACTCAAATCTCATTTTGGTCAACTCTTTGGTTTTTCTCAAAAAGTCAAATTGTCAAAAAGGTCGTTTTTGAATAAACTTGGGAATTTCACTGAGGGTTTATTAGAGAGATTCAGATTATAAGCTTTGGAGGTATTGTAGTCTAGTTGGTAAAGAAAAATACAAAAATGTTAGTTCTTGGTTTCTCAGCTGTTGGAGTGCTTTTTAGTTAGCTTTTTGTGGACACCCTGTTGTGAAAAGTGCCCTGTGCACAGAACATAAGCCCAACTTGATAAGCTTGCATTAAGCTTATTACTTGTCCAAATCTCTTGTTCTCTGGTTCTTTGGAAAGCCAACCTAGTCCTCTTGAAGTATCAAGTCTTGTTTTGTACTTTTGAGCTTGTTAGCTAGGGCTGCTACTAGCTTATATCTTGTCCCATTTTCTGTTTTTCAATATATAAGTCAAGTGCTTATTTGCCTTTTCTTAGCTTATCAGTGTGCTCCTTTTCATTCTTTAGTTTCATATCAATAGCTTGTACCTTATTCCATCTTGTTCTAGCTTTGGTTTCAGTGTTCAAGCTTATTTGAGCTTATTTCACCCAAACAAGCTTCTTTAAGCACTGTTGGGCTTTTTAGCTAATCAAAACTGCTTATTTTTGTTTTGTAAATTTTTTGTCTTTGTTAAAGTTTCATATTATTAGTATATAAGTAGTTTTCAAGAATAAAAATCACAAAAACATCAATATAAAAATAGTGATAGCGTTTATTTAAGATTTTTTAGCTTTTTGATTTTTCTTTTCAACTTTTTAATAAGCAAATCTTGTTTTTCTATTTTTCTTAGTTTTCTGTTATCATAAAGTATTTTTAGAAAAAGTTTCATATTTTTCCTTTTCTGTTTAGTATTTATTATAATTATAAATAGTTAATAAATAATAAATAATTAGTAATAAATAATTAAAAAGTCTAAAAAATATATTTTCTGTTTTAAAATTAGTTTTATCATATTTTAGATTTTTCAAAGTTAAAATTTTATTTTTCCAAGTTTATTTTCTATTTTCTAGTATTTAAGTGTATTTTAAATAGTTATTAATTAGTAATAATTATATAAAAAGTGTGAAAAATATATTTGTAGTTTTAAAATTAGTTTTATAGTATTTTAGATTTTTCAGAATCATAAGTTTATTTTTCTAACCTTATTTTGTATTTTCTTTCATTTTAGAGTATTTATTAAGTAGTTAAAATAGTTTTTAATTAATAATAATTAATTAGATAGTGTTAAAAATAATTTTACTTTTCTAATAATTTTCTTTTATTTTTAGGATTCCAAAAATGTCATTTTTATATTTTTAGGTCTTTTATTCCTTAGTTTTCACTTTTTATTTTGTGCGTCTGCGTAGTTTTTAAAACTTACGTTTACGTTTTTCTTATCTGGTTGTTGTGCTTTCCAAATCTGTACTCAATTCTATTCCAAATCAATCAGCAGTGTAATTTCTAATCAAAACCTTTACAGATCACTATCCTTAGTGATCATTCTATCCTCTGAGTTTGTTTAACACACCATTGAGTCTCCTTGGGACTTATCGTCCCGGGAATTCAATCTATTCTCCAGGACTTCATTGCATTTGTGTCTGAGCAGTTTTAAGTCTTTTAGACTTGACTGTTCAGCGGCAGATCAAAATTTTGGCGCCGCTGCCGGGGAGGCTTTAGCGTGTGTTTAGCCATTTTCAGATCCATTGTTGCACATACCCATCATTTGTAAAAAGTTTTTGTAAAGTTATAAAAAAATCAAAAAAGTCATTAACACTTTTCCTAAAGTGTTAAAACACCAAAAAAAATATAAAACAACAAAACAATCGGAACGTTTTCTATTTTGTATTCTCTTTTAAGGTGATTCTTGAAGAGATACGATTTGGTTAAACGGGACGATAACAAAAATATTGTCCAAAAGTTTTTGAACCCATCAGCACAAATCTTACCTACGTCTTTTCAGTGGTACTTAAAATATACATAAAAATCAACCACCGCAAATCAAGGCAGTGCACTACCTAACTGGGGGTGCGACCATTAATAAGTTCCCGAACATCAGATTTAAAACTTGCCTTTGTGTCACTTGTGATTTGGTGTACCTTTTTCAAAGAAGCCATTTCATTTGTGATTATTGGTTAAGTTCACTTGTGTTTTGCCTCATTTGTTTTGAAAATTGGTTTTTATACATAGTGCATGCGCACTCGTTCTTCCAGTTCTACAAGTCCACTTTCCGAACTTGGAAACATTCCTCGTAGACGTAGAGGACGTTCAGCTCCTTCAGCCGTGACTGAGGAACGTCTACCACCACCACCTCCTGTCGAAATGGCAGACGAACGTACTATGGCGGAAATGCTCCAAGCACCCACCGAGGGTTATGGAGATGCCATCGTTTTACCCGTTATCAATTCTGATCACTTCGAATTGAAGACACATTTGATCCAACTTGTGTCTACAAATCAATTCCACGGGTTTGATCGTGAAGACCCGTATGCACACATCCGTTGGTTTAACAAATTAACTTCAACTATCAATTATAAGGATGTTCCACAAAAAGTCATCAAGTTGATGCTTTTTCCATTCTCTCTTGAGGGGACAGCCCGGATTTGGCTGGAAAAAGAACCCCCTCGATCTATCGAAACTTGGGAGGATCTTGTTCAAAAGTTTGTGAATTACTTCTTTCCTCCATCAAAGACGACTAATCTTAAAAATGAAATTTCTGGATTTCGTCAAAATTTCGATGAAAACTTTGGAGAGGCATGGGAGAGATTCAAAGATCTCCTCAGGAAATGCCCCCATCATGAATTCACAGAGCTTCAACAAGTCAATATCTTTTACAATGGGTTGAACGGTAATGATCAAGATTCCTTGAATGCAGCCGCAGGCGGCAATATCTTGAATCGTAGACCTAAAGATGTGATTGAGATTTGCGAGCAAAAATCAAAAGTTCCTATTTCTCGCAACAAAGTCAATACTCCTAACACTCCTGCTCCTTCATCCGCTAACTCTTCTGAGTTAGCAGCTCCGATAGCTGCTCTAACGGATGCCATCCGTTGTATGATTAAGGATGTTAAGGAAATCAAAAGCGAAATTCATAAGCCTGAGCCAGTCAAAGCCGTCAACAAGGTGTGTGAAACTTGTAGTGGTCCACACGCGTACTATGATTGTCAAGCAACCGATGCTTCCTTTTACCAAGCCCCTGTAGCTTCGGTAAACCATAATCAATACCGACCACATGCTGAACCACACTACCGTGCTAACACTAATCAGGCACCACCCGGTTTCAACCAGAATCATAACATGCATAACCGGAATCAAAACCAACCTAGAATGAACCAAGGTTATCAAAACCAAGGTAATTTCTATCCTGGACCCAATCAAGGTTTCCAACATCAGGGGAACCTTCATCAAAACAATTTCAATCGAGGGAATCAATTTCATGGGAATATGAATCCTAATCAAGGGAATTTTGGTCATAATCAAAACATACGACCTCAAATTGTCCCTCCAGCTCCTCCCATCATTACTCCTCCAGTACCATCATCTGATGAGTTACTGAAGCAGTTCATGAAATCCCAAGATGAAATGAACAGGTTGTTGGTCAGTCAGATTGCTGATCTGAAGAAGTCTTTAAATGATCGACCCTCGGGCTCAGGTACTTTACCGAGCAACACGATCGCTAACCCGAGGGGCGATGCCAAGGCGATCACAACCCGAAGTGGTGTTTCATACACTGGACCTGCTGTTCCTACTACCTCTTCTTCTTCTTCTCTTCCTAAGGTAGTGGACAGTGAACCTCCAAAACATAATGGACCTACGACTCCAATGCCACCTCCACCAGTGCCAATGAGTCAAGTTACCAAGGAAACTACGGACAAAGTGCATTATTCAAGCCCACGAAGTACCGCACACGTCCAACCTTCGGTAGTCCAACCTCAAGTGGTCCAGAAACCCAAGTCAAATCAAGGAGTTGTTTTTGAACCTCCTATAGCTCCTGTTGAGAATCAGAAATCCAAATCTTCTATTCCTTACCCATCGCGCTTGAATGAGCAAAAGCTCCGCGAGAAAGCTAGTCATCAAATGGATAAATTTTTCCAAATTTTCCAAGAGTTACATTTTGACATAAGCTTTGCGGATGCTATCATGCTGATGCCCAAGTTCGCATCGACTCTCAAACACATGTTAAGCAATAAGGAAAAGCTGTTTGAAATGGCTAAGACTCCTCTTAACGAGAACTGCTCAGCAGTTATTCTGAAAAAGCTTCCTGAAAAGCTTGGAGATCCTGGGAAATTTCTCTTACCTTGTGTATTCCCAGGGATGGTTGAATGCTTTGCCCTAGCAGATCTTGGTGCAAGCATAAACCTTATGCCATATTCAGTGTGGAAGAAACTCTCTCTTCCGGAACTCACTCCTACATGCATGACTCTCGAGCTTGCTGATCGATCCATATCCCGTCCTCTTGTCATTGCCGAGGACGTATTTGTGAAAGTAGGAAAGTTCCATTTCCCAGCTGACTTCGTGGTTGTTGATTTTGATGCCGATCATCGGGTTCCTCTCATTGTTGGTCGAGGATTCCTGAGAACGGGCCGTGCTCTCATAGATGTATTTGAGCAAGAAATCACATTGCGTTTTGGTAACGAAGCTGTCACTTTCAACCTTGACCAAACTTCGAGGTACTCCGCAAATTATGATTCTGAATCGGTTAACCGAATAGATATCATTGATGTTGCTTCTGACGAGTACTCTCAAGAAGTTCTTGGTTATTCTCATAATTCTGTGAGTGGGGATTCCACCACATCTTCTCAGCCTATCATAGCCAATTCTACTCCTTCTATCACTTCGTTTGAGGGAAGCAACTTCATCTTAGATGAGATTGAAGCATATTTGGCTAGTGATTCTGTACCTTGGGAAATTGATCACGCTCCAATTGATATTGAGGGGGACATACTTCTTATTGAGAAGTTGCTAAATGATGATCCATCATCAAACCCTCATCCCAGTGATTCAATCCCGGTTGAGATTAATCAAAATGAGATTAATCTGGAGGGAGATATTCTTCTTGAGAAATTGTCAAATCTGGATACTTCTCTTCCTCTCCCTCCCATCAAGCTTCATAACGAGGAAGTCAATTCAGTTGAGAAAACTGAAGAATTTCCTGAGGTTGAGCTCAAGGACTTACCTCCTCATCTCGAGTATGCATTCCTTGAGGGTGATGATAAATTACCCGTCATTATTGCTCGAGATTTGAGTAAAGATGAAAAAGCTGCTCTCATTAAAATCTTGAAGTCACACAAGCAAGCAATTGCTTGGAAACTTTCCGACATCAAAGGTATAAACCCTGAGTTCTGTACTCATAAAATCTTGATGGAGGATGACTTCAACCCCGCAGTTCAACATCAGAGGCGAGTGAATCCAAAAATCCATGATGTTATCAAACAAGAGGTTATCAAACTTCTTGATGCAGGATTGATTTACCCGATCTCAGACAGTCCTTGGGTCAGCCCAATTCATTGTGTCCCGAAAAAGGGTGGCATTACTGTTATCACAAATGAAGATAACGAGTTAATTCCAACTCGATTGGTTACGGGATGGCGTGTGTGTATTGACTATCGTAAGTTGAATGACGCCACCCGTAAAGACCATTTTCCTCTACCCTTCATGGACCAGATGCTTGAGAGACTAGCAGGGAATGAGTACTATTGCTTCCTTGATGGTTTCTCGGGTTACTTTCAGATCCCTATTGATCCACAGGATCAAGAGAAGACCACATTCACTTGCCCATACGGAACTTTTGCCTACAAACGTATGCCTTTTGGCTTATGTAATGCTCCTGGCACGTTCCAACGATGTATGATGGCCATATTCCACGACATGATCGGGGAAACAATGGAAGTGTTTATGGATGACTTCTCGGTCATTGGGGATTCATTTCAATCATGTCTCTCTCATTTAGATAAAATGCTTCAAAGGTGTGAAGACACCAATCTTTGTCTAAACTGGGAGAAAAGTCACTTTATGGTCAAAGAAGGCATTGACCTTGGCCATAAGATTTCAAAGAATGGGATTGAGGTAGATAGAGCAAAGGTCGATGTTATTGCTAAGCTACCTCATCCTACTACCGTCAAGGGTATTAGGAGTTTTTTTGGTCATGCCGGTTTCTATCGTAGATTCATTCAAGATTTTTCCAAAATCGCCCGGCCTATGACCCATCTTCTTGAAAATGATGCTCCTTTTATCTTCTCACCCGAGTGCATCATAGCTTTTGAAACATTGAAGAAAAAGCTAACTGAAGCACCCATTCTCGTTGCTCCCGACTGGGACTTGCCTTTTGAGCTCATGTGCGATGCAAGTGATTTTGCTATCGGTGCAGTCCTAGGGCAACGAAGAAATAAGCATTTTCAGCCTATTCACTACGCAAGCAAAACTATGACTGAGGCTCAAACTCATTACACCACCACAGAAAAAGAGCTATTAGCCGTGGTGTATGCTTTTGAGAAGTTTCGGCCGTATCTTATCTTGACCAAATGCGTAGTGTATACGGATCACTCGGCTCTTAAATATCTCTTTGCAAAACAAGATGCAAAGCCGAGATTGCTTCGTTGGATTCTCCTCCTCCAAGAATTTGATATCATTATACGTGATAAAAAAGGAGCTGAGAATCTAGCGGCTGATCATCTGTCCAGATTAGAAAACCCTCACCAAGATGTCTTCGAGAAAAAGGATATAAATGAAACATTTCCTCTCGAGACACTCAATGCGGTTTCTTTTCGTGGAAATTCTACCACCCCATGGTTTGCTGACTTTGCAAATTACCATGCGGGTAACTTCATTGTGAAAGGGATGTCGACCCAGCAGAAGAACAAATTCTTCAAAGATGTTAAACATTATTTCTGGGACGACCCTTTCTTGTTCAAAATCTGTGCGGATCAAGTCATCCGACGGTGTGTTTATGGACAGGAAGCTATTGATATTCTCACAGCTTGCCATGCTGGACCCACCGGGGGCCATCATAGTCCAAACTACACCGCCAAAAAGGTGTTTGATTCCGGGTTCTATTGGCCCACAATCTATAAGGATGCCCACGATTATGTCAAAACCTGTGACGCTTGTCAGCGTCATGGTAATATATCTCAGAGGAATGAAATGCCACAAAATGCCATTCAAGTTTGTGAGATATTTGACATATGGGGTATTGATTTTATGGGGCCATTTCCGTCGTCTCGTGGTAACAAGTACATACTCGTGGCTGTTGACTATCTGTCAAAATGGGTTGAAGCAAAAGCCTTACCCACCAATGATGCCCGAGTAGTTGTGAAGTTTTTGAAATCTCTGTTTGCCAGGTTTGGAACTCCGAGAGCGATAATCAGTGATCGTGGTACACATTTTTGTAATGACCAATTTGAAAGAGTCATGCAAAAGTATGGTGTTACCCATCGTCTCTCTACTGCATACCACCCCCAAACAAGTGGGCAGGTGGAAGTTTCAAACCGTGGTATTAAAAGGATTCTTGAAAGGACAGTAGGCGAGAATCGTGCATCCTGGTCGGATAAGCTTGATGACGCACTCTGGGCCTTCCGTACAGCTTACAAAACACCCATCGGGTGTACTCCATACAAGCTAGTGTACGGAAAGGCATGTCATCTTCCGATCGAGTTAGAGCACAAGGCATACTGGGCCTTAAAGCATGCAAACTTCGATATACAGACAGCCGGTGATCACAGAAAAGTTCAAATGAATGAACTAAATGAACTTCGTGATCAAGCTTATGAGAACTCTTTGATCTACAAGCAAAAGACAAAGAAGATTCATGACTCCAAGATCAAGAACCGCGTTTTCAATGTTGGTGATCGAGTCCTTCTTTTCAATTCCAGATTAAAGATTTTCTCGGGAAAGCTCAAGTCCCGTTGGTCTGGTCCATTCACTATTGCTAAGGTTTATCCTTATGGTACCGTTGAGTTATCTCAACCCGATGGTCCTAATTTTAAAGTGAATGGTCATCGAGTTAAGCATTACTTTGGAGAGGACATTCCCCCTGTGGTTGTCCCGGATTTACAAACATTCCCCATGAACCAATGAATGCGGGGATCGAGTCAAGCTAATGACTCGGTAATCAAAAACATTAGCATGCACCATATGGGTTTTCACCCATATTTCTGTCTTCTTACCCCCTTTCTACCACCCTAGTGTGGGGGAGTTTCCCCACAATGTTGTATATTCTCATTCTTTCTAAAAAAAAAAAAAAAAAAAAAAAAAAAAAAAAAAAAAAAAAATTCCTTTCTAAATAAATGGCCGTAATATTTCCCTTTTACGTTCTTTGTTTCGGCATAACCGCCGGTACTTTGAATATTGAGGGCAATATTCATTTCTTAGTGTGGGGGGGAATTCTCACGAATTTCATATATATTATCTACCCAATTCCCCCGTTTTTGGCCAAAAATTTTTTTTTGGAGTAAGTGTTTTACACTTTCTCATTTGGTTATCAGTCCGCCATGTCTGTAAGACAAAAGGATTGGCTAATCCAGGAGCAAACGGCTCTTGGTAAAGATTTCTCAAATCCGTTTATATGTCTTGCAATTTGCCCAAAATTGTATGGTTCTTCAGCTCCCCATCATCCTCAAAAGATAATGAGTTGGCTAGCCCGCAAGGTTATGGCTTGTGGTAAAGGCAGTGGAAAATCCATAATTGGTATTCAGCTCACCAAAGATAATTCTGATAATTTATCTAAGAGTTGGCTAGTCCAGAAGGGTACGGCTTCTGGTAAAGACACATCAAATCCGTTATATGGTTTATGATTTGCCAATAAATCATCTGGTTATCGTTGTACCAAGATTCTTACTTGAATCAAAACAATTGGCTACTCCAGAAGTGATGGCTTTTGGTAAAGAGTTTTTCAAATCCATCAAGGTTTTCTCAAATCATTGCTAGGGACTAGCAATATCTCAGTATGGGGGATTGATGAGTTTCCAAATACTCATCATTTTTACATAATCTAAACTGCAAAATCATCTGAAAACACTCAAAAACACATCAAAATGATCAAAATATCACAAATCAGTGTTTTATGTGTTTTAAATGCAAAAATATCAAAATCAGATGAAAAATGTATAAAGTTTGCAAAATTGGCAGTTTTAGTCCCCCGAGTTTTAAAAGTTGTCAAATCTAGTCCCTGGAATTCAAAAATGTGAAAATTTATCATTCAAGGTTCCTGAAGTATTCCAAGTTGTTTAAAATGATCCTTGAATGATTCTTTGGTCAATTGGCAAGAAAGGTCCTCAAACTTTGAAAAATTGCAAAAATAGTCCTTGGGCCTTAAAAAATGGATTTATGCAAAAAGGGTTCTTGTATTATCAAAGTTGGCAAATTTAGTCCTTGTGAGAAGTTTGGAAACATGGCACTTTCAGTCCTTGAAGTTTGGTCAAATTACACTTTTGGTCCTTATTCTTAAATAAACCAAACCGGATCCTATTTTAATACTAAGGCCCAAAATCCAATCCAACTACAAGCCCAACCCAACTGCTTTGACCCTTGGACCTTGACCCCCAGGTCACAACTGTTTTTGACCCCAGCCAACCCATTTTGACCCCCTTTGCTATTATTTATCTTCGGTCAACAGAAGTCAAAAATGGGAAAACCGCGCCCATTTACCAGGCACTGTAGCTCTGTCTCTCCCCCAACAGAAACACCAATACCAGTCATGGTTTCCACCCCAATTTCAACCCCCCTCCCATTCCTTGTCTCCTCCAACCCCCTCTAAATTCCAAAAGCTTTAATTAACACAACCAAACTCATTAAAGCTAAAAACCTGCTTGAAGAATTTTTGGCGCCAAAAAGCTAGGTGGACGGTTCTGATGATTCTAGCCAATCCAATGGCTCAAATGTGGTGGGAAAGTCTCAGAGACACATGGGGATAATGAAAATTCTATATAGAGAGAGAGATATGCATTGTAAAAATCTATCTAGTGTAATTTTAAGCTTTTATTGTCGTTTTAAGTATTTTTAAGTTTCAAGTGTATGTTTTTATCTAAAAACTTTGTATTTCAAGTTCTAATGATATAAGAAAGCCTCTGTGAAACTTTAATTCAAGTGTCAAAGTGTATTTCAATTTATGCAAAATCTCATGTTTATGCAAAATCTCATTAATGATCAAATGTTGTTTTCAGTTGTTTGTATGGATTAGAATAAGTCACTTAAGCTCCTAGAAAGCTCATTGAAGCTTTTAGTTACAATAAAATTCAGTTTAGCTTCAAAAATAGAAAATTCACCAAAAATACAAATAATTAGTGAAAAAATAAAAAAGGGTTCTAAGGAAGTGTTCACAGCTGGAGCAAGGTGTATCTTGGATGGCCTTGGTATAGTGCTTCTTGGGAAGCTATAGGAATTGGTTTCAGATCTTGGTTCTCAGTTTGGTCCTTGGAAACTACTTGTAAGCATTTTTAACTAACTTGGTGTTTTACTGTTGTAGTGCTTAAATAGCTTATATTTTTGTTTCTTTGAGTTCACTAATCATATTTAAGTGTGTTTAAACTTTTAAATCAGTAGCTTGTTCTTCTTAATTTGTAGTTTACAAAAAACTTGGTTTTAACAGTTAAAATGGAATAATCATCATTTCTGAGTTTGAGGTTGTTTTGATTGTTGTTTTAAGCTTAATTAGTCATAACAAGTGATTATTAAAGGTCTGAAATCAAGTTTGTGGTTTACAATTGTGAATTGGTTTGAAAAGCTTCATGACAGTCAACATTAAGGGGTGTTTGGTTTTTTGTGTACAAAGGTTCTTTGATCATTAGACTTGTTGGAAATCTGTTTACTTGGTCATAATATCTCAAAGAAGTCATAAACTAAAGTTCTTATTAGCAAAAAGTCAAAAAATCATATAATCTTGTATCAGCAGTCCACTGTTGGATTTTTCAAAAGCATGATCATCATTTTGTGTTCAAAAGTTGTTAACCTTGCTTAAGTTAGTCTTATCTTACTTTATAACAACATATTCAGTGAATTAGATCAACTCAAATCTCATTTTGGTCAACTCTTTGGTTTTTCTCAAAAAGTCAAATTGTCAAAAAGGTCGTTTTTGAATAAACTTGGGAATTTCACTGAGGGTTTATTAGAGAGATTCAGATTATAAGCTTTGGAGGTATTGTAGTCTAGTTGGTAAAGAAAAATACAAAAATGTTAGTTCTTGGTTTCTCAGCTGTTGGAGTGCTTTTTAGTTAGCTTTTTGTGGACACCCTGTTGTGAAAAGTGCCCTGTGCACAGAACATAAGCCCAACTTGATAAGCTTGCATTAAGCTTATTACTTGTCCAAATCTCTTGTTCTCTGGTTCTTTGGAAAGCCAACCTAGTCCTCTTGAAGTATCAAGTCTTGTTTTGTACTTTTGAGCTTGTTAGCTAGGGCTGCTACTAGCTTATATCTTGTCCCATTTTCTGTTTTTCAATATATAAGTCAAGTGCTTATTTGCCTTTTCTTAGCTTATCAGTGTGCTCCTTTTCATTCTTTAGTTTCATATCAATAGCTTGTACCTTATTCCATCTTGTTCTAGCTTTGGTTTCAGTGTTCAAGCTTATTTGAGCTTATTTCACCCAAACAAGCTTCTTTAAGCACTGTTGGGCTTTTTAGCTAATCAAAACTGCTTATTTTTGTTTTGTAAATTTTTTGTCTTTGTTAAAGTTTCATATTATTAGTATATAAGTAGTTTTCAAGAATAAAAATCACAAAAACATCAATATAAAAATAGTGATAGCGTTTATTTAATATTTTTTAGCTTTTTGATTTTTCTTTTCAACTTTTTAATAAGCAAATCTTGTTTTTCTATTTTTCTTAGTTTTCTGTTATCATAAAGTATTTTTAGAAAAAGTTTCATATTTTTCCTTTTCTGTTTAGTATTTATTATAATTATAAATAGTTAATAAATAATAAATAATTAGTAATAAATAATTAAAAAGTCTAAAAAATATATTTTCTGTTTTAAAATTAGTTTTATCATATTTTAGATTTTTCAAAGTTAAAATTTTATTTTTCCAAGTTTATTTTCTATTTTCTAGTATTTAAGTGTATTTTAAATAGTTATTAATTAGTAATAATTATATAAAAAGTGTGAAAAATATATTTGTAGTTTTAAAATTAGTTTTATAGTATTTTAGATTTTTCAGAATCATAAGTTTATTTTTCTAACCTTATTTTGTATTTTCTTTCATTTTAGAGTATTTATTAAGTAGTTAAAATAGTTTTTAATTAATAATAATTAATTAGATAGTGTTAAAAATAATTTTACTTTTCTAATAATTTTCTTTTATTTTTAGGATTCCAAAAATGTCATTTTTATATTTTTAGGTCTTTTATTCCTTAGTTTTCACTTTTTATTTTGTGCGTCTGCGTAGTTTTTAAAACTTACGTTTACGTTTTTCTTATCTGGTTGTTGTGCTTTCCAAATCTGTACTCAATTCTATTCCAAATCAATCAGCAGTGTAATTTCTAATCAAAACCTTTATAGATCACTATCCTTAGTGATCATTCTATCCTCTGAGTTTGTTTAACACACCATTGAGTCTCCTTGGGACTAAACGACCCGGGAATTCAATCTATTCTCCAGGACTTCATTGCATTTGTGTCTGAGCAGTTTTAAGTCTTTTAGACTTGACTGTTCAGCGGCAGATCATACGCGCCTGTTCCTAGTGCTTCAGTAACCTCATAGGGTCCCTCCCACTTCGGTCCAAGCTTACCTGTGTCTTCTGCGTGGCTTGCATCATTAGCGCGATAGACGAAGTCACCTGGTCTGAATGAGACACCTCTTACCTTAGTGTCATAGTATCCCTTCATTCTTGACTTCGATTTTTCTTCACGTATAGTTGCGCGTTCACGCCTTTCTTCCAGCAGATCCAGGTCAATACGTCGATCGTCGTCATTAGTTGCCACATTTATTTCAGCAGTGCGGATGGTTGGCATACCGATCTCGGCTGGTATGACGGCTTCTGTCCCGTAGACTAGAGAAAAGGGAGTGTCACCAGTGCTGGTCTTGATTGAGGTGCGGTGCGCCCACAAGACATGTGATAGCTCTTCTACCCATCTTCCTTTGTGCTTTTCTAGGCGTGCCTTAATTCCTTCACCCAAGCTTCGATTCGCTCGTTCCACTAGGCCGTTGGTTTGTGGATGCTTAACTGACGCAAAGTGTTGTGTTATGTTAAGCTTCTCGCACCAGTCCCTGAAAGGGTTATCACAGAATTGTTTCCCGTTGTCCGAGATGATTTCCCCAGTGAGGCCGAAGCGGCATACAATGTTTTCCCATACGAAGCGTTTCACCTGGTTGCCAGTGATTGTTACCACTGCCTTTGCTTCGATCCATTTGGTGAAGTAGTCTATGGCGACTATGAGAAATTTTAGTCCACCCGCTGCGATAGGAAAAGGGCCCGCGATGTCAATACCCCACTTGTAGAATGGCCATGGTGAAGTTATTGGGGTTAGCTCGTGCTGTGGTTGGCGTAGGACGGGTCTATGAACTTGGCAATCGTTGCACTTCCTTATTAAGTCCCGCGCATCACGGTGCATGGTCGGCCAGTAGTATCCTGATCGCATGGCGCGTGCCACAACGGACCGTGGTCCTGAATGCATACTGCATGAGCCTTCATGGATTTCTCGCAGTATGTAATTTGCTTGTAAAGGGCCGACACAACGGAGCCATGGTTGCAAGAAGGAACGTCGATACAATATGTTGTCTCGTAGTTCGAATCTTTGCGCTGTGCGCCGTATCCTGCGAGCTTCCTTCTGCTCTTGGGGTAATGTTCCCTTGCTCAGGAAGTCCGTTATCGGTGTCATCCATGTAGGACCTTCCTCCTCTATTATCGTGGAGATATCCATCTCCGAAATTGACTTGCTTTTTAGTGTTTCCACCAGCACTTGCTTTGATAGGTGTGCAAAGCTTGTCGAGGCAATCTTGCTCAGTGCATCCGACTTGCGGTTTTCCCCTCTAGGAACTTTCTTTATAGTGAACCTATCAAAGCTTTTGATCAGCGTCTTGGTTTTATCAAGGTACTGAATCATATTATCTTCTTTGGCCACGTATTCACCCAACACGTGGTTGGCCACTAGGCGGGAATCCACATTTGCCTCTAGGTTACGTACACCCATCCGAGCTGCAATGCGTAGTCCAGCGAGCAGGGCTTCGTACTCTGCCTCATTATTTGTTGCTGTGAATTCAAAACGCAGTGCGTAAGTGAACTCCATTCCCTCTGGATTTGTGAGAATGAGGCCCGCTCCTGAGCCATCAATGCATGAGGATCCATCTGTAAACAAGATCCATGGATCTTGCAATTCATTCTGAATTGGTGTGGATATCTCGTCGCTGTCTGGCTTTTCAATGATGAAGTCCGCCAGAATCTGTCCTTTGATTGCGGTACGTGGTCTATACGAGATGTTGTACTCACCTAGCAATACACTCCACTTCTGCAGTCTACCTGATGCGTCAGGTTTGGAGATGATCTGCTTGATCGGTTGATCCGTGATTACTGCTACTGGGTGTGCTTGGAAGTACCTGCGCAGCCGTTTAGCAGCAAATACCAACGCCAAAACTAGTTTTTCCATGGCACTATAGTTTATCTCCGTCTTCTTGAGTGCCTTGCTTACGAAGTAGATGGGAGTTTGTACTGAGTCCCTATCTGTTAGCAACACTGCACTGACTGCGCCTTCAGTCGCAGACAAATACATTATTAGCTCTTCCCCTGGTCGGGGTGCGACAAGTGTTGGGAGTGTTGCCAGATGTTGTTTAAGCTGAGTGAAGGCCTCTTCTGCCTCCGTAGTCCATCTGAAATCACCTTTCTTTATACACTTCTTGAGTGTTTTGAAAAGAGGTAGTGATTTTTCTGCTGATTTGGATAAGAACCTGTTTAAGCCGGCCAACTTTCCGTTGAGAGATTGGACTTCCTTCAACGTTCGCGGTGAGGAAAGTTCGATGACCGCTTTGTCTTTTCTGGGCATGGTTTTATGCCGTCGGGTTCTATCAGGTATCCAAGGAACATGCCTTCAGTAGCGCCGAAGGTACACTTCCTAGGATTCAGCTTCATATTAATCTCTCTTAGAGTTTTGAACGTTTCCTCGATGTCACGCACTAGCTCATCTTCGGTATGGCTTTTTATGACCAGGTCATCAACATAGACCTCTAGGTTGCGGCCCACCTGTTTTTCGAAAGCGTTATCCACTAACCTCTGGTAGGTGGCGCCTGCATTTTTCAAGCCGAAGGGCATTTTTGTGTAGCAGTAAACACATTGGCTTGTATGAAAGGCAGTTTTTTCCTCGTCTTCCTTAGCCATTTGGATTTGATGATATCCCTTGTACGCGTCGAGGAAGCATTTCAATGGATATCCGCACAGAGATTCTATTTTCCAATCTATCTCTGGTAAAGGATAGCAGTCTTGTGGACATGCTTTGTTAAGGTCGGTGAAGTCTACACACATTCGCCAGCTGCCGTCGCTCTTCTTCACCATGACTGGATTGGAAAGCCAGTCATGGTAGTAAACTTCCCGCATGATCCCTGCCTCTACCAGTTTTTGTACCTCTGCCAAGATTGCTTGCGCTCGCTCCGAAGCTTGGCCCCGCTTCTTCTGGCGTATGGGTGAGTATCCCTGTCGGATTCTCAGTTTATGCTCTGTGACAGAGCGTGGTACTCCTGTCATGTGTTTAGGCTCCCATGAAAAAATATCCAAATTCTTCTGCAGGAGTGCACATACAGTTGTTTTGCCGTTGTCCGACAATAAACCTCCGATGGATATTTCCTGTTCCGGGTATTCGGGGTGAATTGCTACTTTCAGATTTGGAACTCTGGTTGTTTGCTGTGCTGGAGTTGGTGCCGTCTCGCATGAAATCGTGTTGCATTCTCTGTGTGGTATAGTGGTATTGTAAAGAGTAACAATACCACCTTCCACTGGGAATTTAAGCATCCCATGCGCTGTTGATGGCACTGCTCGCATAGCTGATATTCCAGGTCTCCCAATAATGCCATTGTATGGCGAGGGAGATTTAATCACCATGAATTCCATCCAGGCCGTTGCGGAGTGCTCTTCGTTTCCAATGCTGACCGGTAATCGTATTTGCCCCATAGGCCATATCTTCTCACCAGTAAAACCAGTCAACGCTGTTCTGACCGGGATTAACTGACTGCGTATTTCCGGACGCAATCGTTTGAAACAGTGCTCATACATGATGTCGGCAGAAGCTCCACCATCAACATACATGCGGTGGATGTCGTGACCCCCCGCGCTTATTTCTATAGTAAGTGGTTCCACCACTGCGTTATGCGCAGTTAAGGTGGGGAACGAGATTTCCTTTCCTCGTGAAAAATCCTGGCTTACCTTCTGCTTTGTGACCCGCTGCCATGATTGTATCATGTAAATGGTGTCGGGCTTATCTTTAGGTGTTTATTTCTTATTGCCACTCTTTTGTTTGTCCTTCCCTTCCTTGATATTCTTGACCAGATGGTCCAATCTACCCTCTTTGACCATCTTGTCGATGAGTTGGCGCAATTGGACACATTCGTTAGTGGTGTGGCCCTTCTGCGCGTGGTAATCACAGTATCCACTCCCTACACGCCGATCCTCTGGAGTGCGCATTTGTGGTGGTCTCGGGAAGTTAGCACCCTCTGTTGCAAGTATTTCCTTTGGCGATTTGGTAAGCGGGGTATATTTGTCGTTGTCGCGTCCATTCCCTTGGTTGCGATAGTTCCTGTTACGGTTACTATTCCGGTCTGTGGATTGTCTCCCAGGTTGTTCCTGTGACCGGTAGTTTGAATAGCTTCTCTTGCTATCCGCCGCAGCGGCTTCTCCTTGTACAAAGGACCGTGTACGCTTCATAACCTCATCGAAGGATTGGGGAATCCTGTCATTCAATCTTTTAATAAGTTCCGGGTTGCTGATCCCATTCATGAACCCTGAGATTTTGAGTACTTCGGGACATGCTTTGACTTGCATGCACTCATCCTTGAAGCGCTCCATGAAAGCGCTTGTGGATTCCCCTTGGCGTTGTTTGACTCTAGCGAGTTCAATGGGGTTTTTAGCGCACTTTTTTCGTTGAGTAAAGTTTAAGGGGAATGCCTTCCTCAACTCTTCAAAGCCATTGATGCTTCTGCGTGGAAGCTTGTTGAACCAGTTCTGCGCATTTCCCACCAGTGTGGAATTGAACATGTGGCACCATACAGGTTGTGGCCAGTTTTCAATGGTTGCGGCTGATTCGAAAATTTTTAGGTGATCATCAGGGTCACCTGCTCCATCATAGGTTTTAACATTAGTAGGCATGCGCCTCTTTTTGTTCTCCGAGAAATCACTGATGCGTCTAGTGAACGCATCTACCTTCTGACGGCGCCATGGGAGAGACATATCCTCCTCTTCTTGGTCACGGTTTCTTCTTCTGGATTTCCAATGTCCAGTCTCACTGTCCTCATTGTCCGAGGAATTACTAGAAGATAGTTCCTCTCTCCTTCGGCGTTTACGCCGGTTGTCCTCAGAATTTGTGCTTGGGGGACTTTCACTTGGGGAATATCGCTCCCCCAATCTATCTTGTACTCTGCGGCTACCAAGTCTAGTGTGGACATTGGTGCGCCTCTCATCTTCCTCACTTTCGTCAATAGGCTGTGAGTCAGATGTATCATCTTCCTCAAGTCTCCTTCCGATTCTATTGAACACTGGGGGTTGGCGATTATCCCTACCGCGTTTCTCCTTCTGACGGCGCGGTGGAGATTTCTCAAACTCCGGGCCAAAGTCGAGTCGAGCATGTAGACTCCGACCTGGTCTTTTCTTTGCTTCCTCTTGCATGAGGATGGCTAGGGCTTCGTAGTTTTGAGAGACAAAACTACTTGGCTCCAATTCCGGAACGACCCCCTCTAGGACAGGGGTATCCGTTTCTATCAACACGCCCTTGTTTTTGTCGGGTGCGTCGGGTGCTTTTGTGAAGTTAGCTTCTAGCACCGATTGGAGTGGATTAAAAGGAGTGCGCAGCGGATCTCTGGCACTGGTGGTGGTGGTTGTTGCCTGGGTTGTCCCCGAGAGTGGTTCCACCAGAGGGAAGGCCGAATCCTGGCCTGATCCCTGATTTTTAGCAGCACTGGTTGTCCCAGAGATCTGCTTGGGAGTTGCCCCGTTGTGCGCCTTCTTTCCAGTAAAGTCTGATTGCGATCGCTTTGTCATCCTAGTTCTTGGTTCTTAGTGAATGGTCCCACGGATGGCGCCACTTGTTGATACAAAAGTTGGGCGTTCCTTGCTGGGGCTCCGGTTCTTATACCAATTGCTGATTGTTATCTGAGACCTGCGCACTAAGAGACAGAAAACACCGTTAGGCTTATCGTGGGATTGTCTCCCACGATTATCCTCCGGCGTAAGAGTAAGTAATCGGTTTAGGGTTTAAGGAGTGTTAGGGTTAAGAGATCGTACCTTAAACGAGGGATGTGATTCCCTTTATATACGCACGGAATCCTTGTTGGTTCCGTGTTCCTCAACCTTCGGCGTATCCCGCCTAAGTCGGTTGGGAATGATAATCCTCCTATTTAGAAGATATCGGATATCTATTCCGTGAATAGCTTTGGGCTTGAGTTTACATGAGCCCAAACGCTAGTTGGCTGAGCCCAGGTCGTACCGGACCAAGCTAGTATTGGACTTTAGTTGGGTCCGAGACCCGGACATAGACTATACGTCATCAATCATCACTGCCTCTTATAACCAATCGCATCTTCATCACCATATACAATATTCCTCTTTTTTACATTTATGGTACTCTGTGATACATTTACCGTGGGAAACGAAGTCGTATAAAGGCAATGAAAGAAGACCATGTCTTGAGAATAGTTACATGTTTACTCTTTTGGTGGCTTCAATCGGCGCCTCTTCATGTTTTGATATAAGTTTATAACATTGGATGGAAACGACATCGTTCAGTAAATTAAAAGAGCATGAACGCCAGATTATGTGTCTTTCCAATAAACAGTCCGCCATACCTCTATTTCAAAAAACACATACGCGCCATCTCTTCTTATTTGATGAGGTTCAGATTTGTATATAATCGAAAGAAGAGGATCAATCTACCATGGATGCAAACCAAATTGATATGGCAAATCAATTGTCACAGCCTCAACAATCGTCACGTCCTCAACAAAACTGAACAGCAACAACGAATACGATATAACAAATTCTCTACATAAATGACACGTACCCTATCATTCCTTTCACGTTGATTTCAATCATCCCAAAACAACACTATTTTGAATTATACGAAGTTGTTTCATTTCAAACACAATATATAACTAACACTTATAATCCAATATCAATCTTTAAAAGTCATGTCACATTTTAAACACAACATACAACCAAAAACTAACAATTGTGATCCAATATCAATCTTAAGCACAACTTGTAGAATGAGCGGTAATAAATATACAAATAAGACCTATGAACCCATATCAAACTTTACTAGACATGCAACACATTAAAGTATTAGACAAACAAAAAAAAATAATTGTACGTCAATCTTATAACTAACTTAAAATACGGATGGCCACATATCAGAGTTTAAGAAACACATATCTTAAAAACTAAAAAGAAACCGAAACGCATATTCCCAAATAAAAACTAAAAAGAAGTTGAAATACCATACATTTTCGATGACAATTGCATATGTACCAATATCATGCAGATCTAAGAAACAAATACTTCACACCATCGCGACATAAAAAAACACGAAACCACTTTGTATTTCATGGTAGATGTTGAGATGAGAGAAACTATATGTGAGACAATGATATGGGAGAGGGAATGATTATAAAACCGTGTGCGTGAAAATGTGTACTCGATGGTAGATATGAGCACTATCTAGAAAGCAAGAAAGAGACCTAAACGTCGTCGTTTTAATCCAATCATTCACGACCAACAAAATAACTGAAAAAATAAAAACAAAAAAAAAACCTCAAAACGATGTTGTTTTTTAGACCCTCTAAATGGCATCGTTTCCCACGGTAAATATATAATAGAGTTGTTTTTATATTCAAAATTAATGTGTTACAAAGTTAATTAGGGATTTAGGGTGCGTTTGGTATGTTATCTGGAATCACTAAAGGTCTGGTTTTGACTAGAGGGGGTGTATGGGATTTGCGATATCTTCATCATTGTTGTTTGGTATAAATTTTCAAAGTATCAGTGTCTTTTAAGTATTGGTATAATTAGTAGGGTCCTTCAAATGCTTTAATTCCATTATTTTTAGTGGAAATAATAAGATATGTGGTTTTCACGGAAATGACCGCCAAAAGACACCTCTCCCTATTAGTTTGCATCTATGACTGTTGTAATCATACTTTGACAATAAGTCTCCAACCAAACACGTGAAATAACTGAATATCATTATTTGATTCCTTTACCCTCCAAACAAACGCCTCCTTAAACTCTAGGTTTGTTTGGTAAAACTGACTTTGGATAAATATTTAGTTTCTTGTATGTTTTTTAATTTGAGCTGGTTTAAAATTTGGCAATTAGGTCATTGGAAATTTGGAAATTAGAGCATGGAGTATCGTGACGAGAATCGTTCGCCACTCCTACGTGGATCCCTCGCCACTTCTCACTGGCGTTCGCCACCACACCAAGGTGGCTCACCGGTTGAGTTTTCGCCACCCCAACGACATGGATAAAGACAAAAATGAGGGTGTGGCTTTGATTGTTAGATTAAAGAAGAAAGGAGATTTGAAGATCTTGAAGCTAAAGTTCAACACTTGTTTTCTTCAACACTTGTTTTCTTCAATTCGAAGAGGGAAAAAGAAATATTGATGCTAGTGGGGCCTTGATTGTTAGATTAAAGAAGAAAGGAGATTTGTTGTTGATGATATTAATATGATGATTTGAGGTTGATGATGGATATGATTTGAGTTGGGTGTGATCTCAGTAGAGAGGAGTGTATTTTGTTGGTAGGCGTATTATCACAGAAATGTGTTTTATTGTGTTGAAATATATGGAAAAAAAATAAATGAGGGTGGGTGGGGCCCAAATGAAGAGGTTTGAGTTAATTGTGATTGAGGAGTATTTTTAAGTGAGTGTGTTGGAGTGATGTGGAAGTGATATGGCACAAGTGGGGCCCAAATGAAGAGAAATGACTAGCCACGACACTCCATGCTCTTAGGTCATTGTTTAATGAAGACAAATGTTTCCTTAAATAACATATAAAACATGGGTAAATTTGGTAAACATAATAAATTTAATTTTTTTAATATCAACGAACACGAGAATATGATAATTTAAGTTCATTTAATTCCTCTTAACCTTTACCGCCGTGGCACAAACTATAATTTTTTTTTTCCTTCTTATAAGTACGGATTAATGAGATTAGTTTGTTTTTGTACCTTTTGAAGTAGAATTTGGTATTTTTAAATTAGAATTTTGTGTTTGATACCTTTGAATTTATTTATACATTTGATTTAATAATTTGAATAAAGGTAGATTTTGTTTGTTTATTTCGTCTTTTGATTACCAACATACTGATAATTTAAATAGCAAGAAAATATTTCCAACATATCTACCTTTCTTAGCTTGTTATGTTTTTCAACAAAAAAAGAGTTTCTTAGAGACAACAATTTAAAAACCAGATTGGTATACATCTACTTCATTGGCATAAGCACTTTAATAAAAATTGTTCGCCAAAATGGAAGATTAACTATAACCCAATGACTCAATTGTGCTATACTACACTTATATTATGGCTTCAAACGTGCTAACCATGTATTAGGAAACACAAGTTTGAAGATACAGACTTTGGTTAAAATAAACTCAAGTCAAAACTACAATCATTAATAACTAAAACAGTGCATTTGGGACATGAAGAATAAAACCCAACACATGAATATGGATTGGGTGCAGAAAGATTCAATAAACACAAGTAAAACCAAATGAAAAAACATAAAGATGCAACACATCCAACATGCCGCAACATAACAAGAGTTACGCCCAGCTTGGTTCAATCCACGCATGAGGGGACAAATGATACGTAGTTCCACAAAAATCCTTGGAGTGTTGGTTGTTTTCGCCATTGAATGTCTCATAGGTGCATGTTTCAAGTGAATAGAACACTGTCTTCCTGCTCTTGGAATGCAGTATTGGAAAGTAAATCTTATTCTCCATTTCTCGTGTTTTGGCTTCAATGCAGAGACATGTCGTATCACAAATATAAATCATGTGATTTCCTAAACTATCTATTTTCTCCCATGTTTGTTCAGAAACATCCCACTTTAATACTTCAATATGGTCCCCAAACTTACCCACGGTCACTTTTAGAAGATCTTGACCGCATTTCATCAAATAATATTGTGCTGGAGATGTGCAACAACTTATTGAGGCTCTAGCTTCAACAAACGGTGAAGAGTAATCTTCTTCATCCAATTCTTTAAAACCAATAAGTTTACCATCTCCATCCAAGGCATACAGATCTTGTCCAAGAAATGTAGGAAAACGAATAGAATCTGGCTCAGCACCAACACGAATTGTTCGCCAGGATGGTTCCCGAGCTACACAGTGGATCAAAACAAGCCATGCATCATTTGTTGAAAATCCAACAACCTTACAATCAGGGGATGTAGGTGGTGCTGAGAAACACACAGTATTAAAACCAACACTTGGTTCTGGAAGCTTGCGGAGATCACTTGTGAAGGGATTGTAGAATACTAAACATTTAAAGTCAGAGCTGAAAAACAACAACCAACCAAACCTGGAACAATGAATTTCTTGATTAGCAAGCGATAAATGTAACTTTCTCATAAAGTAGTTGTCACCCAACATCGGATCAGTGAACGTGATAATGCCTTGAATTTCGTCTACCACCATCAACCAAGGTGAAACCAACGAATAAGTCCGCAATCTTGTTAATGAAGTTTTGTTGCTCCATTGTATCAAAGGTGCTGCTACCTCACAACGTTTGCATGTAGCACGGAAGTTCAGGTATTCCACAGATGCACAATGCTCCATAATCATCTCCAGAATATCAAACGGAAGATTGAGAAGGTTCCATTCATTAAGTCCAATCTCATCATCTGTAACTGAACTTACCACTATCTGGTTCTCTTTTTGTTTAATGTCAAGACTACACTTCGCTCCTCCATGATCATCTTCCAACCTACACAACATATGGCTTTAAGAAATCTCACTCTCGAAGCAATACACTTATGTAAGCATATCTCAAAATGACAATTATACCCTTAATGTTCTCTCCTATAAAAATTATATACATATAGAGCTGCTTCTATATTTTAAAATACAAATACCACCTGTATATATTCTAATGTTTGACACACTATTGAGTATGTTTGTCCATATCGACTGTATCTATGTAGTCTCAGAGTCTGCATGCGTGTTTCATTTGGTCAGAAAACATACTTATTCGGAACATATATATACTTATAAAACAGTATTTTGTTAAATATAGGTGATAACCCATAACTAATATATTATAAAAAGAAAGTAAGTACTTATAATGTTACTAGCTGAGAACCATTATATCAAGATAAGTTTTATGACTATCTATTTTACAGTTAGTTGTTGTGATACTAAGCATTTAATTACCATGAACCACCATGGTGGAGTCTTAAATTAAACATATATTTGATGATTATATCAAAATTGAGTCATTTGCTGACTACTGAAGTTACTATATTGCGTTAAATAATCATTTTCGAACTTGTGAGAAAGATTAGTCTATCAGGACTTGGGCCATACATATATTGCAAGTGTGTAAGATACATATGTAATTTTATGAGGAATAAGGGTAAAATGGTCAATTTAAGAAATCATAAACTTGAATGCGATAAATAAACACAAATCAAAAAAGAAAAAAATAATACCTGCATTCCCATAAGGAAACATTGCTTGTTGGCAGCACTAGAGCAGGCATATAAGATAGAGAGATGGTATTTTCTTTGAAATTGTATGAATACAAAATGCTGTCCATTTTGTCACGAATGTGTATATAACCTCCGAGCTCCGAGGCAATCCCAGGTCTGTAATACGCCAAGTTATCACGCCCAAGATCCACAAAAAATATAGCGTCTTTGAGGTCAAACAATTGTTCCCACAATCCCATACTCAATAATATGTCGTCGAATCTGTCTACCATGTCATGCCAGCTCTTACAACTCATGTCCAAGCCTTTAAACCTCTCCATATCTTTCGACTTTACACTAGTCATGTCCAATTTAAATAAATAAACTGCTTCAAGTCTTTTCTCAAAAAAAGCTACCTTAATGCAGAATAGTTCAGTACCATATCCTTTTAAAAAATACGCCACGTCAGCACAACGCTCAGACGAAGAACTAGGACATGCCCCAAAGAGCAAAAAATTTATTAAAACTTCTTTTTCTTTAACCAAGATGTCAAGTTGTATGATAAAATGAGAAAAAGAACCTTCGCCACTGAATGCATATGTTTTACCATTACAACAAGTTAGCTTATGTATAAAATCACCATCTTCACCAGTTAGTCTTTTGAGTTGGCTAGCGTATGACATCTCGATCCATCTTAAATTCTTTCTTTTACCATTTAAACGGAAAAAAACAAAGGAAGGTTTGTTGGTGCGAGTTAACAGGAGAATTGAACTTGGATCATCAGGAGGGGCTGACAAACAACATTCACGGATAGATTCTGAATCTCCATCTTTTAAAACCAAAGGGGGGAAATGAATCATCTTAGAAGTGACCGGATTCCAAAGAGACCACGTTACATTTTGTAGATGGTCGGAGAGAATAACCCAACCATGATAATATCCTCGAATACGTCTCCCCAGCAACTCAGGGATTTGACATTGATATTTAGTAAACGGGTCATGTAGTGTGTAGAAGTATTGGTCTCTAGAACTATCTTCGTCGGATCCTGTGTTCTGAGAAACAAACCACGGATATTTTGCAGATAATGGAGGCAATTGGTGACATACTGAACCACCATATGAACTTTGCTTCTGCTCCATCTACAATGTTCATAACGATATTTACAACGTTAAACTTTTATTTCATTCATAAGTGCATAATGGACCTTACAAATAAGCAAGATCAGGTATCACGTTTGTTTCTACGATTTTCTTAAACTTTTGCTTGCGAGAAACATCAATAAGCCAACAAAACAACCCAAACAATCACTCATAGAGGTTACTGCTGAATGAAAGATAGTACGATATGAAATTCCAAACACCCCTTATAATCGTAAGTTACTCGTTAAGTACATCATTAAACTTATAAACCGGGCCAATAGGGTATGAAGCTGCTTACCTGGTTTTGACTATTGACCCACTTTTTCGATATGCAAACAGAATCTTCCCAAAAGGACTCAACATTTATCAAAATTCTATCTTTTAAAACAAAACAATCCACAAGTTTGTAATTTTCACATCTAAAGAATTTTTTGCAAAAGAAAAAACCTATACAATGATAAACGGCCCAAAAGACCCGCATAACTACAAGTTAATCATCAAACTAATCACACAGCGATTTTTGTTCCTTAAATAGTAGTAATGTAGCATACAAATAAGCAAATTAAACAACCCAAACACTTAAAAAAAGCTACAAATTTAGCTTTTTTAAGGATGAAAAAAGTGCTTTTTTGGTATCAAAATAAGCAGATTGAACCCCAAACAGTAATAAAGGTGATTGCTCTTTTTAAAGAAAAAGATATGCAATTCCAAATACCCATAGAATTGGAACTAATACTAAAGGTCTTTCTTACCCGGTTTTGACCCATGATTCACTTTTCGACCCGTTACTGGAATCATCCTAAAAGGACTCAAAATAAGCAGAGGAAAGTGCTTATTTGGCATCAAAACAAGCACATAAGGGTGACTAGTGATTTAAAGCAAAATGAGATATGCAAACGCAAACACCCCATAAACAATGATACACAACCCAAAAGACGCATAAAAGAGAAAGTTAATTATCAAACAGCAGGAACATATTCTTTTCCTTATAAAGCAGTAATGTAGCATCGTAATACGCCAACTAAATAATTAAAGCAGTAATGTAGCATCCTAATACGCCAACTAAATAATACGAACACTTCCATAATAAGTTTTTGAATGCACGAAAAAAGGCTTATTTGGCATCAAAATAAGCGGTTAAAAAAACCCAAAAAGGTGATTGGCTTTTTAAAAATTGGCAATGCCAGAACAGCTCCATACACTTGAATCTAATGCTAAAAAGCAACCACCTTTATTACTCGGTTTTGACCTATATGACCCACTTTTTCAACTCGTTTATAATCACAAAATTCAACTACATTACAAAACGCTTTTATAAAACAAACCGGCGCTGTTAACAGTTACCGTTACTTTTTCCAAACATACCTTACACTAATTTTACAAAACTGACTTAACTTTTCTACAAATGATATTAGGCTATCCACAGTCGAACTGAAAATATCGGTCAACAAGTAGGGTCGACCGACTTTGAAGTCGGTCTAGACCGACTTTGCACACTCACAAAACTCCAAAAAACTTAATATTTAAAAAAAAACTCAGTAGTCATCGACTATGGCACTTTGTCATGTCTGGTCACCGGAGAGAGAAAGTTGATGTGACAACGGATGACCTGGGTCACGACTGTGCATAGCCTTAAGTGGGTTTTTACTTAAGGATATTTTTGGGTTTAGGAGCTTAACTTTATGTCATAATAAGCTTATACAAGCCTATAACTTTCAAAATAAGCTGGTAAAATAGGCTTATGAAGCAAAAGCCAAAACCACATAAGCTAAAAAATAAGGTAACAAAGGACTAAACTAAGGAAGTAACATTGCCATAAAGTATAATAAGAATGGAAACAATATTTGAAAATATAAAAGATGGTAACGAACTTACAGCGGCTCAAAAATTAGGGCTAAGTCTCTTCTCTTCTAAATTATACAAGAAAAAGTGTTCATCTACACGATTTCTTAATCGCAGCTCATTCTTAAAGTGTTGTTTTTTTCCTTGTTGGGTGTGTTTAGAGGTGTGAGTTTGAGACCATGGGTTAAAAACATGGGTATGTGTAGGGTAAATTTGTAACAGTTGATAGGGGTCTAGTTGCGTCTTTTTTTTCACTTTTTACTAAAAAATAAATAAATAAAAATCGTCAACCGGATCAAAAGCCCATCTAGATGACTTAACTCATTTAGATTTATGTTTCTAGAAAACTCGTCTTGACCCGGATCTGCCCAAACCCAAACCTATCTATACTCGTGACCCGACCTCATCCACCATTTTTGCCACCTCTATCTAGACGTGTTTATGTTTAAAGGTTTGCACACTCTAATAAATGATTGAGACAATCAAAATTTAGAGTGTTTCGATACAGGATAAACTTGACTAAAAGTAATGTCAAATTTGAGTGTGCCTATAAATTGTGAGATTGTACGAATCACTCCCCTTTTATTTATCTAGTGAAAATAATTATTGAAATGAAAAAACTAAGAAGAAATTGTAAACACAAAATTTAAATAAGAAAAGACAAATAATAAGGAATTGAATCTATTTTAGGAATTAAGATCCTCTCAAGTTTGTTATAACATGAGAGATCATGTTGACTAAGCACAATCAAGATAAATATACAAAAGTTCTTTTTTTCTAATAAAATTCAATGGTTCACTTTTTTATTTCATCTCACAATCCAATACGATCTATCATATTAGGACCATCCGAAAAAATACATGCTTATTTTTGTGAGTGCATCTAAAATTTATGATTTTGATATATTCTCATTTATATTTCTCATCTGATTATAACTCGTGTTTTACTAACACGTTGTTTTCTAAAGAAAATAAAATACAAAGGAAGGTGTTTACTAAATTTATATATATATTTTTTTAAGTTATGAAAAACGAAACTTTTACATCTAAGTTTATAAAATCTGTTAGAGTGTTGGACTCAGTTGTAATTCTTTTAATCAATAGGAGTAAAACCTTATTTTACATTTAAATTTTGAAGTTTAATTAATTACCTTTTATTTTTAAGGGTGTTTTTAAGTTTTGGCATTTGAGGAACTCTTTTTTTTTTTTTTTTTTTTTTTTTTTTTTTTTTTTTTTTTTTTTTTTTTTTTTTAATTTTCAGTTTTTTTCAAAAACCAACTAAGTTAAGTCGGAGTTTTATTAATCAACTAGTTTACTTAATTTAGTCACCGTGACGAAATCGAACTTTTATATTTGTTTTATTTTTTTTTTCTCTAAAACAAAAATCAGCTGCTTGCCCGGGTTTACACATGTTTCACTCTTTCAACCAATCATCTAAAAAAAGGCTCAAAATAAAGAGGCGAAAGTGTTTGCTTGGCATTAAAATAAGCATATAAAACAACCCACCCAAATGATTGGTTATGTGTATATTTTTTTGATTCTTTCACCACTAAATCACACCATTACTGCACACAGTGCAACACCATTATGAATGGTGGTGTGCATATCACCCCCTTTTGCAAATACAAAACAAGATAAAACCAAATCAACATTCCCAAAATGCTTACTTGAATATAATGGTTCATTTGGTAAGACGGAATGAAATATCGAATGAATGAAATAAATGATATAATGTAATGATTCATTACCGTTATTAATCATGTTTGGCTGGTAAGATATGACGAAATTGAATCAATAAAGAAAAAGACTAAAGCGCCCATTGATGATAGAAAGTTTATTTAATAATAGCAATCTATGTATTTTTTATTTCATTACAAGACTAAAAATAATAAGACTAAAATACACCGTTGGTCCCTAAACTTGTAGTGGAGGATCGCGATGGGACGAAACCGGGAATAATCATCGCCACGGGTCCAAACAGTAGCGATTAAATGCCAGATTGGTCCCTTGACCAATCCTGCCGTTGTCAACGTTATTTTGCTGAGGGCAAAACCGTCTTTCACTGTAGCGTACTAAATAAAATCGTTCTACAGTGAATGTAGCTAGTATATGTGTGTAACAAGGTTTGATCTACATTTATGACCCATCCCTAAACTATCCTTCAAAACCCGTCCTCTTCAAAAAGATAATTGTTTCAAGATGGTACGTTGCTGGTGTGGTAAGCAAGCTATTATTCGTACTTCGTGGACCTCTGCCAACCCAGGGCGTCGATTCTTTGGTTATCCTGTTCAAGTAAGTGCGTCTTAATATTTCTTGTGTAAGTTTGTAACAATGGTGGTTGTTTAATGACTTGTCATAACCAACAATAGGGGTCTTCTTGTCGGTGGATAAGATGGTATGATCCTGAAATCTGTGCTCGTTCAAGAATGATCATACCAGGACTTTTGAGGGGGAGAAATGAGCTTGAGGCAAGATTAGTAGCTGCTCAAGGTGATGTGTGGAAGTGGAAGATTTACATGGTGCTAAGTTGGATGTTGTTCTTCATTGTTTATGCATTGGGATAACGTTTTAACCTTTTATGTAATGAGGCTAGTTGGTTAATGTTGTGTATCTTGAATTGTAGTAACCTTGTTATGAAGTATTCAGTTTTGTTTGTTTCTGATTTTCTATGCCTCATGGCTATGCAGATGGTTTGCAATGTGTTTAGGGGTTGACTTTTAAATGTCAACATTCTTATGATGTTCTATTTTAGCTTTGGTTACTTTTGACGCAAACAATTCACATATCAAGCTTAGTCAATTTCAAAAAATACACAATAATGACATGGTTCCATAGTTAATGCAAATGGATATAATTCCAGCTGCATAAAATTGCATACTTTTCAAAGCATGAGCGCTACAGTTACACACCCACACACATATATGTTTTTAGATTACATAACTTGTCCATAGAAAATAAATAGTAAACTAGATGAAACATTGTCTAGATAATTAGCATAACAGATTTGACCTATGGTGAGGCCATCATTCTTTCCAGTGCAGCCTGCTTCCTAGTCATTCTTCGTGTAGCAGGCTGGGTTGAAGCAGAAACTGCTTGAACATCACTTGACTGAATCTCAGACTGGGATTGCTCATGCATGATGGGATCGGCAAATGGTTCAGCTTGAAGTTGCTGGGATTGTGACAGGGATGCATCATGTATGATGGGATCTTCAGTTCCTGGCTCTTGATTTGTAGATTGAACACCACTTCCTTGAACTGCACTAACTTGGCTTTCTAGAACAACACCCGTACCTTCAACTTCTTTATCTGCTGCTACCTTTTTACATTTAGGATGTCTTCTTTTTCCTGCAGCTTTAGTAGGCACCTTTTTGACATTTACCTTATTGGCATTTCCACTATGTTGAGCTCCACCATACCCTAGGCATGTTACCCGGTTGTGTCCAGCAATGCCACAAATACTACACCTGACACTCTTCCAAGCCCTTGACAGCTTACCATCCTTCACAATCTCTTCAGTTTCAGGTGCTATCCTAACTCTTTTTCTACCTTTTGCGGCAGGCGGGTTTGTTTCGGATTTCGGTGGAACAATTGTTGTTGGCATAGTTGATTTTTCCCAATGTACACTGCTAGTTATAGGCTGGACATGGTGTTTGTAGGTAGCCTCCCAAGTGAGAAGATAGTAACAAGGATGAGCCCATGTTTCTACAGCTCCGACTTGTTGGCCATTTAAAGCCATATTCCAATTGGTAGCAACAACATGTTTACATGGTAAACCTGTTATCTCCCACCTTCTGCAAGTACAAGTCTTGTGTACAACATTAACTACACATTGGTCACCCCATGGTCCACTAACCTGAAACTTAGATCCCCCATTCCATAACACATTATACTTAACAGCCTCTTTCTTAATAGCCTCTAGCATGTGTTGTGCAGTTGGTGTTAATGGCCCATCACTCTTCTCAATCACCATAAGAACATGCATTATCCTCTTCATACAATATTCCCTGATGTATTCTAAGGCTGTAATAATATGTTTGCTTAACCCCTCTTTAATTTTCTCATGAAACACTTGACACATGTTATTAAGTAACACATCAGAAGTAGCTCTCCCTAAAGATGACAAGTAATAAACATGTATTAATTGTAACTGTTTATACTGCATTTACGATGACAAAGTAAGTGAAACAGATAGATCACTTACATGAAAAATGTGACCTTGACCAATGGATCGGTGGTATCTTACTTAACCAATCATGGGCTGGTTGATTAAGTTTCTTGAGATCAGCCATAGCTTTCAGAAACTGTACAACAGTTGAGGCTGTTGCACATTTCCACAGATGGTCTTTATAGGCCCTACCTTTCCATTGTAATTTCATTTTCTCATGTATGCTTTTAATACAGAATCTGTGTTCTGCACTTTCAAAAACTTCTGCTACAGCTCTACTTATATCCTGCACAAAATCAAATATCTTTACTGTCTGTTTCAAAACAGTGAGACTTAAATTCATGAACAGAGTAAGAGAGTACCTTATTCATGTCAGTAATAAAAGTGATGCTTGAAATTGGCCCAAGTGCTAAATCATCGGATAAACAATGAAGAAACCAAGTCCATGATCCTATGTTATCTGAATCAACAAAAGCATAAGCGAAAGGGTATATACCATTGTTGCTATCAATTCCCACAACTGTCATCAGTTGACCATTGAAAGGACCACGAATTGGAAAAGCAGCCAGCCCCAACAACGATCTCCCACAATCTTTAAATCCTTGCTTCAGTGCACCTAAACAAACATACACTCTCTTGAATTCTCTGGTTGGAAGAGACTCATCCGGAGGTCGTTCCACATTCATCTCCACTGTCGTATTAGGGTTTGTCTTCTGCAACTCTTGAACATAATCTCTCAACATGGTAAATTGAAGCTTGAATTGACCCCTGATGGCTTTTATAGCTAGGTTTTTGGCCCTTAATACCTTCTGCAGGGACACTTGAAGGTCGTATTGGTTGGTAAGTTGATTATGCACCGACCTGACAGGAAGCTCTGGATTTGTTTCAACTTGTGCTGTAATTTTCTGTGAGATATAGCGAAGGTCAAAAGCTTTGACTTCCCTTGATTGCAAACAAGTGTGTTGCTCATTATATGTTCTGACCGACCAGATACCTGTCTCACCATTCCTGCCGACAAACAATAGCCATGGGCAGAGTATTTCTGAAGGGTCCTTTTTGGCAGAAAGCAATGCTCTTATACCCCTTCTGCTTAATGGACTTCTAGATGGGCCAATATTCAGTCCAGGACCTTCACTTGGGCCTGAAACTGGAACACAACCCCTACACCTGACCCTTATTCTTGTTTTGTCATTCTTCAAAAAAAACAACTCCCTCCTAGTTTCTATTGAATGCTCTCTTACTAGCTTTTTTACTTCCCCTGCAGTAGCAAACTCCTTACCAGTATAGAAAAAAGTGGTATAAACGCCATTAGCAAAGTGTGCGTGTTGGAAACTAACATGGTCACCGCAAAATACTTCATCAACCATCACAGGTAAATCATTTACCAACTGCTTGTCATCACTTATATAACATGTTGTTCCTTCTTCACCTGAATCAGTAGTCTGACCTACTTGTACCATACCAAGCTGTGCATCATTCTCTTGACAAGTGTTATCTTGATTTGGTTCAACTGCATTGCCAAATTCACTAGTGTCACTCGCTTGTAACAGACTAAGATTAACAACAGGATCCTCTTCCATGTTATCCTGACTCAGTTGAAACAGACTTACATCCACATCAGGCTCCTCAAAGCTGTTATTCACATCAAGTAGTGGTCTGCCTGCTTTGTGTAAATGCTTGTCCTGTGTCAATTGAAACAGATTAACCTCAAAATTTTCAGGCTCCTCAAAGGTGTTATTGACATCAACTAGTGTTGTTCCACCGTTGTCAAAGTCCTTCCCCTAAATCACTCTAAACAGATTAACCTCAACATTATCAGGCTCCTTTAGAGCATTGTCCTCATCAACAACTACTAAAGCACGCTCACTGTTTTGAACAGGTTGGCTAGCAAATGAGCAGTCTAAGGTGGAAAAGAGTGGCTCAATGTTTGGCAAATTGCTAGCTTCACCAATATCATTGACGTCCACAGGCAATTGTGTAAGTTGGATAAACTGATCTAGGGCAGGTTCATTATCTATATCATCTAACACCAACCGTCTACAACATGATTGAATAGCCGCAGTAGCAACTTTTCTCCTATCTTCATCCATCTCCCAAAACACAGTCTTAATTGATTGTGGGGACATTTCACAAAATTCTAATCTAGTCTTCCCTATTTCAACATACACGTCTATCAGCTTATGCTGTATGACAACATCTTTCAACAAGTCTAGATTAGCAGGTTCACGGAAAGAAAACAAACCGTCGTCTAATGTACAACCAGGCTTAAGAAAGTAGAAATAATTGGTTTGTCCAGACTCATAACCGATTTGGGTCATGAGAGCATCCATTTCATCAACAGATACCTCTTTTATTTCAACAAGATCAACAAGGCATTTCTTGCCTCCTTGATATATCCTACCTGGAAAGTATTTGAATGTACCTTCATAATGGAACATCATGCTAAACGATCCAGGTTCACCCGCTGTATAAAAAAATGTACAAAAACTTTGTTAAGCTAAAGTTACCTAAAAGGGGAATAACTTAATCACTCGTACTAACATATGATTGTAATAGGCTCTAACCAAAAAAGACTTACAATATCTCCTGACTGCAGATCTTTCCTCCGTTTCACGATCATCATATAAAGGATATTCCCTTACTCGCCACAGAGTAAATCCAAGGTGGTTGTTTGTTATTTTCTTACTCAGATTATTTGATTTTATGATAGACATTGCCTTAGGGTTTTCTGGGTAGGCTTCCAAAACAAGTTTGGGGATGAGCAATGAGTACCCGGTTTTGTTATATTGTACAATATGGCGGGAAATTGGACAAGACAGGTTATACAGTGTATACCACATAATGACTATTCTACCCCAGCAGTACCATGATTACGGGTTTATTTTGGGTATAACGGAACGTTGACAACGTCGTTATTGGTCAAGGGACCAATCTGGCATTTAATCGGTACTGTTTGGACCGGTAGCGATGAAAAGTGCGTGGTTCGTCCCATCGCGATCCTCTGATACAAGTTTAGGGACCAACGGTGTATTTTAGTCAAATAATAATAATAATAAAAATAAAAATAAAAAATTAAAAGAAACTTTTGTAAATAAAAATTATAGTTTTTGTTATAATGAATCATTACATTTTAGAATTGTAAACAAACAAGATATTTTTATTTCATCAAAATAATCATTTTTCTTATAATATGTTGAACACTGCGTAAGAGTAAAGCTCCAAAGTTTAGAATGACTAAAGTATATTTTTGTAGGCTCCTTTTTTTTTCTTAGAGCAGGCTTATAAAGAAACAGGCCAAATTGTATTTGTATATAATCCGAGCTTAACTTAGAGTCCAACAGCTTGTTAACACAACAGTACAACACAGCCCCTAGGCCCATTGTATTTGGGCTTATTAAACATTCATCAACAAATTTGTGTTTATAAATGGCTTTGAAAAACAAAAAATTTGAATATATGGCTTTTGTTTTTATATGTTGAAGTATTATATGATATGATATATACACGTAAATAACTAAATAAGGTACAAAAAATATCCATTTTTCACCCTTAAAGACATGATAACAAATATCCTCCCCTTTGATCAAAACCGATCGTTAACCGGAAATTTAGGTGAACAATTGAACTTTGAATAAAAAAAATGTGGGTTCAAAGACTTTTAATGTAAATCAAATCAATGTTGGACCAATAAACAAAACACAAATTCGACACACCTTATTTTTTTTCATACATATGGTTCAAATTTCTTCCTAATAAAGTTCGACTTTGGTTCACACTTCATTTTCGTTCTTTCCATTGGTTTTTTACGACGTGGGTCAATTTATGCATGATATTATGTTGATAACGCTAAACTATCAAGTACACTATATTGTCCCATGCAAAACTCGTGGATGGATTAATAAGTACTACGTAAAGATGGTAAATATGTCTTTGTCATATTTTCGTTAATGCATTCCTATATTTCCTAAACAATTTTTTTTTAGAAAGGCAACAATAACATAGAACCCCAAACAAGGGAAAGACATACAAAACAAGGCATCCTTTCTCCATTAAACAAGATAATTAAAGGAGAAAAGGACCCAAAAGAAAAAATACAACTAAATATGACTAAACAACAACTCTATCAGGCTAGCCCCAATGAGGGTGAATCCCCATCGATCGAGGGACATGGCCGATCGATTGTGTGTCGATCGTGTCAATATGAAGACATTCGATCGCCTCCATCTTTGCCCAATCCAATCGTGATGCAGATCGAATATGTAACGTTAATATATTGTGTAGTTGCAATCCAAAAAAAAAAAAAAAAAACATTACCCTATAAATACAACTAAAATCTCATCACAAATCTCACAACATATTTAATAATTATTAATGAGTTTTGTAATATTTTAATAAGTTTCGTAATGTTTTAATAAGTTTCGTAATGTTTTAATTTTATTTGAATTATTATGTAACGTTTTAATTATTAATGAAATTTTATTTTGTGTTAAAAATGTTTTTTTTTTTTTTTTTTAAAAAAAATTAAACTTAGTCGCCCTTACTGGGGCACCTAATCGCCTGAAGGTCGCTGAAGAAAAAAAGCTGACGTGACAGTAAAAAGTAAGGGGATTGAATCCCCTTACTGGAGGTAGCCTCACACCAAAAGATACCAAACTACCTATCACTAAAAGCAATAAACCAGTAGACAAAAGGCAAGCACATGGCACCATAAATGGCCTGGTCCATAGTGATAAAATCTGTTAGAGTGATGGATTCAGTTGTAATTGTTTTAAGAGAAAATTATTAAAAGATGCCAAATTTTCAAGGTTGGTCAATTTTTAAAACATTTTTCTCATCTCTTTTTCAAAAGAGTCATACTCAACTGCTCGACTCCATACATATTGTGAGAAGTGTCAAGTGTTAGGTAGAGATATTTTTTCCTTTTAACTTAAATAACAATTTTACCCATATTACTTTTCTTTATTAATTATATCACCTAACCCACCTAACCCCCATCCACCTAACACACCACCTTACCAGTCCATAACCACCACCACCACCGCTGCTCACCTGCTCGACCACCACTGCTCAACTGCTCGACCACCATTCCTCAACCACAAAAATTACTGCTCAACTGCTCGACCACCATTGCTCAACCATAATATTAAATGATCCGTTTCTACCTTTTTCAATTTTCCTCTTATGTTTGAAAAAGAAACTATTTAGATCTTGATATTCAATTAGATCCAGATTTAAGAATTTTCCTGTTATGTCGTATTAAATTGACAAGTATTTCTTACGGTTAAGAATACAAGTAAACATATTAACTATAATCAGACCATGAAACAAAAACGATTTATAAATTCACAATCATATTGAAAGTAAGCCAAGACCAAAACTTAATATACGTCGCTAAGTCGTAGTTGATAAAAAAGCTGAAAAACTTTCATATCACACCTTTCTTCAAGATAAAAAAGCTGAAAAACTTTCATGTCACATATCTAAAAAATATCAAGATCTTTAGGCAACAGAACATATACATCACCCGCACCAAACAAATTTTATCTCTAAGCACAAAATAAGCTACAGATCTAAAAAAAGATGTTGTATATGTGGACACCGGATCTGGAAGGCCGGATCTGGATCTTGACACCGGATCTTGAAGATGGGTGTTGGCCGGATCTTTGACGATGGTCTTGGCCAGATCTTGTGTTGTCTTTTATGATGATGGTGGCAGGAGGTTTATACATGACGATGGTGATGGTGGCAGGATCTTGAAGATGGTGATGGTGACAGGATGGCCGGATCTTGGTGGTAGAGAGAGAGATAAAAAAAAATCAAAAAAAGTGAAATATGTGGTGTGTTTTATATATGTGTTTGAGGGTAAAATTGTCATTTAAGTTAAAAGGAAAAAACATCTTTACCTAACACTTGACACATGTCACAATATGTATGGAGTCGAGCAGTTGAGTATGGCTCTTTTGAGAAAGAGATGGGAAAAATGTCTTAAAAATGGACCAACCTTAAAAATTTGGCCTGAATTTTCTCTTCTTGTAATCAATAGGAGTAAAACCTTATTTTACATTTAACTTTTGAAGTTTAATGCATTACCTTTTATTTTTAAGGGTGTTTTTTTTATTCCTTGGCATTTGAAAAATACTATTTTTAGTTTTCATTTATTTCAAAAACCAATTTAAGTTAAACCGGAGTTTTATTAACCAACTAGTTTACTTAATTTAGTCACTGTGACAAAATCACTTTTATATGTGTTCAATTTTTTTTCTCTAAAACAAAAATCAGCTGCTTGCCTGGGTTTACACATGTTTTACTTTTCATTTTTTCAACCAATCATCTCAAAAAGGATTTAAAATAAAGAGTCGAAAGTGTTTACTTGGCATTAAAATAAGCAGATAAAACAATCCACCCAAATGATTGGTGATGTGCATCATATTTTTTTTATTCTTTCGCCATTAAATCACACCAATTGCACACAGTGCAACATCGCTATGAATGATTGATGATGTGCACATCACGTTTAGTGGTGTGCATATCACCCTCTTTTGCAAATACAAAACAAGATAAAACCAAATCAACATTCCCAAAATGCTTAATTGAATATAAATGTTCATTTGATAAGACGGAATGAAATATCGAATGAACGAAATAAATGATATAATGTAATGATTCGTTACCGTTATTAATCATGTTTGGCTGGTAAGATATGACGAAATTGAATCAATAAGAAAAATACTAAAATGCCTATTGATGATAGAAAATTTATTTAATAATAGAAATCTATGTATTTTTTATTCCATTACAAGATTAAAAAATAAATAAATAAATAAATAAAACTTTAGGAAATAAAAATTATAGTTTTTGGTATAATGAATCATTACATTTTAGAATTGTAAACAAACAAGATATTTATATTTCATCGTAATAATCATTTTTCTTATAATATGTTGAACACTGCGTAAGAGTAAAGCTCCAAAGTTAAGAATGACTAAAGTGTATTTTTGTAGGCTCCTTTTTTTCTTAAGGCATGCTTATAAAGAAAAAGCCCAAATTGTATTTGTATATAATCCGAGCTTAACTTAGAGTCCAACAGCTTGTTAACACAACAGTACAACACAGCCCCTAGGCCCACTATATTTGGGCTTATTAAACATTCAAAAATAAAAAATAATTTGCAGCTGAAGAGATTCAAACTTGAAACCTCTTTATTTTATTCATCAACAAGTTTGTGTTTATAAATGGCTATGAAAAACAAAAAATTTGCATATATGGCTTTTGTTTGTATATGTTGAAGTATTATATGATAGAGAAATGATATATGGACTTAAACTTAAGCCTAAAACCACTTGGCATCATCCTGATGGCTTGTAAAATAAATGGGTCCATGTCTGCAGCCATCAAGATGCTGACACTTGGTTTTAGGTATAAGTTTAGGTCCATGTATCATTTCTCTATATGATATGATCTATGTACACCATTTGCTTTGGCCAAGTACACATAAATAAGGTACAAAAATTATCCATTTTTTCGCTCTTAAAGACATGATAACAAATATCCTCCCCTTGATCATAATCGACTGTTAACCGGAAATTTAGGTTATCAATTGAACTCTGAATAAAAAATGTTGGCTCAAAGACTTTTAATGTAAATCAAATCAATTTTGGACTAATCAGCTAATTCAAATCGACATACCTTATTTTTTCATACATATGGTTCAAATTTCTTCCTAATAAAGTTCGACTTTGGTTCACATTTCATTTTCGTTCTTTTCATTGGCTTTTTGCGACTTGGGTCAATTTATGCATGATCTTGTATCGACAAGGCTAAACTATAAATAAACGACACTATATGGTCTCTTGCAAAACTCGTGGACGGATTAATAAGTGCTATGCAAAGATATTATGGTAAATCTTTGTCATATTTTCGTTAATGGATTCATATTTCCTAATGTTTAAAGGAAACTTTGATTAGATGGTAAATCTAATGTTGCCATCATAGAGCACCTGGTAAAAAAAAATCCATTGGCACTTTAACGGCATGTTATAATGCACCTTTCTAATCATGTCATTGGTCTCTTGTCAGCCAATTCATATCTTGTCATATGTTTTTAAATGAGTGGGTATTGTGCGCTAAGTTGACACCACCAATAACAATTACTGGTGCTATAGTATACTTAGGGGGTATTAATTTTGACTTATTAACAGGCTATATGGGGAAAAAATTGGGTCTACAAGACAAATATTCATAACTTTTGACTTATTAACAGGCTAAATGGACATTTGCAAGTTATGTAGAAAATAGAGCACATGCCACAGAAGTGTGAATCCTTTAAGATACAATGATTTTTTGACTAAAAATGGTCCGACCGAAGAAAAAATACTCCGTACTTTTTTGTTAAAGGGAAATTAAGTAGAACATGTGCTTTTAAATTCGCACATAATCCAAATGCAAAGGCAAATGGCGTTCAATAAAAGTATTAATTTTCTAATGCCATGCACTTTATAATCTTAAAAGTAGTAAGTTTGTACGTAGTATGTCGACTTTTAATTTTACTAGCAGGGTACTCGCGCAATGCGGCGGCGGGTACTTTATGATTATATTTTTCTGCGGTAAAATGTTATTTAGTTAGATGTTTTTCTAACAAACATATAAAGAATCTCTGCAAAAAAAGTACCCGTAAGAGTTAAGGAGTGAAAGTGAGGGTATATTGAGAGACTATTTTTGTGTGTGAGAGATATGAAATGGTTTGTCTGAATTTATATGGTGGATGTTGTTAGATATTTTTAATAATCATTATTGATAGTAATAATTTTTAGCGGTTACACGTTTCTAATAATTATTGACATTGAAGGCTGTTATAATGAAGATTAAATGAGCTATTACAATGTTATAATGATATTGAAGACTATCAAAAGACAATATTTTCATAACAAGCAAGTTTAAAAGTCTAAATTTTAAGCCTTGCTAATAATAGAATAGTCCCAAAGAGGAATTTTCTTTTGCTAACCTTTATTTTGGTGTTTACCAAGGGACAAATCCTCACCATCCATCAAGATTAATCTAATGGTGGGGATTAACCTAAAATTTAATAGATAAACCTAAGTCCATGTTTTTTTTCTTGTCTTTTTGTCTTTTTTTTATTCATTTTTTTATTCTTTTTCTTTTAATTCACTTTTTTTTTTTTTTTTTTTTTTTTTTTTTTTTTTTTTAATTCACGTTATTCACGTTTTTTTTTAATTCGCGGTTTTTTTCGCTTTCATATGTTTTCGTCTGTTTTCATACGTTTTCGTCTGTTTTCGGCCGTTTTCATACGTTTTCGCCCATTTTCATACTTGTTTTTACGCTTTCATACGTTTTCGTCCATTTTCATACATATTCGTCCATTTTCTTACGTTTTCGTCCGTTTTCTTACGTTTTTGTTCATTATTCATACGTTTTAGTCTATTTTCATCCGTTTTCGTCTGTTTTCATACTTGTTTTTACGCTTTCATACGTTTTCATCCATTTTCATACATATTCATCTATTTTCTTACGTTTTTGTTCTTTTTCGTCCATTTTTAAATGTTTTCATACGTTTATGAATATCACAAGTGATATTCTGTGATATTCAAAATGTAACTTGTGATATTCTAAATATCACAAGTGATTTTCAACTAATGTTTTGTAACATCAAAATCAAAATTGATATTCAGAATATCACAAAGTGATATCCAGAATATCACAAAGTGATATTCAGAAAATCACAAGTGATATTCAGAATATCACAAATATATAATTTGAATAGCAACTACATAGTTTGGGGGTAATTGTTTAATCTTATTTTATTTGCTTATGAGCTTATGTGATTTCGGTTTATGTTTCACAAGCTTAATTTGCTTATTTTGAAACTTATAAAAATATGTAAGTTTATACATAAAGAGAAAATGGTCAAATTTTGGTTTAGAGTTCATACATATTCATCCGTTTTCATACGTTTTCGTCGGTTTTTAAATGTTTTTGGCCGTTTTCATATGTCTCTGAATATCACAAGTGACATTCTGTGATATCACAAGTGATATTCTGAGTATCACAAATAATATTCTGAATAACACAAGTGATATTCTGTGATATCCTTTTTATTTTAATAATTTTTCTCATTTGATCCTTAGTCATAGGCTATATAGGAAAAAAATTGGGTCTACAAGATAATATTAGTTTTTTTTTTTTTTTGGGTCCACTTATTTGTGGTAAATCGTCTATATCACTAAGCCAAAGAAAAGTCACTCCCTCCCCAACAAGAGGCAGCAAGAGAAAGGACCTACTTGCTTTTCCTTTTAGAGCCATTTAATTCTAAAAAAAAAAGAAACAGACGCTTAGCTCTCATACAAAATAACAAAACTATAACTAAATGGACATTTGCAAGTTATGTAGAAAATAGAGCACATGCCACAGAAGTGTGAATCCTTTAAGATACAATGATTTTTAGACTAAAAATGGTCCGACCGAAGAATAAATACTTTTTTGTTAAAGGGAAATTAAGAAGAACATGTGCTTTTAAATTCGCATATAATCCAAATGCAAAGGCAAATGGCGTTCAATAAAAGTATTAATTTTCTAATGCCATTCACTTTATAATCTTAAAAGTAGTAAGTTTGTACGTAGTATGTTGACTTTTAATTTTATAATTTTTGATTACAAATATTTAGCAGCATAAATACTCTAACAAAAAAGATACTATATGTTTGCAATCATGTTTCATGCATATAATCACGGGTCTTAATTAGTTAATTAATTAGTAATTTTGCAGATACGGAAAAAAATGTTATAGGCGAGTTTACATACGTAACGAGTTCATTCACGTGCTATAAAACTTGAAATTCACATTATTTTATTTTATTTTTTTTAGGTGTAAAGGTGAATTTTTATATTAACTTCTCAAACAACTTACAACATAACATAACTCTGTTTGAACAAACTCAAACAAAACCAAACAACAAACTAACTACTATCCGATATATGACAATAAGAGACATATATCAGATACTACTATAAACTCCTAAACTCAGCAAACAAATGCTGCATTCTACAATGCAATACATATCATCCAACCCACTTTGGATACTAAAGAAATTCACCTTAATTTGCACATTTACTATCTAGCTACATTTCCACATCATTTGCCCATCAAGACCATTCTTCCAGCTCCCACAGTGATCAAAACAGGCTAAATGTGTGGCTTCACTAGGCACCCTTAACCCATCCAGACATGGGCTATACCAAACAGTCTACATTTCCATCTATGACAATGGCTTCAACTGATTGGGAACACTCACCCAGAGAGATGACCAACCATTACCTCCTATGGCAGTATATTGAGTGGACCAAAAAGGTTCATCTTAGACACCTCTCTATTCCACCCATCATACACGTAAATAACTGAATAAGGTACAAAATTATATATCCATTTTTTCGCCTTTAAAGACATGATAACAAATATCCTCCCCTTTGATCATAATCGATTGTTAACCGGAAATTTAGGTTAGCAATTGAACTTTGAATAAAAAAGGATGGCTCAAAGACTTTTAATGTAAATCAAATCAATCTTGGACCAATCAACAAAACACAAATTCGACATACCTTATTTTTTCATACATATGGTTCAAATTTCTTCCTAATAAAGTTCGACTTTGGTTCACACTTCATTTTCGTTCTTTCCATTGGTTTTTTACGACGTGGGTCAATTTATGCATGATCTTGTGTTGATAACGCTAAACTATCAAGTACACTATATTGTCCCATGCAAAACTCGTGGATGGATTAATAAGTACTCCGTACTACGTAAAGATGGTAAATATGTCTTTGTCATATTTTCGTTAATGCATTCCTATATTTCCTAAACCATTTGACATAGCTCAGTTGGTCATCTGAGCTCGGGGTGGTTTTATCCAGGGTTCGACTCTCACAATAGACAAAAAAAAATCTAGGTTTTCCTGCTATTGTGAAGACGTGAGTTCTAAGGGTTTCTCTTCGCGGGGTTTCTCCTAGTGGTTCGGGTTCCGGGGCCTGTCCGTTTGGATGGTTTAACTTGAGGGGGTCGGATTTCAAGTGTGGTGCCGGTCTAAAAAAAAAAAGAAAGAAAGAAAGAAACCCTAATGTTTAAAGGAAATTTTGATTAGAGGGTAAATCTAATGTTGCTCTTACAAAAATATGACTAAATGGAACATTTGCAAGTTATGTAGAAACTAGAGCTCATGCCAAATAGGCAAAATAGAAACATGTTTTTTCTTTCAACTTTTGGTTTATGCATTAAGTTGTCTAGTCCTTTTTAGACACATTTGGATTTGCTAGAAGTGTGAAACCTAAAAGAATTAGTAATATAGATACAATTTGATTTATAGAGTGCAAATGGTCTGATTGAAGAACTGCGCCTTTTTTTCTTAAAGGAAAAGAAGAACATGTATTTTTATATGTGCAATAAAAGTATTAATTTGTTAATGCCATGCACGATCTAAAATTTCTAGAATGTTGACTGTTCATTTTATATAATTTCAATTTGGTTAAATATTTAGCAGCATATATAAATACTCTAGCAAAAAGCAAACATCTATATTTTCTTTGTAATCATAATTCATGCATATAATCACGGGTCTTAAATCTTAATTAGCTAATCAACTGAATTCACCTTTTTTTTTTGCATGCTATTTGTTTAGTTATTTAACGATATAAGATATATTTTTACATGTGTTGTGTTCACCTTTATTTATTACAAGTTCATGTAAACGGGTAGTGTCACTTATAAATTTTCAAACTAAGAATATCCTTCACTTTGTGTACTCTGTCTCTAGCTGAATGAAGACATTGTTTATAAATGAAGATATATATGATGATTGATCAATCATGAAATTACATTTTCTCACTCACCAACCTCACAAAATTTTAAAAAACTAAGCAAATGATTCAACATAAAACTTAATTTATAGATTATGCGTATGTATTAATTTTTCAAGTAGATAATTGTAGAATATTGCTAATGTTACTTTTACATATTAACATTTTATAATATCAGTCAATCTCCAAAGGCCTTAGAGTGCTCGGTGCAAGACTTTATACACACATTACATAGCCAAGTGATAACTAACTTTTCCATTACGATTATAGACTTATAGTTGCACCTTCAATTTGTGTTATAGGTTTTGCACCAAGAGTATAACGAGAGCTATATGTGTTTTTTTTATGTAAATTAAATATGAATTGTGGATTGTTCCATGTATCTTGGGTTATATTGAGGTGAGTGTTTTCAAGTTTTGAGTTTTGTGTTAAAAGATATTATAGGTTAAAAGCTGACGTGATGGAGGACGTGCGAATAACCCGTGGTGCACCTATACTCTTATCTACTAAGAATGTTAATAGATCACATACAATAAGGGAGGTTATACTCACACCACGGTACACTTTTTGATTCATGCACCACTAGCTGTGCATTACAGTATTGTACTGTACAATACTGTAATGCACAACTAGTGGTGCATGAATCAAAAAGTGTGTTGTGAGTATCAATTCCCATATAATAATCATATTCAATACAAAGTATTATATATTGCTTTTATATACTCAAAAATTATATATTCATCTCTTTCAGCATACTCAAAGTTAACAATTTGAAATTTGCTATCATTTTCTAATAATTCGAAATTCCTATAGTAGTCAAATTGTGAGGCATGCAGAATCTAGATTCTCATCTTTGAAAGGGACTTAAGGACTCACTTGTTGAATATATAGTTGTATTAAATGCTTATATATGGCAACTCAAATACTCAATCACTTGAACATAATTGGATATTGATGATCATAGAAACAACTGATCAAAATGAAAGTTGAGCTTAATTATCGTACACATTCTTTTGAAACATTCAACATTTATATTAACAAACTGAAAAGCGTTCGAGATGTAACCATTGTAGAAATTTATAACCTAAGATAATGAAATCATTGTTTTGCATGTTAATAACATTGTCACGACATTATTGACTTTTTCAGTTACATGATAAATAGGTCACAATTTCACACTTAAAAATAGTTCAAATGTCTTATCTTCTACGTACTTAGCTAGTTACCGGTGTGAGGCGGATTGTTACACAATCAAACGTTTTCGTGTATATATAAATTATATATAGAGTTCTTGATCCTTTATGCTCATGACACAATTAAGGCCAACAAAATTCACATATATAGTGACTTGCTATGCATGTACGTTGTTCCTAGAGACCTCAATGTATTAGGATCAAGGTGAGCCCTCGCCATTAACTGATACGATTGCAATTGAAAAACTTGTGTTCTTAACAATTTCAATGTTTTAACCTCAGATAATGAAACCATAGTTTTGGGTTTTTATTACAATACAATTTTAGCATCAATAATGAAGTTTATAATGTACATATTCAAAATTGACAAAGTGACATGCTCTGCATGAACCCTTTTGATTTTAATTAATATGTTACTAGTTGATTGTTTCAAAAGAAGCATGCATGTAAAAGATAAGTTCCAACTTAATTTCAGTTATATCAGTTTTTATAATCATTAATTCAATAATGTTCAACTTTTTTTGAACTTCAATAATGTTCAACTGATTAAGTCTTTGGATATGCTTTTTGAGTTCTTTATATTCAATTGAGTAATTCTTTAATATAAAGTCCCTTTCAAGGATGTGAACATAGCTTTTGCAACCCTCAAAATTTGACTATCAAGAGAAGTACGGTTTATAAGACAATGGGACGAAGGTTCAAAGTAGCGGGCCCAAATTATTTTGTCTTAAGTGAACTTTTAGTAGGCAAAAAGCACATATAGCTTTATAAGGCCGCTCAGTATGATAAAGCCTAGACTGTTATGCCAACATGGCTCGGCGTTGAGCCTCGTTATCATGCCAGCCTCTACGTTTTGGCAACGGCTTTGAAGCCTAAGTTAAGCCATCGGAAAGTGTTATTTTTTTTATTTTTTATTTATTTTTTTTTTTATTATTTTTTTTCAATGTGTCTAAAGGAAGAAGATGATACAGTCTTTTTTTTAGTCTATATTAGGGCTGAGCACGAAACCGATCGAACCGAGCCGAACCGGACCGACCATTTTCGGTTCGGTTTTGGTTCTATGTCTTATCGGATTTCGGTTTTCGGTTCGGTCCGGTCCGACCCAAAACCGACCAAACACGTACATAAAGCATGTAAACCGGGCCGAACCGACACAAAAACGAACCGAACCGAACCGATTCGGTTCGGTTTCGCTTCATGTATTTTGTGAAATCGGTTCTCGGGTCGGTTCGGTTTTCGTCGGTTCGGGTCGGTTCCGGACCGTTGCTCAGCCCTAGTCTATATGGTTTTTTTTTTGTTTTCATTTGGGCTTGCAAAAGTAAAAGAAAAAAAAAGTTTGTTAAATACTCTTCCCGTCTCAAAATTATTGTCAAGAGACAAAAAACACACAGTTTAATAAAAATAGGAATAATTTCAACCACTCAAATAGAATATTCTTCTACTAAATTCTCTTTTTATTACTTAAAAATGAAAGTGAACAATTATTTTGAGACATACTAAAAAAATATATGACATATTATTTTGAGACGAAAGGAGTATAACTTTTAAAAAAGTTGTTGTGTTGTATTATAATTTGATAATTGAAAATAGTTTGTTCAAATAAATAGAAAAGAAAAAATGAGTTCTAAAAAGGTGGTGTTATGAAGTGTTAGGATAAAAGGGTATTTTAGTTTTTTGGTGTTAAAATGTTAAAGCTGAAATGACACTCAGATGAATGCACTTTTTTGGTATTATGGTCATATGGTACCTTGTGCTCTAAGTCTTGTATTGATTTACAGGTTTGTTGCAAAACAATATATCATAGAATAACTTTAATTTGGGAGTTTGGGTTCGTTGAAAAATCTTTATAACATTTTTTTGTTAAACTAGCAAGACATTACAAAGACATACAAGAGCACAAAGGTGATATACAAGCTCAACTAGTCATATATACAACTAGTTGGGTATTCGTGGATGGCAACGACGTATAGTGACTAAATTGCTAACCCAACTCTTTCCGCAATTTTTAACCTGTTTAGTGAAGTCGTTTCACAACACTTCAAATATATATGTGTCTGTTTGGGTTTTTCGTAGATTTCCCGCAACGCCATATTAACATCATCATTTCAGCATGTACAAAGACTCTCACACCTTTTTACGCATCTACAAAGACTCTCACACTCGCTTACCCGTTGAACACTTCCTCTATAAGTATATAATTTTGACGAATCAAGTTTGTATTAATTCAAACTAAAGTTAAAGTTGTAAAAATTTTGAATCAAAAAAATAAACTCAGTAAAATGTAAAAACTAAAAATACATATAAGTATATATATGAAATGGATATTGAATTAAAGAAAAAAAATTTATAAAATAAAGTTAAATTAAATCATGAAAAAATAATTGTTAAGAAGATATTTTAATTTAAAAGTAAAGTTGATTTTAATTAAGAGAGAATACATGTCATTTTAAGATATGTTTTTTACAATTTGTAAAAGATGAAATGCATGATCACACATTCTTATCTTATTTTTAGTGTGACCCACATTGTAAATGTATTATACATAGTAGTATACTAGTATAGTATAGATTAGTCCATACCGAATTTAATTATGTGTTCATATCTGAAATCCAAGAATACGATAAAGTCGTTCCGTTTCTTTACCAAGTGTATATTTTTAGGCGGTTCCAAGTTGACATAAGTTCGATTGCTAAATCTCGATTCGATTCAAGCAGTGGCTTGCAAAGACAGAATCAGAACCAAATATGATCGGGTGCACAAATTTTTGAAACCGTAATATAAAAACACATTTCGATGGATCGAGTGCATTTTAGTTGCGTTTAGAAAAAAATGATGTTTTTATCAGAAATTAACACTACATCAAAAAAGATCATAAAGGTCCCGGCACCCACAAAAACCCAATGGTTCCGTCCCTGGTGGTTTGGACGACTACGTAGAAGCATATTTTTGAAATTTCACTTAGATGAGCAGTATCTCTCAGACAGAATTTAGATTCCACCAATTCAAAAACGTCGTCCATAGGCTAGTAGCAACCTTGAATTCTGATAAAGTATGTATTTAATACGTACGAGTAATACTTAATTTATACCTCTTACGACCTAAATAAAATGTCTACATTTACCAAGTAATATGAACTCAAATAATAACACATCGAAAAATTTTCATACATATCCCAGTTTGGATCATAGTTAAATGTTTTTGGTCCAACTAAAAGTAACCAACTATACAAAACATTAAACGATAATAGAAACCATATGTACTATTCTAATACAAGTTACATAGACTAAACAAAACTTCGTGTTATCAGGTATAACAACTACCCAATACGTATCACATTATTCACTATACTTTCACTACAAAAAATAGTTCTATTCTACCCACACTTATTTTGCCATGATATGATCAACTGTGGCCTTTTTTATATAGATAATAATTTTGCTACATTTGTAGAACTATTTTTAAAAGTATGATATGCGTATGTTAAATTCAAGAGGGACCATTTCATTTGCTAACTCTTTGTGTGTGGTTTCCTTGAAACAGCTCAAAATATATCGTCATGTACATTCCAAGAAAGACAACCAAGTATATTAGAAAGCTACATTATATGCATTTTTTTGACCAAATGGATAGAACTCTTGCCCACCTGATGGGGGTTTCGGCCTTTCGGGTTGTTATCATCAGTTTTTTTAACTCGCAATATTTACAAACTACGCCACATATCTCACAAATTTTATCTCATAGACTTGAATTCATAAACTATAGATTATTGGGTCACTCACACAACCATTGGGTCAAAAGGCCTTTGGTGTTGAAAAAGATTCATTTAGAAATTTGGTTAAGAAATCGCCCAAACCAAATTAAAGTCGGGTCAGTACTCAGTATGTACGAAATTCACGTAACTCCAACATTTTTACCTTTTCGCATCTTCAAAACCATTAACACTGGAGCAAGATGTTGTCGAGAATTCGTAACTTGGGGTAGTAGCGTTTTTATATAGTACTAGTGGTCGGCCGGGTACAAATCTAAAACTAAGCTAGGTTAAGTTTATTGAAATATTTGGCTGGGTTCAAGTGACAACGTACATATCTCTTGCATGGTGATAATCATGGTGTAGGTTCATTTACATGTAGGGGCGTACCACACGTAGTAGATAACGAAAAGCCATATGTGTGCTCGACGGATAAGTTAAAGCATGAGAGCCACCAGAAAAAAGAAGAACAAACAATATGATAAATCAAAAGTTCCATATATAGTACGATTATACCAGCTGAACTTTACATAAACTTAAAACAAAATTCACGTACTTTGGGTAAAAAATTAACCAAGACGGATCAGTGATCACCTATAGCTATATGCTTACTCTGGAATGCTTTGTAGAGCAGGCCTCCACGCTCGTTGATGAGATTCAAATTGATCACTAACGTTCATCAACCGAGCAAGCACTTGTTCTACTGTTAAACCTTGGACATCCGTCCTGCCTAATAATTCCTCCAACTGTTTTTTTGATATCTTAATTTTTATCTCCGTCTTTGCCTTTTTTTCACCCTCTCCTGAAGAATTTTCTATCTTATCGGGGTAGGAAATAAAGTTTTCCTCGGCTGAAGCTTTCGGTGATCGAAAATCATCGGCAGAGGGATGAATGGTTGGCTGCTTCTTTATACAATTTCCCATTTATATATATTTTCCTGTTTATAAATATGAGGAATGTGAGTTAGGTTATGAGTTTATATAAGGATGTAAAGAATGCCAAGTTGGAATAAAGACTGCCACGCACGTTGGGTTGAGCAGGTGTCTTACGTGGCATTGAAAGTTTGATCAACCATCTTCACATCTAGCTATTACCTGGTACACTTCGTACCTTACCAATTAATTAGTATCTTAGTTACTTAGGATCATTTTAAAAAGTACATGAAATCGACTTGTTTTTAGTTAAGCTTAACTAAAGTGTTTACATACTTGACTTCTACAGTTCGCGATCTATATTAGGCGTGCGTGTATCATTCTATATATTCAGCCTCTTATTTAAATTTACAAAAAAGCAATTAAACTGGGATTGATACTTGGCTAGTAATCAAGCCGAGTCAAGTTTCAAGTTTTAGAGCTAACTCGAGTTTTAAGTGCTCTAGTAATAACCAACAGCACAAAGTCTATTGTTCCTCGAGACCTCAATGTCTTTGGATCAAGATGAGCCCTCGCCATTAACTCGAGCAATTGAAAAACTTGTGTTCTTAACAATTTCAATGTTTTAATCTCAGATAATGAAACCATAGTTTTGGGTTTTTATTACGGTACAATTTTGGCATCAATAATGAATTTTATAATGTACATACTCAAAATTGACAAAGTGCTGCATGAACCCTTTTGAGTTTAATTACTATGTTACTAGTTGATTGTTTCAAAAGAAGCATGCATGTAAAAGATAAGCTCCAACTTAATTTCAGTTATATCAGTTTTTATAATCATTAATCCAATAATGTTCAACTGATTAAGTACTCTTTGGATATGCTTTTTGAGTTTTTATATTCAATTGAGTAATTCTTTAATATAAGTCCCTTTTAAGGATGTGAACATAGCTTTTGCAACCCTCAAATTTTGACTATCAAGAGACGTACGGTTTATAAGACAATGGGACGAAGGTTCAAAGTAGCTTTAGTAGGCAAAAAGCACATATAGCTTTATAAGACTGCTCGGTACGATAAAGCCTAGACTGTTATGCCGACATGGCTCGGCGTTGAGCCTCGTTATCATGCCCGGCTTCTACGTTTTGGCAACGGCTTTGAAGCCTAAGTTAAGCCATCGGTAACGCGTTTTTTTTTTAGTCTCTGTGGTTTTCTTTTGTTTTCATTTGGGCTTGCAAAAGTAAAAGAAAAAAAAAAGTTTGTTAAATAATCTTTCCGTCTTAAAATTATTGTCAAAAGACAAAAAACACACAGTTTAATAAAAGTGGGAATAATTTCAACCACTTACTAAATTCTTTTTCTATTACTTAAAAATAAAAGTGAACAATTATTTTGAGACATACAAAAAAAATATGAAATATTATTTTGAGACGAATGGAGTATAACTTTTGAAAAGGTTTTTGTGTTGTATTATAATTTAATAATTGAAAATAGTTTGTTCAAATAAATAGAAAAGAAAAAATGAGTTCTAAAAAGGTGGTGTTATGAAGTGTTAGGATAAAAGGGTATTTTAGTTTTTTGATGTTAAAATGTTAAAGCTGAAATGACACTCAGATGAATGCACTTTTTTGGTATTATGGTCATATGGTACCTTGTGCTCTAAGTCTTGTATTGATTTAGAGGTTTCTTGCAAAACAATATATCATAGCATAACTTTAATTTGGGAGTTTGGGTTCGTTGAGAAATCTTTATAACATTTTTTTGTTAAACTAGCAAGACATTACAAAGACATACAAGAGCACAAAGGTGACATACAAGCTCAACTAGTCACATATACAACTAGTTGGGTATTCGTGGATGGCAGCGGCGTATAGTGACTAAATTGCTAACCCAACTCTTTCCACAAATTTTTACCTATTTAGTGAAGTCGTTTCACAACACTTCAAATATATATGCGTCTGCTTGGGTTTTTCGTAGATTCCCCGCAACGCCATATTGACATCATCATTTCTGCATGTACAAAGACTCTCACACCTTTTTACGCATCTACAAAGACTCTCACACTCGCTTACCCGTTGAACACTTCCTCTATAAGTATGTAATTTTGACGAATCAAATTTGTATTGATTCAAATTAAAGTTAAAGTTGTAAAAAATTTGAATAAAAAAAATAAACTCAGTAAAATGTAAAAACTAAAAATACATATAAGTATATATATCAAATGGATATTGAATTAAAGAAAAAAATTTTATAAAAATAAAGTTAAATTAAATCATGAAAAAATAATTGTTAAGAAGATATTTTAATTTAAAAGTAAAGTTGATTTTAATTAAGAGAGAATACATGTGATTTTAAGATAAGGTTTTTTACAATTTGTAAAAGATGAAATGCATGATCACACATTCTTATCTTATTTTTAGTGTGACCCCCATTGTAAATGTATTATACATAGTAGTATACTAGTATAGTATAGATTAGTCCATACCGAATTTAATTATGTGTTCATATCTGAAATCCAAGAATATGATAAAGTCGTTCCGTTTCTTTACCAAGTGTATATTTTTAGGCGGTTCCAAGTTGACATAAGTTCGATTGCTAAATCTCGATTCGATTCAAGCAGTGGCTTGCTAAGACAGAATCAGAATCAAATATGATCGAGTGCATAAATTTTTGAAACAGTAATATAAAAACACATTTCGATTAATCGATTGCATTTTAGATGAATTTAGAAAAAAATGATGTTTTTATCAGAAATTAACACTACATCAAAAAAGATCATAAAGGTCCCGGCACCCACAAAAACCCATATTAAAACTATTTTTAAATAATAACTATTTTTAAAAGTATGATATCATATCATACTTATATGTGTCACAAATGCATTATTGAATAATAACTATTTTTAAAAGTATGATATCGTATTAAAATGTTCAGAAAATTTTATGCGTATGTTAAATTCAAGAGGGACCATTTCATTTGCTAGTTCTTTGGGGGCTTCGTGTGGTTTCCTTGAAACAGCTCAAAATATATCGTTATGTACATTCCAAGAAAGACAACCAAGTATAATAGAAAGCTACATTATATGCATTTTTTTACCAAATGGACAGAACTAACTCTTGCCCACCTGATGGGGTTTCGGCTTTTCGGGTTGTTATCATCATTTTTTTAACTCGCAATATTTTACAAACTACGTCACATATCTCACAAATTTTACCTCATAGACTTGAATTCATAAATTATAAATTATTGAGTCACTCACATAACCGTTGGGTCAAAAGGCCTTTGGTATTGAAAAAGATTCATTTAAAAATTTGATAAAGAAATCGCCCAAACCAAATTAAAGTCGGGTCAGTATGTACGAGATTCACGTAACTCCAACATTTTTACCTTTCCGCATCTTCAATACTCGAATCGATCAAACCATTAACACTGGAGCAAGATGTTGTCGAGAATTCGTAAATTAGGGTACTAGCGTTTATATATAGTACTAGTGGTCGGCCGGGTTCAAATCTAATACTAAACTAGGTTATGTTTATTGAAATATTTGGCTGGGTTCAAGTGACAACTTACAGATGTCATGCATGGTGACATGGTGTGTGTACATTTATATGTCGGGGCGTACAGCACATGGTAGATAATGGAAAGCCATGTGTGAGCTCGACGGATTAGAGCATGAGAGCCACCAGAAAAAAGAAGAACAAACAATATGCTAAATCAAAAGTTCCATATATAGTACTACCATTATACCAGCTGAACTTTACATAAACTTAAAACAAAATTCACGTACTTTGGGTAAAAAATTTAACCAAGACGGATCAGTGATCACCTATTTTGGGTAAAAGGGTTAATTCACCCCGGTAAATGTATTACTCCAAAAAACGTTGAGGTACAAAGGATGAGGGTGATTTCCCTCATCTCAGTCCCTTAGGACACTTACAGACTCGAATATAAGAATGACACACCATTCTTATAACATACAATAAAATGAACCTACCAATAATGACAAAGTACATAAAAATAATACAATACAACTCAAGAAAAGTACTTAAGCCTTCTATATCACTATTGTAGTCCACTTTAACTTCCATGAAGAATCCACGTAAGACCATCCAAGGATTCATCATCATAACCTTTGTTTGTATTAGCAACGAAAAACACAAACAAAACCTTCATGATCTTGCAACATATCTTGGGTAATCAAAACCCAAACGAATCAAAGCCATCAGACCTGACCCAATCATCATGATAAACAAATCAGCAGCAAGGAACAAGTCACAACCAGACGGCCAACTTCCATGAATATACCGTACCCTAATGACCAGCGCACCATAGGCACCATTCAACAGAACATGTGTTGTAGAGATAGCGAATAAGCAGAAATCAAAACCACAATGGTTTGATTCCATCCAGTAATACATCAACCGTCCAAACTCCCCAACACAACTTCCAGCTCTCTCAATAACCCACGTTCATCCCACAACCTTCATGATTCGACCAGGAGATCAACGAACTTAAACGTACCAAATAACATCCAGATCCAGCATCACCTTCCACCAACACGCACCAGGTGTAGGCACCATCAATAATAAAACACAAAACCCTAATCGGGTTTCATATATCGATTAAGAGCAGCAATCCACAACCAATCCGCCTCAAAAAATAATATGATGAGCTTCATGAGGAACAAAACGAACCATAGAAAGACCCAAACCCTAACAGAAACTACGATACACCAAATAATAGGAATATCGATGGCAGCAAAAATATTTAGGGTTTCGGCCAGATCGACCCATAATAGATATATAGTCAATTTGATAACCGACTAATGAATAAAGAGCAAGATCGATTAAAAAACCCTCGTCCCTAACATATATATAACATCAGTATGATAATAGGAACGAATCAGATCCCTTGAGTCGATTCAAACCCTAAGAAACCGAATCACCATTACTCCGGAATGCTTTGTAGAGCAGGCCTCCACGCTCGTTGATGAGATTCAAATTGATCACTAACGTTCATCAACCGAGCAAGCACTTGTTCTACTGTTAAACCTTGGACATCCGTCCTGCCTAATAATTCCTCCAACTGTTTTTTTGATATCTTAATTTTTATCTCCGTCTTTGCCTTTTTTTCACCCTCTCCTGAAGAATTTTCTATCTTCTCGGGGTAGGAAATAAAGTTTTCCTCGGCTGAAGCTTTCGGTGATCGAAAATCATCGGCAGAGGGATGAATGGCTGGCTGCTTCTTTATACAATTTCCCATTTATGTAAATTTTCCTGTTTATAAATATGAGGAATGTGAGTTAGGTTATGAGTTTATATAAGGATGTAAAGAATGCCAAGTTGGAATAAAGACTGCCACGCACGTTGGGTTGAGCAGGTGTCTTACATGGCTTTGAAAGATTGACCAACCATCTTCACCTATTACCTGGTACACTTTGTACCTTACCAATTAATTAGTATCTCAGAGGGGAAGGTATGGGGCCGTCGTGCCTCGCCGTGGTCCTAGCTGGACGTTCGCCGTCCTTCGCCGCCACACCGGCGACGCTCGCCGTGGAGTGGCTCGTCGTTCTGACGACGAAAATTGGTTCTGACAAAAGTATGCAACGGATATAAAAAGTTTATTTATTTATTTTTTTTTAAAACCCACCACCTCTATAAATAACATTCATCTCCACCATTTTTATCATCTTCATCTCCTACATCTCCCTAAACTCTCTATACATTTATTAAAAAAAAAATCTCACAATGTCTCAAAACCCAAATGACGGAGGGTACTTGACAAACTTACTTAACTCAAACCCACCACAATACGGGGGTTCTTCAAACCCGTCTATCCCCTCCTCGACAAATTCCAACCCGTCTCCACAAGAAATTTTTCTTAACCAAAAATATCAGTTTCAACAAGGATTCGCAGCTTACCCTGCCCGATTTTCATCACCACAGTTTTTTAACCCGTCACAACCTCCACAGTTTTTTAACCCGTCACAGCCTCCACAGTTGCCCCAAATGGAATCACAACCGTCCGGTCACAATTCAAAGTTCCAAAATCACATGAACCGGCAAAAGGTAGGGGATAAAGACGAAGTCAAAAAAACAAGCTGTGGATTTGGATGCAGACGACGACGAAGATGTGGAAGTCATAGCACATGTAGACAGGAGGAAGTGGAGCAAGTCTGAAGAAAGGTTACTTGCGCAGTGTTGGATAGAAATTTCCCAAGATAGAGATATGGGAAATGACCGTTCCGAAGATTTCTTTTGGAACGACATTCTCGACTTGTTCAATACTCAGACCACCGATAACCAGCGTGGCAAGAATATGGTAACTGGTAAATGGTCGAGGATTAACTGTGATTGCCAGAAGTTCAACGCTATTTACAAACATCTTCAGCGTCGAAGTGGTGAAAATGACCATGATCATGTCGAGAATGCCAAAGTTAGCTTTGCGCAACGTTATGATGGGAAAGATTTTGTGTATGAAAAATGTTGGGAGGTTTTGAAAAATTATCCCAAGTGGGATGCCGAAGATCCCATTGACATTACATGTCTCGAGGATATATTCGGGCCGGACAGACGAGCTCGTCCTGAAAGAGATGGAGGCAAACGAGCCGCAAAGAAACAGAAGTCGACTTCAACATCGAGCGCTGCGAGCTCCGGTGGAAGTCAATCGAGTTCTTTTTCGGGACATATATCTGAAATATATGCTCAAATAGTCGACGCTCAAAGGGCTTGTTACGAGGCGAGGCGAGAGAAGGAAAAAGCTCTCCAAGAGAAGATCGAGATGGATTTTCTGATGATAGATCCGAATTTGAATCCTGACCCGTTAAAAGCAGAAATCATCCGCAAGAGGCAGGAACGTCTAATCAAGAAATATCACCAAAGAGATGACTAGGTTTTATTATTAGTATGTGTTGTATTTTTTTTTACCCGTGTCGTTTTGTTTTTTATTTTCGTATCGTTTTTTATTAGTAAGTGTTGTTTTTTTTTCTTCTTATTATTAAGCTATTTATTGTATTTTTATTTTGAATGAAATGAATTTAGTTTATTTGAAAAATGGAATAAAAAAAATAAAGTGGTAGTGGTGGGCCCCAAATGAAGAAGTTGATGTTTGTTATGAGTGAGGGGGGTTTGTTGTGGTTAGTTGTGTAGAAGTGGGATGCTGATGTGGCGTTGAGGTGGCACTGATGAAGTGCTGATGGTCCATCACGACACCTTCCCCTCTTAGCTACTTAGGATCATTTTAAAAAGTACATGAAATCGACTTGTTTTTAGTTTAGCTTAACTAAAGTGTTTACATACTTGACTTCTACAGTTCGCGATCTATATAAGGTGTGCGTGTATCATTCTATATATTCAGCCTCTTATGTAAATTTACAAAAAAAAGTAATTAAACTAGGATTGATACTTGGCTAGTAATCAAGCCGAGTCAAGTTTCAAGTTTTAGAGCTAACTCGACTTTTAAGTGCTCGAGTAATAACAACACAAAATCCATTGTTCCTCGAGACCTCAATGTCTTAGGATCGAGATGAGCCCTCACCATTAACTCGAGCAATTGAAAAACTTGTGTTCTTAACAATTTCAATGTTTTAACCTCAGATAATGAAACCATAGTTTTGGGTTTTTATTACGGTACAATTTTAGCATCAATAATGAATTTTATAATGTACATATTCAAAATTGACAAAGTGACAACATGCTCTGCATGAACCCTTTTGAGTTTAATTAATATGTTACTAGTTGATTGTTTCAAAAGAAGCATGCATGTAAAAGATAAGTTCCAACTTAATTTCAGTTATATCAGTTTTTATAATCATTAATCCAATAATCATCATATGCATTGAGTAATTCTTTAATATAAGTCCCTTTCAAGGATGTAAAAATAGCTTTTGCAACCCTCAAAATTTGACTATCAAGAGAAGTACGGATTATAAGAAAATGGGGCGACGGTTTAAAGTAGTGGGCACATATTGATTTTGGTGTTATCGGATGTTATGATAAAGGGTATTTTGATGTTTTGATGTTAAAATGTTAAAGTTGAAGTGACGTTGAGATGACTGTATTTTTTTGTTGTTATGGTCATACGGTACCTTCTGCTCTAAGTCTTGTATTGATTTAGATGTTCGTTACAAAACAATATATGTAGGAATTTGATTCGTGCTAAACCGTCAAGTTTTATCACACAAGCTAGCCACTTGTGAATGGCTAACCGTAATAAACTTAAAACAGCCCAGACACCAATGCAATGAAGTCCAGGAGAGTATAGTGTTTCCCTAGGTCGTTATGTCCCAACGAGCTGTGCGAGAATAATCAAACGAATAGTGATCGAGAGAATTTGAATAGGAAAAAGGATTGATTGATTATAACTAAAGAAAGAGTTTATAAATTACAGGGGCTTAAATGCAAATTAAAGAAAATTAAAAAGATAAATTATATTAAATAAACGCTATCACTATATTTAAACTGATGTTTTTTATTTTTCTTTTATAAAACTTAAATTAAAAACTACGTGACGTACAAAAGAAAATGTGAAACTGAAGCAATATTAATCCTAAAAATATGAAAATGACATTTTTACAAACCTAATGATAAGAGAAAATTTTTAGAAAAAGAAAATTATTTTTATTACTATTTATCTAATTATTATTAATTAAAAACTATTTTTACTTATTTAATAATACCCTAAAATACAAGAAAATATGAAATAAAGCTATAAAAATGAAATAATGACTTAGAAAAATCTAAAATAACTAAAGAGAATTTTCAATACTAATTTTATATTTTTCTGATTATTTTTCTATTTTCTATGAATTAAAAACTATTTAAAACTAATTAAATTGCTAAAAATTATAAATTAAACTATGAAAAATCTGGAAAAATATTTTTTTGACTTTTTATATTTATCTTAACCTAGAAAAAATGAAAACTTATTTTTTTGAAACTTTTCTGATTTAATTGTATTAAATGCTAATTAAAAAGTACTAAAAACTGATTTAAATGAAGAAAAATAGCAAACTGGCCTAGAAAAATCTGAAAAATTCAGTAAAAGTCTAAATTAATATTCTAAGTCTAGGAAAATTATAAAAACAGTGGCTTATGTGTAGGATTATGGAACTGCAGTTACAAGTACTTATAAATAAGCACTTGGAATAAGCCAAAAGCTACAAATGAGCACCAAACTGATACAGAAGCTATAATATGTTAGAACTACTCAAAAACAGCTAATTACAACTATCCTAAACTTATAAATTGCAAGCTACACAGATTTGGTTATTTGAGCTTAATGTGCTAAAAACAGTTTTGGCTACCACTTTGTAGCTAGAAAATAAGCCACTCAATAAGATGAAACTGAAAACAGATGTTGGGGACTAAAGTAGACCTGGTTAGCTACTTGTAAACCAAAGACCAGACCTAGAGAAGCTCTAATAAGCTCTTGACAAGCTCTGCAAGAACTGCACAACACCTGTGCAGACTCAGTTCCCTGTGCACAGGGCACTTTTGACCTTTTTGACAAGCTGATTTGGAGCTTGTAAAAAATTACAAAAATTATACAAAAATCATTTTAAGAACTAGACCAGTTGAAGTATATAAACCCAAAGTTGTAATGAATTTGACCCAGAAATGAATCAATTAAAAATCAACTTAGGTTGGTTGAAAACTGGGTTTTTCAAGTTTTGACTTTTGACAGTTTTGATACTTTTGACTTTAATGAACTTTGCAACTAATTTAAGGACTGAGATTGATGTTTTATGTTAAACTAAGACTAATGCAACCTATGCTACTGATTTCTAAACACAGATTAATCTTTTGATATCTGAAAATTCCAACAGTTGTGAATTTAGGACAGTTTAAAGGTGATTTTGACTTTAGAGCTATGCAGATGTAATATTGAGACTAGAATGATTCAAATGGACTTAATGGAGACTAAGTAGACAGGTTTCAAGCACAAACAAGAGCTCAAGCTCAAATAAACTACTGATCCAAACACAACTATAGAAACTGTTTTGCAATTTTTAACTGGGCTAACTACTGAACTAGTATGTATTATCACTTAAACTCACTCTAATTACCCTAATTACCACTAAATAAACAGGCCTAAAATGTTAATGACCACAAATGCAAATACAAGCACAATATGCAAAAAATGAAAATGAGATAAAACACTCACAAGTATCCAGCTTATTTTGCACGTTAAACCAAAACCATATGCTACTATTCTAAGCCAATTCCAATCCAAATCAGCACTGCATCAACCCCATTCCATTTCCAAAACTGCTTAACTAAAATCTCTTCTCAGTTGATTTTTGTTGACCAAACACCAGACTTGCTTAAAAATGACTTATAAGCTTACCAAAAGCTATAATTAGCTTAGCTAAGCTTATTTGAATTTGTAGATAAACTACTATAAGCTTGAATATAAGAACAGGAAATTGAAATTTTTAACAGTAAACCATAAAACATGAAATGTTAATACAACTTGAATTAACACTTGAAAACAGATTATAATGATCAAACAACTTGAGTTCAATACAAGAAAGCTTTAAGTTACAAAATTAGGAGACTAGCTAAGACAATTTAATAAAAACGACATACATAAATTTTAAAAAACTAAGTACTGCCTTCTTCTCTCCTTCTCTTGCTTCTTTTTATACACCAAATGCTTCCCACGTGTCCTCTGATTGATTCCCACTCATAATTGGACCGTTGGATGAGTTTTGAGTGATTTAAGCCGTCCACGTTTTTTGGCGGGAAAAGCTGTTTTAGCAAATGGGTTCTGAATTTGCAACTAGGGGGGGGGGTGGCATTAATTGTGATGTATAAAGTTGGAAGATATGATGATGAGGGGGGAGGGATAAGGTGAGAGGTGATGGGAGATGCCTGAGTTGCAGGGCTAGTGGTGAAGAAGAAAGGTGGGCGGGAGTAGGATTTGACTGGGTTTGACCAGGGGTTCAAAAAGGTTATATGGCAGGGGGTCAAAATGGATTATGAAAGGGGTCAAAGGTTCAAGGGGTCATGGCTTGTTTATTATTACAAGGACTAGACTTGCAATTTCTGAAAGACCAAGGACCAAAGCTGCCCATTTTACAAAGTTGTTTCAAGGGTCACTTTTGACAAGTTTCAATAGTACAAGGACCATTGTTGACATTTTCAAACTTCTAAGGACCATTTTTGACAATTTTCAAAGTTTAGGGGCCTAAGTTGTAATTTTGCAAATTTAAATCTCAAGGACCAATTTTGACAACTCATGAATCCCTAGGGACTTGAAATGATATTTTTCTTTATTTTGATTTACCAGGGACTGTTTTTGACAACTTTTGAAACTTGGGGGACTAAAACTGCCAATTATGCAAACTTGATACGTTTTTTCACCAGATTTTGATATTTTTGCATTTAAAACACATAAAACACTTATTTGTGATATTTTTATCATTTTGATGCATTTCTGAGTGTTTTCAGATGTTTTTGCAGTTTAATTGGTACAAAAATGATGAGTATTTAGACACTCATCAATCCCTCACACTAAGATATTCCTAGTCCCTAGCAATGTTTTGAGAAAAATTAATGGATTTCATCTCTTTACCAAAAGCCATTACTTCTGGAGTAGCCAAATGTTTCAGTTCAAGTAAGAACCTTGGTACACCGATAACCAAATGATTTTGAGCAAATCACCAGCTTCCAACGGATTTGATTTGTCTTTACCAGAAGTCGTTTGCTTCTGGACTAGCCAACTCTTAGATAATATATACTATCTTTGGTGAGCTGATTACCAATTATGGTTTTCCAACTGCCTTTACCACAAGCCATAAACTTGCGGGTAGCCAACTCTTCACTAATTAAAGATATGGTGAGCTGAACACCATACAATTTTGGGCAAATTGCAAGCCGTCAACGGATTTGAGATATCTTTACCAAGAGCCGTTTGCTCCTGGATTAGCCAATCCTTTTGTTTATTAGACATGGCGGACTGATAACCGTAATCTGAGTAAGTGAAAAACACTTACTCCAAAAAAAAAATTGGCCAAAAATGGGGGAATTGGGTGGTATAATTACATGATAAAATTCGTGAGAATTCCCCCCCACACTAGAAATGAATATTGCCCTCAATATTCAAAGTACCGGCGGTTATGCCGAAACTGAGAACGTAAAAGGGAAATACTATGGCCATTTTTTTTTTTTTTTTTTTTTTTTTTTTTTTTTTTTTTTTTTTAACTTTTATATACAACAGCGGGGGGCAACTCCCCCACACTAGGGTGGTACACACGGGTGAAAACCCATGTAGCATGCTACTGTTTTTTATTCCCGAGTCGCTAGCTTGACTCGATCCCCGCATTCATTGGTTCATGGGGAAAGTTTGTAGATCCGTGACAACCACAGGAGGAATGTCCTCTCCAAAATAATGTTTCAACCGATGACCATTCACTTTAAAGTTTGGACCATCGGGTTGAGATAACTCAATGGTTCCATATGGAAATACTTTAGTGATGGTGAATGGTCCAGACCAGCGGGATTTTAGTTTTCCCGAGAAAATCTTCAATCTTGAATTGAAAAGAATGACTCGATCACCGACGTTGAAAACGCGGTTTTTGATTTTTGAGTCATGAATCTTCTTTGTCTTTTCTTTGTAGATCAAAGAGTTCTCGTATGCTTGATCACGGAGTTCATTTAATTCATTCATTTGAACTTTTCGGTGATCACCAGCTGTCTGAATATCGAAGTTGGCATGTTTCAAGGCCTAGTATGCCTTGTGCTCAAGCTCAACCGGCAGATGACACGCTTTTCCGTACACAAGCTTGTATGGAGTACACCCGATGGGTGTTTTATAAGCTGTACGGAAGGCCCAGAGTGCGTCATCTAGCTTATCCGACCAAGAGGCACGGTTTTCGCCTACTGTCCTTTCAAGAATTCTTTTAATCCCTCGGTTGGAAACTTCCACTTGCCCACTTGTTTGGGGGTGGTACGCAGTAGAGAGATGGTGAGTTACACCATACTTTTGCATGACTCTATCAAACTGGTCATTGCAGAAATGCGTACCACGATCACTGATTATAGCTCGTGGAGTTCCAAACCTAGCAAAAAGAGATTTTAAGAATTTCACAACAACTCGGGCATCGTTGGTAGGCAAAGCCTTAGCTTCAACCCATTTTGACAAATAGTCAACGGCCACGAGTATGTATTTATTACCGCGAGACGAAGGAAATGGCCCCATAAAGTCAATGCCCCAGATGTCAAAAATCTCACATACTTGAATGGCGTTTTGCGGCATTTCATTTCTTTGTGAGATATTCCCGTGACGTTGACAAGCGTCACAGGTTTTGACAAATTCGTGGGCATCCTTGTAAATCGTGGGCCAATAGAATCCGGAATCAAACACCTTCTTGGCGGTGTAGTTGGGGCTATGATGTCCCCCAATAGGTCCAGAATGGCAAGCCTTGAGAATGTCAATGGCTTCCTGACCATACACACATCGCCTGATGACTTGATCCGCACAAATTTTGAATAAGTAGGGGTCGTCCCAGAAGTAATGTTTTACATCTTTAAAGAATTTTTTTTTCTGTTGGGACGACATCCCTTTCACCACAAAGTTACCCGCATGGTAATTTGCAAAGTCAGCAAACCATGGGGTAGAAGAGTCTCCACGAAAAGAAACCACATTGAGTGTTTCGAGAGGAAATGTTTCATTTATTTCCTTTTTCTCGAACACATCCTGGTGAGGGTTTTCTAGATGGGACAGATGATCAGCAGCCAGGTTCTCAGCTCATTTTTTATCACGTATAATGATATCAAATTCTTGTAAGAGGAGAACCCAACGGAGCAATCTCGGCTTTGCATCTTGTTTTGCAAAGAGATATTTGAGAGCCGAGTGATCCGTATATACCACGCATTTGGTCAAGATAAGGTATGGCCGAAATTTCTCAAACGCATACACCACAGCTAATAATTCTTTTTCTGTAGTGGTGTAATGGGTTTGAGCTTCAGTCATAGTTTTACTTGCGTAGTGGATAGGCTGAAAATGCTTGGTTTTTCGTTGCCCCAAGACTGCACCGATAGCAAAATCACTTGTATCGCACATGAGTTCAAAGGGTAGATCCCAGTCGGGGGTAACTAGAATGGGTGCTTCCGTAAGCTTTTTCTTTAATGTTTCAAAAGCTTCGATGCACTCAGGTGAGAAGATAAAAGGAGCATCTTTTTCAAGAAGATGGGTCATAGGCCGAGCGATTTTAGAAAAATCTTGTATTAATCTACGATAAAACCCGGCATGACCTAGAAAACTCCTAATACCTTTGACGGTAGTAGGATGACGCAGTTTAGCAATAACATCGACTTTTGCTCTATCGACCTCAATCCCATTTTTGGAAATCTTATGGCCAAGGACTATGCCTTCTTTGACCATAAAGTGGCTCTTCTCCCAATTTAGACAAAGATTGGTGTCTTCACACCTTTTGAGCATTTTATCTAAATGGGAGAGGCATGTTTGAAACGAGTCCCCAATGACCGAGAAGTCATCCATAAACACCTCCATTGTTTCCCCGATCATGTCGTGGAAAATTGCCATCATACATTGTTGGAACGTGCCAGGAGCATTACATAGGCCAAAAGGCATACGTCTGTAGGTAAAAGTTCCGTATGGGCAGGTGAATGTGGTCTTTTCTTGATCCAGCGGATCAATGGGGATCTGAAAATATCCCGAGAAACCATCTAGGAAACAATAGTATTCGTTCCCTGCTAATCTCTCAAGCATCTGATCCATGAAGGGTAGAGGAAAATGGTCTTTACGGGTGGCTTCGTTTAACTTGCGATAGTCAATACACACACGCCATCCCGTAACCAATCGAGTTGGAATTAACTCGTTTTCTTCATTTGTGACAACAGTAATGCCACCCTTTTTTGGAACACAGTGGATGGGACTAACCCAAGGACTATTAGAGATCGGGTAAATCAAACCGGCATCAAGAAGTTTGAGAACCTCTTGTTTGATAACCTCGTGAATCTTAGGATTCACCCTTCTCTGATGTTGGACTGCTGGCTTGAAGTCATCCTCCATTAAGATTTTGTGAGTACAAAACTCAGGGTTGATACCCTTAATGTCGGAGAGTTTCCAAGCAATTGCTTGCTTGTGTGACTTCAAGACCTTTATGAGAGCAGTCTTCTCCTCCTCAGTTAAGTCTTTAGCAATTATGACGGGTAATTTATCATCACCTTCCAAGAATGCATACTCGAGATGAGGAGGTAGGTCCTTAAGTTCAACCTCGGGAAATTCTTCAGTAGATGTTTGCACTGATTTGATTTCCTCAATCGTGATCTCTTTCGGAGGGAGTGAAGGTAATGGATCTTCATTTAACAATTGCTCAAGATAAAGAATATCCCCCTCCGAATCATAAACACCATCAATTCCCGGCGGAATTGATTAATCACTAGCAAGAAACTCATCGATCTCTTCCAGAAAGAAGTCACCTCCCTCAAACGGAGTGAGAGAGGGGGAAGAGTCGGCAATGATTGGTTGAGAAGATGTGGTGGAATCCCCACTCACAGAATTATGAAGATAACCAAGAAACTCTTGAGAGTACTCCTCTGAAGCAATATCAATTAAATCGACTCGATTAATTGATTCAGTATCATAATTTGAGGAGTACCTTGAAGTTTGATCAAGGTTAAAAGTGATAGCTTCATTACCCACACGTAACGTGATTTCTTGCTCAAATACATCAATGAGAGCACGGCCCGTTCTCAGGAATCCTAGCCCAACACATCGAAATCAACAACCACAAAGTCAGCTGGAAAATGGAACTTTCCTACTTTCACGAATACATCCTCGGCGATGCCAAGAGGACGCGATATAGAACGATCTGCAAGCTCAAGAGTCATGCAGGTAGGAACAAGTTCTGGAAGAGAAAGCTTCTTCCATACTGAATAAGGCATCAGATTGATGCTTGTACCAAGATCAGCAAGGGCAAAGCATTCAATCATTCCTGGAAAAACACAAGGAAGAAGAAATTTTCCAGGATCTCCAAGCTTCTCGGGAAGCTTCTTTAACAGAACTGCTGAGCAGTTCTCGTTCAAAGGAGTTTTAGCCATTTCAAACAGTTTTTCCTTGTTGCTTAACATGTGTTTGAGAATTGATGCAAACTTGGGCATCAGCATGATAGCATCCGCAAAGCTTATGTCAAAATGTAGTTCTTGGAAAATTTGAAATTTTTTTTCCATTTGATGACTGGCTTTTTCGCAGAGCTTTTGCTCATTTAAACGTGATGGGTAAGGAATAGAAGTTTTGAATTTAGGGTTTTCAACTGGAGGTTCAAAAACAACTCCAGGTTTGGTTTTGGGTTTCGGGACAACTTGAGGATGGACATTGCTGGTACCTCCGTTATTAGTAGGAAGTTCCTTGTCCTTTGTCGCCTCAGGTTCACTTTCCACTACCTTCGGGAGAGAAGAAGAAGAGGTAGTAGGAATAGCGGGTCCATCATATGAAGTACCACTTCTGGTTGTGATCGCCTTTGCATCGCCCCTCGGATTAGCGATCGTGTTGCTAGGTAAAGTACCTGAGCTCGAGGGTCGATCATTTAAAGACTTCTTAATGTCAGAAATCTGGCTAACCAACAACATATTCATTTCCTCTTGGGATTTCATGAATTGCTTCAACAACTCATCAGTGATGGTCCAGTTGGAACAATGGCTTGATTTTGCACAGGAAAATTCTGGCCCCTATTGTTTGGATTAGGACCTTGATTTTGAAAATTTCCTTGATTATTGCCATGAAAGTACCCAGGGTTGAAATTTCCCTGACCTTGGTTTCTATTAAAATTTCCTTGGTGTTGGAAGTTCTGACTTTGATTTTGAAAACCGTTATTTTGACTAAAATTACCTTGGTTTTGAAAACCTTGGTTCGTTCTATCCTGATTTTGATTACGGTTTTGGTTTTGGTTGAAACCGGGTGGTCCAGGGTAGTGGTTAGGACGGTGGTTCGGGTCTATAGGAGCACGATATTGGTTGCCTCCTGAATTGGAAATCCCGCCCACAGCGTTTGCTTCAAAAGGGTTACCATCGGTGGCCATACAGTCGTAATAGGCATGGGGGCCACCGCAAGTAACACAGACTTCCACTTTCTTAACTTCAGCAGGAGGTGAAGTTTGTGGAAAAGAAACTTTCTTTTGGTTGGAGAGAACCAAAGCTTGAATTGCTTCCGTGAGTTTGTCAATCTTAGCATCGGTGCTAGATTGACTCACGGGTGATGAAGAAGAAGGACCAACACTGACTTGGGAAACAACCGGTTTGCTTCGTGCAGTGCGGACTTTAGACTTGTTTTCAATGATCGTTAAAGCTTCTTTTACAGTTTTGCTCAAGAAATTTCCTCCAGCGGAGGAATTGAGAGAATCTTGATCAGATTGACTCACTCCATTATAGAAAGTATCGAGTTGCATCAACTCGGAGAAACCGTGGTGAGGACATTTGCGGAGTAACTCCTTAAAACGATCCCACGATTCACTGAAGGGTTCATCAAACTTTTGTGTGAACTTGATGATTTCATTTTTAAGACTCGTGGTTTTGGAAGGTGGATAAAACTCGTTCACAAAATTCTTTACCAGGTCTTCCCATGTTTCGATTGATTTAGGGGGTTGTTTTTCAAGCCAAATCCGGGCTTGCCCCTCAAGAGAAAATGGGAACAGAAGAAGCTTGACAGCATCTGTAGGGACATTCTTGTATTTGATGGTAGATGCAATCTTGTTAAACCATCGAATATGAGCATGAGGATCATCCCGCTCAAAACCATAGAACTGACTTGAGGTTACAAGATTCAGTAACCCGGTTTTGAGTTCAAAATTTTAAGCCAAAATGGCTGGGATAACAATAGCATCTCCATACCCGTCGATGGGTGCCTGGAGAAGCTCACACATAGGACGTTCTTCCGCCATGATAACGGAAGTAGTGTGAGCAGTCCGGATCTCAGATCCGATTGATGGGGCAGAAAGTCTACGGACACGCCTTCTTGGAATCCTGATAAGCTCACGAAATGGGCTTACAGATCTAGAAGAGCGAGTGCGCATACACTAGAGTTAACTCAAAGGAATCTCAGAGTTAAGAGAAGGAATTATGAAAATGGGTTATGAAAATGGGGTAAGAAGAATCTTTTTGGGTTTTCAGGTTTTGAAAAGTAGATATAACAACAAATCCAATTAAAACAATATCGAGACAAAACAACAGTGAACTTAAACAAATAATCACAAGATGAATGGCTTCTTTGAAAAAGGTACACCACTCTCAAGGACACAAAGGCAAGTTTTAATCTTTGGTTCGGGAACTTATTATGGTCGTACCCCCAGTTAGGTAGTACACTGCCTTGGTTTGCGGTGGTAATCTTTTATGTTGTTATTATTAAACAAAGAAAACGACAAATCTTTTTGTATTTTTATCTTTGATATATATATAGAAACAAAAGAAAAATATTTTTGTGTTTTATACGTTTTTGGATGTTTTTGGGTTTTTGGATTTTTATAAGAAAATATATATAGATATAGATAGATGGTATGAACAAGGAGTGAATATTCAAATCACTAATCTGCTAAGCGTAAGATAATTAGCACAACTCCCCGGCAGCGGCGCCAAAATTTGATTCGTGCTAAACCGTCAAGTTTTATCACACAAGCTAGCCACTTGTGAATGGCTAACCGTAATAAACTTAAAACAGCTCAGACACCAATGCAATGAAGTCCAGGAGAGTATAGTGTTTCCCCAGGTCGTTATGTCCCAACGAGCTGTGCGAGAATAATCAAACGAATAGTGATCGAGAGAATTTGAATGGGAAAAGGATTGATTGATTATAACTAAAGAAAGAGTTTATAAATTACAGGGGCTTAAATGCAAATTAAAGAAAATTAAAAAGATAAATTATATTAAATAAACGCTATCACTATATTTAAACTGATGTTTTTGATTTTTCTTTTATAAAACTTAAATTAAAAACTACGTGACGTACAAAAGAAAATGTGAAACTCAAACAATATTAATCCTAAAAATATGAAAATGACATTTTTACAAACCTAATGATAAGAGAAAATTTTTAGAAAAAGAAAATTATTTTTATTACTATTTATCTAATTATTATTAATTAAAAACTATTTTTACTTATTTAATAATACCCTAAAATACAAGAAAATATGAAATAAAGCTATAAAAATGAAATTATGACTTAGAAAAATCTAAAATAACTAAAGAGAATTTTCAATACTAATTTTTTATTTTTCTGATTATTTTTCTATTTTCTATGAATTAAAAACTATTTAAAACTAATTAAATTTCTAAAAATTATAAATTAAACTATGAAAAATCTGGAAAAATATTTTTTTGACTTTTTATATTTATCTTAACCTAGGAAAAATGAAAACTTATTTTTTTGAAACTTTTCTGATTTAATTGTATTAAATGCTAATTAAAAAGTACTAAAAACTGATTTAAATGAAGAAAAATAGCAAACTGACCTAGAAAAATCTGAAAAATTCAGGAAAAGTCTAAATTAATATTCTAAGTCTAGGAAAATTATAAAAACAGTGGCTTATGTGTAGGATTATGGAACTGCAGTTACAAGTACTTATAAATAAGCACTTGGAATAAGCCAAAAGCTACAAATGAGCACCAAACTGATACAGAAGCTATAATATGTTAGAACTACTCAAAAAAAACTAATTACAACTATCCTAAACTTATAAATTGCAAGCTACACAGATTTGGTTATTTGAGCTTAATGTGCTAAAAACAGTTTTGGCTACCCCTTTGTAGCTAGAAAATAAGCCACTCAATAAGATGAAACTGAAAACCAGATGTTGGGGACTAAAGTAGACCTGGTTAGCTACTTGTAAACTAAAGACCAGACCTAGAGAAGCTCTAATAAGCTCTGCAAGAACTGCACAACACCTGTGCAGACTCAGTTCCCTGTGCACATGGCACTTTTGACCTTTTTGACAAGCTGATTTGGAGCTTGTAAAAAATTACAAAAATTATACAAAAATCATTTTAAGAAACTAGACCAGTTGAAGTATATAAACCCAAAGTTGTAATGAATTTGACCCAGAAATGAATCAATTAAAAATCAACTTAGGTTGGTTGAAAACTGGGGTTTTTCAAGTTTTGACTTTTGACAGTTTTGATACTTTTGACTTTAATGAACTTTGCAACTAATTTAAGGACTGAGATTGATGTTTTATGTTAAACTAAGACTAATGCAACCTATGCTACTGATTTCTAAACACAGATTAATCTTTTGATATCTGAAAATTCCAACAGTTGTGAATTTAGGACAGTTTAAAGGTGATTTTGACTTTAGAGCTATGCAGATGTAATATTGAGACTAGAATGATTCAAATGGACTTAATGGAGACTAAGTAGACAGGTTTCAAGCACAAACAAGAACTCAAGCTCAAATAAACTATTGATCCAAACACAACTATAGAAACTGTTTTGCAATTTTTAACTGGGCTAACCACTGAACTAGTATGTATTATCACTTAAACTCACTCTAATTACCCTAATTACCACTAAATAAACATGCCTAAAATGTTAATGACCACAGATGCAAATACAAGCACAATATGCAAAAAATGAAAATGAGATAAAACACTCACAAGTATCCAGCTTATTTTGCAGCTTAAACCAAAACCATATACTACTATTCTAAGCCAATTCCAATCCAAATCAGCACTGCATCAACCCCATTCCATTTCCAAAACTGCTTAACCAAAATCTATTCTCAGTTGACTTTTGTTGACCAAACACCAGACTTGCTTAAAAATGACTTATAAGCTTACCAAAAGCTATAATTAGCTTAGCTAAGCTTATTTGAATTTGTAGATAAACTACTATAAGCTTGAATATAAGAACAGGAAATTGAAATTTTTAACAGTAAACCATAAAACATGAAATGTTAATACAACTTGAATTGACACTTGAAAACAGATTATAATGATCAAACAACTTGAGTTCAATACAAGAAAGCTTTAAGTTACAAAATTAGGAGACTAGCTAAGACAATTTAATAAAAACGACATACATAAATTTTAAAAAACTAAGTACTGCCTTCTTCTCTCATTCTCTTGCTTCTTTTTATACACCAAATGCTTCCCACGTGTCCTCTGATTGATTCCCACTCATAATTGGGACCGTTGGGTGAGTTTTGAGTGATTTAAGCCGTCCACTTTTTTGGCGGGAAAAGCTGTTTTAGCAAATGGGTTCTGAATTTGCAACTAGGGGGGGTGGCATTAATTGTGGTGTATAAAGTTGGTAGATATGATGATGAGGGGGGAGGGATAAGGTGAGAGGTGATGGGAGATGCCTGAGTTGCAGGGCTAGTGGTGAAGAAGAAAGGTGGGTGGGAGTAGGATTTGACTGGGTTTGACCAGGGGTTCAAAAAGGTTATATGGCAGGGGGTCAAAATGGATTATGAAAGGGGTCAAAGGTTTAAGGGGTCATGGCTTGTTTATTATTACAAGGACTAGACTTGCAATTTCTGAAAGACCAAGGACCAAAGCTGCCCATTTTCCAAAGTTGTTTCAAGGGTCACTTTTGACAAGTTTCAATAGTACAAGGACCATTGTTGACATTTTCAAACTTCTAAGGACCATTTTTGACAATTTTCAAAGTTTAGGGGCCTAAGTTGTAATTTTGCAAATTTAAATCTCAAGGACCAATTTTGACAACTCATGAATCCCTAGGGACTTGAAATGATATTTTTCTTTATTTTGATTTACCAGGGACTGTTTTTGACAACTTTTGAAACTTGGGGGACTAAAACTGCCAATTATGCAAACTTGATACGTTTTTTTCACCAGATTTTGATATTTTTGCATTTAAAACACATAAAACACTTATTTGTGATATTTTTATCATTTTGATGCATTTCTGAGTGTTTTCAGATGTTTTTGCAGTTTAATTGGTACAAAAATGATGAGTATTTAGACACTCATCAGAATTTATATAATCTACTTATTATATAATAGCATATAATCATCAAGAGAGCGTAGCGGAATAATTAGATTCAAATATGCATAATTAATTAACCTTAATTTAAATGATAACGTACCTTGTTAGCTTCAACGTGAATTAAACAAGATCAAAATCACAAACCCTAAAATTAGGGTTTATGAAAATCGAATTAAGGTCATTCGATTAGGGCACACCAAAATTTCAATTGGGATTTTTACTACGTTCTTGTATACGCGTATTGTTAGCGATTCAATTAGAATGCTAGTTTTCTGATCACGTAACAAATCAATCACTTTTAATCAAGGACAAAAATTGAATCCCTCTCCACAATGGAAGAGATCGATCAGTCAAAGATAGAGGAAAAAGAAGAAGAAGATTTTTGACTTTCTAGGTTTCCCAAGAATCATTAAAAAGTAATGAAACCAATGGTTTATATTTATACTAATCAAAACTTCGTGAGCAAGCAAGCCCAATCACCCCTTCTTAGGAGTGATCGACCGATTTAAGGAATGGGAGAGGGTTTCTAGAACCTTCTCTCCTTCTATTGACAATCGAGTCCTCTAACTTAACATCTAACGACCGTTAGTTAATACCGTTAAATAATTTGTTAGTGCAAATATTATGATATTTAATCTATACAGTCTCGTTTGTTTGTTGATGACAAACATGTAACTTGTAATACATAACGTAAAATGTATAAGTTACTTGTAATTATATTTTGTCTCAACATACTTTCAACACCTCTCGACGACTCAAGTCCTTGTATGCTACAACACAGGTTCGTACATGTTTGTTATGTTGCGTTATGATCAAACCCCTAACAAACCATTAAACATGTTTAGTTAAATAGTTTATGAAAAACTTAAGTAATTTTGGTTACTTACATTTTATAAAATACATAAACATAAATAAATGTGTTGGGTAAAACCCATGACCCATGACCCAAGACCCATAACCCAATGTCTAGATACATTGTACCTTGGTGGGCACTCAAGTCCATGCCCCATAACCCATGATCCATGACCCATAACCCATGGGTAAAGAGGAGCGTCCCACGGATCCCTCTAATTGCCCACGGATCCCTTGGAATTACAAGGGCCGAATCCCTCCAGAAGGGATCCTTGGGACAGAAACATAGTTTGGTCTTTTTGCCTATAAATAGCAAGCCACTTCTCACCATATTTTCATACCTTTACACATAGTTTCTCTCGACCATTTCTAGCATATTTAGATTATTAGGAAACATGTAAACTGATGGATCTGGACACACACCTTGTGTCAGTGATATTTTGAATTATATTAATAAGTACGCGGAATTTACTTAGTAATACTTAAAAGACGGATTATAGGATGTATTGTAAGTGAGAACAATATAACACAAAGCTCCAATATTATTGATAATAATACGTGTGATCTTGCTTATCACTAGGGTTACACCTTGAAGCTTATATGAATAATACGTGAGTAATTCTCTTTCTAAGCAATGACCTAGGATCTCCTTTTATAGCACAAGGAGTCCTTTACACGATAAGTATAATGCTAACAATATAGAATATACACAAGATCTTTTCTATACTTATCTATACACGAATACATAATTATCCTAATAGCAGTGGTAATAATTGTACTGGCAGTGGTAACGAGTTTCCACTGCTAGTGTAATCCTCAGCAGTGTCTTCCACAGCGTATTAGTGGTAATTCTTATTCCCAACAATCCTCCCCTAAACTTATGATTTCTCTGCAAATCAACAAGTTTCTTCAATCTGCATCTTCTTTAAGGATTTGGGGAATTCTATCAAATACTTCACTTCTTCTTTAAATTCTGAATAGCTCTTGAACATTGATCTTGAAGCCTAAGTAACAATGCTCTGACCTTCTCATTGTCCTCATGAACTCTTGTTGTTGTACACAACATCACTGTGAGAGTTCCAGCTCTGAGTGGGTATTCTTTCTCAGTAAACATGAATGCATCCACTCCTTCTGATGTAGAAACATGATAAACTTCACATGAGTCATAGTAAAACCATTTAGTACCAGGACATGAACATGAGAATTTCCAGAATTCATCAGAAATATATGGTTCATAGAGCCTTCTTAGATTAACCCATAACTGCATTTCCTTCATATCTTTGAGATCTTCAGCATCAAACCTTTCTTGAACCAATCTCCACAAAGTATCCAGATCATGTCTGTCATATGCTTTGATGAGTTCTTCAAATTGAATGAATGATGAAGTTTCACCACCTAGCCTTGTAATCTTCCATGTTGAAACAAAATGGCTAGCAGTAAACACTTCCCAATCAATGATAGGATGTCTGACTTGCAGTGGTTCAGGGTAAAAATCTTCTTCTTCTAATAATATAATTTCAGTCAACTGTTCTTCAGTGAATTTCTCTACTTGAACTTCCTGTTCTACAGCAACTTTTGTCTTCTTGGATGTGTGAGATTCACTATCTTTAGCCTTTCTTTTCAGATTAGGGTATCTTCTCTCTTCTTCTTCAGAATTCATTGGAATGAAATCTTTGTCTTGTCTTTGAACTCTGTAGTAGATACCTTCAACTTTATCATCAGACATTCCTTTGAATTGATGTCTTTTCCAGCCACCAACCTTGCAAAAATAATCTTTCTTCATTGAAATTACATGTGCCTTGGTTGGTTGTCTTGGTTTCTTCTGACCCTTCTTGACTGAAACAATAGCCTCTTGAAGTGCTTGATTATTCTTCATCTGAATAAAATCTTTCAACTGAACAGTTCTTTGTTCTTCAGTTAAAGATTTATCAGCTACTAGGTCAATTGCCGTTTTCTTGATTACTGGATCTTGTGCAATTAAGAACTCTATTTCTTCTTCTGTAGGCACATATGAAAATTCTGGAGTCTTTCCTCTTAATACAGTAGGTGGAACAGTGAAAATTAGATTAACATCCATTGGATCAGTGTCCTCCATTCTGTCCAGTCTTTTAGCCTCCATGAAGTCTGTAACTTCTTGTTCATCTAACCTTTTCTTGTTTGCTTCTTCTTCTTCTCTAATCTTTTGAGCAACTTCAGCATCAGGAGCAATTTGAGCTTGTTCACTCTTTGAAATATTTCTACCTGATTGCTCTTCACTTTGCATAATTGCTTTACCTTTCTTCTTTTTGATTTCTTCCTCTGCAGTTGTAATATCTTGATCAACAGTGGTAATTTCTTCTGCAGTGGAAATGAAATCAGTGGTTGCAGTACTGAAAATTTCTTGCTCTAGTTGTTCTTCTTGCTTAGTAACCTCTTCAGTGCCTTTACTTGAAACACCTTCATCTCCAAAATCTAACTTCCTCCCCTTAGTTTCAGCACTTGTTTTCCTCCCCTGTTTGGGAGAATTTCCCAAATCTTCACTAAAACCTTCTGAATCACTATCAGGAGGTGAGGATGGAGATGATAACACAATCTTTGTAGTTTTCCTTTGCTTTTTCAACCCCTGCAATTCTGCCTTCAAAGTCTGAATCTCCTCTTTCAAATGTGTAATATCCTTGGCATGCTGCTCCTTAAGTTGTGCCAAGTCTTGTTCCAGAGATTCAACCTGCTTTGCTAATTTTGTACAAAGGTCCATCAATTCTATTTGTTGCCCACTGCCCTCAACACTTCCAACTGTGTGACCTGTTGGGAGAGGTGAATCATAGGGCATTGGTTCAGGTTCCTCCCTAGTTGGACTAGATTGAAGCCTGGAACCACCACTGCTTATTCCTAAACCAAAAGGATCAGGTACATGCTGTGTTGTAATGGGAGGAGTTGGCTGTTTATGCCTCCTCTCATAGGTGTGAGAAACTGATGGAGTATAATCAATGTTAGGAACAGTGATTATGGGTGTAGTTTGTACTTGAGAAATCTTTGCAAGAATTTGAGGAAAGAGAGGTGTAATAATCCTATTGCCATCTTTATTCAAGTTTTGAAAAACTTTAGGCTTAAGGCAACGGATTTTATAAACTCTTGTATGGGGTTGCAGTTGAAATTCATTTAGCACTGCTTGCACAAACCTTGGATACATCAAACATTTTGTTGAACTCTTTACATTGCTAGTCATACTTGTAAAAATATATTTAGACCAGTTAAAAATCTTATCAGTGGCTAGACAAACCAAAGGGTAAGCCATGGTTGAACTAAATTGTTCATAAGATGTTTTCTTAGGACTAAGACAATGTAAAAGAGTATGTATCAAAAATCTCCAGTGGGGACAAAAACCACTCTTTTTGAAAGTAGCCTTTTTATCAGTGGTATCATACCCCATGGATGATAGATGTGTATGAATTTCTGGCATAGGTAATGTGATGATACCATTGAGATCATCCAATTGGAGAACTCTCCTCAAGGATGCCTCAGTAACATCAATAGTTACCTCGTCCACAGTGGCTCTAAGAGCATCCACTGTTTCATGTGTATCTCCATTCTCAATTGTTATGGACTGAACAGAAGTCCAAAACTATTTGATTTGAGAGATATAGATTGTGGGATTTAAAAGTAAAGCATACCTTATATGGGTAGTATTGAGAAAGTCCACAATCTGATGAAAAACTAGGCCACTCTTCTCGTTTGACTTTTCTAAGTAGGCCACTTGGTTGTGCTCATCTGCAAAGTAAATTGGTGCCATAGAAACTTTTTGATGAAAAAGATATTATGTCAGTAAGAATTGAAGGAATAACTAGCCAATTGAGACAGAAAGATATATAGAGCTAGGGTTTAAGAGTTTTGCGCAAGAAAGATTATCTAAGGAAAGTATTTATCTTTAGAGGATAAATATCAAATAGGAAAGTAGATAATCTTCTAATAATTTACCCTATATATATGGAAAGTAATTTTTCTTCAACGGCTAGTAAAAAATTTGTTACTGACACAACAGTTGTAACGGCTAGATCAACAGTGGTAAAAATAACACTGTCAGTGGAAACTGTGAACTAGCAGTGGTAATTTTTCACAAAAATTTTCAAAGAGCAGTGGTAAAAAAAAACATATAAAAATAGACTGCTCTTATCAGAGTTTTTAGCAAATTACCAGCTATCAACGGATTTGATATGTCTTTACCATGAGCCATTTGCTATGGACTAGCCAACTCTTAATCATAAAGAACATGGTGAGTTGATAACCATATAGTTTTTGGTAAACTATCAACCATAAAGGATTTGTTAAGTCTTTACCAATAGCCGTTTGCTCTGGACTAGTTGATTCTTATGTGGATTAGACATGGTGAATCAATAACCATTTGTTGTGTGTCTTAGTTACACACCTTTTAAGATCAACTCCCATCTTTGATTTGGTTATGTACCTGCAAGTGTTAGTATAGTACAAAGAATATGCATAACCGACTTGTTTTAATCAAAGATACAATATCTTCCCAAAGTCAATCCAATATTATCTATATTTACTTTAAAACTTACCAAAAGAGGTAAAAGTAAATATTGTCTTCACTTAAACCTTTTGATTGACTTTGCCTATATAAGGCGATTCAACTCTGCATAGGATGTATCAAAACATAATCGAACCTACACAAGAACCCTAAAAATCGCCATGAGCAATCTCCCAAATATCATTGACATCTCTTCAGATTCCTCCTCTGACACAGAGATATCAGAATGGGAGTACATTCTATGCTATTCCACTAGTTCTTCCTCCAAGGAGCCAACTAAGAAGACTGTGAAGCCTGTTGCCAAGCGTGCATCATCCCTTGAGTTTTACTCCAGTTCATCAGATGATGATGATAAAGATGAAACCTATGCCTTGTCCAAGAAGTTGACAAATGCTCTGTCAGAGGCTTTGGGAACAGCTATCTCCAACATGAAGAAAATCACTATACCAGAGAAACCTGCAAGACTACCAAGGCGTCCTCCACAAGTTCTTGGTCTTGCTTGTCCAAGAATGTATTCAACCTTTGAGAACAAAAGGAAGAGAACACACAAGGGCAAGCACAACAATCAGGGCAAGGGCAAGAAGCCAATGGAGTAGCTTATGTAGGATGTGTTAGGTTTCTATCTTTGTGTTTTGATTGTGGTTTTTAGTACTCTCTTCTTGAATGTAATAAACTCCTTCATGCAATGAAGTCTTTTTGTTTTAATTTTTCCACTGTGAGAGTAACATTTACCACTGCTTGTATTTTAATTTCCACTGATAGCCTTATTCTTTGTATAAAAGATAGTGGACAACTAAAAATACAAGCACTAAATAGCAACACAAATGTAGACAAGTAATCCTGCATATCACAAACATAAACCAAACATAGAAAGTATTGTTAAGGTTAGCAGTGGTTAGAAAAATTAACTAGAAGTATATTCAATAGTTTTGCATGTAGTGGTTAGACCAGTACTAAACCACTCAGTCAACAAGTCAACTCCAAGTCATTAATCCGGCCACCAAAGTCAAAGACTTCATTTACTCCTCAACAACTTATACATTCCCCACATTAACTTACTGAATCTAACTTAACTAATATTTAAGGACCTATAACACACAAACCACCCATATCACATACTCTAAAAATTTCTCTCTTAAAGACTTACATTTTCTTCAATAATCATCATGAGTTATTCCAACCTAATCAACCTTTCATCTAGCAGTTCATCTGATAGTTTCTGGGATGTCTTTGTTTTGAATAACCCTGGGAGAGTTGAGAAAAAGGAGTATGAAGAGGTTGTTTCAAGGAAAAGAAGACATTCAAGTGCTCTCTCAAATCCTTTTGTTGTTGGTCCTTCATCACTACAACCAATGCCTCAGGATGCTCTCATCAAGGAAGATAGCTCAGAGATCAGATCTTATGTATCACCCTATGAAGATACAGATGATGAGACATCTGGAAGGGTCCTGAGTGTACCTCCCCTTGCTGCAATAATTCCTCCTGAAGAGCTCCAAGTACCACCTTCTCTACCATTGCTGACACCACCACCACCAAGGGGTCCATCATCATCAACACCACCTAGAAGAGAAAGGGTGTTGGGATTGCCATGCTCCAATGTGTGGAGCACAATTGAAGGTCGAAGGGTGCCCAAAGTGATGCCAGAGTGGGCCTTTCCTAAGAAGCCTTAGGTGGTAGTACTGGAGTAGGTTGTTGTTTGTTGTTTTCTGTTTTTCCTGTTATGTAGTGATGCTGGTTTTTAGAACTTGATGGATGTAATCTCTGCACCCTTTGTGCATATATGTTTAAATAATAATAATGATCCATGCTTTTCCTTTTGCTTAAGATATGTTGCATCACACTGGTTGTCATTTAATACTCATTAACCCATGACAGCTCCATTAACTCCACCTCTAAAGCTAACAAACTGTCCATCATAATGTTCAAAATCTGAGAGATAGGACTTATTGCCAGTCATGTGCCTCGAACACTCACTATCTTTATAACCTTGATCTGACCTTTTTGTCCTTGGATGTTCCTGCACATATAATTAAAAAGTTAATTTCCTTTGGAGACCCAAGCCATTATAGACTTGGATCTGCCTCGTGTATCAATATAGTTAAATCTATCAAAGGTCATTGATACACCATTAGGATTGGTTGATGAGGTATATTTCCTTTAGATTTTCATTCCCAACGTGCTGAGGCCTTCACAGCATTTCCCATGTGTCCCTTGGTCTTGTTTACAACCCTTGCAGTGGGAACTTTTGATTGAGCAGTGGTAACTGCTGGCTTTGTTTTTGGAACCCACTGCTGGTTAGATTTGACCCTTTTTGTAACACCCCCAATTTCGTGATACGCAGCGGAATTCAAACTGGGTGTTACTTCATGGCACAACAGTCATAACAATAGAAAACGAACTCTAATCGAGTCGTTTTAAAAGATTTATCATTCGATTTATATAAATATCAGAGTTTACAAAAATGAGGTCCCAAATGGTTCCAAGTTTACAAAATACATTAAATTGGTTTTCGAATGATAATAAAATTTATAGCCTTCTTGATCTAGTCCTCGCTCTTCCGTGCCAGCTTCCGACATTATGGACCTGAAATACATGCTTAAAACTGTCAACACAAAGGTTGAGTGAAATTCATAGAGTTTGTTTGATGGTTGAACACATTATGTTGGTAGTGTGAGCTATAGACTAACACCAATAGTTTGAAAGCAAAACAGATATTATTGCACTAAGCTCATGATACCGAAACGTTAACAGCTGTCATATAATAGTAACCGCTGCCCTAATAGGTAATTTGCCATTAAACCAATGGATCTTCAAATAGAGTGCGTTTGTTTGCCGGACCTGGTCAAACAAACGGGATTTGTCATTCCCGATAGATCTATCCACATTATTTGCGTTCACTCGCAATTGATTAATGGTTCATGATAATAGGGACTTTGGCAATAGTGTACTTAGTGCAACTAATATATTTCAAGTATAATTTGAAAGTAATGTGTTCGATTTAAAATAAAGCATGTATCTCTCCCAAGGGTTTGTAAAACAATTAAGTAATAGAAAGTGGGGCTATGAACTCACCAAGAGTTGATGATATTAAGTACTTTAACGGATGCGATGGATAAGTCGGAAGACTTCTACGTACAACCTAAAAACGAAATGTTGCGACTTAAGTTTGGAATAATATTTAAGAAAACATAAACCATCCTATATATATATATATATATATATATATATATATATATATATATATATATATATATATATATATATATATATATATATATATATATATATATATATATATATATATATATATATATATATATATATATATTCCTATGTTGATCATGATGTAGTCAATTATCATATGATGTTTATAGAAAGATCTTTAATATGTGAAAAAATATTTAGTTTATAGATATCGTACTACCGTTCGGGCCATCATAATTCAGAGATCATGCAGTAAACGTTCAAGGAGCTAGGACACTTTAAATCGTAAATCCAGCAACTCGTCGATACGTTTTACTCAAATGAACCCCTCACATGAAGCTCCCTACTATTGTAGCACTTAGTAGATACAACATATGTTTTGAGTGAAGATTGTTACATAAATAAGCTTATCATATTTTTACAAGTTCTCGTCGTTTCATAAATATGATTACCTTAGTTAACGGTCTTGGGTAAACAAGCCTTAAGGCTTTAGCCATGGTCTTGCCGTGACTTTGGTCTTAACTACCATGGTCTTGAGACTCATCCTTGACCTTAGCCGTAGTCGTGGTCTTGGCTTATGGCTATTAGGCCTCTTGGTTTGCTTGTAGTTGTGACAAAAGTATAGTTGTGAAACTTAAATATATGGCAGTTTCTGTTTTTGAAAGATTTATGGCCTGTTTAAGCGTTTTCAAGGTCCGAACTTCTTTGCCATTAAAGGAAAACGTCGTTCCCGACAACTTTCATGTTTTAACTTTTTGATGATTCGGACCAGAAGGACCATTTTTAAAACGGCAGAACTCAAAACAGCAAGCTATTGGCAGTTTCGGCGTTTAGGTTTCGCTAACTTCTTTTGCTTATAACTTTTGACTCGTTTGTCCGTTTCGGGTGATTCAAATTGCTATATTTACCTTTTTATCTTGTCTACCATATTATGTAAGTTAGAAAGTCCATAAGTTACTGATTTTAATGGTCTCAAATGTGTAGAATATGACTAGGTTACTAGTTTGTTACTTTTATGACAATATGTGAATTAAAACAAGTGATTGAGTATATGTACATCATGAATCAACATAGTAACTATATATATAGCATGAAATAGTTAAGAATATGAATAATAAAGATGAGATGATGGTGGTGATAAGTTGCTTACAACTTTTGGCTTTCAATAAGAAAGGAGTAACTAGTAAGGATCAGACTTTGATTGATCGCTTAAGACTTTGGCTTGAGCTAGCTTTCCACACCTTGGCACCCATGCAAACTTAAAGATTTGGTGATGAAGTACTAAGTGACTTGAGTAAATCTAAACTCAAGAAGATCACTTAAACTTGCTAGAGATTTGATGAAGTAGCTTGATCTTTGGAACTTCCTTGCATAAACTTGGAGTTTATAGATCAAATGATGGAAGATATGAAGGATTTGTGATATGAACGACCAAGAACAGTTTGTGAAGATGTTTCGAATGTATTTTACTTCCTATTTATAGGAGGGTAAGTTTGGTTAACCATATATTGGGTTAAATATTAACCATGGTTAGGTTAGGACACTTGTAATGATCTAAAGGAACCATGGTTAGGATGATGCCACCAAAATGATGACTCCCCCCCTAGGTCGGTCTCAATGTGCCTAGGTGGCTTAGATGATAAGTTTTGATAATATCTTGAGTTCAGAGTTAGTTTTGGTTCCGTTAAATGCCAACCGTAAGTCGTTAAGCCATAAAACGTAAAACCGGGTATCGTAAAAATATGAAACTTGTAGGAATGATGAAACTCATCATTATACTCCATCTAAAAATATAAAATGGGTGATAAGTCTCATTGGATGCAAAAACGCTGCTTAAAGCTCGAAATACGGGTCAAAAACACATAATTCGCAGTTTATCAGAAAAGAACGAAATTTCAGGGAAACGACCGTGAATTTATTTAGAGTAGACTAAAATTAGTCTAAAAGTGATATGAGATGTCAAAATGTGGTTTTCGTCATACGCGGGATAACTTAACAGTTATTTGCGAAGTTTAAAAGTTACGCGATTTAAGCAAAAATGTAGAACGTACAAGGTTAATTACTTTATGGTCAAAGGAGGAGGGAAATATGTTTCACTTTTCCAAAAAATGTAAAAGTTTCAAAAACATATTAGAAACACAGTGCAGGAATCATTAAGTCTGGATGTAAGTAGAATTGTTTAAAACGTAAGTTTAGTTTTGTTCTGCGCTGGGCTTATTTGATAATATTAAAAATAATAAATCTTAAAAATTCTCAAATTAATCATGAGTGATCTAAAAATTTATCTGATGCGAGGAAAATTGTCAGAGTTGATTTTCGTTATGCGCGTGATGTTTAAACGGTGGACCATCTAAAACGAAACTTTAAAACGATGTTTACTTAATAACTTTTGCGAAAATGATGTAACGATGGTCGAACTCTCAGGTTATTACTAAAATAATTTATCTTACGAGAATGTGGATTAAAAATTTTACGGGATGAATAGTGAAAGTGAATAGTAAATGTGAATAGTAAATTCTCGAAAATGAAAAGTAACCTAAAAATGCGGGTGGTTACAATCTCACCCCCTTAATGGGAATTCCGTCCCGGAATTCAGTGTGTGTTACTAATGTTGAAGTGTCTAGGAAAATATGGTTATATGCGCCGAATTCTAATCTTTGCGCCCTTAAGTTTCTGGTCATAGAATGTGTTATGTACCATTCTAAGTTTTTGGTCGTGGCGTTGGTAATCTAAAGGGTTTTGTTAAAATCTTATAGAATCCAATATACCTAAAGTTTGGCTTTTCCCGATTCTCAAAACGAATCATATCTTATTGTATCGAGGCTATTAATAAAACCTTAATTTCTAACATGGAGTTTTTGGTGATAGTGTGCGGCATGGAGCCTAATTTGTATTTGTATGGTTTCCTTAGTTGTTTCGTGGGTGATCTTTGAATACCTTAGTCCATCAAATGGTTAACTAACACTTTTGTCTATATAGTGCCTCAAAATGGAATAGTTTTGTTGTTGTTAGGGTAACTGTTGTTAATCAAAGGTGTAAGATATTGTTGATGTGAAATGGTTTGTAATGATGTTGAAAACTGTCGTTGTAGGAAAAATCTTGCTAGTGGCAAGTGGTTATCCAAACCATTTCCAAAGTTGATCATGCCTTAGGTGGTTTCGAGATGAAGGCTATATCATATAGTGTTTATGTCTACTAGTGTTTCAAAGAAACGTGATACTGTGAAGTTTTACATACTGAATTTCAATGTGGTTCAGATAATGATGTGATATGTTGATGATTAGAAGAGTGTAGCATATGTTTACCATTATTCTTAGGTAGAGATGTCAAGTTTGCTTTAAAATCATAAGTGAATTTTGAAGGAATATGGCGGAATGATATCGTTGAAACCTAATCAGGCTAGTAGTTCTAAGAAATGACGAGAAGATTTGATGACTATCCCAAGATAGTAGATAGGATTATTTCATAAATGAAAACTTTCAAGAATGAAATTAGGTAGTATAAATAAGTATTAAGATCTCGCTTAGTGGTAAAACACTATCATGTCTCTAGATGTTTTTAATAAATTCTGGTGGTTTATCGAGTTTAAGTAGGAAATCAACCTGAATATAACACTTGTATAACTATTCCCAGTATTTGAAAAATTTAAGTCGAACATAGTTAGTCAGACTATGTTCCACTATCCCTAGGCTAAATATAGGTGACTAGACTATATTTAGCCGATGTTCGATAAATTTTTCAAATACCTAAATTAGGTATACTTGTGAATGTCCATAGCTTTTGAGAAATTGTCCACTAAGCAAAGGCGATATCAAACCATCCAGTTGCAAGTCCTGGCCATAAAAGACTTGCAACCTATGTTTTCACATTCCCTTGCATAGAAGATAGTATGGGTAGATACGTGTGGAAAGGAAATCTTAAGTAATCCTAAGATAGTCTATACTTGGCTAGAATCACGAACCTTTAATAACGAAGGTTTCAGAAGGGAATTTTGATGAATGTAGAGAAAGTTGCTGAACTTCAGCTTTTGTAGATGATGTGTCAGTTTATCTTTTAGAAATCCCATTTCTTGTATTTTCGTTAGGGAAATTGATAGACTGTGACAGGTTTCATGTAAAACAATATCATATAATGTTTATAAGATAATTTTTAGAGACTATTGTATAACTTACAATATCTGAGGAGTAGTTGAGACCATTGTGCAACTCACAATGTCTGAAAAATAGTTGAGACCATTGTGTAACTCACAATGTCTAGGAAATAATAGAGACCATTGTGCAACTCACAATGTCTAAGAAATGATGTAGAGATCATTGTGTAGCTCACAATGTCTTGAGAAAGGATGGAGAGATCATTGTGTAACCCACAATGTCTTGAGAAAAGATGGAGAGACCATTGTGTAACCCACAATGTCTTGAGAAATGATAGAGAGATCATTGTGTAACCCACAATGTCTTGAGAAATAAATGAGACCACTGTAGGATTTACAGTGTCTGAGAAAGTAATAGAGACCACTGTAGGATTTACAGTGTCTGAGAGTGTAATAGAGACCACTGTATCTCACAGTGTCTTGAAAATGAATGAGACCATTGTATCTCATAATGTCTGGGAAGTAGGAAACACCATTGTAATAAATTACAATGTCTTGGATAAAGTTTCGTAATCCTAAAATGCACGAGTAGATGCATGATTGGGAGATTGGGAAAATATGATTGTGCCGTAATGCCTTAGAATAGGCATACGCAGATATGTTAAGTACATTGTTTATGATTGAAATTATGTCGAGTGTATATATCAATATACTAGTATGTTTATATAGCTTAAAAAACCTAAGAGTCACATAATCGTCTAGAGGATGGAAGGCACGGAGAACGGAAGGCTATAAAATGTTTTTGTTTGTAAAAGTAGTTATAGTTTAAGTCTCAATTAAACCCGTTTCTCTATAATTGTGGCTATGATACCAATCTGTAACACCCCCAATTTCGTGATACGTAGCGGAATTCAAACTGGGTGTTACTTCATGGCACAACAGTCATAACAATAGAAAACGAACTTTAATTGAGTCGTTTTAAAAGATTTATCATTCGATTTATATAAATATCAGAGTTTACAAAAATGAGGTCCTAAATGGTTCCAAGTTTACAAAATACATTAAATTGGTTTTCGAATGATAATAAAATTTATAGCCTTCTTGATCTATTCCTCGCTCTTCCGTGCCAGCTTCCGACATTATAGACCTGAAATACATGCTTAAAACTGTCAACACAAAGGTTGAGTGAAATTCATAGAGTTTGTTTGATGGTTGAACACATTATGTTGGTAGTGTGAGATATAGACTCACACCAATAGTTTGAAAGCAAAACAGATATTATTGCACTAAGCTCATGATACCGAAACGTTAACAGCTGTCATATAATAGTAACCGATGCCCTAATAGGTAATTTGCCATTAAACCTATGGATCTTCAAATAGAGTGCGTTTGTTTGCCGGACCTGGTCAAACAAACGGGATTTGTCATTCCCGATAGATCTATCCACATTATTCACGTTCACTCGCAAGTGATTAATGGTTCATGATAATAGGGACTTTGGCAATAGTGTACTTAGTGCAACTAATATATTTCAAGTATAATTTGAAAGCAATTTGTTCGATTTAAAATAAAGCATGTATCTCCCCCAAGGGTTTGTAAAACAATTAAGTAATAGAAAGTGGGCTATGAACTCACCAAGAGTTGATGATATTAAGTACTTTAACGGATGCGATGGATAAGTCGGAAGACTTCTACGTACAACCTAAAAACGAAATGTTGCGACTTAAGTTTGGAATAATGTTTAAGAAAACATAAACCATCCTATATATATATATATATATATATATATATATATATATATATATATATATATATATATATATATATATATATATATATATATATATATATATATATATATATATATATATATATTCCTATGTTGATCATGATGTAGTCAATTATCATATGATGTTTATAGAAAGATCTTTAATATGTGAAAACATATTTAGTTTATAGATATCGTACTACCGTTCGGGCCATCATAATTCAGAGGTCATGCAATAAACGTTCAAGGAGCTAGGACACTTTAAATCGTAAATCCAGCAACTCGTCGATACGTTTTACTCAAATGAACCCCTCACATGAAGCTCCCTACTATTGTAGCACTTAGTAGATACAACATATGTTTTGAGTGAAGATTGTTACATAAATAAACTTATCATGTTTTTACAAGTTCTCGTCGTTTCATAAATATGATTACCTTAGTTAACGGTCTTGGGTAAACAAGCCTTAAGGCTTTAGCCATGGTCTTGCCGTGACTTTGGTCTTAACTACCATGGTCTTGAGACTCATCCTTGACCTTAGCCGTAGTCGTGGTCTTGGCTTATGGCTATTAGGCCTCTTGGTTTGCTTGTAGTTGTGACAAAAGTATAGTTGTGAAACTTAAATATATGGCAATTTCTGTTTTTGAAAGATTTTTGGCCTGTTTAAGCGTTTTCAAGGTCCGAACTTCTTTGCAATCGAAGGAAAACGTCGTTCCCAACAACTTTCATGTTTTAACTTTTTGATGATTCGTACTAGAAGTACCATTTTTAAAACGGCAGAACTCAAAACAGCAAGCTATTGGCAGTTTCGGCGTTTAGGTTTCGCTAACTTCTTTTGCTTATAACTTTTGACTCGTTTGTCCGTTTCGGGTGATTTAAATTGCTATATTTACCTTTTTATCTTGTCTACCATATTATGTAAGTTAGAAAGTCCATAGGTTACTGATTTTAATGGTCTCAAATGTGTAGAATATGACTAGGTTACTAGTTTGTTACTTTTATGACAATATGTGAATTAAAACAAGTGATTGAGTATATGTACATCATGAATCAACATAGTAACTATATATATAGCATGAAATAGTTAAGAATATGAATAATAAAGATGAGATGATGGTGGTGATAAGTTGCTTACAACTTTTGGCTTTCAATAAGAAAGGAGTAACTAGTAAGGATCAGACTTTGATTGATCTCTTAAGACTTTGGATTGAGCTAATTTTCCACACCTTGGCACCCTTGCAAACTTAAATATTTGGTGATGAAGTACTAAGTGACTTGAGTGGATCTAAACTCAAGAAGATCACATAAACTTGCTAGAGATTTGATGAAGTAGCTTGATCTTTGGAACTTCCTTGCATAAACTTGGAGTTTATAGATCAAATGATGGAAGATATGAAGGATTTGTGATATGAACGACCAAGAACAATTTGTGAAGATGTTTAGGATGTATTTTACTTCCTATTTATAGGAGGGTAAGTTTGGTTAACCATATATTGGGTTAAATATTAACCATGGTTAGGTTAGGACACTAGTAATGATCTAAAGGAACCATGGTTAGGATAATGCCACCAAAATGATGACTCCCCCCCCCCTTAGGTTGGTCTCAATGTGCCTAGGTGGCTTAGATGATAAGTTTTGATAATATCTTGAGTTTAGAGTAAGTTTTGGTTCCGTTAAATGCCAACCGTAAGTCATTAAGCCATAAAACGTAAAACCGGGTATCGTAAAAATATGAAACTTGTAGGAATGATGAAACTCATCATTATACTCCATCTAAAAATATAAAATGGGTGATAAGTCTCATTGGATGCAAAAACGCTGCTTAAAGCTCGAAATACGGGTAAAAAACACGTAATTCGCAGTTTATCAGAAAAGAACGAAATTTCAGGGAAACGACCGTGAATTTATTTAGAGTAGACTAAAATTAGTCTAAAAGTGATATGAGATGTCAAAATGTGGTTTTCGTCATACGCGGGATAACTTAACAGTTATTTGCGAAGTTTAAAAGTTACCCGATTTAAGCAAAAATGTAGAACGTAAAAGGTTAATTACTTTATGGTCAAAGGAGGAGGGAAATATGTTTGACTTTTCCAAAAAATGTAAAAGTTTCAAAAACATATTAGAAACACAGTGCAGGAATCATTAAGTCTGGATGTAAGTAGAATTGTTTAAAACGTAAGTTTAGTTTTGTTCTGTGCTGGGCTTATTTGATAATATTAAAAATAATAAATCTTAAAAATTCTCAAATTAATCATGAGTGATCTAAAAATTTATCTGATGCGAGGAAAATTGTCAGAGTTGATTTTCGTTATGCGCGTGATGTTTAAACGGTTGACCATCTAAAACGAAACTTTAAAACGATGTTTACTTAATAACTGTTGCGAAAATGATCTAACGATGGTCGAACTCTCAGGTTATTACTAAAATAATTTATCTTACGAGATTGTGGATTAAAAATTTTACGGGGTGAATAGTGAAAGTGAATAGTAAATGTGAATAGTAAAAGTGAATAGTAAATTCTCAAAAATGAAAAGTAACCCAAAAATTGCGGGTGGTTACACTTTTATCAGAAAAAGACTTTTTTCCTGTTTGTGCAGATTTTGCAAAAGTAGTTTTGGGTTTTGCACTTGAAACAGGTGATTTAGGGTGAGCAGTGTTAACAGTTTTACCAGTGACAAAAGTTTTAAAACCACTTCTTAGTTGAACTGCCCCTGGGACCATTTTGTTGTGTGAATTAGGGTGTACAATGTTTTGAAACATGTTTGACTCCACCTTTTTATTCCCATTAAGTTCCCTTCTCCCAAAATGGTAGTCACAATTTGCATGTAAATGTTTAAAGCTACCACAGATATGACACGCTTTATTGTTCATCACAAAATCACTACCTTGTTATTGAGATTTAACATGATTCCAACTCCTCTGGTTACCCCTAGGAGCTGATGGCTTGTTTCTATACATCTCAGCATACCTTACAGGTGATCTAGGTTTATTAAATTGTTTCCTAGGTTCCTCTGTAATAGTATTTACAACTTTTGGGATAGAAGCCTCTACATTCTTCTTAACATTCTCATCAACAACAGATGAGTCACTAGCACCTTCAAAACATCAGATTCAGGCTTAACCTTCTCCTCACTTGTCACAAATTTGAGAGGACCATATTCACGAACAAGATCCTGAAACTCTTCTAGGCCAGTATGAGCTAAATCTATGCCTGGAGGTGATGGAACACCTCTTAATGGTGGAGGAGTTGTGTTGTATCCCATACCTGACTTAGCTTTATTAATAATTTTAGCATTCCAAATTTTATCAATTGACTTAGATTGATAATACAAGGTGTCAACAGATAAATTAACACTCGGTAATGGTTCCTCATTTGTAATGGAACCCGGTATCTAGCCTTGTACCGGATAAATTGTAGGCAACGTTGTGATAGGTTTGGTTCTACCTCGTGGAAGGACTCAGTCTCTAGCCTTGTACCGGATAAAGTGTAGGCGACGTTGTAATAGGTTTGTTTCTACCTCGTGGAAGGACTCGGTATCTAGCCTTGTACCGGATAAAGTGTAGGCGACATTGTGATAAGTTTGGTTCTACCTCATGGAAGAACTCGGTGTTTAGCTTAGTACCGGAAAAAGTGTAAGCGACGTTGTGTTTTCTCCGCCAAGAATGGAGTTTGTTGATCTAGTGAAGTAACTCTCGAGTTGGATAATCGAGGAGTGGAGTAGGGCGAAGAGGAGATTCGTGACCGAACCACTATAAATCCTCGTGTTGGTTTGTCTATCCTTTTACTTATTGCTTTACTTTTATTCTTGCTTTATATTGTTGTTTGTCTATGTGGTTGATGTTAATGTGTGTGATGCATACTTGGTCTTTCATATAGTCATAAACTATACTTTACATATTATGACACGCTTGATCAAGAAAAATAAATCGGACTAATAATGGTGAAACTTGATTTATAATAAACCATTAATCTTGCAGAATCTTATGTGATATTAAGGGGTTGGCCATACATGCCGTAATGCGTTAAATGCATCCTCGCGTCGAGATTAGAAAATGCGGTGGTTTATACTATATTTGATACAAACGTTTTAAGTTTGAAATGGAAACGTATTCACCCCCTCCCCTCTACGTTTTCAAAATTGGTATCAGAGTGGGTTGGCTATAGTTTTTAAAAACAAATGGTTTTCAAAACTAGAAGGTTCTTGTATCAAATTTTGGTGAAGTCAAGGATAATATGAAAAGTGTTTTGTTGTTTTTTCTTTTTTTTTTATCTTTGAAGTTTTGTTGTTAGATATCTTGTTAATCAAGCTTGAATAAAGATTAAAATGGGTAATATAACTTCACTAAAAAGTTTACAAAGGTTAAACCTATTTTTCTGGTCAAAACATGCATTTTTGTAAATTTGTGTCAGTTCCGCGGATCCCTTTGCTATCAAAGGGCGGATCCCTTTTGGAAGGAATCCGGCGGATCCGTGGTACAGAAGACAATTTTTGTCTAAATTTAAAAAATTCATAACTTATTAATCGTAAGTCCGTAGAAGTCGTGCCACCTATCGTTTGAATGGTATTTGAGTCTATTTTCATTTAAAAATGATTTCCTAAACTGATTCAAAACAAAAATTTACAGAATCATTGATTTATAATTGAAAGTCATTTTTCAGTCATAACTTTTGCACAAACTTTTGATCTAATTGGAGACGGATATTTTCGTCTTTGAACAACAGTGTGTCTTCTTTTGAAATTAAGGTTTTGATCATATTTATAAATATAAAAGAAACTAATCAAACTTGATATACATGTTTATATTTAACACAAAGCGATGAAAAAAACTTTCGTATGCTATGCTAAATGATTAATTGTCTTACCTTGCATTACTTGATTATTTGCTTATCTCAAATAGTTTTTGTGCTTGTTTGTTTGAATAGCATATGTGGTTTCCTCACCTTGCTATTCATTCTCTTGTTTGTCGATTTAGTAATATTTTATTAATCAATGTGCTATTTAAAGGAGTGTTTGGGATAACATCTAGGTGTGTCGAAAATGTTAGTTTAAATACTTAGATAAGTCATATAAGTTGAAAAAATGTTTAAAACATGTAATATACTAAATGGCTTCTAGTTGAGTTTGTTATGTGTGCAACATAAGTGTTTTATATGCTTATATGATTTTTTGATTTCATATTTTCTTGTGTCGTTTTCTAAAAACAACAAGAATGTACATCAGATCATAACCTACACTTGTGTTGATGATGTACTCTCCTGTTTTCCTTTTCATGATCGCTTTCCAAGCTTCATAGTAGGATTGACAACTTGATTATTTCATCCGATATACTCAAGTATATTATTTTACAAACGCAAATATAATTGAATAACGTACTTGTTAAAATTATCAAGACAATCACGTGAAGTATGCTCACCCATTTGCAAATATTCATCAAACACATCGGGTGCGGTGTTGTATGCCAATTGACGTGTGGTAGCTGTACACTTCATAATAACACTTATACTCATTCGACCTGTACAATCGGGTGCTTGGCTAAAGAATTGAAGATGGCTTGGAAGAGGATCGAAAGTATAAGATTCACTACCTTTCACTCTTTTAGAAATAGTTTCACGCTCATACGATATCTTTTTCGAAAATTTACTTGCGAATACTTACAACCTAGATTGAAATAGTTGTTAATCAAACGTTCTTCTGCAACCTCACGTTCACAATAGATTGAACGGGAAATTCTTAACCTAACTTTAAACTTTAAATAGTTGAGAAATGGATATATATTTTTTATTGATCTTCATGACTCATGAGTATTAACAATTTTTCCAATATCACATGGTTTTGTTTCCATTAAAAAGAATGCATGTTTTTCATAATTCAATAATGACATGTCACATGTGGAGATAAGGTTATTATTTTAATATCTATAGATTTAAGATCATTTGAGGACAAAAGATTATTTACATACTAAGAGCATGGAGTGTCATGGCACAAGTTTCCTCTTCATTTGGGCCTCACTTGTGCCACATCACTTTCACATCACTCCAACACACTCACTTAAAAATACCCCTCAATCACCACTAACTCAAACCTCTTCATTTGGCCCCCACCCACCCTCATTTTATTTCTTTTAGGGGGGAGGGAGTGGAAGTTTTGAACCCTAATACCCTAAGGGTGCCACGTCACCTCTATCCAATAAAAACCTTCCAACTCAAAATTACCCCAATACTACCCTAACACTACCCTAACAAGTGGGAGTGGTACCCTAGTACCCGAATTCCATTTTTTTTTTAAATACATAAAATCACATACAATATTTAAAATAAAAACATACCATTTCATTAAAAATAAAAACATACATCTTAATACTATATTTTTATTTCAAGGTTAACGTGTCAGTATCACAATCTTACAAATTTTCAGATACTCGAGATTAAAAAACCAAAAAGGTACGCATAGATAGTATCTAAAATACTAGACTAATCTTACTCACAATATTATTCCCCCATCTCCATCTTCATTACATACTCTCCCACCAAACAAACTTCTCCAAAACGCAGCTCTTCTTTTTTTCCTTTTATCTTCCTTTTCTTCATTTCATTTATATACCAAAACAAATCTACCATTCTTAAATATCAATCATAAAAACCTAAACTAGAATCATAAAAACATCTTTTTGATTGGTTTTTGGTAGGTATAGTTATTGTTCTTGGTAGGTAGGAAGAAAAGTTTTTTTTTTTTTAATTTATTTATTTATTTATTTATTCGGCTAGTAGCCGTTGAAAAGGAACCAAAGCTCCCCCAACGTCTTAATTTCCAACGTTCTTCTTCGGCTTCGGAGCTCGCAAAACCAACCCGAGAAACCAACCCGAGGTAGGCGGAATGGTGTAGCCGCTCGGGTTCAGCTACCCGCCGCCCTACCCGATTGCCACTCCGTGGTACCTTACATATTTTTCAAACACAATAAAATTCATTTCATTCATTTAAATAAAAATACAACTACAATACGGAAAAAAAAATATACGATAAATAAAAAAAAACATACGAAAAATAAAAACATACGAAAAATAAAAACCATACGAAACTTAAAAAATACAACATTTTTCGCCTTTTATATGTTGTATTTTGCTATTATTTGGTCTTGTTTCTTTTTGATGAGTGATTTTTTTGGCTCCGGCAACCCCTCAACATCAAGCATGAGAAACTCCACTTCTCGACACTCTTGGATTGAATTTTCTTTTGCTATCCTCGCCTCGTACACTTCTTTGGCTCCGTCAACTTTACGTTTATACTCTTGAGCTAATGCTTCCGCAATAGCATCCGATTGACTCCCCTCGGTGCTCGTTGACGACTCCACTGATTTAGATTTTTTTGCCGGTCGAGACTTGACTGCGGGACGAGCTCTTGGATCAGGGCCGAATAATTTGGCGATATTATCTTCATTGATCCCGTCCGGCGCGTCCCATTTGGGATATTGTCTCAAAACCTTCCATGTCGGGACCATAGTAAACTGTTTCCCGGTTTGAGACTTGAAAGCAAGTCTTGCATTCTCAATGTGATCAACATCATTTTCCCCGGATCTACGCTGCAAATGCTTGTAAAAACCATTAAACTTTTGGCAATCACCGTTTATCCGAGTCCATTTTCCCGTGCACATATTTTTTGTACGAGTAGGCCCTGGACTACGAGCATTGAAGTCCTCCCAAATCTGAGTCCAAAACGCATCGTTTAGTCGGTTATTACCGATAGTGGCGTTTTGGGAAACCTCGACCCAACACTCGGCTAAAAAATTTTCTTCCTCGCTTGTCCAACGAATTGTGGTTCGATACTCTTCTTCCTCCTCCTCCTCGTTGTCCGCGTCCAAATTCACAACGGTCTTGTTTTTTTTCTTTATCGCTTTGGCCGGTTTTTTTTCTTTGGCGCTTTGGCCGGTTTTTTTCCTTGACGACGTTCTTCACGTGTTTTGGTTGGTGGTGGTTGAGGTACTTTGAATTGTGATTCAAATTAATGTTGTTGTGAAGCGTAGAATTGCGGTGGTGATGGTTGTGATGGATAGTATTGGGATTGTGGTGGATAGAAGTGCGATTGTGATGGTTGTGATGGAAAGAATTGCGGTGGTGATGGATAGAATTGCGGTGGTGATTGTCTTGGATATTGAAAAGCTTGAAATCCGACTTGCGAAGAAGTGTTTGAGCTTTGGGACGATGGGGTGGACGGGTTTGACGAAGACGTGTTGAGGTGATTCATAAACGACATCTCATTTGGATCTTGAGACATTTTTGGTTGTGGATTGAGATGGTGAAGATAATATATTTTTGAAAGAGAAGTGTGAATTATTGTGTAAAATATGGGTATTATTTATAGAGTGGGTGGGGTAATATTTGAATTTGAAAAAGAAAAAAAAAAGTAACCGTTTGGGATATTAACGGATATATTCAAACGTTAATATTCGAAATTGTTTTGTCATGTTCTGTGTCGTTGAAATGGCGAGCTCCAACCGACGAAGGGTACTGGTATGGTGGCGGTGTCCGGCGAAGACTGGCGAAGCTGCCACGTTGTAGTGGCGAAAGAAACCCACAACCACAGTCCATGATCTAAGGGATTAATTTCCACAATTCATTTTTATTTGATCTAATGGATGAGATTAATCCCAACAATTTAAAAAACCCACTTTCATTCTCTTTTTTCAAATATTAATAACTTTCAAAACGTTAATCATTAAGCGAAAAAAAAAATAACATTGTGACGAGCATTTAATTATCTTTCTATAGATAGGCACTTTGATATACTTTCGACCAAAAAAAAAATTTCGTATTTTTCACGTTTTTTTTTTTTAAGTTTTTCGTTTTTTTACGTTACTGAAATTTGCATTTAAAAATCATATATGATTAAACACTAATTTGAATATCACATATGATATTAGTGTTATATCATATATGATATTAGTGTTATATCATAAATGATTTTTTTTTCTTTTTCACATGTGATATTCAAATTAGTGTTTAATCATATATGATTTTTTTCATACAAATTTCAAGTAACGTAAAAAAAGACGAAAAAACGTGAAAAAATGATTTTTTTTTTCTTTTTCGAAAGTATATCAAAGTGCCCGTCTATAGAAATATAATGAAATGCTCGTCGTGACGGTGTAAATATTTTCACTTAACGATTAACGGTTTAAGAGATATTTAAATTATAAAAAATAGATGAAATAACAAAATCATTTTAATCTCAGCAATTGATTTCTTTTTAGATGTATGGTGGAGATGAGTCTATGTAAGAAAAGTTTGGTATGTAAAATAACTCTCCTCATATTTATATACTCCGTATAATTTAAATTTTGTGTTGAGTCACTTTTCTCGATCAACTTTTGCCTTCGAGAATCAGAAAGATACTTTTCAAGTTTGAGCTCGTTCATTTAAAATACAAGTTCTTCTACTTCATCTTTATTCTTTATATATGTTTGAGGTTGGTTAGTGAGAACATGTAATGATTAATCATATCTTCATTTTCAAAATTGAAAAGTTTTTGTTTTTAATTAAGGAAATATAAAAATTAAAGTGAAGTGTGGTATACGTTTTGAGTTGATTAATTATATCTTCATGTTCTTCGATCGGACCATCGTGAAAGAACAAGTTTTTTTTTGTTAGAGAGGAAGTATATGAATTTGAGTTTGAGTTGTGGAAGTGTGAAAGAAAAAGTTGCGTATAAGTAGGTATTTATATTACTTATTAAACGTTTAGATTTATTATTATTATTATTATTATTATTATTGTTATTATTATTATTTTAACATTTGCAAAACTAGCTGTTAGATTCGAGGGGCTAGTTGTGTTAATTTTTTTTTAATTTGCAATGAAACAAGCATAACTGGCCGTTTGGGGTTAAATTTTTTGTCCATTTCTCTTCCAACGCGCGTCATCATGGCAACGCAACCCTTTAACGCTGAAGGACGGTGTCAAAACGCCAAGATAACGCGAGCCACCTCAGCATAACGACGAAGGTGGCGTTGTTGTACCCCCTGCTCTAATAGTATGTTGATTGTTCTAAACACACATATAATCATTGATCCAATTATGTTGGAGTGATTTATTCTTTGAGTTTTTAACTTCTTATAATCACTAGTACGTTATGATTTTAATCTTGTAGTAATTGTTTGCAGACAAAAATACACAGTTAAAACAAACTAAAATTTTCGTAATATAATAGTTTTATGTTTCAATGATGTAAAATTAATTTGATACTACTTCAAAAGTAAACGTGAACAACTAATTTTGGACTACACATATATTTCAATTCAATTGATTGAGTCAAGCTTCAAGTCACTCTCAAGGATGAGAACGTAAATTTTGCAAGCCTCATAATTTGACTAGCATGGTCAGTACGAAATATTAAAAAATGGGGCCAAGTGTTTAAAGTGATTGGTGCACCATTTTAATTGGGAGATAATTTGTACACTCCCAAATATGATTGAGACACTCAAAATATGAGTGTATGAAAATTTATACCCTCATATTATTTTTAGTTATGTTTATCCTGTAAGGGTATAAATGTCCTAACACTCATATTTTAAGTGTCCTAATCATTATTGGGAGTGTACAAATCACGTCCCATTTTAATTCGTTGATCTTACTAGAAGTTAACTCTAGTCGTCGAAAAACATTTGTAAGTTACAACTTTTTAAGTATTCGTTTTGATCTACATGTTTATATTTATATCTAAAGTTATAAACTAAATAGCTTTGAGATGGTTAAGTTGGAGATCTAAATATTAAGAACGTTCTACTAATATTACATGTTGAGTACTGAATCAAACCATGAAAATACAAGTACTCCAATAATACCAAGTAACATGCACTTAAATAGAAACAAATTAAAGAATTTCAACATATATCTACCAGAAAATTAAAAACTATATGTACATTACTAGTCAAAAGTTACATAGGCTAAAAAAGAAAAAAATCACGTTATTGGGTTGTAACAACAACCCAATACGGATCACATATATGTTGCTAGCTCCTTACTCCGGAATACTTTGTAAAGCAGGCCTCCACGCCCGTTGATGAGATTCAACTCGATCACTAACATTCATCAACTGAGCAAGCACTTGCTCCGTCGTTAACCCCTTCACATCCGCACTACCTAATAATTTCTCCAACTGTTTTTTCGATATTTTTATCTTTATCTCCGTCTTCACCTTTTTTTCACCATAGTTGTCCACCTTCGGATTGTTGTCACAATGGTTAGACTTATTTTCGGATGATGTTACTAGTGATTGACAGTCATCGTTGTCGGGGTGAATGGCTGGCTGCTTCTTTATACAATTTCCCATTTTTATGGTTTACGAAATATGATATGAAAAATATGAGCTGGGTTATAAGTTTATATAGGGTATGCAATGAAGACTAAGTTGAAATAAAGTGTCCAACATGGCTTTTAAAAATTTGACCAATCATTTTCTCAGTGTTTAGGTTAGTACCGGTTCAAAATAACTAGTCTATTAAGTGTGATGTTCCACGAAACATCTATATTTAGAAATCAGCAACATGAGTTCGTAGTAATTTTCATAAGCTACTTAGATCGACAACAAATATATGAAATCAACTTCGTTGTATTTATACTCCACTTGCACGTAAAGTTTGCGAGTTGTTCTGAGTGTGTGGTCTTTTAGGGGGGAGGGAGTGGAAGTTTTGAACCGTAATACCCTAAGGGTGCCACGTCACCTCTATCCAATAAAAACCTTCCAACTCAAAACTACCCCAATACTACCCTAACACTACCCTAGCAAGTGGGAGTGGTACCCTAGTACCCGAATTCCATTTTTTTTTTTTTTTTTTTTTTAAATACATAAAATCACATACAATATTTAAAATAAAAACATACCATTTCATTAAAAAAAAAAAAAAAAAACATTACATAATACTTAAAAAAACTACAACTTAAAAATTGAAACTACAACTTAAAAAAAAAAAAAAAAAACATTACATAAGTTGAAATTAAAATAACTTGAAACTACAATTTAAAAATTGCAAGCCCATCCGTGTTTGGCCGCAAGTTCACGTTTCTGGGTAAGAACTAATTCCAACATAGCGGGATCGCGAATGTGATCATGCGGCTCCAAAAAAAACTTCAACTCCCGTTGTGCATTCTTGAACTTCGCCCCCTCGAGTTGTGTAGCCAACAATTGTTTCGCCATCTCGCGTTTTTCTTCCAAATATTGTGTCTTCTTTTGTGTGTACGCGTTGATTTCATCCGCAACGCTTGAGATAGACGAGGAGGATGCAGCTTACTTCTTCTTCATTTTTCTTGATTCAATTGGAGGGGTGGGGTCTTCATTCATGTCGGGAATGGTGTTGCTTGCCGCGTCATACTCCCCCGACCTCCTTTTTGAAGAATTGCTTGCAGCACCGGCAATATCTTGAAAACATTCTTGCTCCGTCCATTTCTCATGTACTCTGACAACCTCCCACGCCCTGGTATGAAGAAATTGTTTTTTTCTTGCTGTGTAGAAATCCATTTCAGCTTGCCTCACCACGTCCAAGTCGTTGCACCCACTAGCCTTAGCACGTTTCTACATTATATACAAAATAATTTAATTGTAAATAAAAACTGCTTATTACGCAAAATAAAAAAGTATAGCTAAAATATTTGATCCGTCGCCTGTCATTGTCTTTTTCTTCCTTCCTTTTCCAATCTTGATAATCGGTTTCTGGGTATGTGATCAAACCCGCCTTGCTGTTGAAAGCCAAATCCGTCTAGCAAAAGATTGTCACATCCGCTTCCTGCTAATGACAACTATTGTCCGCTTCACCACTTTTGACAATCAAACCCGCTTCTAATCTGCTGTTGATCTTAAACTACCCCTTTTCTTCCACTGTTTCTGTATATGAATCAAAAACAGCCCCTTTTGATCGATTTCTTTTTCTCCCTGAATCGAACACACGCTCTTGATACCACTGTTGGTAATTCATGAACAATAACATACTCTTTATAATGTATAAACTATAAACTTTATTATGAAATTGCTAATATGAAATACATCATTCTGTTTCCTGTATATGTCCTACTTATACGACATGAAAGGGCACTATGTCGATTCATGAACCATCGCAATGGTTCAACCATAACCGACTCTAACTTCCTGTAACCGCCATTCGGTTATTAAGTAACTAATACACATGTTTAGCCCTCCGGCTTTCTTTATGACATAAACATCCTTAAACTATCTAATATACTATATTTAGTTTATATCTTCAATAATCACAAGTTGCTGCATATTTAAGCGTTTATGTCTGAGCTAGAGCTGGCAATCTAGACCCAACAGGTCTAGATGGCTTTATACAAAAAGTGATAAATTGTACTTTGACGTTGGTCTAACAAACCGGTAGACCCAACATACTTATTCTAATAGCTTTAGAAGTGACCCAATTAGACCCATGAGATGTCAAGACAAACATTAACGCACAAGTTCCACTTTCCCATATAAACCCACGTAGACCCATTGGGTCTAGATTGCCAGCTCTTTTAACGATTACAACTTTCTTGTTTAGCCTAAAACATAAGTAAGGGTGTATAATAACCATCCAAAGGGGTTGTAAGTTAACAGCACCAATTCCCTAAATACACCAGACTTGCTACATTATCATAAGACTAACTTAATAGATTACACAATGAAGTAAACGGTTACTCGTAAGTCCATCCACCACAACATACAGAACCTAAGTCCAGTTTTTCGTTACTATTAGAGTTCAAAATAATGTAATTGGCTGCCCCAATAAGAAATACAGAATCACAAACGTTGTTATTCTCTTTATGAAATCAATTTGAACCTACTGAAAAAAGCCTCAGTGGTGTTTAGGATTGCTCTTAATCAGGGGTGGAGCTACGTATGAGCCACCTGTGGCACGTGCCACACATGGTTTTCATGACGAAGTGTAGTTTTTCAGTAAATGTTTTTGGTTTTCTTAAATTGCTACACCCATTTAAAGTGAAAATTGTTTTTAGGAGAAAGAAAGAAGATGATGGAGATGGAACTCGAGGAAGATGATGAACAGTAGTATTTATCAATGTTTTGTTACATTTGTCTTTTAGTTATTTGTCTTTTATCTTTTAGTGTGGAGAGTGGGGCTATGCCACAGAGGTGATTTGACCGAACATTTGTTTTTGTAGCTTTCATTTTGTGAAAAGGTATAGATACAAACATTTCATAAAGTATTAATTTTCTTTAGAGCAAATTCCCAAACTAGGCTAAAATTTCTCATTTTGGTCATGCTCGACTGCTCAACCCCATTACATTTATGCCACGTGTCTACCAACTTGTACCTTTTATTAATATTTCATGGCCCACCAAATATTCCCCAAATCTAAGTTACTGTACACACCTTTTGTCTTTTAATATAAGTCAGTGCTCGACTGACGGCGCTCGACTTGCGGCTGCTCAACTTCGTCAGTACTGTTTGCGTTGGAAATGTAAAAAGGAGCATGGGAAAGGACACACAATCTTTTGCTTAGATTGTGTGTACTTTAATTTTAAATTATTTTTTTCTTTTGTTTTGATAAAAAAATTTAAAAAACACACACACGAAACACACACACAATCACAATCACACTTGATTGCTCGATAAAAAACAACCCAGATCTGTGGTCAATGATCGTCGTTTCAACTTGAGTGCTCAATCAAACACAACCCAGAAACACACGAGAGTGCTCGATCCGTGCTCGATCATGGCTGCTAGACAAGTAAGTGTTTTTGTTTATTATTTTGAATATTTTGTCTTTAGGGTTTGCTTATTCTAGGGTTTGCTTATTACGGGTTTGATTTGGTTTTAAATTGGTAGTTTATGGTCACTACTGCTTATTTCGTAATTTGTTAAAAATATATTGTGGGTGAATGTTTGAGCAAAGATTATAAAGGTTTTTAGGTCACTACTGCTTATTTCGTTTTTGCTTATTACGGTTTTTATTTTGTTTGTTAGGTTTTTTTTTAAGGTTTAGTGTTGACTAAGTTTTAGAAGTTCTTTTTAAGCAAAACTTATCTTTTGCTACAAGCATAATCAAGAAGATCATATATTTTTTACATTGGTATGAATTTCCCTCAAAAAGATCATGTTTTTGGGTGTTTGCTTTTGCCCTTTGTAATATGCTTATTTGTAATGTCTTAATGTCTTAATTGTAAATATAAATTCCCCTTTCAATTTTTGTAGGTGTATTCAGCCAAGGTTAGTACGAGAACGAAGTTGCATTTCTTGAAAACAATAAAGCAAAAGTTGAGCTCGAACCCAGATTATGGTGAGCGTCTTAACCTTTTTAAGAGCACAGTTTTTGGCCAATGGTTAAACTTAAAATCCTATGACCATGTAAATCACTTGCTGCATTATTTACTGCAACATCAACGACAAGTGGAATATCATGATATAAATACTCCACTGTATTTCGATATTGGGCAAAAAGTTTTACAATTTGGTCGGCAAGAAATGTGCTTGATATCAGGATTTCGATTTGGTGACATTTCCATGGGTCATTTAAAGGGGCGTGAATCTGCTTTTGCAAAGCGCATGTTACTTTTTCTTAAAGAAAGGCGACATGTCAAAATAACTTGCATAAAGACCGAGCAGCTTTTACTGATTCTCAATGATCCTCTCGAGTTTTCTGAGCTTTCGAATGATGATGCTGTACGCATTTGCCTTTTGATAATTTTAGAGAACATTTTCATGGGCAAACAGGAAAGAACTGTCATTCCCGACGAGATTCTGTGTTTAGTGGATGACTTGTATGCTTGGAATTCATTTCCATGGGGTGAGTATATTTGGGTTGAGTATCACCACAGGGTATACAATGTGGTTTTGAAGGTTAGAGACAGACACTTGTCTGAAATTGCTACAAAGGGAAAAGAATACACCGCCACATATACTCTTTGTGGATTTGTGTTTGCTCTCAAGGTTAGTATACAATTATGATAATGAGTATTTAAATAGTTTAGCACTAATAAGCTGATGTTTATAACTTTGTATTGTATAATTTTTGCAGATTTGGCTTTTGGAAACCCTCCCCAATTCTACAAACTGGTGGTTTAAAGATGATAGTGTGATCCCTAGAGCACTTGCATGGGATGATGGGCAGAAGTTTGATAAGACAGATTATGAATTTCTTTTCTCTGGTAATCAGATTGTTTGCCTCCTGCCTACAGGTACCCTCCATAGCTTTTACACGAATTCAATAGAATTATTATATTGTATCCTATAGCATGGGTTGTTGGATAATAATTTTTTATACACAGATGTTGAGAAAAATAAGCTTTGGTGGATTTCAAGTATAGACTACATCAGGAAGTTTCAAGCACCAGGGTCTTTGAATGATGAACCACATAGTCCAGCCCATGATACACCACGTACTCCAGCCCACAATACCACAACAGATAGTACATCATCTCAATGGGTGAAAATGACAGTACGCAAAAGATCTTCTGTTGTGCGTACTGAAGTTCATCGATCGACACATATCCGTACAGAGGTGCGTAGGTATGTGGATGAAGTCATGCCTCATATTGATGAACAGATGCCAGCTAGCGTAAGCCTTGCTGGTCAAGTGTATAGTATGCAACAGCAGATTCATGGACTTCATGCAATGCTCAAACAATTGAAGCAAGATCTTGTGAGTGAATTGCCGAATATGGCTGACATGCCTCCTAGATCAACCCTGGTATCTCAGATGGCTAGTATGCAAAAGCAGATTTTACAACTGAAAAAGTTAATTATGAATTTCAAGACTGATGGTGTTAGCGAGCAGATTGGTGAGCCATCCGACTTTGCAGCAGCGTCCGTTGAAAAGGTTTTATTACTTTTTAACCCTTTGACACATTTATTTCTTTTTTTTATATGTTTTATATAAAATTGTTGGTGGTTGACTTGTAAGTAACACATTAGGAAAGGTGTTTATGTCATTAGTACACTAGCATTTATGACACTAGTGAGAGTGTAGTATTTAAAGACTTCTTTATCACACTACTTGTTACTCAACTCATTTCCACCTCCGCACTTAAGTTCTAAACATATTAGCAAATGTCTGACAACATACCTTTTTGAAATTCAAATGCAAATCATTAACAAACTTCCTGTCAAATCATTACTTCAGTTTAGAACCGTTTCAAAGACATGGAAGTCTGTTATTGATAGCGCCAAATTCATTGTCAATTTCGGTGTTCACCCGCGTCAACCGTATTCATTCCTTGTAGGGTATAAGAAGGATTTTCTTGAGACAAAATTTATATGTTTTATTGACCAAAATGGCAATTTGTCCCAACAACGTAGCTTTCTCCCAACTCTTCCTCACGTAATTCTCCATACAAATATAATATATTTGAATCTTATCCCAATTGGCAACTCTCACGGATTGATATGTTTTTCTGATGCTTTTAAGATGGTTGTTCTTTGGAACTCATCAATAAGAAAATCAGTTGCTATAGTACTCCCTCTTTGGTCAAGTCAATATGAGTCTCATAAAGTTGCAGTGGGTTTTGGTGTGAATCCTAACACTTTTGACCCCACCATTCTAAGGATTTCCTATCTGGTTCATGAACATGGACCGTTAAATGTTTTAGTATTTGCATTGAGCTCCCAGCGATGGACAAAATTAGAAAACGAACATCTTCTTCATCAATCAATCCGACTTAAACGTTCAAGTCAGGTGGTTATTGGTAATTTTATATATTGGGCGGCTTCTGAAAGGATTTTTGGTGTTGATGGCGTTACTTCTCATAAACGTTATATGATTGTGTCCTTTGATTTGGTTAAGTATAAATTTTCTGTCATAGATATACCTGACAGCTTACAAGCTCGGCTTCCCGTACCTTTCTATATTTCAAAGCTAAGAGAGTCTCTCGTTATTTTTGGGAACATGATAGGGGATGAGTGGCACACGTTCTGTATATGGGAGCTAACGTTGGGTCCTTTTAACGAACTACAATCCGTTAAAACACTATTTAACATTTTTACTCCCCAGTTATTGAAATTAATTGGATTTACGAATAGCGGATATCCGGTTTTTGAAGCTGATAAGCCCTATCAAATGGATCACACCCTTGAAGTCTTCCAAGTTTGGTCACAAGAACTTATTAATCTTGGTGTTGAAGCAGATGCAGGGTCCTTATTCATGAGCTCCTTCAACGAATCACTTCTTCTGCTTACTTATCCAGATTGTTTAGTATATTAGTATATCAGATAGACTTTAGTATTGTTGTTAGATATTTGTTCTGTGTTAAGATAGTTGTTTGTAAGACTGTGTTGTTTGTAAGTTTCTGAAAGTGTTATGTATAATAGATCTAATTTAACTTTTGTGCTTCTATCTTTGTGTGTTTTTGTGTTTGTTTTTTTTGTTTCTTTATTTAGTCACCTTAATTAGTAAACCAATTATTTAACATTACTGTATTTTACAGACACCATCTAAAAATGAAGAGAATATGGATGTGCATTGTGATTCAAAGGTTTGTTGTTTACAATAGTATTTGTATCATATAATATATGGGTTACGTATGTTGATTGCTTTCAAGAATAGTAATGTTTATTTTTTTTTTCTTTTTTGTAGTCAACTGGCATGAATTTTACCAACCCGGTTGGAGATTTGTCCACACAAGAGGTTCAAGAAGTATTAGGAAACCTCTTTGGCTCACCTCCGACAGATTGGCAGGTAGTATATAACATGTTATTTTGTTTATACTATATCATAAATGCATGCCTAAGATTTGCCCTTTTTTACACGTTCATTTTAGCAGGACGATAAACAATTTGAGGTTGCGAAGGATGAGCAACATGTCCCAGTGAAGGTAAATATACGTTGAATAGATTAATCAATTCTAATTTCAACCAAGTCACTTGTCACGCAATGTTAACTGTTTTTCAGGATCTTCATGTGATGAATGATGATCAACATGTTCCAATGAAGGAAGGAGTGATAAATGATCAACAATACCCAGAGTCTCCTTTTAATGCGGTAAATATAGTCGAACATGTGTAATTTTATCATTTTATAAACCAATACGCACATTCAATAAAGTTTAACTCTTTTTTCAGGACTTGTTGTCTTTTGATGATGAGCAACATGTGCCCGTGATGAATGATGAGGAGGCACGCGACCCTGATCAAGATGTTCCGATGAAGGTACGAGTGCCTGATCAAGATTTTGGGATGAAGGAGCTAAAGAGTGAGCAAGTTAGAGTCTGCTATCAATGAGGTAAATGTAGTCGAACAGGTGTAATTTTATCATGTTATAAACCAATACGGACATTCAATCAAGTTTAACTCTTTTTTCAGGACTTGATGTCTTTTGATGATGAGCAACATGTGCCCGTGATGAATGATGAGGAGGTACGAGACCCTGATGAGGAGGCACGAGACCCTGATGAAGATGTTGGGATGAAGGAGATAGAGAGTGAGCAAAAGTTAGAGTCTTCTATTAGTCTGGTAAATACATGCTAAACATGTAATCTAATTAAATTTTAACTGTCATGGACATTCATGCAATTCGACTTTTATTCTTTTTTCAGGTAATTACCAGCCCTGTTAATGTCTTTGGTTTTAAGAATTTCAACCCTCTTGAAAATAAGGTCACAACTGTCCGAGTCCTTTTTCAACGGGAAAAGAAGTTGAGCAAGGTGTTCCATGACCCATATATGCAGCAGCCAGAAACTACTACAAGAGTTTTAAGAAAGCGTAAAAAGAGACATGTTAAACCTGATATTCCCAAGGTCATTGGAGCTAATGGGAAAGAAATATCACTCCGACCTTGGAAAGAGGTATTCAGTATCATATTTTTTTTCTTAATGTTAATTGCAATTATTTAGGTTATTTGATTTTAATTTATGATAATGCAGAGTCTCAAACGTAATGATAACTCGACAAAGTATAGAGCCTTTATCCACCCAATCATACAGTTGTGGATTGACAGTCAAAAGAAGATTAAGAAAGAGGAGGACCAACAGTTATTTCGCTTCCCATGGGGCAGCGGAGGTACGACTGCTAATCTACAATTCTGTCTAGGATTATTGGGCAGGGACGCCAAGAGCGCTGGTTGGCTATGTGATTCGGTATGTAACTATTACAAGCCAATAATATATGTGATATCCGGTTGATCATAGCTAATGTTGCTTTTTTTTCTTTTTTTTTTTTCTATTTTTAAATTACAGCATATTGGATTATGGGTTGACTTGATGATGCATTTTAGACCTGCAAATGTTGATTGGGTCATGGTTAGCCCATTCTTTTGCTCACAGATCATTGACGGGCGAATGCCTGTGTACTATGCCGACGGGGTGACCGATGGTATCCCATGGTTTCGTGAAGGTGTCGAAAAGGTGTGTATTTTAGTTCTCAGATTTTTGTAGAATTTAGACTGTTAAGAATTAAGACTTAGAGATTTTGTAAAAAAAAGGTACGATGTCAATTGGTAAAAAAGCTCTTACAGATTGGTTATCTTTACTACTTTTGTAGGTTTTTTCCCCATTTGTCAACCTGATGTACACTGGTGCATGGGTGAATTCTGTATCAGCACTGGTGTTATAACGCTTTACGATAGCCTTGGGAGCAGGCAAGTTGAAGACCGTCCATGGTGGATAAATAAGTGGCGACGTTTTCAAGCTCAACTACCGATTTATCTGGAAGAGAGTGAGGTGATGGCGAGGAAGAATATAGATCCCAATTCCTACTCCATTTCCTTTCGGTATGCAGAAAATGTCCCTATACAAGGTGGGAGGTATGGGGATTGTGGTGTTTGGGTCATTATATTTTTATACAGGTTGGCCTATTACATTCCACTCGACTTCAAAGACACAGTTCAAGCTGCACTGGCATATCGTGAGCATTTGTCCAAATTTTTATGGAAATAGAAGATTACAGTTCCAAAATCCACAGTTATTTCACCACACCAAGGAAACTTAAAATTGTGCCACCCATCCATACACAGAAACCGCTCAATTTCGTATCCAAGGAAAATTCTATCAGTGTTTTGATATGGTCGATCAAGCACCTATAGACAAAACAAAATAAACATAAGTGACCATTATAAAATGATAACAATTATATAAAAAAAAACCTGACAGATTTAAGAACATTGTACCTCGATCCAAGGTTTGACTAATTTTAACCTTTCAACCATAATAGGATCAAGAAGTTTCATTCGATTTCTCAATTCATCAACACTAGGAACTGTTCTAGTTTTTGGGGCTTGCACAAAAGGTGACCTAATAACATCTTCAAACTTCCTCTTCTTTGTTCCACAACGCTCCAGAGCAATTTTCATGTGAGATGACTTCATGTGAGATTGGGACATTCTCAACCTCTTTTCCCTAGGCTCTTCCATAGGATGAAAAACACCATCCTTCTGTGGTGATTTGTCAAGATCGTCCTGTTCGGAATCAAACAACTTCATAAAATCATTAACTTCACTGCAATACTCATCAGCAAGATCAAGGCCCTGTCAATGAAATGCCACAATTGCATTAGCATGAAACATATAATGTCTCGACTGAAAAGTTGACACATTATCAAGAATACATTTAATCTACAAGCAAATTTACCTTTTCAAAACCGGATGGGATAACTTTGTCTTGTTGTTCGGGTTTATAAGTATAAAACTGCACACAAAATAATTTACCACGTATTAGTAGACAGAACTAAAAGATACACACAAAGAATATACCACATATTACCTTTTCATAAGTCTGGCTGTTGACTTTCTCCTCCTGTTCTCTTATACAAGTGTAAAACTGCATACCAAATTTGTTTACCAAATATTATTATACAAAAATTAATTAAATTACAGGTACATTTATAAAATGAATAACTAACATTCTCATAGGTATCTTTGTTGACTTGGTCTTTTCTTTTTGAAATGATCTGCAAATGAATGTAATTTGGAACAAAACAAGCCTATTAGTGTGTACCATGATAACTGTTTAAAAAGAAAATATATTGGACAAAAATCACAAAGGTAAAACATTAACCTCAACTATACTCTCAAGTTTCGATGTGCGAGCATCCAAAGACTTAAGAACAGCCCGAAGAGCAACAACATCTACCTCTACGTGAGTACCCTCCACTTCACAATCCTCTACACTGGTTATTTGCTTAGGCGTGCGTGCAGCAGCAGCCTTTGCTTTCTGAAAATACTCTTCATAAATTCCTCCCCTTACAACAGGCGGCGATCTCGGGGTATACCACCTAAAAAATTCTTCACTTTGTGTATACCATCGCGACTCCGCTTCAACTCTAGTTGGGAAGACAATGTAGTTTGGTGTAGAGCCCTAAAAAATAATATAGGCATTAGTTTTTACAAGGACCAGAGATATAATAAATAAACACTTGAACATTAGTTTTTACCTTAGCAAAAAGCTGGTCGAAATTATCAGATTTACCAAATGATTTGTGTTTAGACCATGCAATTGCTCTTGGGATAACCTCTGGATCCTTGTTCCACCACTGATTACTTTTATCCTAAATCTCTATAATCCATGTCTTGAAAACAGAAAAACGAAATCCTTAGTTACAAGGTCCAGGAAGATAATAAATAAGCATTTAAATAAACATCAGGAAATTGTGTTAGTACTAACCTTGAAAGCACAAATGAATCCTGACAAGCAGAAGGTAAGAACATGCTTGGATTTTGTTCCACCACTATAACCCGGTCGATGCTCAAAAGCGACATTTCTGATTGACGCATACAACTGCCTCCAAACATGCTCTCCCCATGGAAATGCATTGAATTCATCTAGATCCTCAACCATCCTAAGCAACATATCATCAATGACAGCAGACAACTCTTTACCCATGAAAATAACCTCCAATGTTAGCAGCAGACAAACCCGTAAAGCGTCTTCATCCGACAGATTTAAGAAAATATCTTCATCCTTAATAACGATAGAAGATCAATGTTTTTAACATACTGCCCTCTCTTATCTGGAAAAACACGATCACGGAAAGGGATATCACCACTTCTCCATTTCCTAAAGCTTAGAATACCAAATGTGAACCCAATTACCAGAAAGAATTCACGCCGACCAAAGGCAAAAGTATGTCCATTCACACAGTAAACCAATGGAAGATCATAGTAATCATCGTATTGGCTGACTTGTTTCTGAAGCATAAAACGCACCAGCTCTTCCTCATTATCTAGATAAGTCAGATCCAGCCATGGTCCGAAACATGAGGCCTTGAACATTTTAAGGCGCGGTTGGTCTAATCTATCTTTCAGAAGTAACAAATGATTCAGTTTACTTCTTACAATAACTTTCGCATCATAGTCCTGCAAAAAAAGAAGTAATAAAAGAATGAAAAAAATTAACAATTGATCCGACTTGTGAACCATATAACATTTAGACTTAAGATCACACACCAACATTTCTTACACACTTATATTGGGAATTTGCTCTATATTTATTAGTTATACATAGGCATATAAGCAGTAACACCCATAATAATCACTTAACAATAACAAGTCACCAATTACATACAAAAAAAAAAGCCTAAAAAATTAACGTACAAATACCTATAAATTAACGTAATCCATAGTAACACAAAAAAAACCCTAAAAACAGTAAAATAACTTCAAGAAACCTAATGAACATACAAACAAAACATACACGCACATATTTTTATTAGAAACCATGAAAGCCCCTATAAATTAACGTACAAATACCCTTGAAAACCCTAAATCGCAATTACATAATCCATAGTAACACAAAAAAAACCCTAGAAACAGTAAAATAACTTCAAGAAACCTAATGAACATACAAAAAAAACATACACGCACATATTTTTTCTTGAAACCATGAAAACCCTATAAATTAACGTAAAATACCCTTGAAAAACCTAAATAGCAATTAAAGTAAAGCCTAAAAAAATTAACCTAATGAACATACAAATAAGCTGAAAAACCCTAAAAATAAAAAAATAGACGCACTTATTATGATTAAAAACTTTAAAACCATGATAACCCCTATAAATTAACATGCAAAAGATAAGGAAAAATAACTTACATATTCGGTTAAGCACTTAAGAATTAACAACTTACTTACATAAAATACCCAGTTAAGCTATTTAATAAAAACTCACCATATCTGAGAACTGGGGAAGTGATGATCAAGGAGTTATCAACACTCGGCAGTGGTAGATCAAGCGACGATCATGAAGAACACACAATCAAGGAGGCGATATGATCATCTATGTGTGTTAGTGTGTGTTTTTCGTTGATTTTTTTGAAATAAGAAAAGTAAAAATTAAATTTTTATATTAAAGTACACACAATCTAAGCAAAAGATTGTGTGTACTTTCCCAGGCTCCTTTTTACATTTCCAACGCAAATAGTACTGACGAAGTTGAGCAGCTGCAAGTCGAGCGCCGTCAGTCGAGCACTGACTTATATTAAAAAAAAAAAGGTGTGTACAGTAACTTAGATTTGGGGAATATTTGATGGGCCACGAAATATTAATAAAAGGTACAAGTTGGTGGACACGTGGCATAAATCTAATGGGGTTGAGCAGTCGAGCATGACCAAAATGGGAAAAGGCAAATGGAAGTGACCAAAAAAGGGACAAGGGTTGACTTTTTGGCCTAGTTTGGGAATTTGCTCTTTTCTTTAACGAGTACTCTTCAACGAAATTTATTATTCAAGTACCTTGTCTAAATTAGGGGTGAGCAAACGGACCGGATGGACTGGACCGACCGACAACACCGACCGGACCAAACCGAAACCGAACGGACCGAAGGACCGGCGGTCCGGTCTTGGTCTACCGTTTTTGGCAAATTCGGTCTCGGTCCGGTCCAGACCACAAACCCAAAATTTAGCCTTGTTGGACCGGACAGGACCGAGACCGGACCGGACCGGACCGGACCGACCACATTCGGTCTCGGTCTCGGTCTAGGGTTTTTGCCGGATTCGGTCTTGGTCCGGTCCGGTTTTCACCCGATAAGCAGCCCTAGTCTAAATTATCCGCATCCGAAAACGAAAACCACAAAAAACCAGTTTTACTTTAAAAATGGACTACTAAAAGTAATAACTATTTGTGAAGTTACACACACTTTAAATTCTTGTATCCGCCACTACTCTTAATATCTGATTATTACATTTTGAAACAGCAAAGAATCAGTTAATATTAGTGTTTGGAACTGATTGTGACCATGATATCATTTTTAGACAAACTATTTCAAAATTCCTTATTCATACCGATTAAGATTACTTTACCATTAAACTTCATTGAAAATCAGCATTACCAAAGTAAACAACTTAAAGTTACCTTCGAAAAACTGCTTATCAAAACTTGTATATTTGTTAGTAATTCACTCACGAAATCATATAATAAGCAGTTTGGATAAGCAATCCTGAACACTATATGAAACTGCAATAGACAGCTAACAAACAACTCCGATAAAATCAATCACCAAAATGAATAGTATATATTACCCTCCGGCGGCGAAAAATCTTCGATATTATCATCATCAACAACAACAGACCCCGAACCTATCCTCCGCACTACACCCACGCCTTAACCGCTTGAATAGCGTCTCAATCTCAAAATTTTTTGACATTTTTGCCCCTTTTAGCTAATAGAATTTTTTTCCCGAAGGGCTAAAATGTCGCATAGTACCCTAAAGAGGATGAATTTGAAAGTATATTACCCACAAAAGCAAAAAAATTTGTTCGCTACCCATAAAAGGAAATGATGGCAAGTATGATACTTTTTTTTTATCATTTGCCCTATGTTATACCAGCCCATAGTTGTGTTGTATTTGTGTAATAGGTTGTAGCCCACATCTAGAATATTCAGTGATGTAATATTTATGCATGTACGATGTATTTTGTCAAGCAATCAAATCAGAATATTCATTCACCAATATTCCTCCAATCACATTAACTCACATGGTATCACAAGTCACCTTCAAACGATCCTAAACCCTAATCTGCTTCACGCCTCCTCTACTTTACACCCTTGAAACGAATTCATCTCCTAACCAGTTAACCATACCTTCATCTATATCGTGTTGGTGATCCGTGCTTAGGTCACTGATCCACACGGTGTCCTGTTGAGTGTCGTGCAAAGGTCACGATCACGCATTGTTATCTCTGTAAAGCTTGCCAGGTCACGTTGACATCAAAAGAAATTATAGTACTCGGTTCGTAGAATATCAAAAGAAGTTGATAGACTTAATAGTATTCCACAACATGACTTACAAACAAATAAAAATATATATATGCGGTAATAGCAAAGTCATTATCCACGAAAATAATTGCGAACGCATTGAGAATATTATATATCAATTATGGTGACTAGCTTACAATAATTTAGATGGTGACAATATATTATGCAATGATGTTATAAGCGTTAATTGTTTCTCGATTTTTATCATTAAATTTAATAAACAATATTTAATTACAACTTTTTGTTGATTTTTATTGAGCAACACAGAATTGTTCAGCATGCCGATTTTTAGTTTAGAAAAAACTTACTTTTATATTGATCAATGATGTTTGAATCTTTGAATGGAATCAATGAATTGAAGGTTAAGGTTTATGGGTTGTTAGGTTTAGGTAGGATTTTTTCTATTTTCTTAAAAGGACGCATACTTGCATGTACACAATATCCCAAAAAAACCCTATAAAATTACATATTTGCATAACAGTCGGTTCTTTCGGGAAAGTACCATAATCGGACGGTTCTGACCCGAACCGTCCCGAGAACCAAATTTTTGGAATTTTAGGAACCAAGAACCGTACCATGGTTCTAATATACGGTCCCATTCCTAGTCGGTACGGTACGGTTCCTCGGTTCTTTTGGTTCCTCGGTATATTTGGACACCCCTAGGCGATGATAAGCTATTTCGGATAAATAAAAAAAGATTGGTATCAAATTCAAGAGCTATTTCTTTGAAAGAGCTCATTAATTTGCAATGTCATAGTTGGGCTTGTAGAGGCCCCTGTGCACAAATTTATATGACAAGTAAATATAACGGTAAAAATATATTGTAACGATCTCTTTTTTTTTTATCTATGAGTTAGTTTATATCGATCTCTTACCGGCTTGAAGTAGAGTTTTACAATTATTGAAATGTTATTTCATATATTGTTAACTTTTTGATGTTTGAAGTGAACTTTGAGATCTAAAATATATAAAGAATATGTATTTTGAGACCGTTAAAATTTAAAGTCATTGTGCAAATGCACAAATTGCATAACTTTATATGGGGCTATGCTAAGCTATACCTTTTGGGTTGCAAAGTAATATGTATTGCTTTTACGTATTAAAGACGTTATCGTCTTTTTCAACGTATGTAAAGTTACAATAATATGACAATTACATTGTACCTTTAGATAAACCTATAGATCAATGAGGATACCTATAAATGCTGTTTGCCGACTATCTTTCATGTTAACTTTTTGTATGATAGATTTTGACTCATGCTCCCGTGCATGCATGCTAGTCAAATTGTGAAGATTGCAAAGTCAACATTTTTATTCTTGAAAGGGACTTAAAGACTCAATCACTTGAACATAATTGGAGAATGATGATCGTAGAAACTAGTGATCAAAGTGAAAGTTGAACTCATCGTACAACTTCTTATGAAAAGTTCAACACATTAACACAGTTCTCGAGTTTTTAGTGAAGGGAAATGGAAAAGAATAAGAAAGGGAAAAGGAAAGTAAGTGTTAGTTGTTATGTTCTTGAGATTGTGGAAAGGAAAAGGAAAGTAATGATAATCATGTTCTTGAGTGAGAGGAAAAGAAAAATAACTTGGTCAAATTACATATATGCCTTTTTATTGTTAATGTCAAATGTTTTAAAAAAGGTATATTAGTCTTTATACAACATATGGTTCCGTTTCCTTTCCCTTTCCTCCCAAAAGTGGGAAGAAGATTTACTTAACAAATCTTCCTCCCTATTTCCTTTCCATTTCCCTTTCCTCCTTTAAAAAAGACTCAAGAACACAAAAAACTTTTCATTTCCTTTACTTTCCTCTTCCATTTCAACTCGAGAACTGAGCGAAAAGGATACATGTGTAACAAGTCATTACTGTACGTTAATTTGATGATCCATAACTCCCATTGTTTGATGAAATCTTGATCAACCTTTTGTCTCCCTATGATTTTTGAGAATAAAAATCGACGTTCACGAATTAAGGGTAATGGCATGACAAGCCCTTCAACTTTTTCTTCATTTTTTACATGAAGGCAACTACACAAAAGTATTATACATACAATAAGAGAAGTAATGTAGTTTACACACAATAAGAGATTTTTCCTTTTAAACGTCACCTTGTGCATATATAACATAATTTCCCCCGTGTAAAAATGTACTTCGCTTGTCAACAATGATAAAGAAAAAGTTGGCAATTCCAGTCAATTGTTCCAAGGATCTTCATTTAATCAACATCATATATTTTACTTCGACATACATGCGCGCATTTCCATTGCAAACACTAATGCCATATACGTTCATATAACGTCCGCAAACATAACTTAAACAAGTATATCGTTTTTATCTACCTTTCCAACATGTTAATCAACTCAGAGTAGTTCTATCTTGATGTAACTAATGTATATTTGTGATTTGTCACGTATTTCGCTACAAAACTAACACTTATATTTGAGTGTACATAGTCGCTAAATAGGTTTTTTTTAACAATTTTAGAGCTTCAAGTATAACTGGCAAAACAGACTTTGAAATAAACTTAATTGTTTAAAACTTGTGTGGTCAATCTGTGAAAAAGCAAAACATGGTTTTTTTTTCATGGGTCATCTTCTTGACCCGGTTTTGACCCAAGTAAAAGATCCAAATCCGTAAACATATAAAATCAAGCTCCATTTTCTTACTAAAATCAACAAGCACCGAAATCATACCTCCATTCTTCACAAAAAAAATATATATATTTATATAGTATTGTCATAACATGCCCTTGACAATACCACCAGTAACAAACACTCTATGTTGGTTACATTTGAATAAAAAATCATTAAATTTGATGAAAGTCACAATTTTGTATGGGCTTATTAGCTGAGTTCGGATTATATAACACTCTATGTATGGGCTTATTAGCTTATATGAGTTCGGATTATATAACATAAGCCACAATTTTGTGGCTTATTTGTCAATTACAGGCTTATATAACATTGTCAATGTTATATAAGCCCGTAAGTGTTAAAATAAGCGATAAAATTGTGGCTTATGTTATATAAGCCGAACACGGCTTATGTCTTATAAGCTTAAACAAACACCCCTAACTTCTAATTAGACATATATTCAATAAAGTAAAACATATATTCGTAACCTAAAACAATCCTACTTTAGGCTCAAACTAACATTTAGGCTCAAACTCACTTCTCTATCAATAAAGAGTTCTTAAAAGCTTCAACTTCTCATTTAGAAACACTAAAATTTAGATCTAAAATATGTTTATTAGTAAAACAAAAAGGTCCTTACCACAAGTTAAAGTTCAAAAAGCTTCCGCTTTATGTTCTTTATTCTACGATACCGAGCAGAATCAGAAAATTCACCAACACTTCTGAAGCGACTATTGTCAACTTTATTTGAGCAATCCCATTCAAATTCTTTGAGGGCGTTTGATTTCGACTTAATTGACTTAATATGAAAAAAACTAAATTAATTAAGTCATATGAAAACTGTTTGTTTGTGACTTAATAGAGAAAGATAACTGAAAATATTAAGTAGTAAAACTAAAGTTGTCTACATTAAGTCATTTTTTAATTGAACATGACTTAATAAAAAAAATTAACAAACAAGCCACATAATCAACACTCATTTCTTCTTGGTGAAATTTTTCTTCGCCTTTTTATTGTTAGATCCTCCTCCGCTCTCCCCTGTCAAAACAACGGATTTAAATGAATGAAAGTTGAAAATAAATTGCTATAAGACAAAAGAAGCAATTTATCTCAAATCATATTTACACGCAAAAAATAAAAGTTTAAAACAAACTTTATCAATTATAAAGCAAACCAAGGTAAAGAAGTTGGGAGATAAACATAATTGAGCAGAAGTACCTTTTTATAGTGAATGTAAGCAGCTTTGCGAGTCATCTCTTGCCCATTTTAGCGGCATAAACCTGAAAAGTACAAGAAAACTCTATTTATATCATACAGCACATAAAGAGATACCATCAAAAAGTAGGGGTGGCAATTCCTAACACAAAACACGACCCAAAACCAACATGGAAATAAACGGGTAGGGTCTGGTCTAATCAGTAACCCGTTTGAGTTTTTTTTATTTTAGATAAATTATGTTTATAATGGGTTAAACGGGTTAAAAAAGTCGACCCACCCACAAGTTTAGAAAAGCAGGTTGAATAGGCAATGTTTGTGTTATGTGTAGACGGGTTAGGATTATAACTGACCTAACTACTTAAAGATGTCGTGCTTGGGTTAAGGCATTCTGACATGCCAATCCAAACCCAAACCTGACCTGAATTTGGTTCTAGCAGTTTCTTAATTTCAAAATGACTACTATAACAAAGAATTCAAACTCAGAGAGATATCAGTTTCTTGATTAGAAATGAGTACTATAACAGAACAAGAACTTTCCAACTTACCCTCTTCCCATAGCCATTTGTGAATCAATGCCCAGAAACCTTGACCATCAGCTTGAACCCTTCTCTTGTCAGCATCTTTTGTGATCCCTTACGCAGTATCAGCTTTCGGATTCATGAAACCTTGTGATGTTTCTTGAGTCTTTGATTTTCTTGAATTATTCCTTGAGGAGCTTGTCTTAGCTTTATTAGTTATAGTAGCTTGTTTAGTTTTGTCACCACTGCTAAATTGACCCATAAAAATAAAAAGGAATACAAAAACGAATTATTGAAGAGCTATTTGCATAAAACCCCTTAAAAGCTATCAATAATATGACAGAACTAACTTACATGTAATCGATATTTAATGTACTGGGCTGATAAGAACCTATCTTCTGTATTCAATGTGAAAAAATTGCACAAATGAGTTCGAACTAGCTCTTGAATAATCAAATCTAATGGAAGAAATACTGATGTGCTGGCAGGCGAGGGTCACCGAAATCTACGACACTGCACCATGCCAGGTAGGATATCACGAGGTGTCTAGACCTTGGGTGTGTGAGTGTGAGCCGCACATGAAGTATTGATAGTTAACCTAAACTTATGGGTTAAATGGGTCATATTAGAAAGTATAGTATGTATTAGTATCAAGTATGTAATAAACGCAAAGCCTAAGGGCCGAACATGTTAGTTTGTAAGTTGAAAACCGAATAGCGGTTATATAGAAACGGTTGAAGCAATATGTCGCTTCACAGATGTCGGTTAGAAAACTATATATAGGGGTCGAATATCTGTAAGATTATATGAACGAAAATCTGCAAGTATCAACAAAGTTATATTCATATTATTACCTGTGTTTCATTCATCATAGTAAGAATAACTCCAACAATTGGCATCAGAGCACGTTAATCGATCCAGGGAAGAACGACTGCAAGTAAGCGATCAATTGAAAAGCAAGAATCAACAGCAAGAAGAAACCAACGATTCCTGTTACAAAACTTGTAACCGTTGATTTCAGAAACACCACCATCGCCGGAGAAAATTTGAGAACGGGAACCACCAAACCACCGATTAACTATAATCGAAAGAAGAAGGAGATTGTGTTGGTAACCTTTTGGTGTTTTTTTTGGGTGTCGATAAGAACCAGAAAGGAAGGAGATTGGGGTTTTGTGAAGAAAGAAGAAGAAGAAAGTAGATAGGAGATTGATACTCCTTTGACTGCCATCAGGGGATACCAACAACAGTACACAATATTAACTAATAAGTCTTCTAATTTTAATCTTTATATTTCATTTTTTTTGGTTATATAAAGTTTAAAGGAATTTAGTGATAAAGAAAAATAAGGAAGGCAATATTGATAAAGAAAGGTGTATTTTTTGATTGGGTTAGAAAGTAAGAAAGTAAGATTAAGGTTTTGTTATTTTTCAATTTAGGGAAACAAAATAAGTTATTCTAAATTAGAAAAATACAAAACTAGTAAGAAGTAAGAAATTGAACCATTGTGGTTCACATTGTAAGAAGTAAGAAGAAACATATTGTTTTAAAAACTCTAGTGTTTCCAAAGTAAGTAAGTAAAGAAAACGTTTAGCGTTTTTTTAAAAAAAGTAAGAAAGTAAGAGAAAAACCTATTGCTTTCAGAAACCTTAGCGTTTTCACCAGTAAGAGAAACTTAGTGTTTCACCAGTAAGAGAAACTTAGTGTTTCACCCAGTAAGAGAAACTTAGTGTTTCACCCAGTAAGAGAAACCATAGTGTTTCACCCAGTAAGAGAAACCTTAGCGTTTCACCAGTAAGAGAAACCGTAGTGTTTCACCAGTAAGAGAAACCGTAGTGTTTCGACCATTAAGAGAAACCTCGGTATTTCAAAGCAAGTAAGAAAGTACGCAAGTAAGAAAGCATGGTAGAAGGTGACAAGCATGATAACGCATCAAGTAGAGCATCAGTTCGAGAACAAGGAAGTATAGCACTTCAATGTCCAAAACTGAACGAATCAAACTACACCACATGGGCAATTATGATGGAAACAATCTTAAAGGCCTATGGACTTTGGGAAATGCTTGAAGATGCAGAAAAAGTAGATGAAAGAAAGATGCATACAACAAAAGCAATGATCCTCACAACATTGCCGGAAGATATTTTAATGCAAGTTGCACAGTACGAGACTGCGAATGAAGTATGGGAATCAATTAAAGTATGTTATATTAGAGCAGACCGAGTTCAGAAAGCACGCCTTCAAACTTTGAGAAGCGAATTAGAGACCTTAAAAATGAAGACCGATGAAACCGTGAATGACTTTGCGGGTAAATTGGGAAGCATAAGAGGCAAGTGTAAAAGTCTTGGTTCTAATCTTAAAGACAAAGTATTAGTAGGAAAGTTGCTGAACTCCGTTCCAAAGAAGTTTCTACCAATTGTGGCATCCATCGAGCAATATTCAGAAATTGACAAAATGACGTTTGAAGAAGCTGTTGGAAGACTAACTGCTTATGAAGAACGCCTCAAGAGTCAAGATGAACCGCAAGAAGATTATCATAACAAACTTCTAATGGCAAGTTCAAGTAATCAAGGCCGTGGTAGAGGACGAGGAAGAAACTTTAGTAAAGAAGAAAAAGGACGTGGAAGAGGTACAAGTCGAGAACAAAGCAAGAAAGAAATGAGATGCTATGAATGTGGTGAACTTGGTCACTTTGCATACGAATGCACCAAATGGAAGGATAAAGACAAGAAGCAAGAAGCACATCTCATTTATCAAAGCGACGATGAACCAACGCTGCTATGAAGAGCAAGATAAAAGCAAGTTGAAGACCTGCCTTAAACCAAAGTTTAGTTTAAGGGGGAGTATTGATAGTTAACCTAAACTTATGGGTTAAATGGGTCATATTAGAAAGTATAGTATGTATTAGTATCAAGTATGTAATAAACGCAAAGCCTAAGGGCCGAACATGTTAGTTTGTAAGTTGAAAACCGAATAGCGGTTATATAGAAACGGTTGAAGCAATATGTCGCTTCACAGATGTCGGTTAGAAAACTATATATAGGGGTCGAATATCTGTAAGATTATATGAACGAAAATCTGCAAGTATCAACAAAGTTATATTCATATTATTACCTGTGTTTCATTCATCATAGTAAGAATAACTCCAACATGAAGTAGGTGTCTGACCTTGAGTGCAGGAGGTGTTTGGGCCGAGGAAGGGCCATCTGTAGATGGGCCACTGGAATGGACCGAATCAGAATTTGAAAAGTGGGCCGAGGAGGTGACAGGGGACACAGGTTCAGGTGGAGATGAATTGGGAAGAGGGTGGGGAAGTTTCAATTCAGGAGTCTAGACTTGTGGGAACATCTGAAAAAGATCCGTCATGAAAATAAGCACAACCGAACTATTCAGCTTGACAACAAGTTACAAAACCTTGATTGTGTCGACCCGTTTATAACCAAGTACTTGCAGATAACTAGCCTAGCAGCTCGTTTGACAAATTTAGGATCAAAGGTGCTTGATGAAAATCATGTTATCTACGCCAGTAGTGGTCTATGTGATAAGTTTGCTTGGCCATTAGAGGGTGTTTGGGGTTGCTTAGAAACAAGATAAAATCAGTTTTTTTTTGTGTGTGTTTGGACAGAGGGTAAATGATTGTGATGTATGATCATGTAAGAGCGAACTAGTCAGTTTCAAAGTTGCTTAATCAAACTAATTACCTAATTCTGATTATTTTACCAAACACTAGCACAATTGAAGGATAAACTGTTGATTTGCTTATTGAAACTAATAAATTGCTCATAGTTAAAACAACTTGCTTCAAATAACCATGTTTGGATAAGCAATCCTAAATTCTAAAAAACTATATCAAACCAAAGCAATAATCATATTAACAAACAAATTCAATAAAACTAAAATCAAAATCAAAGAATTTTCTTTATATGCAATGAATTTTCTATCAGTGATGTTTAACATCTGAATCGTTAATAATGGAAGTACAATGGGTGCATGTGTAAGCTGTAGCTAAACTTAGCGTTGTGGCCAAAATTCAAATAAACAAATTTAGCGTTGTTGCCAAAGAGAAAAACTATGACTTTTGAATAAGATATCAACTTCATTCTTCTCTTGGGTCATTCTTCTTGACCCTTTTTCAGCCTAAGTATAATCCAAATAATAACCACCAATATTGCATAAACTGAATTCTAGTATAAACCAATTAAAAAGTATAAACTTAAACTTAACCATTTACAGTTTGTAGCTCAACCATGACTGAGACACAATATGACTAAAATATGTTCGTCCATACAATTCTATGAAAACCTCAGTGAAATTTGATGAAAGGCAGTAGTTTGACTCAAAAGTCAAATAGTTTATGCATGATGATTCCATCCACATGCAGAGCTTATTTATGTGAATCAAAATCTTATTTATGATATTACATTACCATTAACACTTTCTTAAGTTTATTTTTAGCATGATCATCTCCAACCTTTTATCATAGTCCCACTATTTTCATCAGTTTGACTTACTGAACAAGTCAGCTGTGTTTATTCAGCTCCATGAATTAAAATAAAGTTCAAATTCTTTATTGATTTAAAGTAATGAGTACTAGTACAGCATCCAAGTTGGGATTATAGCTTTATCTAACAGTGTATACATTAAAAAAGTACTAATACCGAAAGGTAGAATGACAATCATACTTTGAAACACTTCTTTACAAACAATCGTACTTTGGGAGTGTACCAGAGATAACTATCAATGACCGAAATGGATTGAGCCAAAATCACTACAATTAATTTCAATGCACCTGAGAATAGATGCGGAGAGATATGAGCTGAGTGGCAATTGCTTCCTGCAAACCGGACCTTGAAAGATCAAGTTGAAACAAAATATTAAAAAAACGTAAAATCTATATGATAAACCATACCATAATGGAAACCATTCGAGTTGAGAAATTGCTTAATGACTTACCCGATCAGATTTCACTTGACTAACTGTTATGCGCAGATTGACGAATGATCTCCTAATAGCAGAAATGGATTGTTAGAAACATAATAAAACACAGAAATTGCAGAAACAATTAATATTTCCATAATCAATTAAAAATTTCAAAATAAAGTACCTGTTAGAATAGCTCTTCATGTATTGGCTCCTTTGGCATGTGTTAGTATGGGTTATATGTAGCAGACTATATCATGTGCATCAACAGCAACATAGGGTCTTACTCACTTGAGTAATAAACCATGTGTATCAAGAAGCCGCTTCGACCCAACAATATGTAGACCTCTCAACCTAAAAATGCTCTGTGGAAGACAGATTATGCCTGTACCTGCTATGTTTAACTCTTTCAAACCTTCTAAGCATCCAATATCCTCAGGCAATTCAACAACTCGAGTGCAACCGCGAAGATGTAACTCGTTTATACATTTCATCTTACAAATGCTGTTTGGAATATCTTGTAAATCCTTACAGTCAGTTAAGATTAGCTTCTTTAAAGATTCTAATCTGCCAATATCCTTAGGTAACTTGTAAAGCCAACGAGATTTGATTTTGAAGAATTTGAGATGTTTCAACTTACAAATGCTATCCGGAATATCTCTAATCTTTGTAGATGAAAAGATTAGCTCCTCTATACATTCTAACTGGTCAAGGTCCCGGGGTGCTTCTGTAATACCGCCTTCAAGTGTAAGCTTTCTTAAACCTCGTAAACTACAAATACTTCTTGAAAAATTCTCAAGGTTTGTACAAGCACATAGATCCATCGAAATAAGCCTTTCAAGATTTCCATATGATGAAGCTGGATCTTCTTTATAATAACATTCAAACCGAAACTTTGGAAACCTATTGTCGGGGTGCAGTAGGCAATCATATGTGGGTTTTGCAATCAGATGTAACTCAGATAAAGAACCAACCTCAGCTCGTTGAGACCGTTTGTCAAACACAAAAGACTTAAACCTCCCACAACCACTTAAGTCTAAGAAGAGAAGATTTTTCAGACATCCAATGGGAGCATTAATTTCTACCAAATCATAACAATTTTCAAGATTTAAGCTTTTGAGATTAGAAGTCAGCCCAAGGTCAAGGGTCCTCAACTTTGAATAAGGCATTTCAAGTTCCACCAAATCACGACAGCCCCCGAGTATTCCTGAGGTGAAGATTTGTCAACTTTGATTTGGTGAGGTTAAGATGCTTGAGCTTTGGATGATGATCAGCAGGTATATGAAGCTCTACGAAATCATGACATTCTTCAATAGTCAAATGCTCAAGATTTGGAGCCAACCTAAGGTCAAAGGTCCTCAACTCTGAATACTCGATTTCGAGGAACCTGACGTTATTTAGAACCTAACATAAGTACAAAAAAGAATTAATATTGGTGCAATGACAAACCAAAGATATATAGGATCATAATGAATCATGGAAAACAACAAATTAACCATTATTCTACCTTTTCTTCTCCATCTTCCCAAAGTTGAACAATATTGCTCTCTTGAATATCAAGTTCAACAAGATATTTTCCTTGAAATGTATTCGGTAAACTCGAAAAAGGAAAATAATCCCATCTCATAAATCGTAAGGAACTTGGAAGGTATTCGCTAACTTTATCAAATTCCCAAACAATATTGCTTTCACGATTATACTTATAGAGATCCATATAAACAAATTTAAGATCCTTCATTTTTGCTAGACCTTTCATTGCAATTTCAGCATTGAAACCAGGTGAGTCGAAGTATAGACATTTAGTTGCTTGGGTACCCTGAAATCGAAAAAATAAAAACCCTTAATTTTTATCAGAACCCTAAATATCTAAACGCCCAAAATTACTGAAAACATGATCAAATTGAGAGTGAATGATAATTCAATTTGAATTAATGAATTTTTGAGTAATTATTAGAGAGAGAAAGTGAATTTGGGGAAAACTTGTTATGTGTTTTTTATAAGAAAAGTGACGGTAACTTATTATTTTGACTAATATAATACTTAAAAAGACAATAATATCCTTTTATTAAATGGTCAAATATAGTCAAACTAACACAGTTAGGAAATTTGGACCGAACCTGTGACGGTTGTTTCATTTTAGACCAAACCCAAAACTTTTTAAACTACTAGAGCAAAAATGAAATATCTAGCAAACCACAAAGAAAAAATGTAGTTAACTCTTAGTTTTATTAAATCATAACTTAATTCTTACCAGGTCATTAGTCAATATATACTCAATTTCCTCATCAACCCACAATCGGCTATGTCTTTGAGGTTCATCGGGGTGTGACCGATGAACAATATTCCTACCAATTTCTTCTAAATGATCATGCATCCACAATAACTCATCTTCATTATAAGTTATAAAAGATTTCTGCTCAAGAACTCTTAAACCAACTTCAGCATGAAATCCACAGCTTTCAAGCACTCTAATTGCATCTTTTTTGTGCAAACCTTTTAGTATGCATGCAACATCTAAGAATATTTCTTTGTGATCATTATCTAGACCATTAAAGCTTATTTCCAATCTATCCATAGTTGCCGTTAATGGAATGGTTTTTAGTCTTTCTATAGCATCTACCCAGTAAGGTTCACTTTGACCACAAAGAAACGAAACCGAAACTTTGATCGTTAAGGGAAGACCATGAGCATATTGTATAACTTGTCCTGATAGCTCTTCGTACCTTTGAGTTGGAATCTCTCTTCCAAACGCATACCTACTGAAGAGGCATCCTGCTTCCGCTTGAGATAACAAAGTCACATTATGAATCAAGCTCGTACTTGCTCATCTCTTGTTGTAATTATGATTCTACTTCCCGGCTCAAACCAATTACAGTCATCGGCTAACGCCTCAAGCTGGTCTTTATGATCGACGTCATCAAGAACAACAAGTACCTTTCTACCACGCATCCTCCTTTGCATCATACTTTTACCGCCAAAAACACTACTTACTTCAATGTTTTGATCCTTTAAAACCTCTGAAAGTACTTGTTTCTGCAACTTCTTTAGACCCTCCGTAGAGGCTTTTGAAACTTCCCTTACGTTTTCAATAAAGCTTCCACCTTCGAACTGAATGGATATATGATCAAAAACAGCTCTGGCCAAGGTTGTCTTCCCCGCACCTCCCATCCCCCATATCCCTAGCATGCAAACATCATCAACAATGGTTTCTAAAGATGAAACAACATCCTTTACTCGAGTCTCCATGCCGACTAACTTTTCATCCAAGCCGAAATTGATGGAGCGTAAATCTAGTGAAATCTCTTGAACAATCTTTTGGATAAATTTTGCTTCATGCCTGTAATGTCAAAGAATCAGCTATCTGTTAGATAGTAAATGAATAATAGATAGGCTAGGTATAAGGTAAAAATTTTCCGGGTCAAAACAGGTTGGGTCTACCCGCAAACACTTCCCTTCAACATCTAACTTATAACATACTCGTTTCAATGCATTAAAAACTGCTTTTAAGGTTATATGTCAATACAGAAAAAATCTTAAGGTTGTGAATAAAACACTTCTTTAAGGTTATATGCATTAAAAATACACCATGTTAGGATATAAATAGTTATTTATCCATTTGACCCGTTTGAGATGAAACATGTTTTTTTGAAAGCCATTAATTATGTATATATAAATAAAACTAGCAAGGAGCTAATAACTACACTACATTGGACTACATTGGAACCTAAAACTACACTACATTGGAACCCACTGGAATCATTCAATCGTAGATAAAAAAGAAGTAAAATCAAAGATTATCGCAAAGATATGATGCAGGAATTACCCATCAAAAGTGTTCTTCAACTCCCAGCCAGCCAAATCAGATGCTGCTTTCAAAGCCTCTCTCCATTTCCCAGCACCTCCTTCCTCTTTATGTTTTGCAAATGCATCTCCAACTGACCCACTTTGTTTGCGTACTTCAGTGGGCTCCACGTCATAGAACACGGGATAAGCAGTATGCTCGTCCATCGTCTGGCATTCCATAATCTTAACAAGCTCTTCCAATCACCAAGTTGAAGAAGCATAGCTCTTGGTGAAAATAATAATGTAAAATTTTGAGTCTTCAATGGCTTCAGTAAGCTCATCACTGATCATATTCCCTTGCTTGATTTTCTCATCATCTTTGTATGTGTAAATGCCTTTATTCTCTAGAACGGTTCAACCGGTTGAACAACCCGGGTCGAACCGGGTCTCAAAACATTATGTTTAATCCTCAAAATTTTGTTATTTTCGTTTATAACTCATCAACTTTTTTTTTATCATTAAAACTATCTGCCGCTATAAAATCTCGTTACTATACACGAGTAATCGTCTAGTTTGTATAATACGCCTACTTCATAGTGGATGATTTAGATCTATTTTACATCAAGTGAAAACTATTTTCCAGGAGATAGCCCATAAGTAATTCAGTTTTGGGCTTTAAGAAACCACAAGTATTTGGTTGACCACATTACTTTCTACTCTTACGTCCAAGTGTATTTTATTTCTTTTCAATCTCGAAAAGAGAAGAAATTATGAACACCACCAGTCAACGTTTTATGAAAATCTTACGTGATATAAATATAATAATTTACATTGACATCGCAAAATTATGAGTGAGTGGATGAGTGAACTCATTTAGTATGAATTCCATTTAGTTGAGATTCAAGTCCCAAAATGAAACAACACTATGATACATGCAGCTGTTGTCAAGTCCTTGTACGCTGTCATCTTCCTCAATTTTATGATAAAAGTACAAACGTTTTAGACTCTAGTGGTCAATGGTGACATGGTTTTAGTTATAAGCAATGGTTTGTGCTAGCTGAGTTTTATAATGTCAAAACAGTTTTCCAAATTGTACATTCTACATTTTGTTGCCGAACCATGGAAAAACACAATACGACTACTCAATAGCTTTCATAAATATAAACAGTTCACGCTCTGATAATTTCTTATCACTGATGTTTGTCGATACAGTTCCTTGTAAATCTCAGGGACATTTGACGAAAGCCAATAGTTTGACTCAAAAGTTAAATAATTTATTATGTTTAAAGATTTCAACCAAATGTAGAGATTTTTTTTATGTAAATCAAAAGTTTATTACGATCTTAAATCACTTAGAACACTTTATTAAGTTTAATAATAAAATTATGACCTTTTTCATCAAGAACACAGTTTGACTTCATAAGTGTTTGTTGAGCTCCATTAATTAAACTAAGTTCAAATTCTGTATTAATTTAAAGTAATTAGTACAACATCCAAGTTGAGGCTACACTTTAATTTAACAGCATATTAAAAAAGTACTACTGAAAAACACTTTTAAACGCTTCTTAAATCTTTACAAGCAATAATACTTTTGGAGTGTACCAGAAAATAGTATCTATAACTTTTAAACGCTTCTTAAATCTTTACAAGCAACAATTTTCAAGATCTAATGCTTCGAGATTTGGAGTCAGCCCAAGGTCAAGGATCCTCAATTTTGAATGACTGAGGTTGATATCTTCGAGCTTTGGACTTTCATCAGGCATTTGAAGTTCTACCAAATCATTACGGCCTTTGAGTTTTGGCTTCTCAAGATTCGGAATGTTCCCGAGGTGAATGGTCTTCAACTTTGAATGACTGAGTTTTAGATTCTTAAGATTTGGAGTATTACCGAGGTGAAGGTTTGTCAGCTTTGAATAAGTGAGGTCAAGATGTTCGAGCTTTAGAAAATCAGAAGGCATTTCAAGTTCTACCAAATCTTTACAGCCGTCGAGTAATTGAATCTCAAGATACGGAGTACTCTCGAGGTGAAGGTTTGTCAGCTTTGAATCAGTGAGGTCAAGATGTTCGAGCTTTAAACTTTCAGCAGGCATTTGAAATTCTACCAAATCATAACAGTCGGAAAGATTCAACTTCTCAATATTTGGAGCCAACCTAAGGTCAAAGGTCCTCAACTTTGGAGACCCGATTGGAGGAACCTGAGGTTATTTAGAACCTAACATAAGTACAAAAAAACAATTAGTACTGGTGCAGTGAAAAACAACAAATTAACTATTATTCTACCTTTTCTTCTCCATCTTCCCAAAGTTGAACAATATTGCTCTCTTGAATATCAAGTTCAACAAGATATTTTCCTTGAAATGTCTTCGGTAAACTCAAAAAAGGAAAACCAATCCAATTCATAGATCGTAAGGAACTTGGAAGGTATTCGCTAACTTTATCAAATTCAACAATATTGCCCTTAAAATAATCCTTATAGAGATTCATAAAAACAAATCTAAGATCCTTCATTTTTGCTAGACCTTTTATTGCAATTTCAGCACTGAAACTCGATGACCGGAAGTATAGACATTTTGTTGCTTGGGTACCCTGAAATCGAAAAAAATAAAAACCCTTAATTTTTGTTGGAACCCTAAATTTCAAAACGCCCAAAATCACTGAAAACATGATCAAATTGAGAGTGACTGAAGATGAAAAAACTTTTTAGAGAGACAAACAAATAGCAAAATGAGAATTGATATGTCTTTTTTATAAGAAAAGTGACGGTAACTTATTATTTTGTCAAATATAATACTTAAAAAAACAATAATATCCTTTTATTAAACGGTTAAATATAGTCAAACTAACATAGTTAGGAAATTTAGACCAAACCCGTGATGGATGTTTCATTTTAGACCAAACCCAAAACTTTTTAAACTATTGGACCAAAAATGAAATATCCAGCAAATCACATGGAAAAAAAATGTAGTTAACTCTCAGTTTAATTAAATCATACTAACTTGATTCTTACGAGGTCATTAGTCAATATATCTTCAATTTCCTCACTAACCCACAATCGGCTATGTCTTTGAGGTTCGTCGGGGTGTGACCAACGAACAATTTCCTTCCCATTTCTTCTAAATGATCATGCATCCCCAAGTACCCAAATTCAGAAATAGTTATGAGAGATTTCTACTCAAGAACTCTTAAACCAACTTTAGCATGAAATCTACGGCTTTCAAGCGCTCTAATTGCATCTTCTTTGTCCCAACCTTTTAGTATGCATGCAACATCTAAGAATATTTCTTTGTATTCATCCTCTAGACCATCAAAACTTATTTCCAATCTATCCATAGTATCCTTAAATGGAATTGTTTTTAGTCTTTCAATGGCATTTATCCAAAAAGGCTCACTTTGACCACAAAGAAATGAACCCAAAACTTTGATTGTTAAGGGAAGACCATGAGCATATTTTAAAACTTTTCCTGATAACTCTTCATACCCTTGAATCAGATTCTCTCTTCCAAACGCATACCTAATGAACTATCGTATGTTATGCACTTTTAGTATTTCTCTATTTAGACACCTCGTGATCTTGATCATGAAGTCATACCCTGTAAATGCTATTCCTATGCGTCATTTTTGGGGTGTGACAGATATGTTCATTAATACAGGCCAACTATAATCAGTGGCGGATTCTAAGGGTGAGCACAAAAACCGAAAAACCGAATCGAAACCAAAAAAACCGAAAAAGTCGAACCGAAAAAACCGCCCCATTTGACAAACCGATTGTGGTGGTTTTGAATTTTAATAAAAACCGAATGTTTGGGGCGGTTTTTGGTTTCATAAGAAAAACCGAACCGAGAAAACCGCCCCGCCCTACCTTTATATATGTTTTTATATAATTTTATCTATATAAAAGATTTGCTATTTAATTTTAAAGATTTAAGTATACAACTTTATCTATTAAAAAAAATTGTGTTGTTTATTATCTATACATTAAAATTTGTTTTATTTATAGATATTATATCATTGTTTTCGAACAATAGCGTTCTTTAAAATTTCCCCTACAATTCTCGTAAGTGAATGAAAAGTGCAAAGCCGCAAAGACGCGCATTTTATATTTTAGATTGATGTTTGGTTGTTTTGTACGTTTTTTTTAAGCTTTGGATTGCTTGATAATATGCTATTATTGATATTTGTTTAAATTTTTTTGTTTGAAAACTTGGAATTGTAAACTTCATATAAGATTGAAACTTGCTTGTTTTCAAGTAAGAAAAAACCGAATAAAAACCGAAACCGAACCGATTCAATGTCAAAAACCAAAAAACCGAAACCGAAAAAACCAAAACCAAACGGTTTGTAGTTTCCAAAAACCGAAATATGCGGTTCTGTTTTTGGTTTTACCATAAAACCGCCCCACCCCGGCCCATGCTCACCCCTAGCGGATTCAGGATTTTTGACCATGTGTGGCACGATTTTCGGCTTGCTTCGCTTCGCGAATATTTTTAAATTATAGTTTTTCATTTTTCAAAGTAGAACTAGTTCTTTTTTTTTTTTTTTTTTTTTTTTTTTTTTTTTATTATTATTATTTTTTTTTTTATTTGTATCTTTCAATCCATTTTAAACAGAGTATAAAAAAATATGTAAATCTTTTTAGCCGTAAATAAAATAAGACAATTTATGTTATTTTTATAAATATAAATGGAATGCAAATACAACGGGTGAAGTCGGGCTATAAGTAAACAAAGTGAAAAATGTATAGCCACAATATTTATTAACTACTCCTACAATTTTTCTAAAAACACCTTTTCTTTAGCATCATGTTATTAACTACAATTGGTTCTAACTAAAGAATGAACTTCAAAGTATATATACGAGGAGTAAATTAAAACTTTGAAGTAAATGGAATTTTGAGAATTGGAAAAGTAAAAAAGTAAAAGAACGTGTGGAGCTATGTAAAGCCTTTTGTACATGTATGTAGAAACAATAACTAAATATTACACAGAAAATTTAAAACCGTTAAACCATTGGATGAAAATTGAAAATTATACAAACACATCTTCTTCCCACGCTCCTCTGTTTTTATGTTAAAATCAAGTAAAAAAGTTTTAGAATATAGATTCACATCTACATATACGTTAAAAAGGCGAAGTAAATCAACTATCTGCTCAAATGGGTGTAGCACTTTCGAAAAACCAAAAAACAAATCACAAAAAACTACAATTCGTCGGCGAAAACCTATGTCGTGGCATGTGCCACTCGTGGCTCGGGCGTAGCTCCACCCCTTACTATAATAGATGAAAGTCAATACTTTGACTCAAAAAGTCAAATGGCTTTGATTTTGATAAGATCAACCCACTATTTCCAATACCTTTATATATGAATTTAAAAAACATGATTATCTCAAACATTAAATCAAACTCCCACCATTTTCACAAAGAACAGACTTTGACTTTCTTAAAAAGTCATTTATACGGAATTAACAAATATCCTACTTAAAGATCAAATCTGTTCAAAAAAGTAGTCCAACTTTTGAATAAGCTTTTCTTTACTATAGTGATATAGTCCATCTGCGGCAAACATCGATACACCCTGCCAAATAACCGCTAAACATGAAGGTATGCAAGTTTCATGTTGTACCATACAGAAAGAAGTAATGTCCTTTTCTTTAACAACAAAGAAGTAGGTTTGTTAAAACTAGCTAGGAGATACCAAAACATAAAAAAACGAAAACAAAACCTGACAAATTAACAGCAAAGTGCCAAGAAAACAAGGAAATGGCTAACCAAACAGAACCTAAGAGGCCAAGATATAGTGCATAAACAAAAATGAGGGCATGCACATTTACATATATGGAATATCACAACATCATTATAGCTAGGTAAGCAAAGCCCGACAACCACATCCATGCCCATGAGACCAAACTGAATTAAACATTCCCCAATGATGTCGTTTTATTTGATAAGTTCACGTTCATCTCGTGTTCCCAACTTCAAACTCTGCCCAAACACGGATTTTCCCAAATCATTCTCTGATGATAACGTCTTATTTCTGGAACATTTTAAGTAGCTTCTGTCATTGAATTTGATGAAAGTCAATAGTTTGACTAAAAAGTCAAATATTTTAATGGTTCACCATTTTGTCCCAATGTAGTGATTTTTATGTAAAACAAAACCATTTTAATGATATTAAATCACTTAAAAAACTTTACTGAATATGACCATCTCCAACATCATGTAAAGTCCAATTATTTTCATCATGAACACAGTTGACTTTCTGAAGAAGTCAACTGTGTAATCTCAACTCCATGAGTTAACTTATCTAACTTCAAAAACTGAAACTGCTTATACAAGTTAGTTACTTTACTCACTACACTTTTGAAGTTAATAGCTATACCTTGATTTAACTGTATACAGCTTGTATAGGAGATTTGAATCTGTAGTCCCGCCTCCTTGCACTTTTATTTATAGACCTGTGTGATGGCAAACATTGATTAAGTCGAGACAAAACCTATTATGCTGGATATTAAGAATCGAGTTCAGTACGACATACGAATAGAGCATGATAAAACAAATAGCAAGACCAAAAATGGCAATTTAAATATTTCTTCATGGTCATCATTTCAGATTCTTGAAGTCTTGATGAACGAAGTTTAAATATATGTTCGAAAACATGAATCCTAACTTGATTCAACTAACAAATGTTATATTCGCTATTTTGCCCAAATATACAAACTTTACCCAACCCATATTTGTAAAATAGCTATAACTATAAAAGAAGAAAGAATTGGAGTACGGTCAACTACAACTAATCTTTCTAGGCTGCATTTTTCTAAAAAAGAAACTCTTGCAAAAATTGTTATATGAGAGGTCATATTTGTCTTCAATATTGGCAGCAGAGTATAACATGAGATTATTTAACTTTCTGTCCCAATTTGAATTGTCCAACAATATTCTTTAATGGAACTACTGAACATAAATGTAAGATCAACTAAAAAATACACATTAAAGTAAGACAGGTTAACAATAAACAGAGAAAGCACCTGTTAAAATAGTTATAGTTATTTATGTGTTCTCTGCGCTTTGTGCCTGTGTTTGGGATTGCTGTTATATCTGATTATTATGGTTTTTAACAACAAATAACCAAGAATTCTAGTGTTCGGATAATGTAGGCTAACAGATTGTGACTATTTGAGGGCAAACTATATCAGAATCACTAAACACTAGCACACATAAGTAGTCCTTATAAATTTGCTTATAGAAAATGCAAAATTGCATATATATCCAAAGCATGCATAAAAACCATTGTACTATGTGCATAAAAAACTTGTACAAAGGATATATATGCAATTATTCACTTTGGGAGGGATATATATGCATTTTTGCCTAGAAAATATATATGCGTTTTACCGGTTAAGTTTTTTTTTTTTTTTTTTTTTTTTTTTTTTTTTTTTTTTTTTTTTTTTTTTTTTTTTTTTTTTTGGAAAAATTATGTTTATGGGGTTAAACAGGTTAAACAAGTTGACCCACCCACCAGTTTAGAAAAATGGGTTGAATAGGCAACGTGCGTGTTATGATTAAACGGGTTAGGATTGACATAACTGAACTATCTATTTAAACATGCGTGCTCGGGTTACGGTGTTCTGACATGCTAATCCAAACCCAAACCCGACCTGAATTTGGTTCTAGCAGTTTCTTAATTTCAAAATGACTACTATAACAAAGAATTCAAACTCAGAGAGATATCAGTTTCCTGATTTGAAATGATTACTATAACAGAACAAGAACTTTCCAACTTACCCTCTTCCCATCGCATTTGTGAACCAATGCCCAGAACCTTGACCATCGGCTTGAACCCTTCTCTTGCCAGCATCTTTTGTGATCCCTTTCGCAGCATTAACTTTTGGATTCATGAAACCTTTTGACGTTTCTTGAGTTTTTGATTTTCTTGAATTTTTCCTTGATGAGCTTGTCTCGGCTTTATTAGTTTTAGCAGCTTGTTTTGTTTTGTCACCACTGCTAAATTGAGCCCTAGAAACACAAGAAATGCAACACAAAAAACATGAATCATGATAAAGGATTTTATGAAAAAATAGCTAATCTTTTATGCAAATATCACCTTAAAAAACTATCAGCAATATAACAGAATTAGCTTACATGTAATCGATATTCAATGTACTGGGAAGCTCAGAACCTCTATTTTCTGCATTTAATGGGAAAAAGTTGCACAAACGGGTTCGAACAAGCTCTTTGATCCTCAAATCATTATGGAAAAAATAATGATGTGCTGGCGGGTGAGTATCTAAATCTATTACACTGTCCATAACATGACTATTATGGTTACTTTTTCCAACATTACTATGAGCATTATATTTGTCTTTTAGAGAACTAAAATATTCCTCGCAGTCCTCATCCAGTGCAGGTGTCGGGATATGGAAACTCTTCTCGTGTTTAAAATCTTCCCATAAATCATTTCTGGTGAAAGTATTGAGTGACTCATTTACTTTTCTCAGCTGATTTAAACCTATAGAATGCTCCTTGTTCAAATAAGATTCCGACTTACTGCTGGTCTTGTTAGTAGCAACTTTACTGATTGAAGGGATATCAGAATCATAGTCGGAATCAATTAGCTGTAACTTTCTAAGAGGACTCGCAGTCAACTTTGGAAACGGTTGTTTGATGCAGCTTGTGATTACTGATTATGGAGCGCCTGTGACATTTGCGACATTTTGCTTTCTTTTTCCTGATTCTTTTGTCAAAACACCAAGTCCGGTAAGCGGGAGTTTAGAACTGTTACAAACTGAATGGTGTTGTGTCGATAGATTCTCATCTGCATTTAGCAATAATAACAATCTGTGAATATGGGAATGATAAACAAGCGTATGTGACAATAATTAGCACACTGGTTTAAGATACGTCTAACTGCAAATTACTTCATGGAATCTTGAACTGGCACAAATATCATCCCTTTAATGCAAAGTTAATCAATGTGGGGATCCCGAATACCTTTGTGATCTTTCTTGGATTACAAAAAATCATAAATTGCTGTATATTTAAGCGTTTATGTCTGAGCTAGAGCTGACAATCTAGACCCAACGGGTCTAGCTGGGTTTATACAAAAAGTGCTAACTTGTACGTTGACGTTGGTCTAACAAACCGGTAGACCCAACATACTTATTCTAATAACTTTAGAAGTGACCCAATTAGACCCATGAGATGTCTAGACAAACATTAATGCACAAGTTCCACTTCCCCATATAAACCCATGTAGACCCATTGGGTCTAGATTGCCAGCTCTTTTAACGATTACAACTTTCTTGTATAGCTTAAAACATAAGTAAGGGTGCATAATAACCATCCAAAGGGGTTGTAAGTTAACAGCCCCAATTCCCAAAATGCACCAGACTTGCTACATTATCATAAGACTAACTTAATAGATTACACAATGAAGTAATCAACGGTTACTCGTAAGTCCATCCACCACAACATACAGAAACTAAGTCCAGTTTTTGGTTACTATTAGAGTTCAAAATAATGTAATTGGCTGCCCCAATAAGAAATACAGAATCACAAACGTTGTTTTTCTCTTTATGAAATCAATTTGAACCTACTGAAAAAAGCCTCAGTGGTGTTTAGGATTGCTCTTTATGAGAGGCGGAGCTACGTATGAGCCACCTGTGGCACGTGTCACACATGGTTTTCGTGAGGAAGTGTAGTTTTTCAGTAAATGTTTTTGGTTTTCTTTAAGTGCTACACCCATTTGAAGTGAAAATTGTTTCTTGAGCTGTGTTTTTAGGAGAAAATATGAAGATGATGGAGATAGAACTCGAGGAAGATGATGAACAGTAGTATTTATCAATGTTTTGTTTCATTTGTCTTCTAGTTATTTGTCTTTTATCTTTTAGTGTGGAGAGTGGGGCTATGCCACAGAGGTGATTTGACCGAACATTTCTTTATGTAGCTTTCATTTTGTGAAAAGGTATAGATACAAACATTTCATAAAGTATTAATTTTTTCAACGAGTACTGTTCAACGAAATTTATTATCCAAGTACCATGTCTAAATTATCAGCATCTGAAAACAAAAACCACAAAAAACCAGTTTTACTTAAAAAAAAATGGACAAATAAAAGTAATAACTATTCGTGAAGTGAAGCGAGCCGAAAATCGTGCTACACGCATTTTAAATTCTTGTATCCGCCACTGCTCTTAATATCTGATTATTACATTTTGAAACAGCAAAGAATCAGTTAATATTAGTGTTTGGAACTGATTGTGACCATGATATCATTTTTAGACAAACTATTTCAAAATTCCTTATTCATACCGATTCGGATTACTTTACCATTAAACTTCATTAAAAATCAGCATTACCAAAGTAACACTAGCACAGCTTAAAGTTACCTTAGAAAAACTGCTTATCAAAACTTGTATATTTGCTAGTAATTAACCCATGAAATCATATAGTAAGCAGTTTGGATAAGCAATCCTGAACACTATATGAAACCGCAATAGACAGCTAACAAACAACTCCCATAAAATCAATCACCAAAATGAATAGTATATATTACCTTTAGCATTATTACCCTCCGGGGACGAAAAATCCTCGATATCATCATCATCAACAATAACCGAACCCGAACCCGAACCCGAACCCAAATCCACTGTAGTCTTACACTTTCCGAAACCCGAAATCCCCCTATCCTCCGCACTACACCCGTGCCTTAATTGATTGAATAATGTCTCAATCTCAAAATCATCATCATAATTTCCATTATTAACAACAATCTTCTCGTTAGCTACTGATGAAACCCAATGCGATGTGTTAGGGTGTGTTTCAAAATTGGGTTTTCATTCTAACCCGCTTTCTAACCAAAACAAACAAACAAACCACATTTTGGGGGTTTTCGATAACTTGGATAACTGTATCAAACTACACTAAGGTCAAGGGTACTCATAAAACTTTCACTAAGTAGTTAAGAATGGAATATAGCGTGTATATTGATATCAGCTATACTACTAGATAATAAGATGAACGATCACCTCAATGACTTTCTATGTATTTGCTATCTCAGTAACACGTCTTCAAAGTTTCAGATGTGCGTAGTTTTTTTATGTTTTTGGTTACCTAAGTTTCCGACTTGACATTGCAAGCAGACTAATCCCAATGCAACTACCGTTTTGGATTGCCAGGAGTCGGCGCAAGTGGACCTCCGTGGCCACAAGGGATAAAACTTTCACTAATAAGTAATTAAGAAAGGAATATAGCGTGTATATTGATATCAACTATAAATATACTACTAGATAATAAGATGAACAATCACCTCAATGACTTTCTATATATCTATTATCTGAGTATCAGGTCTTCGAAGTTTCAGATATGGGTAGCTTCTAAACCTTGTTTATGAAACCATACTAATCTTTTTACTCTAAACATGATACTTAATTAGTATCCAATTCATAAAGGGATGCAGTTTGACTTTTTTTTATAAAGTCAAGTCATTAAGTTGAGATCAATCACCAAAACAAATCAATAAATATATAATCATATTAACAAACAAATTCAATACAAAAATTATCCCAAACAAAAACAAACATTAATCAGTTTAACAAATCGATCACCAAAATAAAAGAATTAGTTTTACCTTTATACCAAAAACAAACAAGCCACATTTTGGGGGTCTTCGAATTCGTTGTGGCAGTGTCGCTATTGGATACTAATTTATCTAATCCATGAAGGTCAAACATGAAAGTCAAAGTCAAACACGAAAAGTCAAATATATGTATATGTATAAAGTATAGGGTCCTAGAATGACAAGAACAAAGTAAATAACCGTTTTTCGGTTATGGCAGTTATTAGTGAAACGTTATGTTGTTTGTTGTGTCGGTTCATGGTCTATAAATACCATGTAAACCAAGTTTGTAAACTAATGATTGATTATAATAAAAACTTAGTATATTTCATATATTCGATTGTTCATAGAAGAGATTAGACTAACAATTGGTATCAAAGCCAAAAGGTTCAGGGAACCAGAGACAGAATAGAAAGACAACGATTCAGGGAATCGTTTTAGAGAAGAAAACCAAAGGATTCGAACCAGAGACAGAGAAGAAGTACTATAACGATTCAGGGAATCGTTCCAGAAAAAGAAGAGATTGATTCAGGGAATCAATCAAGAAAAAGAGAAGAGAAAAACATACTGGTTGTGCGACCGCCGCCGTATTGTTTGCCGGAGAAGAAAGAATAACCACCGCCGCCGCAGTCATTGGAAAAGTAACAAGAAATCTTAACCACCATCGATTGCAACAGGAAGAAGAGAAAAGTGATTTGCCCTAATTAGTGTAGAAGAGAGAAGCGGATTTATTTGGGGAAGAAGATTATACCAAAGTAGCAGTGTTTTATTTGGAGAAAAAAAAAAAGAAGCAGAAGCCGGTTTTTATTTGGAACAAAAAACGTACGCCAAATACAAAAGCCCACAAAAAAGCCCAAGTACAGGTTCTATATTTTTCAATACTTTTTTCCTATTTATAGAATAGATTAAAAAGTAATTTTCATTACAATTCGCGTTAGAAACCGTTAGAATCATTTGAGAATTATTGTGATTAGGCAGAAAATTTAAGTTCGACTGTTTATTAAGATTATATTGGTTTTTAGAAGTTGCATATTACTATTGTGGATTAGAAAGAAGAATTTAAGGTCGACTATTATTAGAATTATATTGGTATTAGAAGAAATCCAAATCGAAAGATATGACGGGAGATAAAAACGAAAACAGAGTTATTTTCACCACATCATTACCATCATATCAATGCCCAGTTTTAAGCAACACAAATTATACATTATGGGCATTAAGAATGAAGAAGATATTAACGGCAAATGGAGTATGGGATTTAATAGAAGGAGTAAGTACATCAAAAGAGATTGATGTAAAAAAGGATAGTTCGGCGTCAGCATACCTATTTCAAGGGTTACCAGAAGATTTGCAAATGCAAGTTGCGGGATGTGAAACAGCAAAAGAAATTTGGGACTCTCTAAAGTCCAGATTTATTGGAACAGAAGATGTACAACAAGCACACTCGCAACAACTTAAATCAGAATTTGAAAGACTTGTGATGAAAGAAGATGAATCAATAGATTCATTTGCTGGGAGGTTGATGAGTATTATTACAAAGGCTGCTACATGTGGATTGACGTTTGATGAACAAACAAAAGTACGAAAATTATTGAATGCAGTGTCAGATAAGTTTGTACCAGTAGTAGCAACCATTGAAATGGTTGTAGATTTTAAGAAAGCAAAATTAGAGGAGATTATTGGGAAACTTAAGACTTATGAAGAAAGGCTTAAGTTTAGAAAAGGAAGTGAGGAAGATAATAGTGAGAAATTGTTATTCACATGTCAAGGGAATAACAGAAATTATGAACGCAACTATGGAAATGATAGACGAGGAGGTGGTAATCAGACACGAGGAAGAGGCCAAGGAAGATTCACAAGAGATAGTAAGAATGGAGATAGTTATGATAGAAACAAGAGAAACTATGGAGATCAAAACTACCATAGGAGAGACTTTAGAGAAATAGAGTGTTATAATTGTCATGAGTTTGGACACTTTGCTGCAAATTGTCCAAAACCAAACCGTAGAGAAGAAAAAGCAAACCTTATGTTCGAAGATGACGAACCAGCACTATTGATGGTTACTAGTAACGATGGAAAAGAGATAAAGGATGAAATTCAAAAGGAAAAGTTAGAAGATATGCGGTCAGAGATAGAAATTGATTTGAAGAGTAAATTAGAGTTTTGGAAGTTTGAAATGCTTCAAGAGTTAGAGATTGAAAAACAAGAGTTTGAGACGAAAATAAGAAATAGAGAAATGGCATTTGAGAAACAAATGCATAGAGAGTTAGAGAACCTCAAGAAGTTGAGAGATTGCACAAGCAAAGAGATGAAAGAGTTAAAGACAGTAAGAGAATTGTTTGAGAAAGAGAACCATAAAGTTGTTTCAAATGAGAAACATCTAGAAGAAGAAAGAGTTGACAAAGGTGAATGCAAGAAGCATCAAGAGACGCCATCAAGACTTCAGAAGGAAAGCCAGATTGAGAAAGATATTAAATCATGCAACAAGAAAGTTGAACCAGAAGATCGTGATACAAGTATTACAAGAAACAAATTGTTGGATCGTGAAATGAAGCAAATGAAGGAAGATAGTGACAAAAGTGACAAAGATGATCGAGATGAAATTAAAGACAAGGAAGAAAGAAGTCAGACCAAAAGGAAAGTTCAAGACATATTTAGCGTTGAAGATCAAAACAAAAGAAATGGAAACAAGCCAAAGTTTAAAGATAAAGATGATGGAGCTTGAAGATATCAAAGACATGGATTAATAAATTAGGGAGGAGTATTGGATACTAATTTATCTAATCCATGAAGGTCAAACATGAAAGTCAAAGTCAAACACGAAAAGTCAAATATATGTATATGTATAAAGTATAGGGTCCTAGAATGACAAGAACAAAGTAAATAACCGTTTTTCGGTTATGGCAGTTATTAGTGAAACGTTATGTTGTTTGTTGTGTCGGTTCATGGTCTATAAATACCATGTAAACCAAGTTTGTAAACTAATGATTGATTATAATAAAAACTTAGTATATTTCATATATTCGATTGTTCATAGAAGAGATTAGACTAACAGTCGCAATTAATAAGGGCGTCAAAGTTTAAATCCATCTGTTAATGAATTTGGAGATATGACATAAGAGGTCCTTTAACTCTTTCCTTTTCTTCATTTCTTACCCCTTTTATATATTATACATTTTTCCTGATTTAATGGTCAAAACACCAAGCCCGGTAAGTGGAAATTTTGAACTATTACAAAACGAAGGTTGTTGTGTCGAAAGAACCTCATTTGCAGTTGGCAACATTAATAAACAGTAAATATGAGAATCGTAAACAAGCACATGTGATAGTAATAAAGACACTGGTTAAATATACTTCTGACTACAAGTTTTTTAATTATCACCAGCATATCACCCAAAAAGACCGAAAAATAATTTACTATTGAATACCATTAACATTTCACCATGTTTTGTCTAATGGCATATATAGTAATTTAGTTGCATTTTCGATAACTTAAGTCTCACAAACCATATATCTTTTTTCGATAACTAGAAGATTAAGTTGTTTATCTAATGCATCTTTTGTTTATTCGATAACTTAATTCTCACTAACCATATATCTTTTTTTGGATTTAGAAATTATTTATTAACTTGATGTTATACGAGTAAAAGATAAGCATGATCATTTCCACCGACTAATCTTGATGTCCCAATTATAATTTTCTATTATTGGTGCTTAATCGAATGGTTTTAGGCTTTTGAACCAATGCAGTTGGGCTAATTTGGTAAGGATATTTGTTTGGTTGTTAAGTTATTCTGTAGAACAGTGTGCATCTCATTATTTTATCACCTTTAACATGTTAAGGGCAAGAAGCTGATATAGACATCAAGTTGTGTTGCTTAGATGTGCAAAACATTCATTGCGCCTATTTTTTATCGGTGCTCTATTTTTGTTGTTTGAGCATGTGTGGCAGTGGGCTCCAAGATTTCATCTTGTGCATTACTGTTGGAACTTGAAAGAAGGTAATCATCGATAACTTTTCGCATTCTGCATGTGTTGGTAGCAAGCAATAAATGGTCTATATCTGGGTTGCATTCTTTGTGCCTGGTATATAAGTGAGAGTATGGTTTGTGTAAAAAAATTATGATTTCTAATTCTTCATCTGGTTAATTGAGTTTAATAGCATCTACTTTGACAACAATGAATAATGTTTTCTAGTCTTTTAGGTTTCTTTGGTAATTTTTAAGATTATGTTTTCTTTTATAAGTATTTGAAAATACTGTATTTTTGTTTTAAACTTAAGAGTACTCTTTAAAAGTAAAAACAACATATTAGGCCACATGAATATCGGATAAACAACTTCGTATCTTCTTATCATTATAATTGAATTTGTTAGATAAGATTAACTTTCTTATAAATTGATTTAATTTAGATACATTAGATAGCCCGTGTAATACACGGGTTCTTAGCTAGTTCTGGAAAAAATGAACCTAAGGGCAGAGTCATATGTATATTAATTGTGAAGAATCAACTCAAATAATCATGGTGGGCGTTATTTTTCAATTGGTATGAGTATCAATATTGAAGATTTTTTATCACTTGCATGGGTTCATGGTTTTTTCAGTTTTGTTCATGGTATTTTTAGTAGGTTCATGTTTTGAATTTCATTTGAGCATCATAGAAAGTACAATACAGAAAGATCAATTGCCACATATTGAGCATAGTTAGTGCATGGTATTTTCAGTGAGTTCATGTTTTGAATTTCATCTCGTCACATTACTTACGCAATAGAATGCACAAACAACTTTGGTTTCAGGTGGGAATAAGTTGGAATTTTGATATTGCTATAGCGCGAGCTGGTGCAGGGTGGACACATTGTGTTTGTGTGACAGCTACTGGTTTTGTACGATATTGTTTTCATTGCATTTTTTCGGGTATTTAGATATTGATTGCTTATTGTAATGCACATTGAATTTGAAATATAAGAAGTGGGTCTGTTGTCCTACAAATGAAGTTTACGTTTTGTTTGCAGTGGGAGGAGAGGTTTATACATGGGGATGGAAAGAGTGTGCCGCCTGGGAAAGTTATTGCAGACCCAAACTCTACTCAAACTTAAGATAATCACCTATATCAGGGCCAACATCCATTTTTGATCGAACAAGGTAATTTCTTTTGACTTTGTACCAGTCAATGGCAGAGCTATGGTCACTGTTTAAGTGTTTATTGAGTGAAGTTCTATGTATTACAGTTAGCCCTTGATCACAGAGAGATAACGAGCCACTGGTGTGGATGGTAAAGCTGTTTGGGATGTGAGACAAAGCATAGACGTGTGTCATCAACTAAAGAACACATTCTTGCTGGTGATCTTAAGTAAGTGCTCTATGTTTTTTAACTACGGTTGGACCATACCAGCAGTAGCACTTGCTTTGCTCTTAAACCCGATTACGAAGATATGTTGAAAAACTGGACAGACAACAATTGAAGGAAACATTACTTCAAGGAAAGGAAACATTACGAAGATGTGTTTTTCCTTTCCTTGAAGTAATGTACCTAAGGATAAGAATGAAACGTTTGTATACAATGTGAAGTAGTTAGTTTGCCATTTAAAAAAAAAAAAAAAAAAAAAAAAAAAAACCTATAAAATCTTATATTTAATAGTACTGAAAAACGGAAACATATAGTACCACATCAGTTTTGAATATGTTAGGTCCTAAATAGCTTTGGGACCAGAACTGAAACTTTGGCTAGTGATTTAAGCATAATTATTTACGACGCCCTTTGTTTGAATTAAACAAAAGAAAACGGTTTGGATTGGACCATAGTTACTGAACTATACAAGTACTTTACTGAAAACTGTATTTTTGCTGTAACACTGGTGAATACCATGCTGAGTAAACCATGGTATGGTACTGGTTTAATTTTGTTACAAGTTTGCACCCTGCTGATGGATTTTAGATTAAAGAGGGAAACAAAGGACAAGAAATATGAACTAATGATTGTTTACAGGAGGAGCAAAAGGGATTGGGTTAGAGACATCAAGAGTACTCTCGCTTAGAGGAGCTCATGTTATAATAGCAGCAAGGAACATTGAGGCCATAAATGAAGCAAAACAAACCATCCGAAAAACCAATGAAACGCTAAGATTGATGTTCTTCAGCTTGATCTTTCTTCTCTCATGTCAGTTAAGGCCTTTGCGGACAGCTTCTTAGCTCTCAACCTTCCCCTCAACATCCTTATGTGAGTCCTTTGTTTTTATTGAAAAAAATTTGGGTGAAAAGGTTAAATTTTTTCTTTTACGTTTACGCTTAAAAATTACCCACTAAGAGTGTTAAGAAGTCAAAAGTGTCTTACTAAAAGCTGTTGAAACTGTAGAAACAATGCAAGAATTATGTTCTGCCCCTTCTAACTCTCACAGGATGGGATAGAGATGCAGTTTTCAACGAATCATCTAGGTAGGCCGAACTATCACCCTTTTATGGCTTATTGGCACATGTACAAGTATAACACATATCATTATCTTGATCACTCTGGCATTATTGTTTTCAGGTCACTTTTACTTGACAAACCTAATCCTTGACAAGATGAAGAACACAGCTAAAGCTATGGGTATTGAGGGTAGAAGCGTAAACTTGTCATCTGTGGCTCATCTTCGCACTTATAAAGAAGGTATCAGATTTGATATGATTAATGATAAAGACAGGTAAGCATTCCAGAAATCTCTTTCTTGACATCATATGTTTTAGCATAGAATTTTTCTCACATTCAACCTTATAAAATGTTTGCCTGAACCAGTTATTCGGACAAATTGGCCTATGGGAAATCAAAGTTAGCAAACTTGTTGCATGCTAGTGAGCTGTCCCAACGCTTAAAGGTTGGTTTTTATCAGTTTCATTTTTGTTATTGTGCGGAAGAATTTTTATTTACTTAATTGGAATCGCAGGAAGAAGGGGCAAATATTACAGTGAACTCTGTATACTCGGGGCTCATAATGAAAAATCTAATGAGACATTCTTTCTTTACCCCTCCAACTTTCCCGCAGACCTTCAAATATGCAGGTTAGATAATACCCTTATCTTTCAATCATGTATATCATCGTGATTGATCTGGTCATTTATCATATAATGGCTAGTTATGGATTGTTAGCATTTACTTTGTGTACTCATACTTGCAGATGTATACGGAGACGATACAAGATCTCGTAGCTGCTCATAATGTTCTAACCATACAGGTGTTGAATGCGATGATTAGGGAACAAATCATGTTGGATGAATCTAATAGGTTACTGGTTAGGCTTGTGTCGAATTTCGACCATACTATTTGTAAAATTGGTATTTGTATATAAACTTAATATGTGAGATTTGCATTGCTGCAATTTTTTGATTTTAGTTTGTTTGCAAAAACATTGAAGCATTAAAACAAAAACTAGATCCATATATTTTTTTTTTGTTGTATGCTTATAATTAGTGACCACGTATTTGTTGTATGCTTATACAGGTGTTGAATGCGAAGAATTCGTCACTATCAAAACAGTGATGAAAATTTTCGTCATTGACAGGATTAAAAAGTGACGACTATTCTCGTCACAAATTTGTGACCAAGTGTATTTTCGTCTCTAATAGGATTTGTGACGGAGCTTTAGTGACTACTGGTGACCACTTGAGTTTGGTCACTAAAAAGTTTTGTGACCAGCTTTGACACTGTTAGTGACGAAATCGTTTTCGTCAATAAAGGCCAATTTTCTTGTAGTGAATATAGCAGAACTAACTTACATGTAATCGATATTCGATGTACTGGGAAGCTCAGAACCTCTATTTTCTGCATTTAATGGGAAAAAGTTGCACAAACAGGTTCGAACAAGCTCTTGGATCCTCAATTCATTATGGAAAAAATACTGATGTGCTGGCGGGCGAGGATCATCTAAATCTATTACACTGTCCATAACATGACTATTATGTATCTTTTTCCAACATTACTCTGAGCTTTACTTTGGTCATTTAGAGAACTAAAATATTCATCACAGACCTCATCGAGTGCTGGTGTCGGGATATGGAAACTCTTCGCGTGTTCAAAATCTTCCCATAAATCTTTTCTGGTGAAAGTATTCATTTACTTTTCTCTACTGATTTAAACCTACAGAATGCTCCTTGTTCAAATAAGATTCCGACTTACTGCTGGTCTTGTTAGTAGCAACTTTAATGATTGAATGGATATCAGAATCATAGTCGGAATCAATTAGCTGTAACTTTCTAAGAGGACTCGCGGTCAACTTTGGAAACGGTTGTTTGCTGCAGCTTGTGATTACTGATTCTGGAGTGCCTGTGACATTTGAGACATTTTGCTTTCTTTTTCCTGATTCTTTTGTCAAAACACCAAGTCCGGTAAGCTGGAGTTTAGAATTGTTACAAACTGAATGCTGTTGTGTCGATAGATTCTCATCTGCATTTAGCAATAATAACAATCTGTGAATATGGGAATGATAAACAAGCGTATGTGACAATAATTAGCACACTTGTTTAAGATACGTCTGACTGCAAATTACTTTATGGAATCTTGAACTGGCACAAATATTATCCCTTTAACGCAAAGTTAATCAATGTAGGGATCCCGAATACCTTTGTGATCTTTCTTGGATTACAAAAAATACAAGTTGCTGCATATTTAAGCGTTTATGTCTGAGCTAGAGCTGACAATCTAGATCCAACGGGTCTAGATGGGTTTATACAAAAAGTGATAACTTGTACGTTGACGTTGGTCTAACAAACCGGTAGACCCAACATACTTATTCTAATAACTTTAGAAGTGACCCAATTAGACCCATGAGATGTCTAGACAAACATTAACGCACAAGTTCCACTTTCCCATATAAACCCACGTAGACCCATTGGGTCTAGATTGCCAGCTCTTTTAACGATTACAACTTTCTTGTTTAGCTTAAAACATAAGTAAGGGTGTATAATAACCATCCAAAGGGGTTGTAAGTTAACAGCACCAATTCCCTAAATACACCAGACTTGCTACATTATCATAAGACTAACTTAATAGATTACACAATGAAGTAATCAACGGTTACTCGTAAGTCCATCCACCACAACATACAGAAACTAAGTCCAGTTTTTGGTTACTATTAGAGTTCAAAATAATGTAATTGGCTGCCCCAATAAGAAAAACAGAATCACAAACGTTGTTTTTCTCTTTATGAAATCAATTTGAACCTACTGAAAAAAGCCTCAGTGGTGTTTAGGATTGCTCTTAATCAGGGGTGGAGCTACGTATGAGCCACCTGTGGCACGTGCCACACATAGTTTTCATGACGAAGTGTAGTTTTTCAGTAAATGTTTTTGGTTTTCTTAAATTGCTACACCCATTTGAAGTGAAAATTGTTTTTTGAGCTGTGTGTTTTTAGGAGAAAGAAAGAAGATGATGGAGATGGAACTCGAGGAAGATGATGAACAGTAGTATTTATCAATGTTTTGTATCATATGTCTTTTAGTTATTTGTCTTTTATCTTTTAGTGTGGAGAGTGGGGCTATGCCACAGAGGTGATTTGACCGAACATTTCTTTATGTAGCTTTCATTTTGTGAAAAGGTATAGATACAAACATTTCATAAAGTATTAATTTTTTTAAAGAGTACTGTTCAACGAAATTTATTATCCAAGTACCTTGTCTAAATTAGGGGTGAGCAAACGGACCGGATGGACTGGACCGACCGACAAAACCGACCAGACAGAACCGAAACCGAACGGACCGAAGGACCGGCACTTTAAATTCTTGTATCCGCCACTGCTCTTAATATCTGATTATTACATTTTGAAACAGCAAAGAATCAGTTAATATTAGTGTTTGGAACTGATTGTGACCAGTATATCTTTTTTAGACAAACTATTTCAAAGTTCCTTATTCATACCGATTCGGATTACTTTACCATTAAACTTCATTGAAAATCAGCATTACCAAAGTAACACTAGCACAACTTAAAGTTACCTACGAAAAACTGCTTATCAAAACTTGTATATTTGCTAGTAATTAACCCACGAAATCATATAATAAGCAGTTTGGATAAGCAATCCTGAACACTATATGAAACCGCAATAGACAGCTAACAAACAACTCCCATAAAATCAATCACCAAAATGAATAGTATATATTACCTTTAGCATTATTACCCTCCGGGGACGAAAAATCATCGATATCATCATCATCAACAATAACCGAACCCGAACCCGAACCCGAACCCAAATCCACTGTACTCTTACACTTTCCGAAACCGGAAATCCCCCATCCTCCGCACTACACCCGCGCCTTAACTGATTGAATAATGTCTCAATCTCAAAATCATCATCATAATTTCCATTATTAACAACATTCTTCTCGTTAGCTACTGATGAAACCCAATTCGATGTGTTAGGGTGTGTTTCGAAATCGGGTTTTCATTCTAACCCGCTTTCTACCCAAAACAAACAAACAAACCACATTTTGGGGGTTTTCGATAACTTGGATAATTGTATCAAACCACACTAAGGTCAAGGGTACTCATAAAACTTTCACTAAGTAGTTAAGAATGGAATATAGCGTGTATATTGATATCAGCTATACTACTAGATAATAAAATGAACGATCACCTCAATGACTTTCTATATATTTGCTATCTCAGTAACACGTCTTCAAAGTTTCAAATGTGCGTAGTTTTTTTATGTTTTTGGTTACCTAAGTTTCCGACTTGACATTGCAAGCCGACTAATCCCAATGCAACTACCGTTTTGGATAAAACTTTCACTAATGAGTAGTTAAGAAAGGAATATAGCGTGTATATTGATATCAGCTATATATATACTACTAGATAATAAGATGAACAATCACCTCAATGACTTTCTATAAATCTATATCTGAGTATCAGGTCTTCGAAGTTTCAGATATGGGTAGCTTCTAAAACATGTTTATGAAACCATACTAATCTTTTTACTTTAAACATGATACTTAGTATCCAATTCATAAAGGGATGCAGTTTGACTATTTTTATAAAGTCAAGTCATTAAGTTGAGATCAATCACCAAAACAAATCAATAAATAATCTCATTTTAACAAACAAATTCAATAAAATTATCCCAAACAAAACAAACATTAATCCAAATCGATCACCAAATAAAAGAATTAGTTTTACCTTTAGCATTATTTCTACCCAAAACAAACAAGCCACATTTTGGGGGTTTTCGAATTCCTTGTGGTAGTGTCGCAATTAAATAATCAATCCATTAGGATTCAGTAATCAAACAATAATAAACTATCAGTTATAGCCTATTCGCAAGTATTTGACCTTCAATTATTATGCCTAACAAGACTTGTTTAAGAGCTTCAAAATTTAAATCCATCTGTTAGTGAATTTGGAGATATGACATAAGAGGTCCTTTAACTCTTTCCTTTTCTTCAGTTCTTACCCCTTTTATATATTATACATTTTTCCTGAACTATTACAAAATGAAGGTTGTTGTGTCGAAAGAACCTCATCTGCAGTTGGCAATATTAATAAACAGTAAATATGAGAATCGTAAACAAGCACACGTGATAGTAATTAAGGCACTGGTTAAATATACTTTTGACTACAAGTTTTTTAATTATCACCGGCATATCACCCAAAATGACGGCAAAATAATCTACTATTGAAAACCATTACACAAAGGGTATAAGTAAGTCCATAGGCAATGTAACAGTCACATCCAGAGAAACTTCTCATTAAAAGATTTGTCCATAGGCAATCTCTTTCTTTGTTCTTTTTTTTGTTACTATTTGTTTCAAATCAAGCACATTGTGTTGTTCTCTATTTATTAAAATGTACATACATTCCAAAAAAAGATGCATTAGGAGGTGTTTGAGATTTCTTTGAAACAACATACAATCAGTTTCATATAGTGTTAGGACAGAGGCAAACCAATCGTGTTTATAAGATTATTCGACAACTTGAAGGCAAACTATTCAGTTTCAAAGTTGCTTATTCAAACTAATGATCTCATTTGATTATCTGACCTATAGATTTAATTGATAATCAGCATTACCAAACACCACCACAACTAAAGGAGTCTTACTAAAACTAATTAGATGGGTAAACGGATGAGGTTTTTCTTATTCATGTTACCCGAGGAGGGCAAGTATTTGACTAAGATATACACTAACTAACCGGGGTATCCCATGACCCTTACCCAGCCACCCCCAAATGCGAGACCTCTTGTGAGAAGATCAAGTGTCTTACCATTAAGGCATTTGGTGGTGCTTTATTAAAAACAGCTTGTTTTCATTCACCAAAAAAAAATGTCCTAATTCAATTGAATAGTGTGATTATCCTATAAGAGTGTTCATCTTCGATGATAGGTAAAAGAGAACATGAGGTCAAACTCAAGTCACAAATAATGGTGAAAGATTGATGACAAAATTGCTCCATATCCTATATGAACTATCTAGCATAACTTATATCCATAATGAAAGACTAGAGCCCTTGTTGTCTGGTGTCACATGGAAAAAACAGCAGTGTTGATTTTATTGAAACTATTCAATAACATCCCATGAACATAGATTTTCCAAAATCATTCTGTAATAATATTACTAGAAAAACTTCGATTAGCTTCACTTGACACTAGTAACTACCCTTAGATATGTTCTTCAGTACGATTCAATGAAAAGCTTAGTGAAGTTGGTGAAAGAAAATAATCTGATGAAAGTCAACTATTTGTATGCTTAACGATTTCATCCCAATTTAGAACATGACTATATAAACAAAAACTTCTTTATGATAATAAAATCACATAATAATACTTAATGAGCTTAATTTTGATATGATAATAGTCAACCAAGTATAAATTACCACTATTTTCATCAAGAACACAGTCTGACTTTCTGAAAAGGTCAACTCTTTTAGCTGAAGTTCCTAAGCTAACTTAATTTATTAATTCATATCAATTACTTATCACATATTCCAAGTTGGGTATTATATCTTTATTAAACAGTCTGTAGTAAAATCGTATTATTTAATCATTTCATTTCAGTATTACAAAAGAAATATGAGCCAGTATTACATATATAATAGCACCTCAAGAGTGATCGACAAGATTAAGATCATGTATGCGGCAAGGGTTTCACCTGGTTTGGATACCAAATATTACATTTCTTTAAATTATAGGAGAACAGTAAGAAACATGTGATATCCCCTGTTTTTAGTTCCAAACTTTGCTATGAAACATTACATGTTCACTCGCTTCCTTAAATGAAAACTTGTTTATGATCTGACATCACTTGTAAACCTTTTATGAATCTATTTTTAACATGATCTTCATGAATATATTGACATCACTTAAAAACCTTTCATCAAAAGCACAAACTGACTTTGTCAACAACTCAGCTGCGTAAACTGAACACCATGAATAAACTTTGTAACAATAATTCTGAATGATAAAAAGAAAAACAATCATTGTTTGCGAATGTACCTAATATTATCATACAATGATGCTGATAAAACGATCCTATTGATGACCAACAAAGTATCTTCACACCACACTAGCGCTTGACTTGTAAGATGACCAACAGAGAACTTGAGAGTGATCAATGTCTGGAAATACACACAATTACGCTCCCAACATTTGGCGAAATCTTTCAGACATGGAAAAACTGCTTGATCCAAAACAAACCGTTAGGCCCCGGGGATTGAGCTTCGAGTTCATTTTGGTTAAATGAAGTGCTGATTGGCAATCAAACATGCAGGAAATGGTTCAGTTATTACTATTGACGGGTAAAGGTGTATGGGTCACAACGGTATAAACACAAATGCGGAAGCAAAACCTTCGTTTGACAACACCTACCCAAACCCGTATGAACCTATGAGGAAACTAACAAACAAATAAGGCACACTAATCACAACTTCTAAACAGCCTCTAACAATATCAAATCAGCCCCAAATCAGCAGGTAATAAAAGTAAACAACCACACAACAAGAACACAAAGCTTTTAGCGTGGAAAACCCCAAAACGGGTAAAAACCACGGGACACCTAGTGCCGCTTAAAATCCACTACCACCAATAATAGAGCAATACAATCAGACCTTCTCTAGATACTAGAGGCATACAACAATCATCATACACTTGGAATAAAGCATCAAGATGTATGGAAACAAACTAAAGACAAAAGAGGAACAACATCACCAGAAAATCTGATGCAATCTGCCTGGGCAAGAAACAGGACTTCCAGGCCTCAAAATCAGATTCCCAACGGTCAAAACCTTCCTTTATATGTAAGGAAGCTACAACCCGAAAATCGTTACGATCCAACGGTTCAAACTCCGGCGATCTTCAGTTTTTGTGGGCTGCTGCAGGGAAAAACGAAAACCTCTCTTTTGATCTTTCTCTCTCTCTATTATTGTTGTTTCTTTTGACTTCTATCACACACCTTCTAAAAAACTGAAGATAAGGCAGTAATACCCAAGATGGGCAAAGAGACCCAAGATGGGCCTCAAGGGGATACCCAAGATGGGCTTTAATATGTTGGGCTATTAACCCTCATGGGCCAAGAAAATACCCAACAAATCTCCCCCTTTTTCTGCCTATGAGGGTGAGTTCGCCATCCCGGCGATCGAGCAACAAATCTTGAGCTTCTCCCTTGCTAACGGCTTGGTCAACATATCGGAACCATTATCATCGGTATGAACTTTATTAAGTTCAAACATACCATCTTCAATAGCATCTCTAATCCAATGATACCTCACATCAATATGTTTTGTTCGCTTATGAAACATAGAATTCTTCGCAAGGTGAATAGCACTTTGATTGTCACAAAGAACCGCATAACGTTGTTGCTTGAAACCAAGTTCTTGCAAAAACCTTTTCAACCACAATAGTTCTTTGCACGCTTCTGTTGCTGCCACATACTCAGCCTCTGTTGTAGACAAAGCCACACACTTTTGCAATCTAGATTGCCATGAAACAGCTCCCCCTGCAAAGGTCATCAAATATCCAGAAGTGGATTTCATGTTGTCCTTATTTCCCGCCATATCTGAGTCTGTGTAACCAACAAGCATGGGTTTTCCATTTCCAAATGTGATACCCAATTTGGAAGTACCTCGCAGATATCTAAATATCCATTTAACAGCTTCCCAATGCTTCTTACCAGGATTTGACAGGAACCGACTGACAACACCAACTACATGAGCTAAATCCGGCCTTGTACACACCATAGCATACATCAAGCTACCAACCGCTGAGGCATATGGAACTTTATCCATCTTTTCAATACTCTTTTTGGAAGAAGGGCAATCTTTATCAGTTAGCTTAAAGTTGGTAGTAAGAGGGGAACTAACCACTTTAGCTTTATCCATGTTGAACCTGCACAAGACCTTTTCAATGTATTGCTCTTGTGATATATGCAACTTCCTGGCACCTCTATCACTGAAAATACGAATGCCAAGGATCTGTTTTGCTGGCCCCAAGTCTTTCATAGCAAAAGACTTGCTCAAATCTCGCTTCAGTTGGGCAATTCTTCCAACGTTCTTGCCAACAATCAGCATATCATCAACATATAGCAACAAGATGATGAAGTCATCATCACCAAACCTCTTAAAGAAAACACAATGATCTGAAGAAGTCTTTCGGTAGCCTTGCTTCCCTATGACCGATTCAAATTTCTTGTACCACTGTCTTGGTGCTTGCTTCAACCCGTACAAACTTTTCTGAAGTCTACACACGTATTCTTCCTTCCCCTTAACCTGAAAGCCTTCAGGTTGCTCCATGTAGATTTCCTTATCCAGATCACCATGAAGGAAAGCTGTCTTGACATCCATTTGCTCCACCTCAAGATCGAGGCTAGCCGCCAAACCAAGAACAACTCGAATAGATCCCATCTTCACAACTGGAGAGAAAATCTCATCAAAATCAATGCCTCTTTTCTGACCGAAACCTTTAACCACCAATCTGGCCTTGTACCTCGGTCTAGAAGTATGCTCTTCAGTCTTCAATTTGAAAACCCACTTGTTTTTCAAAGCTCTCTTACCCTTAGGCAACTTTACCAAATCAAAAGTAGCGTTCTCATGCAAGGAATTCATCTCATCTTGCATGGCTTCAACCCATTCCTTTTTGTGTTCATCTTCCATAGCTTCTGCATAACACTCGGGCTCTCCCCCATCAGTAAGTAAAACATACTCATGTGCAGAATAACGTGTGGAAGGATGATGATCTCTAGTAGACCGCCTAAGCGGAATGAATGGTGGCATATTAGGTACTGGTAACTCAGGATGAACGTCTTCATCTAAGTTTGGTTGCTCTTGATCATCAACATCATCAGCACCCTGTTCTTCATCATTCTGAATATCATCTCCAAACTGTGGGTCAACATGTTTAGGAGGAACCGGATCCAAGTCAATGAGATCATCATTATGTTGAGGAATTGTTTTCTTCTCAGCATTCTCAACATCTTTCAAAGTTTGATCTTCCTCAAACTCTACATCTCGGCTGCGAACAAGTTTCTTTTGAACTGGATCATACAACCTATACCCAAATTCATCTTGACCATACCCGAGGAACACACATGGCTTAGACATCACATCAAGCTTTAATCTTTCATCTTTGGGAATATGCACAGAAGCCTTGCATCCAAAAACTCGTAAATGACGGTATGAAACATCTTTGCCGCTCCAAACCCTGTCAGGAACATCAAAACGCAAAGGAACACAAGGGGTTAGATTAATAACATGTACCGCCGTATTCAAAGCCTCGCCCCAAAAAGAAGCAGGCAACCCTGCATGTGAAAGCAAGCATCTGACTCTCTCAACCAAAGTTCTATTCATCCGCTCTGCTAAGCCATTCAACTGCGGTGTCTTCGGTGGAGTCTTTTGATGCTGAATTCCATGCTCTCTACAATAAGCATCAAAGGGGCCAATGTATTCACCTCCATTGTCAGTTCGAATACATTTAAGTTTCTTCCCTGTCTGCCTCTCAACTAAAGCATGAAACTGCTTAAACACATCCAATACTTGATCTTTGGTCTTCAAGGTATATATCCAAACCTTTCTTGAGTGATCATCGATGAAAGTGACAAAATAAGAACACCCACCAAGTGTTTTAGTCTTCATGGGACCACAAACATCGGAATGTACCAGATCAAGTATGTTCTCCATTCTGAAAGAAGGACGACTCTTAAAAGCAAGTCTAGTTTGCTTTCCTGCCAAACAGTGAGAACATTTCTTCAAGTTGATATCATGCACACCAGATAACACATTCTTCTTAGAAAGAATAGACATCCCCTTTTCACTCATGTGACCAAGTCTCTTATGCCATAACTCGGTCATATCATCATTGTCTACAGCATTGACAATGCTCTTGGATATCTTCGGATGTGTCATGTATAACTTGGATTCCCTTTTTCCTCTTGCCACAATCAAGGATCCGAGAGTTACTTTCCACAAACCATTACCAGAACTGTTATGGTAACCATCTTCATCAAGAAGACCTGTTGAGATAATATTGAGTCTCATATCTGGGACATGTTTTACATTACGCAAAACCAATTCCATCCCCGTGTCAAACTTCAAGCAAATATCTCCAATACCAGCAATTCTTGATAACCCAGTATTACCCATCCTAACAACACCAAAGTCACCTGGTGTGTAAGATGAATAATAATCTTTTCGTGTTGCGACATGACATGTAGCACCACTGTCAAGAATCCAACTCGAATCATCATTAGCAAGGTTGACCATATCATAATCATAACAAACAAAGAACTCATCTGTGGTGGTATTTACTTCAGTATTGTCATCACCATCATCATCTTTCTTGTGTTTGTTCTTCTGGTTGTTGTAGTTTTTCTTCTTGTTCTCCTTTTTCAACTGTCTGCAAAACTTCATCGTGTGCCCCTTTTTATGGCAATGATAGCATTCAACATCAGCAAATTTTCCTTTGCTGGAACTACTGCGATGATTACCTCTGTTACTCGGGCCTCTGCTTTGACTTCTCCCCCGCCTTTCTGTGACCAAGACATCTGACTGTGAAGAAGAACCTTGTGACTTTCTTCTCATTTCTTCATTCAGAATACTGCCTTTAGCCAATTCCATGGTGATAACACCATCTGGTGCAGAGTTGGACAAAGATGTCCTAAAAGTCTCCCAAGTATCCGCTAAGGTACCAAGAAGCCACAAGCCTTGAATCTCGTCTTCAAACTTGATACCCATACCTGCAAGCTGATTTATAATACCCTGAAAAACATTTAAGTGATCAATAATAGGAGACCCATCAGTATACTTTAATCTCATCATTTGCTTGATTAAGAACAACTTGTTGTTTCCAGTTTTTCGAGCATATAACTGTTCAAGTTTGTTCCAAAGAGTACGAGCATGTGTCTCCTCACAAATATGGTTCAAAACATTATCATCAACCCATTGCCTAATATACCCGCAAACCTGTCTATGCAAAATAGTCCATTCTGCATCTGTTTTGTTATCAGGTTTCTCAGTAGAAAATACAGGCAAGTAGTAGTCTTTAACATAAAGGAGATCCTCCATTTTTCCTTTCCAAACATGATAATTAGAACCATTCAAACTAATCATCCTACTTGTATTAGTTTCCATCGTTCAAACAGGTTATGTCCCCAAACCAAGAACCTGGCTCTGATACCAATTTGACGGGTAAAGGTGTATGGGTCACAACGGTATAAACACAAATGCGGAAGCAAAACCTTCGTTTGACAACACCTACCCAAACCCGTATGAACCTATGAGGAAACTAACAAACAAATAAGGCACACTAATCACAACTTCTAAACAGCCTCTAACAATATCAAATCAGCCCCAAATCAGCAGGTAATAAAAGTAAACAACCACACAACAAGAACACAAAGCTTTTAGCGTGGAAAACCCCAAAACGGGTAAAAACCACGGGACACCTAGTGCCGCTTAAAATCCACTACCACCAATAATAGAGCAATACAATCAGACCTTCTCTAGATACTAGAGGCATACAACAATCATCATACACTTGGAATAAAGCATCAAGATGTATGGAAACAAACTAAAGACAAAAGAGGAACAACATCACCAGAAAATCTGATGCAATCTGCCTGGGCAAGAAACAGGACTTCCAGGCCTCAAAATCAGATTCCCAACGGTCAAAACCGTCCTTTATATGTAAGGAAGCTACAACCCGAAAATCGTTACGATCCAACGGTTCAAACTCCGGCGATCTTCAGTTTTTGTGGGCTGCTGCAGGGAAAAACGAAAACCTCTCTTTTGATCTTTCTCTCTCTCTATTATTGTTGTTTCTTTTGACTTCTATCACACACCTTCTAAAAAACTGAAGATAAGGCAATAATACCCAAGATGGGCAAATAGACCCAAGATGGGCCTCAAGGGGATACCCAAGATGGGCTTTAATATGTTGGGCTATTAACCCTCATGGGCCAAGAGAATACCCAACAACTATTCATAGTAAATTATGTACCAAATGGTAGCGTCATATCAATTTCAAAACTTGAATTAACGTAAAGACAGCTTTTCAAAAAAACAGAGAAAGTACCTGTTAAAATAGTTGTTTACAGAGGACTAAACAAGAGAGTAGTAGAACGTTTCATAAACACCATTATAGGAGGTTTTCACGGGTGTTAAGCCACATAACTCAAGAGTTGTTTTCAACCCAATTATACGTAGACCTTTCAGTTGAAAAATGCTCTGTGGAAGACGACATATTTTTGTACCTGTTATATCTAACTCTTCTAAACATTTTAAATGCCCAAGTTGCTCAGGCAAATCATCAAGTGTACAATAGAACAAATGAAAATATTTTAGGCATCTCAATTCAACGAATTACACGATTTGGGCAGTAAACATTAAAGCGTTATTCAATGTCAATGGAATATGGGAAGCAGTTGAACCATCAACGGACGCTGAAGTTGATAAAAAGAAAAACAACATGGCAATTGCCATGTTATACCAAGCAATTCCAGAAAATATGGTTTTGCAAATTGCAAACCTTACTTCGGCAGAAGAAATTTGGGAAGCGTTAAAGGTTCGACACGTGGGAGTTGAAAGGGTTAAGGAAGCACGCGTTCAGACACTCGAGTCAGAGTTTGAATCGTTAAAAATGGGTGCAAATGAAGCACTAGATGTCTATGCGGGAAAGATTAGTGAGATTGTTTCACAAGCAAGCAATCTTGGACCTACTTTGGATGAAAAAAGACAAGTTCGAAAACTTCTAGGATCGGTGCCAGAAAAGTTTATTCAAATAGTAGCGGCGATTGAGCAATTTGTGGATTTGAATAAAATGTCATTTCAAGAAGCCGTGGGGAGATTAAAAGCTTTCGAAGAACGGACGAAAAAGGCAGTCAAGGAAGAAGACGGGTCCAGTAGCCTATTCTTCAGCAAAGTAGATGAAAAGGAGAAGACCAAGGAACACAAGTGTGAATATTGCGGTTGTGATGCAAGACAGAAAGACTTTGGACGTGGCCAAGGACGAGGTCGGGGGTCCGGGAGAAGTCAAGGCGATGGTCGAGCACAATGGGACAAGAGCAACGTGAAGTGTTTCAAATGCAATGAACTTGGGCATTTTAGCAATGAATGTCCAAAGTGGGAAAATAAAAAAGATGAGGCAAATCTGGTTCAGTACGAGGATGACGAGCCAACGTTATTATACACCAGTTGCAAAGATGAAGACGAAGACCTCATTTAAACTATATTTAGTTTAAGGGGAAGTATTGAAGATATAAACTAAATATAGTATATTAGATAGTTTAAGGATGTTTATGTAATAAAGAAAGCCGGAGGGCTAAACATGTGTATTAGTTACTTAATAACCGAATGGCGGTTACAGGAAGTTAGAGTCGGTTATGGTTGAACCATTGTGATGGTTCATGAATCGACATAGTGCCCTTTCATGTAGTATAAGTAGGACATATACAGGAAACAGAAAGATGTATTTCATATTAGCAATTTCATAATAAAGTTTATAGTTTATACATTATAAAGAGTGTGTTATTGTTCATGAATTACCAACATTATAAAGAGTGTGTTATTGTTCACAGGTTATTGTTCATGAATTACCCACATTGATTAACTTTGCGTTAAAGGGATGATATTTGTGCCAGTTCAAGATTCCATAAAGTAATTTGCAGTCAGACGTATCTTGAACCAGTGTGCTAGTTATTGTCACATACGCTTGTTTATCATTCCCATATTCACAAATTGTTATTATTGCTAAATGCAGATGAGAATCTATCGACACAACACCATTCAGTTTGTAACAGTTCTAAACTCCCGCTTACCGGACTTGGTGTTTTGACAAAAGAATCAGGAAAAAGAAAGCAAAATGTCGCAAATGTCACAGGCGCTCCATAATCAGTAATCACAAGCTGCATCAAACAACCGTTTCCAAAGTTGACTGCGAGTCCTCTTAGAAAGTTACAGCTACTTGATTCCGATTCTGATTGATATCCCTTCCATCAGTAAAGTTGCTACTAAGAATACCTGTGAAACCTTATTCGAATTGGGGGAAATGTGTAAATGAGCCTAGAAAATTAAGTGAGTCACTCGATACTTCAACCAGAAAAGATTTATGGGAAGATTTTAGACACGCGAAGAGTTTGTTAGCTGTAAAGTATTGTCCAGCACATGTACAGCTGTCCACCAGATGTAGTGTGCTATATATTTGTCCCAATGTATCTTTGAATGATATTCAATCAATCAATAATAAACATAATCATTCTCTCTCAATTATTACATCTTACATGGTATCAGAGGGTTACGATCTGAATACCTAAAACTCGATCTTCCGCTGCCTCCGGCCACTGGCTACTCGCCGGAGGTTCGGAGGGCTCCTTTAAACCTTTTTATCATTTTCTTTCTCGTCACTCTCTTCTGTCTCTTTTTCTTCACCGATCACGTCTACCTCTTCTCGTTCTTAAAAAAAAAAAAAAAAAAAAAAAAAAAAAAAAATCCAAACCTTACTCTCCAGATTTTGCGTTACGTTGTGATCCCATTTCAAGATCTCCACCGCCATAATCTTGACCCCGAGGATTCTCAAACGATTCAGATAAAAGATCATTCATGGTGTAAATCAAGAATATGAAGCTGGATCTTTTGTGGGTGTAGCGTAGGGAAAGCAGGAGGCTAATAACTCTTTTTTATGATCTTCTGCTTTTTCAGTGTTTAGCTTTAGATTAAAGTATTATAGGTAGACTTTTGATATATGGAAAGGGAGCATGGGGAACAGAGCTGTCAAAAGAAAAGATGGGTAGAGAGAGATGGAATTGTGGAGGAGTGTAGTGGTAAGCAATCAATAATTTGGTGAAAAAAAAAAATTATTGGATCTTTATGTTTTTCTATGGAAAAACACGCCCCGTTTGTTTGGAAGGTTCTTTGGGGGTTGAAGATTTAGAACCAACTTTCTTTGTCTCATCTTTGTTTTAGTGGTAAGGGATACTTTGGTTTATCCCATTTGGTCAGGATACTTTGGTTTATCCTGTTTGGTATGGATACTTTGGTTTATCCGGTTTGTTTCCTGCTTCTGAAGATGCTTCCGCTTGCTGTTGTGTTCAAAAAAAAAAAAAAAAATTTGTTTGTTTGTCGACCGTTCGTACGGATTTGTTACCAGTCGACTAAAGTTGACCGTTGGTACCAGTCCCTAATGTTGACTGTTGGTACAAAAAGATTACCAGTCAACTTAGCCGACCGTTGGTACCAGTTGACTAAAATCGATCGTTGGTACGGTTTTGTTACGAGTCGACTAATGTTATGTCTTTATTATGTTAATGTTTTGTTTTTTTCTTTTCTAGTTTTGCCACTCCAGTCCGAGCTTTCGCGATTTCGCCAGGGCCGGATATCACCATGTGCAAGGTGATCGACGGCACAGGGCCACAATATTTTTAGGGGCCCGACGATTACAAGCACGAGGGGCTGGTATAATTCGGTTTTCACCTTAAAACTGATAAGAATGTGTTCTAAATGGTTTGATACATGTATTTCTACTAAAGATAAGGTATAGTTGATAGCCTTCTTTGTAGGTAAACATTAATGGAGCTATGAACCGGAGGAAGAAGATGACATTTAGTCATTTTCACTTCACAACCCTTATGTTTATATACTTTTACACCTTTGTCCTAAATTTCTATTTTGTTTTTCAAATAAGTACAAGCATGTTTACATAGTTACAATTTCAACCCTTTAATGATAAACTTATTACAAGTTGACTAGTTCCAAGTAATAAACACCTCATATATTAGTTTTGAAAGATCTAATAATATTGATGTCATAAATCTCGAAGCCATTGTTTCAATATAACATATTGCGTATACTTTTAAACATTTGTTTTTCATACGAGAAATTTTACGATTACCGCACAGGGCCCTCAAAATCCACGGGACGGCCCTGGATTTCGCCGCTCGGACTGCGGGGGAGTGTTAGCAGTATATTCCATATACAAGAGTGGGTCTTCACATATATAAAATTGATGAGTGGAATGAGTGGGTTTAATCATTAAAGGTGATGAGTGGGTTGGTCATTATTAGTTGTCTTGCATAATTAAAGGGAATGTAGTCTATATATGTATGGTATCCTTTGTACGTGAGAGGCATCAAATCAATAATAATATTCTGCTCTTATTCTATCTCTCTAATAGAGTTTTCATATCCCGACACCTACACTGGATGAGGTAGGCGAGGAATATTTTAGTTCTCTAAAAGATAAGAAAAAGCTCAGAGTAATGTTGGAAAGAGTAACCATAATAGTCATGTTATGGCAGTGTAATAGATTTAGATGATCCTCGCCTGCCAGCACATCAGTATTTTTTACATAATGATTTGAGGATTCAAGAGCTAGTTCGAATTTGTTTGTGCAATTTTTTCCCGTTAAATGCAGAAAGTAGAGGTTCTGAGCAGCCCAGTACATCAAATATCAATTACATGCAAGTTATTTCTGCTATATTACTGATAGTTTTTTGCAGGATTAATTTCATAAAAGATTTTTGTATGCAAATGACTCAATAAAGTCCGATATCATTTCTTATGTTGTCCTTCTTGTGTTTCTAGGTGCCAATTCAGCAATGGTGACAAAACTAAACTAGGTGCTAGAAGTAATAAAGCTGAGACAAGCTCATCAAGGAAAAATTCAAAAAAATCAAAAACTCAAGAAACATCACAAGGTTTCACGAATCCTAAGGTTAATACTGCGAAAGGGATTACAAAAGATGCTGGCAAAAGAAGGATTCAAGCAGATGGTCAAGGGACGGGGCATTGGTTCACTAATGGCGATGGGAAGAGGGTAAGTTGGAAAGTTCTTGTTTTGTTATTGTAGTCATTTCAAATCAAAAAATTGTTAGAACCACATATGGGTCATTTGTGGGTTCGGATGCCATTTCAGAATACCTTAACCAGAGAACAAATGTTTAAGCAGTTAGTTCAACTATGTCAATCCTAACCCGTTTACGCATAATTTGAACATTGCCTATTTAACCCATTTTCAAAACTGGTGGGTGGGTTGACTTGTTTAGTCCATTATAAACATAAATTATCTAAATTTTAAAAAACTCAAACGTGTTGGCGGGTCAACTTGTTGAAAACACACAGCTCGAAAAACTGTTTAGACAGAACCAGACCCGTTTATTTCCGTGTCAATTTTGGGTCGTGTTTCGTTTTATGAATTTCTTCTCCTACTTTTTGATGGCATCTCTTTCTGTGTTGTATGATATAAATAGAATTTTCTTGTACTTTAGGATGTGTCAGTAAAAATGGGCAAGAGATGACAGGCAAAGCTGCTTACATTCACTTTAAAAAGGTACTTCTACTCAATTATATATATCTCCCAACTTTCTCACCTTGTTTTGCTTCATAATTGTTAAACATTCTTTTAAAATTTTATTTTCTGTGTGTTAATATGATATGAGCTAAATAATGATGCTTTTGCCATTTAGCAAGTCTGATTACAATTATCATTGAAGAATATCTGTTGTTTTGACAGGAGAGTGGTGGAGGATTTAAAATTAAGAAGGCAAAGAAAACCGCTACCAAGAAGAAATGGGTGTTGGTCGTGTTCTCAAATGTGCGATTGGTATATCCGTATCTAATCATGTTGAGACACTAAGAGTCTGATGTGGATTGTTCGAAGGCAGTTGACACTAGCATCTATCAATCTACAAATGAAAACTTTTAGAAGTGTTGAGGCAGGTTGGTACGGGAAAATAGAGGAAAGAAAGCGGAAGCTTTTCAAAATTCAAGTTGTAGTCCAACCCTTTTTTTTCCTAATGAACAAACTTGAGACATGGGTTTAGTGTTTCTACAAGAGATTTATAGTTTTTCAATGGCGATTATACTAATAAATGGATGTCATTTTAGCATACAGTGATTTTCGATCATTACAAAGTCATGCACTCAATGTGAGTAAGCAAATATTCTGTCGAAATTTTATTTGAGACCGATGCTTTCGCTATTTTCAGTTTAGGTCTTCAGTGGTTTCAAGATTCATCAATAGGTGGCTCGTGGTTCCTTAGTTTAGTGGGAATGACAACATATCTCTCCCCTCTGATCTATAGATGCCAGTAAAACCAATTAACTAATACTTTACCCACTATTCTTTAATCATTGTTTGTAGCAAATTCTATATGATTTGAAAAGTGACTAACATAAAATTTATGTAATGATTATGATATCATTAATGAAACAAGTAATGATCTTTTGAAGTTTGAACAATCATTTATATGAAAATTAAGAAACAAAAAACATGTGCCAGTATGCAACTAACAAAATGTGAAAACACAAATATGAGAAGCCTTTTATAAATGGTGTGTGTGTATTGGTCACTTGGTTGAAGGTTCAAACAATGAATCTTATCTTTCTTTTTTTCATTGACCAAAAGACCATATGAGTGGCTTTTGTTTCTCAACCTCAATATTCCACAACCATACCCACACAAACACAGACACTTTTTCACATAAACTCTTTCAACCATACTTCTAATGGCTTCTACTTCAGTTTCATCCATTCAAAATAGCTTCAAGTATGATGTCTTCTTAAGCTTTAGGGGCGAAGACACTCGAAAGAACAATTTGTTGATCATCTTTATTTTGCTCTTACACAAAAAGGTATTGAAACATATAAGGATGATGAGAACATTAAGCAAGGGAAGATGATCAGTGATGAGCTTATTAAGGCCATTGAAGACTCAAAATTTTACATTATTGTTTTTTCAAAGAACTATGCTTCTTCATCTTGGTGCTTGGAAGAGCTTGTTAAGATTATGGAATGCCAGACGATGGACGAGCACACTGCTTACCCCGTGTTCTATGATGTGGAGCCCACTGAAGTACGCAAACAAACGGGGGCAGTTGGAGATGCATTTGAAAAACTTAATAAAGAGGAAGAAGCTGCAAGGAAATGGAGGGAGGCTTTGAAAGAAGCATCTGATTTGGCTGGCTGGGAACTAAAAAGCATTGCTAATGGGTGAGTAAATTTCTTCATCATATCGATCTATGCAAATAATGTTTTTAGCAAACAACCTCTTAGAGCATATGGTGTTAAACCAACTTTTTATAACACTACCAAAGTACCAAGTCATGTTAACAAGTCACTGTTTTTAACAAGTCATGTTAACAAGGTACTATTTTTCTCTCTTTTGTCATTACCTTTCCTCTATAAATTTTGGTGGTACAGTGAAAAGTTCATGTGTATGGTTTGCCTATGTCACCATGAACAAGTGGCTTTTTTTTTTTTTTTTTTAATAAGGCTTATTGTTTCCTCACAAGTGGTCAAGGAATCAAATCTACCTTGCTAGGTGTGTATATTTGGGGGTGGCGAGGGAAGTGTTGGAAAAGCTCCCAGGATTAAATTGGTGAGGCTGCGTACATCTGAGTAAAAAACGCTCGCCCTTCCCGGGTAACCTCAACATGCAAAAACCTCATTCGTTCACCCGTTTTATGAGGAAGTGAAGAAAAGTGTATTACTGGTAGACCCGACGAGTTTTGAACAGTGCAAAGTTTACCCGTACCTAACAAACACATCTGTTACTCATTCACTATTCATTACATATCATATATAATTATATCAGCATTTACTTCTTATGTGATTTATGTCCCTATTATAGATTTAAAAAAATGTTTGGAAATTATCACAAGCTAAATGAATCTTTATTTACCATATAGGCATGAAGCTAAGTTCATACAGAAAATCGTTGAAGAGATTTCACTAGAGTTACGTTTCATCAATTCGAGCATTGATGGAGATTTAATAGGCATGGAGACCCGTGTAAACGAAGTAATTTCATCCTTAGAACCTAGTGTTGGTGATGTTTGCATGCTAGGGATATGGGGGATGGGAGGTGCGGGGAAGACAACTTTGGCAAGAGCTATATTTGATCAAATATCCAATCAGTTCGAAGGTGAAAGCTTTATTGAAAACGTAAGGGAAGTTTCAAAAGCCTCTTTGACTAGTCTAAAGGAGTTGCAGAAACAAGTTCTTTCAGATGTTTTAAAGGATCAAAACATTAAAGTAAGCAGTGTTTCTAGCGGAAAAAGTATGATGCAAAAGATGATGCGTGGTAGAAAGGTACTTGTTGTTCTTGATGACGTCGATCATAAATATCAGCTTGAGGCGTTAGCCGGAGACCTTAATTGGTTTAAGCCGGGAAGTAAAGTTATAATTACAACGAGAGATGAGCAAGTACTAGTAGCCCACCGAGTGAGCTTGATTCATAATGTGACTTTGTTATCTCAAGCGGAAGCAGGTTGCCTCTTCAGGAGGTATGCGTTTGGAAGAGAGATTCCAACTCGAGGGTACGAAGAGCTATCAAGACAAGTTGTACAATATGCTCATGGTCTTCCCTTAACGATCAAAGTTTTGGGTTCGTTTCTTTGTGGTCAAAGTGAACCTTACTGGGCAGATGCTATAGAAAGACTAAAAAAAATTCCATTAAAGGCAACTATGGAAAGATTGGAAATAAGCTTTGATGGTCTAGAGGATGATTACAAAGAAATATTTTTAGATGTTGCATGCATACTAAAAGGTTGGCGCAAAAAAGATGCAATTGGAGCGCTTGAAAGCCGTGGATTTCATGCTGAAGTTGGTTTAAGAGTTCTTGAGCAGATTATAACTACTTCTGGATATTTTTCGACCTTGGGGATGCATGATCATTTAGAAGAAATGGGTAGGAATATTGTTCGTCGGTCACACCCCGATGAACCTCAAAGACATAGCCGAGTGTGGATTAATGAGGAAATTGAATATATATTGACTAATGACCTGGTAAGAATCAAGTAAGTATGATTTAATTAAACTACATTTTTGGTCCGTGTATATTTTAATTTTTGGTCCAATAATTTTAAAAGTTTATGAGTTTGGTCCAATATTCATTAATTTTTGTGTATCTCTAAAAGTTTTCCCCAAATTCACTTTCTGTGTGTAATAATCATTCAAAAATTCATGAATTCGAATCGAATTATCATTGAATTCGCTTTATATCATCTTCATTCACTCTCAATATGATCATGTTTTCAGTGATTTTGGGCGTTTTGAAATTTAGGGTTCCGACAAAAATTAAGGGGCCGTTTAATTGGAGAGAAATACTCCATTTTTCCAGAAAATTTTCCATATGAAAAGAGAAAAACAGAAAATCCGTTTAGTCGCACTTTTTCCCAATAATTTTCCAAAAATATGAAATTCTCATTTTCCAATTTGTAATAGAAAAAATGAAAATAACATTACACCATTTTCACTTTTTTCATTTCCAAAATAATACTTCCTCCGTCCCATATTAAATGTCCGGTTTGAATTTTCAAAGTTTTTTTTTCTTAACTTTGACCATAAATATTTGTAGTTGTGTTATATATTATTTGATGCAAAATATATAAATAGATTGAGTTTTAAATGTATTTCCACTACGTATTATTTTTATCTAATACTATATAACACAAGCAAAAGTATTTAAGGTCAAAGTTGTAAAAGAAAGACTTGAAAAGTCAAATCTGAACATTTAATATGGGACGGAGGGAGTAACACCATTTCCTTTCACCCTACACTTTTATCACACATCTTCCATCCTCCATCCTCCACCTGACCAACTTTTCATTTTAGAAAAAAGGAAAAATATAACTCCAACTAAACAGATTTTCACATTTCTCAACTCTTCTCTAGAGAAGAAAAACCACTCCATTCTCTAGGAATTTAGAAACGGAAAAACAAGAAATTTTTTCACCAACTAAACGGCCCCTAAGGGTTTTTATTTTTCGATTTCAGGGTACCCAAGCAACTAAATGTCTATTCTTGCGGATTTCGTGGGATCTCACAGCTGAAATTGCAGTAAAAGGTCTAGCAAAAATGAAGGACCTTAGATTTGTTTATATGAATCTCTGTAAGGTTTATAAGAGCAATATTGTTCAACAATTTGATAAAGTTAGCGAATACCTTCCAAGTTCCTTACGATTTATGAGATGGTGGAGTTTTCCTTTTTCGAGTTTGCCGAATACATTTCAAGGAAAACATCTTGTTGATCTTGAAATATGGGACAGCAATATTGTTCAACTTTGGGAAGATGGAGAAGGAAAGGTAGAATAATGGTTAATTTGTTGTTTTTCATGATTCATTATGATCCTATATATCTATTGGTTTGTCATTGCACCAATATTAATTGTTTTTTGCACTTATGTTAGGTTCTTCATAAGCTAAGGTTCCTCACTATCAAGGATTCAAAGTTGAGGATCTTTGACCTTAGGTTGGCTCCAAATCTTGAGCAGTTGACTATTTCCCATTGTGATGATTTCGTAGAGCTTCGTATGCCTGCTCATCATCTAAAGCTCCAAGAGCTCAACCTCGTTCATTCAAAGTTGACAACCCTTCACCTCGGGAATACTCCGAATCTTGAGACGCTAAAACTCGATTTCTGTAAAGATTTGGTAGAACTTCAATTGCCCGTTGAAAATCTAAAGCTCGAAAAGCTCAGCCTCATTTATTCAAAGTTGAGGACCCTTGACCTTGGGATGACTCCAAATCTCAAATGGTTAGATCTTGAAAATTGTTATGATTTGGTAGAAATTAATGCTCCAGTTGGATGTCTGAAAAAGCTTGTCTTCTTAGACTTAAGTGGTTGTGGGAGGTTTAAGTATTTTGTGTTTGACAAACGGTCTCAACCAGCTGAGTTTGGTTCTTTATCTGAGTTACATCTGATTGCAGAACCCACATATGTTTGCCCATTGCATTCTGACAATGATTCTCCAAAGTTTCGGTTTAAATGTTATTATAAAGAAGATCCAGATTCATCGTTCGGAAATCTTGAAAGGCTTATTTCTTTAGGTCTGTGTGCTTGTACAAACCATGAGAGTTTTTCAAGAAGCATCTGTAGTTTACGGTGTTTAAGAAAGCTTACACTTGAAGGCAGTATTACAGAAGCACCCCGGGACCTTGACCAGTTAGAATGTCTAGAGGGGCTGACTTTTTCATCTACAGAGATTAAATATCTTCCGGATAGCATTTGTAAGTTGAAACATCTCAAATCTTTCAAAATCAAATCTTGTTGGCTTCTTTACAAGTTACCTGAGGATATTGGCAGATTAGAATCTTTAAAGAAGCTAATCTTAACTGACTGTAAGGCTTTACAAGGTATTCCAAACAGCATTTGTAAGATGAAATGTATAAACGAGTTACATGTCCACGGTTGTATTCAAGTTGTTGAATTGCCTGAGGATATTGGATGCTTAGAAGGTTTGTATTTGTTAATGATAGAAGGCACAGGCATAACCTGTCTTCCACAGAGCATTTTTAGGTTGAGAGGTCTACATATTGTTGGGTCGAAGCGGCTTCTTGATACACATGGTTTATTACTCAAGGGAGTAACAACCTATGTTGCTGATGATATAGTCTGCTACATATAACCCATACTAACACATGCCAAAGGAGCCAATACATGAAGAGCTATTCTAACAGGTACTTTATTTTGAAATTTTTAATTGATTATGGAAATATTCATTGTTTCTGCAATTTATGTGTTTTACTATGTTTCTAACAATCCATTTCTGCTATTAGGAGATCATTCGTCAATCTGCGCATAACAGTTAGTCAAGTGAAATCTGATCGGGTAACTCATTAAGCAATTTCTCAACTCGAATGGTTTCCATTATGGTATGGTTTATCATATAGATTTTACGTTTTTTTAATATTTTGTTTCAACTTGATCTTTCAAGGTCCGGTTTGCAGGAAGCAATTGCCACTCAGCTCATATCTCTCCGCATCTATTCTCAGGTGCATTGAAATCAATTGTAGTGATTTTGGGTCAATCCGTTTCGGCCATTGATAGTTTTCTCTGGTACATTCCCAAATTACGATTGTTTATAAAGAAGTGTTTCAAAGTATGATTGTCATTTTACCTTTCAGTATTAGTACTTTTTAATGTATACACTGTTAGATCAAAGCTATAATCTTAACTTGGATGCTGTACTAGTACGAATTACTTTAAATCAATAAAGAATTTGAACTTTATTTTAATTCATGGAGCTGAATAAACACAGTTGACTTCTTAGAAAGTCAAACTGTATTTTTGATGAAAATGTTGGGACTATGATAAAAGGTTGGAGATGATCATGTTAAAAATAAACTTAATAAAGTGTTTTAAGTTATGTAACATCATAAACTAGTTTTATTTTACATAAATAAGCTCCACATTTCGATGCAAATATTTGACTTTTGAGTCAAACTACTGGCTTTCATCAAATTTTTACCAAGGTTTTCATAGAATTGTACGGACACACATATTTTAGTGAATAGAAAGGCATTGAGCAGTCATATTGTGTCTTCGTCATGGTTGAGCTACAAACCGTAGAATATTAAATTTGGAAAACAGTTTAACATGGTAAAACTGAGCTAACATAAACCGTCGCTTACAACTAAAACCATACTATCATTGAACATGTAAGTGAGGAAGATGATGCCGTACAGGACATGGCAGCTTTGTTCCTAATAACTTAGCTTTTTTTGTTACAGTACATGGAACTGGGTTCATGCAGCAGAGTTAAAATGATTTTTAAAAGCTAAAAATGGTACTTAAATTTAGTTTAGGTAGAAAGCGGGTCAGAATCATAACCCAGTAAAAAAGTGGATGCTTTGTGTTAAAATTTTTGTTTTTCACACTTTGGCCACATGGTTTTAAATAAAAGGTTTATTTATTTGCACTTTGGCCACAAGGCTTATTAAAGTAATGTCAAAGTTAGATATATATGACCTCCAGATGCAATCTTGGATCTTCTCGTGTGTTGTGAACTCCTTGGATAGGATCGAATCGGGTTCGAGTAGCTGATGGGATGGTTGTTGTTAATGATGATGATGATTTGATGTAGTTTTGAGGGTGTTTGGGATTGCTTGTCCAAACATGTTTATTTGGTTTTGTGAATGAAGAAAGTTCTTTTAAGTTAAACATTTTGAAACTGCTTATTTAGAATAATCTCTTTTATGAGCTTGTGTAACTTAGCAGTTTTAGTAAGCAAATTAACATTTTTTAAATAAGAAAAAAAAGGACTACTTATGTGTGCTAGTAGATTCTGATATAACTTTCCTTCCAATAATCACAATCCGTTAGCCTGCATTATCCAAACACTAGAATTCTTGGTTATTTGTTGTTTCAAACCGTAATAACCAGATATCAACAGCAATCCCAAACACAGGCACAAAGCGCAGAGAACACATAAATAACTACAAGTATTTTAACAGGTACTTTCTCTGTTTTTTGTTAGCCTGTCTTACTTTAATGTGTATTTTTTTTTTAATTGATCTTACAATCCTAACAAGTTAACCATTTCCTGCAATTAGGAGTTCTTATGAAAGAGAAGCAATCACCAATCTGCAATTCAGCACACAAGGTGATTTACGATTTAAGCTACGTGCTAATTAGTGTATGCGAACAGACGGAACTCACCCTGTGTAAAGTCATCTGTAAATTTTCCAGCTTGAATTGGTTGCCAGTAGTGTTTTATATGTTCAGTAGTTCCATTACAGAATAATGCGGGACAATTCAAACTGGGGCAGAAAGTTAAATACTGGAACAAGGGATTCTTTAATCAGATAAGATGGCACTGCTATTTTTTTTCCATGTGACAGCAGTTAAAAAGGGTAAAAGAATTCACCTAAAGGTTCAAAATCATTAGAACTTTTACTAGCTGCTTCATATTACTTTGGTAGTGTTACCTTCGTGTTAGCCATAGTTAGGCGTAATTATGTTACTCTTTCATATAAACCCATGTAAACGTCACTCTTGTCACATGCTCGTTCTCAGCGATACATATACGAATAAATCGTAATCTCATGTTATACCCTGCTGCCAATATTGAAGACAAATATGACCTCTCATATAACAATTTTTGCAAGAGTTTCTTTTTTAGAAAAATGCAGCCTAGAAAGATTAGTTGTTGTTGACCGTACTCCAATTCTTTCTTCTTTTATATAGTAGTTATAGCTATTTTACAAATATGGATTGGGTAAAGTTGTATGTTTGGGCAAAATAGCAAATCTAACATTTGTTAGTTGAATCAAATTAGGCTTCATGTTTTCCAACATATATTTAATTTCCGTTCATCAAGACTTCAAGAATCTGAAATGATGACCATAAAAGCAATATTTAAATTGCCATTTTTTTTTCTTATAAAATGATTTTATCATTGTAACATTCTTTTTTGGTCTTCCTATATGTTTTATCATGCTCTATTCATATATCATACTGAACTCGATTCTTAATATCCAGCATAATAGGTTTTGTCTCGACTTAATCAATGTTTGCCATCACACAGGTCTATAAATAAAAGTGCAAGGAGGCGGGACGACTGATTCAAATCTCCTATACAAGCTGTATACAGTTAAATCAAGGTATAGCTATTGAGTAAAGTAACTAACTTGTATAAGCAGTTTAAATTTTTGAAGTTAGATAAGTTAACTCATGGAGTTGAGATTACACAGTTGACTTCTTCAGAAACTCAACTGTTCATGTTGAAAATAATTGGACTTTACATGATGTTGGAGATGGTCATATTCAGTAAAGTTTTTTAAGTGATTTAATATCATTAAAAGGGTATTGTTTTACATAAAAATAATCTACATTGGGACAAAATGGTGAACCTTAAAATATTTGACTTTTTAGTCAAACTATTGACTTTCATCAAATTCACTGAAGCTACTTTAAATGTTCCAGGAATAAGACGTTATCATCAGAGAATTATTTGGGAAAATCCATGTTTGGACAGAGTTTGAAGCTGGAAACACGAGATGAACGTGAACTTATCAATTAAAACGACATTACTGTGGAATGTTTAATTCAGTTTGGTCTCAAAGGCATGGATGTGGTTGTCAGGCTTTGCTTACCTAGCTATAATGATGTTGGCGATATTCCATATATGTAAATGTGCACGCTCTCATTTTCGTTTATGCACCATATTTTAGCCATTTCCTTGTTTTCTCGGCACTTTTTTGTTTTTGTTTTGTTTTTTGTTTTTCACGTTTTGGTATCTCCTAGCTAGTTTTAATAAATCAATTTCTTTGTTGTTACACTCTGTTCTCGAGTTTTTTTTTTTTTTTTTTTTTTTTTTTTTTTAAGATGGAAAGGTAAGGGATAGGAAGGGAAATTACAAATATGGGTGTTCTTGAGTTTTTAAGCTTTTTTTGTGTATACTTGTTCCTTCCAAAATTGGGAGGATTAGGAAGGAAAATGAGTCACTAACATTATAAGTTTGTGTTAAATTACTATTATATCCGTATTTTCATGGCTGCTATGGTTCGTTTAATATATGTGAGATTCGGTGAGACATGTTTATCAAAATAAACACTGGAAAATGGTGAAGGGAATTGAAAAGGCTACTTGTTCACATCTTCGATTAAAAAAGAATAACAACCAGTTACGTAATAGATATTTATAACAGGTTGTGCTACTTGTTCACGTTATATTTAGCATGTAAGAGCAATTATTAACAACACATAACCAAAACCCAACTGAAGATACCTATACTATTTTGTGTTTCATTTTTGTAACCTCTTATGCATCGTACTATCAATGACAAATTAGATAGAAGAATTATAATTCATCAGTAATAAGATTAGTACAACTTTCAGCATCAGTTAATTTTTTTCATTCCTAAAACTCTTTTGTACTCAAAAGAGGTGTTAGGATAAGCGGTTCAATAAATTAGTGTTTTGATCAATCAATGTACGTAATTTCGAGGGTATATTAGTAATTTTGTTTGCTTCCCTATCCTTCCTTCTATTTAAAATTACAAACTCAAGAACACAAGTTGAAATAATCACGTTCTTCACAGTGCCATCCCTTACTTTGCCCTTCCCATCTCATCTCATTCCATTCTTTTAAATTTAAACTTTAAAGAAAAGGATGTTACTTCTTTTGGTGTAGTACCACATGAAACTTGCATTCATGTTTAGCGGTAATCTGCGGGGTAGTTGGACTACTCTTTTTGAACAGATTTGATCTTTAAGTATGATATTTTTTAATTCCATATAATCAAAATCAAAGCCATTTGACTATTTGAGTCAAAGTATTGACTTTCATTTATTTTAGTAGACCTGTATTAATGAACATATCTGAGAGTTATTAATGATATTGAACATGTAGCTTAAAATTTGGTTACCTATCATCTCGATTTCGTTAGAAAATTGGGTTTCATATTGTCTGTTTATGGACTCGGATCTTATCTTGGTCAAAACCGGGTCAACAAGATGACCCGTACTAAATTGCTACTCGTAATATCTATATTGTTACAGTTCAGTTTTTCACACTTTTAACCATGGAGTTATTAAAATAGTTGAAATTTGCATATGCAGTTTAACTTGTTTTTCAGAAGGATATTTATTTTGATATTGAAGTTAGATGATATTTTAGGTAACTACGTATTAGTTGCTAAGGTATTTCTTTAATCATCATAGAATTTTCGACCTTGGAGTTTCCATGAAATTTCTTTTGTCAATACAAATTTTTGACCCGACTAGCTAGGAATTTTCCAAGATATTTCTTTATTGCAAAAGACAAGGAATTCTGCAAGGCAAATTTATTGGTGTGGGAAATAGAAGATGACAGTTAAAATATGGTCCCCATCAAAGTTTAAAAATAGTCCTCGTGCCAGGTGAGTAATTTAAACAGGGGGCACTTGGTTCGACTGAAGGAATGGGAAAGATAATGATAATGATAATGCAACGGAATGCAATGGCTATTTCATTATATTTGATATTGCTTGGTCTAAATGTCGGGGAATAAACTGGTGTTTGTTTCTTGATGATTCAGTGTCAAATCAACACCAAACAATAACTAGGATTAAACAACAATGATTAAGATCAACTAGCAACAAGTTAGTGCTAAACAACAAAAATTCACAAGACTATATGTTTATAGTAAGATTTAATCTTTTACCTATGGAAGAAAATAGAGAAACCAAAGCACAATGAAAGAAAACAAAATAGTATTGGTTTTGATTATGTCATTCAACGCAAATCAAGAAATTGAAGAACGGATAAGTAGAAAAGGTGATTAGAAAAGAGAAATTAATGAAAGTAATATGATTAAAAAGGAGAATTAGACATTTGATCTAACCCTAAAATACAAACAATCCGCCTCTCACCTAACAATTTATCCCTCTCCAAACGCAGTCAACACCGATCGTCTCGTCAACAATGATAACCATGTTAAATACTAAAGATGGACAATTGCCACAAGGAATTCGAAAACCCTCGAAAATAATGATTTCAGTGTATTGTGGATTTGTGGGTCAGAAAGATGACCCGGGAGAAAATGAAGGTATTTTGTTCAAGCTCTGGTTTTCACACTTTGGCCACAAGGTTTTGAACTGTAAGTTTATTTATTTGCAGTTTGGGCACAAGTACTAAAAATAGTTTGAAGTTAGTGCATTGAAGTCGATTGTTCAATGAATTGAGCCACAATTTAATCAGAAGATTGGTTGATCGTGAACTAGTTAGAAAAGGTCCCAAATGGTAAACAATTTATTAAATTAAAGCTCGTTCTATGGAAGTTACATTGCATGTTTATTTAAAGGGAGGTGATTTGCACACCCCATTAATCGATTGGGACACTCAAAAATATTGTGTACTGACATATATACCCTTAGATCACTTTACCCATATTCACTCCTTCAAGGTATAAATGCCAAGATACAAGTGTTCAATCAATTCTTGAAGTGTACAAATCACCTCCCGTATTTAAAAGTTACATTGTGTGTATACGGAGTCGGATCCTATTTGGGTTAACCGGGTAAAAAGCTACATTGTGTGTATAAAATAGCTAGCAAGTACATACATATTTTCTACTTCTTTTTCTACTGTACATATCTTTTATATAATAAAAGAATTACATCATTTCGGAGTGTTTTTGTAAAACTCTTCTTATTGAAAAAAAAAATTAAACCAATAGGAGAGCTCGAATTTGCCACGTAGGCAAAATCGAGCAATATGATTGGTCAATAGAAAGTCGAAATTAAATTGGTTTTGGTCAAACTTAATAATTTTGGTGGAGAAATTTGGTTAAGAAAAAAAATGCATAAAAATATAGGTGTCAAATTTATGAAAACATAAACTTAAAAAAAGAGGGAGTAATTAATAAAACTTTAGTGGTTGAATTTTAAATAAATTATATAGAGCTAAGTGTAAAATTACAAGTTTCCATGTTTTTTAATAACTTTAGAAAAAAACAAATAACCCTTTACACTTTACCCCCTGTACTTTATAATTTTATTAATGGGAATATAAATATCAAATAGTAAGCACGAGTTACTGTGATATGAAAATAAATATACGCGATTCTACTTATAACAACGACTCGTGAATTATTATTTAAAATTTATATATGGATATCCATAAAAACATTTTAAAAACTTTACGGAGCATATTTTAACTTAATCAATGCTCATTATGTGCTACTAAACTCGCATATTTTGTACGACATGATATCAATAGTTAAAGTTAAACAACAATATCAACATCAACCTCAACATGTCTGTGTGTTAAAAACGTTTTAAAAAGTTAAAAAAAAAAAAAAAAAAAAAAAAAACAACCATGGGTTAAATAGTCATTGGTTAATTTAGAAGGTGTTTTACTTAAATTATAAAAAAAAAATGCACGCATCACAATCCTTATTTCACAACAATCACCTCCTAAATCAATCAATCAAAAAAAAAAAAAAAAAAAAAAAAAAAAAAAAAAAACCAACTAGATAACCTAACTTTATTCATTGACGTGATGTTAAAAAAAAAAGAAAAAAAAAAAAAAAAAAAAAAACCCGTAATAGTTGACTGTTGTAAAGAAATAAAAGTATGTACATGAGAATTATTAAGTAAGAATATATAGTTTTTAATCAGGTTATTACGTTACTATATTGCGATAATGTTATTGAGTTGGTAATCACGGATGTGAGATACAACCATTCTTCTATATTTATGATTTATGTGTTAACCTCTTTTTGCTTCTGCATAGAATTCGAAAGAGAATTCAACAGAACTTTGGCTTATGCCTTATCTAGCTGATAGTTTTTAGTAACTTTTTTGTTATACACAATAGAATCCGAAAGAGACTTCAACAGAACTTTGGCTTATGCCTTATCTAGCTGATAGTTTTTATTAACTTTTTTTTATGGTTTAACTTTTTTGTTATACACACCAACTTTTAGTAACTTTTTTTTTCTTTTTTTTTTAATGTTTTATTGAAAAGTTCTATGCTTAATATTTGTGTTTTTACTATAAACACACTAAGCTATGATAGAATTAGTTGTGAGTTCGGGGTTTTTTACTAAGCTTCTCAAAAAAGCTTATAGCTTTATCATAAACTTATTGTGTTATGGTAATTGAATAAGCCAATAAGCACATTTAATAAGCATATCAAACACCCCTTTAGTTCTAATATGAAGTTTTCTTATTTGATGTTATGACTAACTTTGTTGTTATCCTCACTATAATGCAACATATTAGTGGTTTTTGCAGTTTTATGATCTTATCGCACATACTAAAGTGTAATGCAAATTTTTTGTGTACGTTTTTTAGAAGAGGATTAAGTATCAACACATGATTGTCGTGGAAGGATTTTCTACGTCTGCTCAAGGTATGAATGTATAATCAAGTTGACTTGCTGATTTAGATAATATATGAATGTATTTTAATGTACCAAAGATGTGTTTTAGTGCCTATGCAGGGAATTTTATGGTAGGAATGTTCGAATATGTGAGTCGGATATGCATGTTATACGGTTAGGAATACGTGAGCTTATTGGGGCACACACGTAAGCAAAATCGTGAGATGTGATTGGTTAATAAAAGTCAAGATTAAATTGATTTTGGTCAACCTTTAAAGCTGGACACAGTTGTGACCCAGGTCACCGGGTGCCACATCAGCTTTCTCGACAAAATAACTTTGAAATGACCAATGTGGGGTGTAGGTCAAGGACCGGTCAAGGCAACCCAAAAACGAAAATCGGTCGTTTTTTCAACCGATATTTACACACACTTTCCTTTCAATTTATTTTATTTATTTATTTATTTTTTTTTAATTTTTTTTAACCTGGTCATTGACTGTGGCAACTTGGTCGTGTCTGGTCATTTGAGAGAATTCATAATTTCGCCACGTAAGCAAAATCGTGTGATGTGATTGGTTAATAAAAGTCAAAATTAAATTGATTTTGGTCAAACTTTAATAAATTTGGTGAAAAATTTTGGTTGATAGAAAAATCACATAAAAATATATGAGGTAATTAATAAAACTTTAGTGGTTGAATTTTTAAAAATTATACAGAGTTAAGTGTAATATTATAAGCCTTCATGTTTTTTAATAACTTTGGATTATAAACAAATACCCCCTTATACTTCATACCCTTTATACTTTATATCTTAAAAAATACAACGTATATGTTGTTTTAAAGTAACAACATATAAATTTGCATAAGATTATAAGTATCAATTTTTTTACTTTTTACGTTCAATAAGGACCCACTTATTTCATTTTTAAAAGTTTAACTTATGTGGACACGAGTTTACATTTAAATACGGCTAAATTACTGAAAACGATAATATAATTATCAAATTGTAAGCACGGGTTACTTTAATATAAAAATAAATATACGCGATTATACATAACAATATTTGTAAAAACAAAAACTTAAAAAAAAAAATGAGGTAATTAATAAAACTTTAGTGGTTGAATTTTTAAAAATTATATAAGGTTAAGTGTAATATTATAAGTTTTCATGTTTTATAATAACTTTAGAAATTAAACAAATTCACCTTTATACTTTATACCCCCTATACTTTATATATTAAAAATACAATATATATGTTGTTTTAAAATTACAACATATAAATATGCATAAGATTATAAATATCAAAATATTTCTTTTACTATATAAGTTCAGTAAGGACTCATTTATTTTATTTTATAAGTATGATTATGTGGACACGAATTTGAATATTAAATACGCTAAATTTTTGAAAACGAAAATATAATTATCAAATTGTAAGTACGGGTTACTGTAATATGAAGAAAAAAATATACGTGATTGTATAACAACGAATCATGTAATTCTTATTTATTTATATAATAAGGATATGTAGAAAAACATTTTTTTAAAACTTTAAGGAATATATTTTAACTTCATCGACACTAATTATGTGTTACTAAGCTCGCATCTTGTGTACGACATAATATCAATAGTGAAATTTAAATAGCAACATCAACATATATGTCTGCTAAATATAGTTAAATCTTGAGTTATCTAAGAGGAATTTTTACAAAATTTTATTTTAACAAATTCGAATGGATATTAATATATAATGGAAAACTCGTGCATAAATATATAATTATATGTAATTATCTTTAAACACAAAATATTCAGTATTAATAAAAAATAATTTTTTTGTCAAAACCCCGTGCGTACACGGGTATTATAACTAGTGAGTATAAAAGAAGAATTTATAATTTCTTCTACCAAATCAGAAAATATTTTGATTTATTTTATTAAACACCTTTAAAAATCATAATAATAATAATAATAATAATAATAATAATAATAATAATAATAATAATAATAATAATAATAATAATAATAATAATAATAATAATAATAATAATAATAATAATAATAATAATAATAATAATAATAATAATAATTCAATTATTTCTTAATAAGTATAAAGGTTTAAAAATCTCTTATGTTAAAGATGAGGTTTTCTTTTATATAATAAAAGATGTTTAGACACATCGAATGCACCTAAAGAATAAGCCAAGAATAAACCAATAAATGTCTCGAAAGTTTATAAAAGTAATCTATCTATTTTAACTAATAAAACAGAGTTTTTCAAAAGCTCTATTTAATATTTTCCTAAAATATCAGGCATCCTGGTGTAGCCACGTGGACTCATTCACAAGGCACGGTTTGTTATTTGGTTCCTTTTCAAGAATTCAATTTAAATAGTTTGAGAAGTTTTGAAAAGGAGTGATGTTTCACTTTTAGTATATTTAAATAGCCAAACAAAATATATGCGTATTTATTAGCAATTGTGAAAAAAAGTGTGTGCACTCAAAACTCCTCCTTAACTTTGGAAAGAAACAACACTGCCTCTTTTAAAACGTTTACCCATAGTCATATTTCTTCAGACCAATTTTGGTCAGCCTATTTAAGATAGCCACATGATACTTTTTTAATAAATTCCAAGTGTCATTCATCTCATGTTATAAGTTTGGAAAGGACTTAACTCTAGCCGCGTCTTATGTAAGTAATGAATGGGTATCATCACATAAAACACTATTTGATTTCTTTTTCAAGCCAAATCATTTCTATATCTGCCCCAATCCTTTGCTAGATTGATAATTTACTAATCAATTCTGTGATACATATGTTGACTATGTCCTCTCACTCGGGCTTATATAAAGCTCTATTCATGTGGGCCGGTAAGTTGGATGATTTACCAGTTAAGTTCAATCGCATACTAGCTAACAAGTATGCTTTCAAAGCTTCAATTGCCGAATTCCAGTCAAAGAAACTCTAACCAAGTTTTACTATCATGATACTATCCAATGATCCTGAGGTTATCAAACCACTCATTCAAATGGCAACACCTCCAAAGGTACATCCATTTGGCCATTGCATGCACACGGTATTATATGTTGTGATGTGTTCTAATGAATTTGCTAATTGCCAAGGGGGAACCAAGTGAGGCCACTTCGAAGGATACAAATGTGTCGACTCAGGTAGTTATTTGTCTACATATATATGCAGTTCTAACATATTTTGACTCTCTTATAGTTACACCTAATTATCTTTTGTTAGGATGCGTCATTTGTGTTACTGTTGATAATGTGACTCTCTGGGAACTTTTGAAAGATATTGCAAGTAGTCCTCGATATAGAAGTTCAACGATGAAGCGGACGTTGCATCATCCAAAGGTCGAGAAGCATTAATTGAGTTAATGTTTGTACTTTTGTTTGATAATTTTCATTGTTTTTATCCCATTTGGACACTCTGACTTCCGTTTCGTAGAATGTTTTGTTGAATAATTTAGCGTGGTTACCCATGACAACATCAATTTATTATTTTTATTTTTTAAATATTGCTTAGAGAGTTTGGTATGATGCATTTGCATCATAAGTACGTATTAATGAACCCACACATTTTCTTATTCTTGGTTTACAACATCAGTTTTTTTTATGTTACATATTACATATTCATATATTATTACCGAAAACCTTTGCATCTTTGCAATAAAATTTGAAGGGGATACATAGCAGTCTCATTTATCTTGAATATACATCCTTTGCTTCAGAAGATGAAAACGTTTAGTTAGCTGGCTACCTAAGCATTTGCTTCACTGATCAAGTACAAATTTATTTTGGTATTTTGATGGATTTTTATCCAAACTTGGTTCACAAAATTTCTGACTAAAGTCAATATATGTTTCATTTACCAGCCCCAGGAGGTTAACAGAGATGAAATGTTTTCATCTTTATAACAAATGAACAACTTGGGAGGTTAATAAGACGCTCTCTGGGTTCTTTGTTAGTGTTTCTTTTCTGAAATGAATCGACATGAAAATGTACATATCAACAAAAATAAAATCGTGAAATCACACCTTGATCGCCGATATACTTTAGTAGAAAAGTGTGAAACTGTTTTGCGTCTTACTGCTAATTAATAGAATACATGTCCTACTTTGTTCACAATCGCCGATATACTTACGCCATACGGCCATACCAATACATACACCCATTAAAAGTAGTAGACTACATTAACTGTCATTAGAATAGAATGTGTCCTGGCCATTTATAGTATCCGGCCGTTTGAGTTATTCATCATTCTCAACATAACAAATATCTATTTTCTAATTCTCACTAACTCATAACCACAAAATATTTTCCATGTTAACAAACTTTTGAATCAATCATATCCTAAATAGGAATTTTCTACTATATGTCATACTGGCATGGGTTAAGAATGAAACGTGAAGATGGTGAAATTTTTAACAAAGTTGGGTATAAAATTTGATAATATTTTGTGAAGCATTATATACATTTTTCACATACATTAGATATAAGGTATATCTATATGTAAGTTAATACAACCGGTCTGTTTGTTAATTCTTCACCCATGTCTCCTATCAATATGTTCTCGAAGACTGGCGGAAGAGGACGTCAAAGTTAGCAATTAAGGTTGACGCAAACAACTCCGTGATCTTTGACACGACATAGATGACCGATCACATTTTCGATCAAGTACCCGTTGCATTCTATGCGAAGAAGTGACGTGACTTAAGTTGTGACAATGTTTGCATGTAGGAAAATGATACAAGTATAAACGAAGATGTATTATCTACAAACTTACGTTGAAATTGGGTTTTCTGGTAATGCTTTTACGGAACATTGCTTAAGAAGTGACATGACTTAAGGATGAAAATCTCTACATTTGATAAACGGTTGCCCTTAAAGATAATAAAGAAGTAGTTCTCTCTCCCTGTATATTTCACTATGATGATCAACAAAATTCAGGGACAATCAAGTGGGTTTGCATTTTTCCACGACCTGTATTCACACGTGTCCAACTATATGTCGTTGTATCTCGTGTTAGGAGTAAAAAAGGGATTGAAGATATTGTTGTCTGTGATTAAGACACCAACCTCACGAATAACACAACCAACATGATCTACAGAGAAATGCTAAACAATTTATGATCACAGGTAACTAAACTTACCCTACTATATGTATACATTATGTTGTTTTTAAAACAAACGTGTTTAATGATCGACTTTCTAAATCCAATACACATGTTGAATGGTTTGGATGTACTTGATTTATCGAACTGTTTATTAAAGAACAGCAAAATAGACCTACACAAATAAATGAACAAGCACTAAAATGGCCAGAACAAAAATGACATCAAAAACAAAATTAGCATATGTCCTTATGTAACTTAATTTATGTTCTTTTCCGTGTATTGACTATTGTGTTTGATATAATGTATGGTTTCATTAGTATCAACTTTATATTTTGACATATACTTCTACTAATTTGGGTCTTTCTAACTTCTAATTTCATAATGAACAAGTCATTAACTAACTTTTGTGACTCTTTTTTAAAATACCCGTAAATTTTACGGGTCTTTTAGCTAGTTAAATATTATAAGAGAAAGATACTTTTAAACCAGTAAAATGGTACTATATGATTACGAGTAATAAATAAGCAAGTCCAAAACAAAGAAATATAATTATAAAAGGATTTTTCTAACTTGTGCCTTAGAGACACATGATAAGAAGGTAGAGACACACAAAAAAGGACTCAGAGATCCACACAAAAGTATAGTTTTCAAATTAAAAAATGTTTTTTTATACTTTTGTGTGGTCATTGAGTCCTTTATTGTGGTCTCTATCTTCTTATCTTATGCCTGACGCACAATTTAGAAAAACCCTTTATAAAAAAAACAAATTTACAACTTCCATTGACGTGTAAATTGACAATCTTGTGGTCTTTTTTCTCTATCTGTGTCACCATCTCATTCCAAATATTTTCCACCCTAAATGATCACGTTCACATTGCTAGTGTGATAATCACTGATCATATATAGATAAATACCAAATAACTAAGGTTTATAAGTTGCTAATTGACATAGTCACCTTAGATAAATGTAATGGTAATACTATTAACCGGAATCACATAAACTTAGACAATACCTTCAAAATTCTTTACAATTTGTGAAATGGATTTTCCTTTTTCGATTTTACCGACTACATTTCAAGGGAACAAATCTTGTTGAACTTGACATAAGTTACGGTGCTCAGATTCTTGACCCTCACCGGTTCAAAACTGAGGACCTTTCAACTTGGGAATACTCCGAATCTTAAGATACTAAAACTGAATAGGTTTAAGGATTTGGTAGAGCTTCAAATGTTTGCCGAAAGTTTAAGCTCAAAAATCTAGACCTTAGTTATTCAGAGTCGACAAACTGTTACATCGTAATAGGAATACTCCAAATCTTGAGACGCTAATACTCGATGGATGTGATGATCTAGTAGAGCTTCAAATGCCTACCAAAAGTTTAAAGCTCAAATATCTCGACCTTAGTTATTCAAAGTTGTCAAACCTTACGTGGACCAGCATCCTATGTCCCAAGATCTCACCCCACCAAACTCGTACCCCCTATAACTCCCACGACCTAACATTTGAATCCACCAACATCACCTTCCAACCCTCCTCTTCTGACCCAAATTGGTTTGGCCCAACAGACTGCGCCAGCCTACAATCGACACCACAACAAAATACACCCGAATCACTATCAACTACCTAACCACTGTCACCCAACCCAAATACTCATCTATAACCATTACCGGACACCCTATGGTCACACGTGTTAAAGATGGCCTCACAAATCGTATTGACCGTTTGTCTCTTAACACTATCACCACTTCACCCATTCACCGGTCTCATGTTCATGCTCTTCATGACCCTAATTGGCAAAAAGCTATGTTAGAAAAATAAAATGCTTTATGGGTAGTTATGCCTCGTCCTGCTAAATTTCAATATTGTGTTATGTATGTGGCTTTTTACACATAAATTTAATGCAGATGGATCACATAGTCAGTATAAAGCTCGCCATGTAGTGAATGGACGTAGTCAGTAGTTGGGTATTGATTGTGATAAGACATTTAGCCGGGTTGTCAAACCGGCTACCATACGCATTGTTTTGAGTCTTGCAGTTTCTAGGAATTGGCCTATTCATAAGCTAGATGTGAAAAATGCTTTTCTTCACGGTGATTTATTAGAGATTGTTTATATGCATCAACCACCTGTCTTTGTGGACCCTCATAATCCTAATTATGTTTGTCATTTGCAACGGTCTTTATATGGGCTTAAGCAAGCCCCTCGTGCATGGTTTTAGTGCTTTGCTTCTTATGTCATACAAGTTGTTTTCACCACAACAAAATTGACTCGTCATTGTTTATCTTTCATCGCAAGACAAATATTGCATACTTCCTTCTTTATGTTAAGGATATTATCCTCACATTTCTTCTGCATCTTTTTTTTAGAAAGTTATCTCATCGCTTCATGGTGAATTTGCTGACTGACATGGGCTCTCTTAATTATTTTCTTGGTATATCTTCTCAACGTTCTTCAGCAGGTTTATTTTTATCTTAGAATACCTATGCTAAAGAGCTTCTTGAACGTGCTCATGTGCAAAAGTGTAATCCTTGTCGGAAACCTGTTGATACTGATTCTACGCTTGGTCTTGATGGTGACCCTCCTTCTGATCCAAATTTGTATCGCAGCTTAGCCGATGTTCTTTAGTTACTTACATTTATAGGACCTCATTTGTCCTATGTTGTTCCGCAAGTGTACCTTTATATGCATGATCATCGGGAGCCACATTTTTCTACTCTCAAGCGTATTCTTCGGTATGTTCGAGGTATTATTGATTATCGTTTTACAGCTGCATGTTTCTACTATCACTCAACGAACTGCTTACACGGATGTTGACTAGGCTTCACTCGACGTTCCATATCTAGCTATTATGTTTTCATTGGGGATAATTTGCTTTCTTAGTCTGCTAAGCATCAAGCTACGTTATCTTGATCAAGTGATGATGTTGAATATTGAGGTGTTGCTAATGTTGTTACCAAAACTTCTTGGGTACATAACCTTTTGCATTAGTTACATGCACCTGTTTTACTGCTACTTTGGTTTACTGTGATAGCATTGCCAGTTATGTATTCTCTCCAATAATTCAGTTCAACATCAGCACACCAAACATATAGATCTTGACATTCATTTTGTTCATGATGTTGTGGCAAAGGATCTTGTGCGCGTCATGCATGTTCCATCAAGATATATGTTCTTTCAGCCTTGAAAGAATGAATGTTTAAGTTCATTCATAACAGATGGCCTTGTACCTTGGATTCTCTTGATATCTTGAATCAGTTGTCGTGTCTTTAACTCTCAATATGCCTTTATTAGGTAATTGAGCCTATTACACTCATGAAATTGATTCTAGATGGATAGGAATTCATAAAGTAGGTTCCTATGTGTGTGAAGGGTATAATGAACTTGGAAGGCAGTGTACGAAGCTTGGAATAGCGAGAAGTGAAAGATGAACCTACTTGGTCGAAGCTATACACTGCTAAAGAGGTTAGGTTGGAAATGTAGAAACCTGGTATAGCCCTTGACTGGAATGGTGAATGGGTGGCTATAATCTACATAATTGATGCCTTACACCTTTCCTCTTGATTATTGTGGATGATGGTTGAATGATCAAGGTGTTGAGTTTATGATATATAAAATATAATAAAACATAAAGATATCAAGAGTACACAGCGGAAGACTTAAAGATCATAACAAATAAATTAATTAACTGAAAGTATGCGTAACGTACCTCTTACGAATGTCAGATCCTTTGAGCAAAACCAAGAAGTGGTTTAGAGAGTTGTCCCTTACCGTTCTACAACTCAAACCAAATGGTGTAAGAATAATGTCTTACTACCACGTTCTTGTACACACGAATTAACCAACGAATCAAGCGATTGCTAGATCTAACACAAAGTCCTCGTTTATGAAAAACGAAACCAAACTCCCTTACTTGGGGTGTTCAGCCGAATGTTGGACAAGAGAGAGGAGAGGAGAGATCTAGGGTTAATTCAATGCACAAGTGTATGAAACCCTAGAACCTAACCCTCCTTATATACTAGTAGGTAAACTTAGGGAACAAGTTAGGGAATTAGGCCTTGGAGAGGCCCTATGGCCGGCCATGTACACAAGCCCAAAGCCAAACCCATAACTTTCCAAGTTTTCCATTTCTAGTCCTTCTCTTTTCCATTTAACGGTCGTTAGTCATTTTTTCTTCAAATACTTAACGATCGTTAATCGGACTTAATGTGTAATAATTAATCGTAAACATAAACATTAATTATTAACTTTAATTCTCATTCGCTAATGTGTGCAATCCCGTGGTCACGAGTTCGAATCCGGACATTCACATGTTTGTAAATATATACATTTCCAACAGCTCCCACTTGGATATGTTTACAAAACATGAAATGACATTGGTCAGCGTCTAGCAACACGCCAATGCCCCCGGTACAACTCGTGTATGGTTTTCTGGAGAAAAACCAAGTTTGATGATTCATCATCATATTCATCCTTTTGTTTCTAATACCATGTTAATAAGAATATGGATCTCACTCATTTCTTAATTAACTATTCTGTTTCTCGCTTTATATGATTTATTAAGATTACCAATTCTTCTGAACAGAAGACCTTGGGTATGGCCATACAAACATCTTAACAATCTTACGAGGGGCCCAGTAGTATTATACTTCAAAATAAATTTGAAGGAAACAACTCCCATTTTGACTACAAGCAGGATTCATAAATTTCGCAACAGTTCTGAAAACAACCCTTATAACTACCAGTTACGTGTAGCGTTAGATTGCTTCACAAAAATGCACTACATCCATGACATATCTCTTGTATCTCAAGTCAGAGGATAAATATACATGATATACTTAATGACAAAGATCCATAAAGTATCATCATGTTGGTGGGATAAGTCCTATATTCAATTCATTGAATATCATCTGAAATTAGTCATGCTACGCATCAATATACTTTCAAGTATATTCTAACTAATACTCATATTTGTCTTAATTCAATATCATTCCCATGTTATTGATTGACAATGGACTATTTAGAATAACTTAAGTTATTCATGGATTTAAACATGCAAATATAGGACAACATCATAATAAATGAATAATAAACATAACAAAAATACTTTATTTCATTTCAATAATAATGTTTACAATATCCTTTTATCTAAAATACTTAGTCACAGATGGGCATAAAACTACTAGCTAAATGAAGTCCAAACTTATCAGACAAATGATTAAGTTTTTCACCAGGCAAGGCCTTCGTTAATGGATCTGCTAGGTTATCATCTGTGTGAACTTTGAGCAACTCAATTTCACCTATCTCGACTTGCTCTCGAACATAGTGATATTGTCTAGGATAGTGTCTGGTGCCCTTCATGACTCCAGGTTCATGGGCAAAAGTAATTGCAGCTGAATTGTCACAATATACTTTAATAGGATTTTCAATCGACGGCATAACACCAAGCCCCGAAACAAATTCCTTATCCAAACAGCTTCCATGGCAGCCTCAGACGCCGCTATGTACTCACTTTCTGTAGCAGACATCACAAGTGTTGTCTGTTTCTTACTCTTCCAATCCACAGCACCTCCATTGATGACAAAAATGTAACCCGTTTGAGACTTCGTATCATCTTTGTCACACTTCCAGGATGCATCGCAGTAACCTGTAACAGACAGTTCTGCTTCTGGATTTCCTCCATACACTATGAACATATCTCTTGTAGCCCTAAGGTACTTGAGAATATGCTTAACAGCAGTCCAGTGAATTTCACCCGGATTCTGTTGATACCGACTGTTCAAGTTTTGAGCAAATGCCACATCAGGCCTTGTGCATCGTACCGCGTACATGATAGATCCTACAGCCGAAGCATAAGGAACTTTCTTCATATGCACCACCTCTGCAGGTGTTGAAGCACAGCCTTGGCTGCTCAAACCATGATTTACTTGCATTGGCAAAAATCCCTTCTTGGAATTTTGCATATTGAATCTCTTCAATATTTTGTCAATGTAAGCACTTTGGCTTAAACCAATTATCCGCCTTGATCTATCCCTGTAGATCTTGATTCCGAGTATATATGCTGTTTCCCCTTAAGTCCTTCATCAAAAAACATTTACCAAGATAGGCTTTCACCTCATTCAGACTTGGTATATGATTTCCCATGATTAATATGTCATCGACATACAGAACAAGGAAAGTAACATTACTCCCACTAGCTTTGTGATATACACATGGCTCATCAAGATTCTGAGTAAATCCAAAACTTTTGATTTCTCCATCGAATCTTTTATTCCATTGCCTTGATGCTTGCTTCAGTCCATAAATGGACCTCTTAAGCTTGCATACACGGTTAGGAAATAATGGATTCACAAACCCTTCCGGCTGCGCCATATAGATGTCTTCATCTAGACGGCCATTCAGAAAAGCGGTTTTGACATCCATTTGCCAAATCTCATAGTCATAGTGTGCAGCTATAGCTATGAGAATCCTAATAGCTCTTATGTCCGCTACAGGAGAGAATGTCTCCTCGTAGTCAATGCCATAGGTTTGAGTAAAACCTTTAGCCACTAGACGAGCCTTGTAGGTGTGTACATTGCCATCCATGTCAGTTTTCTTTTTGAAGATCCACTTACTCCCAACGACTTTAGCCTTGGGAGGAAGGTCAACTTCAATCCAGACATCATTATCTTTCATGGATTGCATTTCCCCATTCATAGCAATCTGCCATTTATCCTTCTCAGGATCAGCCATGGCAGCCTTATAGTTGGCAGGTTCATTAAGATCCCCAACCATATTTTCCTCCACCTCTACGTTAAGACATAGACGGTCAGGTGCACGTATAGTCCTTTCAGACCTACGAATGGGAACAACTTCAGGAGGAGCACCTAAGCTTTCAGGTTCTTCTTGAAGTTGGCTAGTGGTTTCAGAAGGTGTTGTATCTTCTTGATCATATTCCAGATCATATACTCTCCCACAGAGTTCTTGAGATATGAGATTCCTTTCAAGGAAATCTCCATACCTAGCCACGATGACTTTGTTCTCAGCTGGGTAGTAAAAGTAGTAACCCATAGTTTTCTTAGGGTATCCTACAAAGATACACTTAACAGATCTGGCTTGGAGCTTATTAGGTGTGTCACGTTTAACAAACGCTTCACATCCCCAGACCTTTAAGTAAGAAAAGTTGGGAGCTTTTCCAGTCCATATTTCATATGGAGTTTTAACAACCTTCTTAGTTGGAACCATATTCAAAATGCGAATAGCAGTTTCAAGGGCATAATCCCAAAAAGTAAAAGGTAGAGTCGTAAGTTCAAACATTGATCGTACCATGTCAAGTAAGGTACGATTTCTCCATTCAGATACACCATTTTGTTGTGGAGTATAAGGAGATGTGAGCTGCTGGATAATTCCACACTCTGCTAAGTAATCTTTGAACTCTTTACATATATACTCACCACCTCTATCGGATCGAAGAGCTTTAATCTTCTTTCCAAGTTGTAATTCTACTTCACTCTTGAAAACCTTAAATGTTTCAAAGACTTCATGTTTATGTTTAAGTAAATAAACATAACCATAACGACTGAAATCATCTGTAAAGGTTAAGAAGTAGACAGCTCCGCGTTTTGACACATGTCTAAGTGGACCACACACATCAGTGTGTATTAATCCAAGTAGATCAGAAGCCCTTTCCACTTGTGGTGAAAAAGGTTTCCTTGTCATCTTCCCAGCAATGCAAGACTCGCATTTGTCAAATGATTCATCATTGACCGTTTGTAAAAGCCCATCGTGTTGCAGCTTTTCCATGCGTTTCTTGCCAATATGGTCAAGGCGACAATGCCAAAGATAAGAAGAGTCACAGTTCAACTTGCTCTTCTTATTGCTAATGCTATACAACGAATTATTTTCATTGGATATACAACCATCCATATCAATTTCAAACACACCAAGCATAGGAATTGCATTAAAGTAAAAAACATTATTTAAAGAAACTGAAATTCCATAACTGGTAAAAGGGTGCACAAAACCAATATCTTTTAAAAAAGAAACTGAAATGACACCCCTAACAATGGAGGGTGCATAATGACAATTATTTAGTTCTAAAATCAAGCCCGAAGGCAACACTAAATCAAAAGTCCCTATGGCTTCGACAGCTGCACGCTTTCCATTTCCAACGTACAAGTATCTCTCTCCACAGGTCAGCTTCTTCGCCCCTCTAAGTCCCTGCGATGTATTACAGATGTGAGTACCACATCCTGTATCATATATCCAGGAATTTTGCTTATGAGGGAAAGAAAATAATTCAAACATAAAAATACCTGATGAGCTAGGCACCATCTTATTTTTATTCTGAAGGCACTCATTCAGATAAATTGGACAGTTCCACTTCCAGTGACCCGGTGAGTTGCAGTAGTGGCAAGATAAATCCTTCTTAGGATTCTCCTTTTTCTTTCCAGGGTTCTTCTTAGGAGCTGGTGGGATGACAACTTGTTTCCCCTTTCCTTTTCCTTTCCCTTTCTTATCTGCTTGCGGCTTAGGCTTATTTACCCTACCACCCTGCATTGCGAGTACAGCAGGTGTAGGAGCCTTCTTTGGCAATCTCTTCTCGAAGTCTACAAGCATTGCATGTAACTCATTCACTGTCTTCCCCGTGCAATGCATGTTAAAATTTTGGACAAAATCACCAAACCGATCCTGATTAAGGGAGTGATTGATGAGTCCGACACATACATCATTCGAGTAACCATAGCCGAGCTTCTCCAATTGGTCCAAGTGATGTTTCATCTCGAGGACGTGGTCGGAGACAGATTTGCCAACCTCCTGCTTGCAGCTGTGAACCTTTTCAATTAGTTCATACAGTTCAGCTGCTGGTGGCTTCTCAAACATACGTTTGAGTTCATCTAGCATGCTCATAGGCGGATAGTGCTCAAATTGTTTTTGCAATTGAGAAGACATCCCCGAAAGCATTAGACACACCACATCATTGTGCTTCTCATATTCAACATGATATGCCTCTTGTTCAAGAGCAGTTGCCGTGTTGAGAGGAGCATCAGGCAGAGGTGTAGTCAAAATATCAAGTCTTTTGGCGACACGAAGGATGATCCTAAGTGCACGATGCCAATCATTGAAATTAGGGCCAGTCAGCTTGTCCCTTCCAATCATATCTTTGAAAGCGGCTCTCAGTAAGCTCATAGTGTTATCAGATTGAGCTATCTACAGAAAAAGTTCAAAAAACCATAATTAGTATTTTGATAATTTTCCTTTTCAATAAACAATTAAATACCCAAGGTTCATATTCATATAACCAATTAATATTTATTGAAAACTAGGATCCAAATTGTCATAATCTCATCACATCAGTTGATCTGTTAGTGATGAACCTTATACAGAATGGTAGAGCTTTTGCTCAATTGCCAATTTCAATTGCAATTCCTAGATTTATGGGATTTACATATAGCCAATATCAATCGCCATGTAAACATGTTTTATCCCATCTAGTTTTCAGTTTTCACCGCCTAACTCAATTAAGTTGTCCAACTTAAGAAACTGCAAAATCGTCCATGCCCGTTCTCACGACACGTGGACATTTTACCCTTTGATTAAGATCTAAGTCACGTTCTCACGCAAATAGAAAGTAATCTTAGGTGTTTCCGTTTCGTTGGATGGCATATAACTTAAATTAAAGGTTAATAGTTTTGATGTTAAATCAAATATGTACAAAAATGTCATGCATTCATCTTTGTAGCATAGTTTTTATTAAAACATTTATATCTTGTTTTAATGTATAAGCTTTTCATCATCAAACTTTAATTGAGGTATTGGTTTCACCAATCAAGGAATTTAGTGTTAATTATCATCCATTATACCGTACTTTTGCACAAGTGTAAACACTTAGTGTTTCGGATAATTACCACCGAAGTGACGCATGAAATTAAAACTAATTCGCCCTTAAGATGAGCTTGCACATTTAATGGCTTACTAAGTAGCTCCACTCGAACTTACAGGGGGCAGAGGACCAGGTACGCGCTAAAGCACAACCTTAGACATCCTTTCAGTGTGACTGTGCGCACTTCTTTAAACCCCTTTTATTAGTTCATTCTCATGGGTGAGCCTTTCAGACCATTTGTACCAAAGTCATCAATCAATTAAACGATTATGATTACTATGCTTATAAAATACATGTTTCACCATTGTTTAGGTCAGTTTATTTTTCTTGTAAAAATACCCTTGTTACAAAACACAAACAAGCAAGTATTTATAAAAATAAACAAATAAACAATGAATGCATAACAAATAAAAGTCATGCATATCAAATAGCCACATGCAAACGGTTTTGATAAATCCTATTAATAACCAATTCTATATCTGTCAATATGCATATATTTAATTAAGACTTCCACCCGTTTTCATCTATGTACAAGGTGAACCACATGCATCGATTCATCGATTACGTAAGTCAAAACTAAATATATACCACATAGCACATAATTGATTAAATTAATAATTATTGAGGTCTTCCCCAATTTAAGATCTATCATAATTTAATGTATATCACTTAAAACATGAAAGACATACAATAAAAAACAGATCCATGATAAAACATGCAGATAATTATCATGGATATAAATTACACTTAACAATTAATGCAATTAAAACAGAGTTACGCATATACACATAAAGTTGCATGCATCTTAGGGTTTCTAACCCAATTAAAACAATAGTTTACAAAACCCTAATTAGGGCACCAAAAAAACGCCCCCCCCCCCTCAAAATTAGGGTTTAGGTTTTGCAAACCCTAGATCTAAGCATACAAATAATAACACATTCATGTTTATTTTAATTATGTGTTTCAGTAATTAATTACTTGTTATACAAGGCTCGTGATGCCACTGTTGAGTTTATGATATATAAAATATAATAAAACATAAAGACATCAAGAGTACACAGCGGAAGACTTAAAGATCATAACAAATAAATTAATTAACTGAAAGTATGCGTAACGTACCTCTTGCGAATGTCAGATCCTTTGAGCAAAACCAAAAAGTGGTTTAGAGAGTTGTCCCTTACCGTTCTACAACTCAAACCAAATGGTGTAAGAATAATGTCTTACTTCCACGTTCTTGTACACACGAATTAACCAACGAATCAAGCGATTGCTAGATCTAACACAAAGTCCTCGTTTATGAAAAACGAAACCAAACTCCCTTACTTGGGGTGTTCGGCCGAATGTTGGACAAGAGAGAGGAGAGGAGAGATCTAGGGTTAATTCAATGCACAAGTGTATGAAACCCTAGAACCTAACCCTCCTTATATACTAGTAGGTAAACTTTGGGAACAAGTTAGGGAATTAGGCCTTTGAGAGGCCCTATGGCCGGCCATGTACACAAGCCCAAAGCCAAACCCATAACTTTCCAAGTTTTCCATTTCTAGTCCTTCTCTTTTCCATTTAACGGTCGTTAGTCATTTTTCCGTCAAATACTTAACGATCGTTAATCGGACTTAATGTGCAATAATTAATCGTAAACATAAACATTAATTATTTAACTTTAATTCTCATTCGCTAATGTGTGCAATCCCGTGGTCACGAGTTCGAATCCGGACATTTACGTATTTGTAAATATGTACATTTCCAACACTATATGGGTTTCACACCGGTTATTTAAGATCCAAACACCACTAATCATTATTTACATTTTATAAAGGTTTGCACACCACTGACATTGGTATATGTTTTCTCTCACACATAATCATCTTATCATCTCTCACATATAATCTAAAAAGTCATTCTCTGTCTCTAAGAAACCAAAACTCACACCGGAAAAAAAAGAGCCATGCTAAATATACATTTTCTTTCTACTAACAAAACCTCTAGACCTTGGTTGACCTTAGCTAATGATTACCTATTAATTATCATCGCCAGCCACCACACCCACAGCCGAACCTCACCATTGCCGGAAAGACCCTCTCTAGAATATTCAAAAGTAAGATCACTTTTCAGATCTGGAGCCCCTCTCCAAGATCCAATATTTAAAAGTAAGATCATATCTTTTGTAGAGAAAGATTTTTGTGATGCCTAAAATCCGGTTTACCGGAATTGTTGATTTTTGGAAAATGGTGGTTGGACATAAATGGGAGATGGAAATAAACAGGTGAAAAAAATAAATGAGATGAGGATCTCGTGATTTTAAATTGTGACAACTGGCAATTTAGGGAGTCTATTTTAGGTAACCGCATTACGTTAAACTAAACCGAGTTTACCTTTATCACTATTTTCATCGACCATGACTTGATTTTATATCGTTTATTGTTTTTTATGATTTATTTTATTATTGGATGAGTTATCGTGTGAGTTTTAACTCTTTTTGATAGGCACTATTTAATTCGGCTCTACAAAAGCCTAAAACGAGAAATAATGTAACTTTTAGACCGTAACTCGAAATTTAAAAAATAAATAGTCAAAACTCGTGGAAAAACATAAATAACGATAATAGAATGTCGAATGAACGTCGTGAGACACTCGTGGGACAATATATGAGCTCGGGATTGAGTAAACGAGATAGTTTTACAAAAATTACGGTCTCGACCCCTCCACTTTGTGAAATCCGGCGCCCCCTCCTCCCCTTTGTATTTATTTTCAAGTCCCTCTTTCCCAACTATAAATAACCCCTCTCTACCTCATAACTCTCTTTTACTTCTCTCTCTAAAACACACACACCCTTCTCTCTCACTACTTTCTCTCTCTATAAACCCTAACCCTAAATAAAACCCTAGCCGCCACTTTTGAGATACGGCCACATTACGGCCAACTCCGGCAACACTGCCGCGAGTCACCACTCACCACCACCACCATCTTAAAGATCTTTTCATCCTCTTTCCAACCATATAGGGCACGCGCCCCTAGGCCTCCATATAACCCTTCAAATCGTCCAAAAACAACTCGTGAATCTAGGGTTTGCTCGTATCTTTGTAGATCAGGTTTAGAAAAGGTAAATGGGAATTGGTTTCGACATAGCAGCCACGTACGAGCCATATTAAGCTCGTATGTGTGGCGACATAGGGTGGGTTTCATGGACATGGGTCTAAAACAAGTTTATAATTAATTTAAAACATGTAGCTAGTGATTTGGTATCATGTGGTGTATCATATTGTTGGGTTTTTTTCATTTTAGGTCATGTTTCATGTTTTTTATTAGGAATAGATGATGGGTTTGATGTTTGGTTAGTGATTGGAGGTTGATTAATTGTGCTTGGATGTTGTGGAAGTGATTTGGGAAGTGTTTGGTTAAGTTTTTGGGGCGTACAAGCCACCATGCACTAGAACAAAAAGTGGATTTGGCTACACCGAATATGCGTGACGATATACATATAGTCACACATGTTTTTTCGACCGTGTGTAACTAAAGGTCGCGTGACCATAGGTACTATATGGTCACGTGTTTGACTTTTTTTTAGTCTCTATTGCAAAAGAGTAACCAAAACCGTAACATGTGTGACTAATTAGGTACAAATTTTGTTGGATTTATCCGTATTAGTGACCATAAACACTGTATAGTCACACAAAGCATGTTTCTTTTGGGTATTTAGTCACATACAGTTAAGCATAAAGTGGCCAAAATTGTTAATAAGTGTGACCATATGGTGTTTAAGGTGAAGAAATATGTCTTTTGAGTGACTATTGATCATCCAATGGCCACTTGAATTTTATGTTTGTGTGGCCTTTTGTAACATTTAGTCACACAAAGCATGTTTGTTTTGTGTATTTAGTCACATACAGTTAAGCATAAAGTGGCCAAAAGTGTTAATAAGTGTGACCATATGGTGTTAAATTGAAGAAATGTGTATTTTGTGTGACTATTGATCATCCAATGGCCACATTAAATTTATGTTTGTGTGGCCTTTCTAACATTTAGTCACACAAAGAATGTTTGTTTTGGGTATTTAGTCACATACAATTAATCATAAAGTGGCTAAAAGTGTTAATAAGTGTGACCATATGGTGTTTAAATTGAAGAAACGTGTATTTTGAGTGACTATTGATCATCCAATGGCCACATGAATTTTATGTTTGTGTGGCCTTTTCTAACATTTAGTCACACAAAGCATGTTTGTTTTGGGTATTTAGTCACATACAATTAAGCATAAAGTGACTAAAAGTGTTAATAAGTGTGACCATATGGTGTTTAAGGTGAAGAAATATATCTTTTGTGTGACTATTGATCATCCAATGGCCACATGAATTTTATGTTTGTGTGGCCTTTTCTAACATTTAGTCACACAAAGCATGTTTATTTTGTGTATTTAGTCACATACAATTAAGGATAAAGTGGCCAAAAGTGTTAATAAGTGTGACCATATGGTGTTTTAAGTGAAGAAATGTGTGTTTTGTGTGACTATTGATCATCCAATGGGCACATTAATTTTATGTTTGTGTGGCCTTTTCTAACATTTAGTCACACAAAGCATGTTTCTTTTGGGTATTTAGTCACATACAATTAAGCATAAAGTGGCCAAAAGTGTTAATAAGTGTGACCATATGGTGTTTTAAGTGAAGAAATGTGTGTTTTGTGTGACTATTGATCATCCAATGGCCACATTAATTTTATATTTGTGTGGCCTTTTCTAACATTTAGTCACACAAAGCATGTTTCTTTTGGGTATTTAGTCACATACAATTAAGCATAAAGTGGCCAAAAGTGTTAATAAATGTGACCATATGGTGTTTTAAGTGAAGAAATGTGTGTTTTGTGTGACTATTGCTCATCCAATGGCCACATTAATTTTATGTTTGTGTGGCCATATTAAACATTTAGTCACACAAAGCATGTTTCTTTTGGGTATTTAGTCTCATACAATTAACCATAAAGTGGCCAAAAGTGTTAATAAGTGTGACCATATGGTGTGTAAAGTGAAGAAATGTGTGTTTTGTGTGACTATTGATCATCCAATGGCCACTTGAATTTTATATTTGTGTGAACTTTTCTAACATTTAGTAACACATCGAATTAAGCAAACTGTGACCAAAAAGTGTTAATAATTGTGACTATATGAATCTTTTAGTCACATATAAGAAATCAATATATATCAAAACAAATTCAAATATATATATATATATATATATATATATATATATATATATATATATATATATATATATATATATATATATTCAAATACAATAAAATTGGAATGTAATTTAGGTGCAGTTATGTTCTCACCAATCAGTTTTATGGTACTTGGTAGTGTCACCTGTAGGAAACAAAAGCCGGGTGTATCAAACACTGAATTAAACATGAAGAATGATATATGTAGGTTTATAAAACACATGCATGTATGTACCTTTTCATCGAAAACCACTTGATCCTTTGGCCATGCATAAAAACCACCTACTGCATCCTTAACTGTTTTGAAACCGTTACTTCCTGCATCCGGTATGCATGCTGCATCCACTAAAGATTTATCAATAGACACTCTGTAGCAATCCTTTGGGAGTGGTTTGTTATGAAGCATTTGTTTTCCATCACTTTTTTACACGGTACCCTCCGCAATAATAGTTGATTTTTTTAAGTGCCACAGTCTGCACTTAATTACCTAAAAAGATAATTTGTTGCATGTATATACGTATCAGTAATTAATTAAACTAAAGAACATATGAAAATGTTTAAATACATACTTGTGGTAGTACTGTTAATGGAGACTCATGTTCTTGTGATTCGGAAAGTTGACGTGAAGAATCCTTTCGTTTTGATCTAGTCGTTTTCTTAGATGCGACAGATTTAACAGTTTCCTATATATATGATACACGGTAAATAATACATGTATGTAGAATTCAAAAATCCCAAAGGGATGATTTATTACTTACACTTATTTCCATTTCCTTTTCCAAAGTTGCAAGTCCATTAGACTTCTCAATGCTCGCAATTTTCTCACGTCCAGCAACACGTGTTCCGGCATCCTCATCAGCACTGCTATTTATAAGATTAATGTTCACCGGAGACACCTGAAATATAAATTGTTTAAGAAGATTGTAGCAGTATTTAAAAGGGTAAAAAAAAGATGGAATGTTACTTTCTTATGTCTTACTTCCGTTTGTGTCAATGGAGTTGAAGTTGAATGCAACTGCCCCTTTGTGCAGCCAATTGTTTCATCAAATCCTGTATTACCGTCTCTTTTTCTTGACGTTGGCGCCTCTCATTATCAAGTTCACTTTGAAGTAACACCACTCTTTCATCAGATGCTTGTCTGATTCGAGGCAGATCAAAATACCTCTTGTAGGTTACTCCACCTCCCACTCCTCTCGCATATCCTCCCTTTTCCTTACCTAATACAACTGTCATGGCATCAGTGCCATGATCAAGCTTCAAGATTCCTTGTTTGATCTTGTCGTTCGTTTCTTTCTGCACACACAATATGGGAAATAGGTTATTTAATTCTACCAGTATTAACTTGTAGCTAAAAGTATTAACTAAAACACTACCTGCATTAACTTATAACTAACAGTTTTAACTAATACAGTAGCAGTATTAACTTATAACTAAATAAACATGATAATAAAATTTGCAGTCAAACTTACAAATTTTTCTCCCACTGATCTGATATCATCATCGTGATATTCTCTGTCTTTTTTCACCCTTCCTTTCAACCACAGCGTACCACGCGGTGGTTCTTCATCTGGTTCAATTTCTTTACTCTCGATCTTATAAACATCAAATACATACAAATGTAGGATAAACGATTATAAACAAAAGTATGATGCTATTAAATGCAAATGTGCAAATGTTTACTGTTACCATTTTTTCTATCACACGGGCGTATCCACCTCGTCCCATTGTATGATCATAAACAGACTTGGAACGCGACACTTTAGCTTTTGCTGATCTCACCTTGCAACACAAAATCATACGGCATTTAGATGTAGTAATGCTGATAGTATACAACTAATACATATGGAAACATATGAAAAGGTGAAAGATATTTGAACTTGAATAAAAATGACTAATTAACACCTTGTATTCCTCGCTGGCTGTGTAGTTTACAAAATTAACCCAATCTTCGGCTTTTATAATTGCACTATACTTCGGCGGGACTTCATTTAGTTTTGAAAGGGTATTTTGGTTGGGCAATATGTAGTTTTGTATCAATTTCATTATGAAATTCCTTAGAAGTTGACCAAGATGATTCATTATCAGCTTTCTGACTGTCAAGTCAACATCAAAATATCGCTGCAAAGATTAACAATTGTTGTTAATTAGCTGCACATACTTTAAATGCAGAAATAAACTTATTAACACCTTGTACCTACGACAGCCAAGCCACTACTAGTTAAAAAAAAGTATATGTGTACCGTGATTTCGTCCCACATTTTATCTCTTGCTTCTGAATCAACCTTCCTCCAGGTTAGAATCCTGACACCTATATGCTCACGAACCAAATCACCCAAAAAACTCGAAAACAATGCTCTGTTTTTTCCTGATAACCTATCCAGTGCATCGAAGGTTACACTGACCTTTATTCCGTCGGTTTTTCCATATTCCCTTCGAAACTTAGCTAACCTAGTTATGCCCCTCTTAACAACATTCGCATTTGAATGGTTGTTTTCAGCACCATCACCCTCATCTGAATACGTCTCTGATTCATATCCTAAAGGGTCTTCATTTTCACGATCAGAATAAACCAAATCATCCGGATAATTGGTTTGCGTTGCCATGATTCGTCAGAAGTAATGTGTTAAAGAAAATTAGTAAACTTAATTGGTAAATAATGGTGTAAAAATTGAAGTTCTGGTTGTTTTGCTTGAAGCCTGATTTATTGGAGTAAAATTAGGGCTAATGATGGGGCAGTTTTTCAATTAAGGAAACCATAATTTTCAAAGTAATTTTAAAAATTTTGGCTAAAATTTGGCTCCAAATTTGATAATTTTAAAATGTGGCTCCAAATTGATAATATAGCATTTAAATATTTAATTTTTGGCTGCAATTTAAATATGAATTAGAAAATCTAATTTTTGAAAAATCAAACAATTTTTGAAACCAAAAACACCCCTGACAGAAATGGTGCTTACCCACAGTCCCAAACACCCATATTACTTCAAACCAGCTGTGTCAAAGACACATATAACTGCAGATACACTAAAATCACCACATGGCGCATACAAATGAACAAACGAAAGCTAAAAATGGACTTAAAGCAACTAATTAAGCAACTATAACTAATAAGCAGTTCCAGATAAACAATTAAGCACAAAAATAGGCAAATCAAACCAAGAACTGCTGATACATCAAACAGCCCTAAGACCTTACTTTAAGCCTATAAATAAGCTATTTATAAGCAATTAAATAAGCTCTAACATCCTCAAGCAGTCAAAAAAATCAAGAAAACATATAAATGCAATTAACTTAAAGCAAAAACAACAACAAAAACACCCTAAATCTAGTGGTTCAATCAAAAATAAGTGTCATGAACAAACGCTCCACTTCTAAACTTCATAATCAGTCATAAAAAAATTGACAACAATCTAAAAATTTAACATCCTAATCCTACAATAATACATTCTACCAGTGCGAATGTGAACTTAAACACCACAACCAATTCCTAAATTCAAAACAACATGAAAAAAAGATGAAACAAACTAGCGAACACATTACTTATATTAACAAACATATTTAGCATTCGTATGGATAAACCATCAAAAGATCCATACATATTCCATTGTTAATATATCTACATACCATCCCATTAAACCAAGACATTAGACATAAACAGATAACACTAGAGCAAAAGAAAACATCCCATTCCATAGCGAGAAACCCTTCAACCATTCATCGCCTGAATTTGTTCTTCCTTGGTATCGATTTCCTCCTAAGATTGAGTAATGAGATCATTCAACCCCTGCAGCTTAGACCTCGCAGCCTCCCTGTCATCCCTAAGATCCGTCAAAGTGTAAAGACCTAATGTTTAAAAACGGCAAACTAAGACCTCCTTCTTTTAAACTATGACTATAAATTAGGGGTGTTGATCTGTTCGGTTATCGGGTTTTGTTTCGTTAAATCTATTATATATATATTTTTTTGGTCAACACGAAAACCGAAACGAACCGAACTATAATTAAACCAAAGCGAACTAAAAACCGATTATGAATTAAGTTCGCTTCTTGGGTTGACCCGAAATTAAGCTCGATTCTTGGGTTGACACATATGGTTTTAAACCGAAAATGGATTAAGTTCGCTTCTTGGGTTGACACAAAATTATTTACATTTTAAGCCATGGCTTCCATAATTAGCAACCTACAAACATAATGTTTGAGTAAATGGGACGAAACGTGCAAAACAGCTGGAAACGTACGAATGTGTGTAAAAACTTATACAAACGGACTAAAAGATGAAAAAACAAGCGAAAACGTGTAAACACGGACGGAAACCTGTAAACAAAAACGGAAACGTATAAAAACCGATTAAAAGGGACAAAGACGTAAGAAAATGGACCAAAACGTATTAAAACAGACGAGAACGTGTGTAAACGTACGAATCTGTGTAAAAGTGTAAGAAAACGTATGAAAACGGGCGAAAAATTCTTATAAACGTACGAAAATGGGTAAAAATGGATGAAAACGGGGTAAATGGGACGAAAACGTGCAAAACAGCTGGAAACGGACGAATGTGTGTAAAAACTTATACAAACGGACTAAAAGATGAAAAAACCAGGAAAACGTGCAAACACGGACGAAAACCTGTAAACAAAAACGGGAACGTATAAAAACCGATTAAAAGGGCCAAATACGTAACAAAACGGACCAAAACGTATTAAAACAGACGAAAACGTGTATAAACGTACGAATCTGTGTAAAAGTGTAAGAAAACCTATGAAAACGGTTGAAAAAATCTTAAAAACATACGAAAATGGGTAAAAACGGATGAAAACGGGGTAAATCGGACGAAAACGTGCAAAACAGCTGGAAACGGACGAATGTGTGTAAAAAGTTATACAAACGTACTAAAAGATGAAAAAATCAGCGAAAACGTGCAAACACAGACGAAAACCAATGGAAACGTATAAAAACAGATTAAAAGGGACAAAGACGTACGAAAACGTATTAAAACAGACAAAAACGTGTATAAACGTACGTATGTATGTAAAAGTGTAAGAAAACGTATGAAAACGGGCGAAAAAAGTCTTGAAAAAAGTAAACAACCCCTAACTCATATAGTATGGCGAAACATATGCGTCAGCATCCTATTGGGGACAGCAGGAGGACCCACTTCTTCATATCTACACTACATATAAAGACATCATAATCCAAAATATAAAATAACGAGGCTACAAAAACCCGTGCGTTGCACCGATTGGGTAAGGGTTGAATGTATATGTGTTTTTTACGTAATATTGTATGCAAGTAGTTACATGTAAGGTATTGCAATTGATGTTATCATAAGTTTTGTATTTTAAGTAGTCTATTTAATATTTTAATAGTGATGCACAGGAACTATATCCAAGTTTTGATTGCCTAATGTTTGAGTAAATTGTTGAGTTGTTATCGTCATGGTCTTTGCGGTAGTAATTTTGATTACGCAATAGGTCGGAGGTAAATTCTTGTTGTGTAATGTTGTTGTAACCTTGCCGGGTAATGTTTACGTGGGTTTTGTTATGCAAATTTGCATGGTTCGCAAATTAATAACCACCGCATTCATTGTTTGCCAAAGTTGTAGTGTCTATAAAGCAAGATTAGTCTTCTTCAGTTCTACTGTAGATGACTACATAGTAATGATGACTAACTTTGATTTTGGTCAATGTGCTACATTGTAAAGATGACTAGCTTTGATTTTGGTCGATGTATTGCAGTTGACATGTAACTAATTTTCAAACTTTTGATTACAATATGCAATTTTTTTTCCTCCTGAACAAAATTAGATATGTAAATTTTAATACCCAGCTTCTTGATTAACCATAAATTTGTATTAATATTTTTGTTATAAGAAGTTGAGATAATAAACCTTTTGGGAGGTGATTTGTACACTCCTAATATAGATTGAGACACTCAAAATATGAGTGTTTGGACATTTATACCCTCACAGGATAAACATAACTAAAAATAATATGAGGGTATAAATGTCCAAACACTCATATTTTGAGTGTCCCAATCATATTTGGGAGTGTGCAAATCATCTCCCAAACCGTTTAGACATGTTTAGTCATTAATTTAAATTTAAACTGTGTATATAGGGGCTGGTTTAGATCCAATGAAAAAATGAAGGGTTTAAATTGCAATATTAGATATCTTCCTAAATACTGCATATCACAAATTTTTTTTGAACTATTGCATATCACATTTATGCATAGAAGAATATGAAAGGGCTACAGTAACACCCAAAATAAATTTTCCGATGCCTCTTGAGTTTTTTTTGTGATTATTTGTGCAAATTGTGACATTGTAATTATTTATACTTACCTAACCATAAAATCAACACACAACTATCAATAATTTTAACCCTAAACACACAACTATCAATAATTTTAAGCCTAAACACACAAAATGTCTTCCACACCTAATATCGATGAAATGAAAGTTGCCACTGAATCCGGCAAGCTTAGTGATGCTTTCAGGGCGTTGATCTTGCATGAGATAGCAGAGGAAAAAAGTTTTATCGAGCGGATGGGAGAAGAGAGTAGCCAGTTGAGGGAAGTTGTTGCAAAAAAGGAACAAACAATCGATGAGACTTGGAGGTTGTTTACTCGTTTCAACGTTGTTGCAGCAACTGGTGAGTTTGCCCTTCGTGAGATACAGTTGAAGGATCGAAGGAAGATTGATTTGCTGGCTCAGCTTTTGGTGCTATGTCGTCGGAGTCTGTTGGAGAAGGAGGAGTTCTTGGAAGACTTGGATGAAGTTGATGAGTCTGAAGATGGAGAATAGGAAGCTTTGGAAATTTTTTTTGTGTTTTGATGTATATTTGATGGTTGTATGGATGCTTTTATTGACTGCTACTTTGTTAATATAATTATAACTGTAATGGATGTAAATGATCAATGATCAGTATAATGGTTTTAGGTTTTAATGCTTTATTAACTTGAAGAAATAATTTAGTTTTATTTATTTATTTACTTTTATTAGAAAATGGTCAAGTAGTGTGTGTTTGACTTTAAGTATTTCACACATTTATCTCTCTTACACTCGGTCAAAACACACAGTTAGATTCAAATAGCAGATTTAGGGTTTTCAATCAAACGCAAAATCAATCAAAATAAATGTTAGTCAATGAAATACTCTTGAGGGCTATTATAAAGGGCTTGATTCTCTTCCGATTGAGCCTAATATCTCAGGTATAAATGTTATAATTTAATGCTAGTTTGTTAGTTTAGGATGTTTATTGATTTACAGATGATATTGTGTTATGTTAGTTTATGATGTTAGTCAGGGTATTAGTCATTTGCATAGGAAAAGTAGTTGTTTGATGATTTATGGCTCATTAGTTGAGGTAATAACGATTACGTGTTATACATGCAGTATGGGTAGGTGAATATCGATTTGCCGTTAGTTGATGCAAAAGGTGGGGGTGTTGAGGATATTGTGATGATATGGGAGTTGGCAAGTAAGAAGAATGGGAGATTTGCTCATACTGTCATAGAGAATACAGTTACGAAGCAGCAGTTTGATTTTATTTGAAGTATATATCATTATAAATATGCATTTGTGGATTAAAATCCGTGCTTATTTTTTAAAAGTTTGCAGGGCTAGTAAATGCAGCACAAATTATAATGATGTTTTAAGCTTGACGGGGCTTTCGGTTTAGTAGACGCGAAGAATGAGATTATTCGTCAATGAGGCAGCGGAGCAAATTGCGTTCTCTGATCGCATAATAGTCAATAAGGTATGCTGTTTATTAACTATAAAAAGCATAGTTAAATGTTAATGTTTGTGACTTAAAATATGTGTATATTAGCAAATAGGGGAAACCATTACTATAATATTGAAACCATTATTTTACTTGGAAATATTGAAACTTGCAGATCAACGTTTTTATCTTAAAATAGGTTTGTCGTATGAAATTCAGAAAAAAAAAAGTTAGGGTCAATTCATTGCTAACCTGATGTTTTAATAACGACCTACTTGTAAAAATATAAGCTTGTTGCAATTTGGGAATTGGGTTCTTGATTATGATGAATGAATGACCCAATTAGGAAATGTGTTATGTGATGATTTTATCGTGATTTCGTGAAGGTTATGTGATTAGATGGACAATTAGTTTGCACATCTTGACTTTGGGTCAGTTTTAATGTTAAAATTGATTATTTCCTTTTTGCTTTAAGCGCGGTGTAAGCTTACCAACAAAATCAAGGCTATGATGAATTCTGACGGGTATTTTACAAAATGATAATGCCCATATATTGGCTTGGCAGCATGTTAAGGTTGCAGCCATGGTGGGCAATCCAATTTTTTCAAACTGCTACCCTATCTGAGCCTGTATTTTGTGACTAATGGATTATTTGTATGTTAAGCTTACCATGACCATCAACGCTTTGATCAATTATGACGGGTAGTTTTAAACTTGAGATTGCCCATATCTTGACCTGGTTTATAGCAATGTATAAACGATTATGTCGCATGTTTGTCACCGTTTTATTTTATATGCATAATATTATCACAACCTTGTACTTTAATGAAGTTGGTAAATTTCTTCAGGTCAATCTTGTTTCATTGTGGTTGGCGTCCATTGGCGTCACGTGTATATATAGTTTCGGTTAGAAGCTATATATAATTATTGGTCCCTATAATACACCCGTCCCAATGAATCATGATTGGCTCGAAGATGTTAAGCATCTGTGTATATAGTCGTAGTAGAATGGGCTGGAATTTGACATCGAATAATAATACTTTGATTGAAAGTGCCAGAAAGTTGCTTTGAAAATTTAGATTCGTATATGGAAATTTTACTCATCTGCTTTAATTGCAGCAACAGGTAAACAGACTCCATAAACGGAGGCATTTCAACAGATTAATCATGAACCAATGATGAGGATGTTGTTTTAGACTGGATCATGGAATGCAAACACAGTAAAAGGTAAGCATCGTAAAATTAGTTAACACAAACAATGGCTTTTATTTGATAAAATATCTTACAACCACCTGCCAAAGGCTAAAACCAAATATTACAACATTCAAAATAAAATTCAAGACAAGTACATAACTGCAAATGCAAAGACCAGCATAAACAAGACATCATGACCAACAACAGCTTCCCCCAGCTATGCAAACACACTTACCAATCCATTAAGCCCTTAAGTTTCTGAATGAACACATCATGATTGCTAAAATTTAGCTCCAATCCAGCTACCAAAATGCGCATTTGCATGAGCTTTTCTTCATCTCTTGCCTGAATTTCTCTTAGATATTCTGCAGTTTTCTGGGCATAAATGTTCCCAACTGTTTCTAACTCTTGAATAAAAGTAAGCCTCTCACGAGTAACACTCACCAAGCTAGCGCATAGGACATTCATTTGTTGTGACATGTGAATGTCCTGACCTGCAGCTTGGCGACAGTACAACACTAGCATCTCAGACCAGTTATTCGAATTGGCTTCTGGTCTAAGCTGATCACACTTAGGGCGTCTAGACATTGTGTTTTCTTCCTTCTTTATTACAAGTTATGAAAAGTAAGGCTATATGTTTTGCATAGTGATAGACCGTCTTAAATAGGAAAAGTAAGGCTATATGTTTTGCATAGTGATAGGCACATGTATAACATATAATTACACATTGACTACCATTTGCATGAAAACAAAATACACAGAATCACTACTGTTTCTACAGATTTCATATTGATTCGCTTGGAAGGTATCTAACACAAATAGCATGCAAGTAAAAGCCAAATTTATTACTATTTGCATACAGGTAGTGCTAAGTTAATACTGGCAGTGCTAAGTTAATACTGGTAGTGCTAAGTTATTAAATAGTATGTTTCTTATTTAAAAAGTACCTACAATTATATACTTTATTACAACGTTTAACTTTTTTTGTTACTAATTAGATTCCACAGGTTTTTTATCATCACAGTGAACGTGACATTCAAGGACGGGAAACATCGTACAAAAACATTGCAAACGTTGATGCACTGGCAGTGATTCAATAGCTACATTGTATATTCGATTAACCAATATTGTATTCGACATATGTATTTATTTGCGAGAAGTTACGACATCGCGTATGTTAATGTAATATTATTTATTTGTATGTTAAGGTACTTAATTTTTAAGGTGATTCTACCAAATATTTTGTATGTATATAATCAAGGGTTTAGGTCATAAAATAGTTGCGTACTTTTTCAAATGTACCGTTTTGGTACGTAATTGTTCCACTAAAACTTACATATTTGAATATATACCCAAAACATGCTTAAGTTGCATTGTACATCATGCATTAAAAACTTGTATTATGGAGAAATATGCAACTTTTTGAGTTTTAGTGGGTATATATGCAATGCTCCCATAATACAAGCTAAAAAAATAAAACAAAAAATCCTTCCCTTAATTAATAGTAATCATTGCAGTTTTGAGAACCGTGATATATTACGGCTACACTTAATCACATAGTCAAAGCAAAATATTCAAGTCTATCTTCTTCAACACAACAACCGCATCATCAGGTAATGTTACACATTGGTTTTTTTTTTTCTTTTGTTTTTCTAACCATGAACTGCAAATGTAAAGTGATTGATATGCATGTTTATGATATGTTGATGGGTACAAATGCATGTTTGGTATTTTTTTTGCAATGTTTAACATATCCTAAAGAATATAGTATCCTTTGATCATAATGTAACAGCCGTTTTATTAGAACTATATGCGATTTGATTTTTTAGAATATTGTGTGACATGTAAATATAGGATGATTTGAATAAAAATAATCATGGATATATGTGGATTGTGGAAAACGTAGCAGCTATTTGTTAAATAGCTAATTAGACAACTTGTAAACATATGTTTAATCTAGGTTAGTATAGCTTTTATATGATTTGGTTAACCACTACACCTTATGTAATTAATTATCTGAGCTTAGGTTTAAACATTGGATGAAGCAATGGCGTATGGTATGTTGGGTAGATTATGTATTTGTTACTAGATTTTAACAAACGTATGGGGTAAGATGATTAAACGTAAAAAAAATACAGATTTTTACTCTAAAAGGACTATATGATTATTGATTTTTGAAACATAGTTAAATATGTAGTAGTACATCTTCAATCATTTTTTGTTTGACACCTTAATGATAAAGATGTATTGATCATCTAAGACTTGTATTAGTTGGTGGAAATGTTGAGAAAGGACTATATGATTATTGATTTTTGAAACATAGTTAAATATGTAGTAGTACATCTTCAATCATTTTTTGTTTGACACCTTAATGATAAAGATGTATTGATCATCTAAGACTTGTATTAGTTGGTGGAAATGTTATGCATATGTGATAACCTTATTGACCATTAAGATGATTGTGGTTTTAAAATAGAATGAGCATCCAATTGTTGGTGGAGGCAAACCGCACAAACATTAGGACATTGCAGGTAAGTTGTACTTAAAATGCTTACTTAAGGTTATAAATTTATCAATGTAACCATCAAATTGATATACGTGCTTACTTTTTAAATTTAAGTTGCTTCCTGCTTTGTTTACTGAAACACTGTACCCCAACAAGCGCTGAATATACCTAATCCACAATAGGGGAACCAAACATAAGGTTTACTGGAAATTGGTTCGTGGTCGCATTACTTTGCATGGGTCCGAGTGGCGAGCTTTTATTGATCACAGCCAATACATCAATGTGGCCACATTCCATTTCATTCGTCAGGAAGAACTGTTATTATGTAACGGGGTACAACGATGCAGGCCACGAATGCCCTGGATACGATCTGGCTCTTCTAGGTTACAAACAACGTAGGTGCCTAGTTACGTTGGATGAATATCCTGCACAACCTCTGGTAAGAAAAAAAATGTTAATCAATACATTGTATAAGTTTGTTGAAAATGGGGATTATTTTAATTGTTTGACCCGCTAATGTTTTCTTTAAACTAAACTGTTATGTAGGTCATTCCTTGCAATTTCCGGGACAATACTGACAATAACCAATTTGACGTTCTTGTTGCTGGTGTGCCCTTAGCAGCTATCACTCACCGTCAAATTGAAATACGGGAGGAAAACAGACACGTGCATGAGTTTGGTGGGCACGGATGGAATGTATTGGTTCACGATGAAAACCTGTTTGCTGGCACAAGAGTTTTTTTCACAAATCTACTAAACAATACTCTTTCCCTGATGCCATTTGCTGAAAACGGATTGATGATGCGTTCTGAACTTGTGCAACGTATGGATCTGAATCGTACAAGACCGTTCATGAGAAACCCCGTAGATGAAGGTATGTTAATCAAAGTGTTGACATAATCTATTTTTTTTTTTTTTAAATAAACCTTTCCACATAATAGCTTTTAAATTATTTACCATTTTTATTAAATTCCAATTGCAGATGAGCGTATGAAACACATATGTTCATGGAACGAATGTACAGAGCATGAAAGTGAAAGGGATTGTTTTTACGTGCCCATCCTTGCATATGTCACGGACAGGAGTCGTTTGGTAAGTAATGATACAAATCGGACCATTTCAGTCATTATCTGCTTTTGCAAAAACTAATATATGCTTCAACACATGGACATACTTTTGTTGAGCATACTACATTGTTCTTTTTAATGCAGAACATACCACATAAGTTTACGAAGCGAAATCACATGTGGAAGTACCATAACGCACTGCTGAGATACCGGGAAGACATGGAGTTTTATGTGAACATGAATCTAGAACACCACAGCGATAGGCCTAGAAGCAAGAACCACGTTACCATAAACGCCAGATGGAGAGATATTGTTGAGGAGTGTCAGTGGGAACGAAACAAAATTGTCAGATTCAATCTTGTTGACTTTGTCAGCGACGACCAAGCTTCGGTGTCTTCCCGTACTCCAGTTATAATTCCAGTATTTAGCATGTGTTAAAACGTAATTCCAGGTGTTATTAGTTGTTATTGGTAGACATGTTTATAAACAGATTCTTGGATTGTGTAGGATTTGGTTGGCTTCATTTAGGGTGTGTGTTCCCAAGTAGTTGAAGCCATTCATGAGATGAAATGTAAACTACTTGGTATAGCCCCTATCTGGAAGTGTATGGTTCATAGTGGTGCATTAAAAGGTGTTCTTTGTGATGGAATTTTGTGCTGGTTGTCATCTGTCCATGGTTGTATGATATAGGCAGTTTGTTTTTGTTATCAGACTTATAAGAACAGTTATATCAGATATTGAATAGAGTCGCCTTGTATGCAACTTTATATGGGACTTGTCCATATCAGTGTGTGTTGCTTTTTTCATTTTACAAAGTTTCCTTGATTAATACAAGTTCATCTTTGCACCAAAATATATATATATATATTTTTTGTGTTGTGGTCTACTTATAAACAGAAAACTTTAGTGGTTAAAGCTGCCAGTACAAAATTAAGTCTGGTAGGTTAGTTTTAGTGGTTAAGGCTGCCAGTACAAAGTTAAGTCTGGCAGCCATAAGTTAAGTATGTTTAGTATTCGTAGTTAGTTCTGTTTATGAAAAACATAATAGTTTTTTGTGTGACTATTGATAATCCAATGGCCACATCAAATTTCTTTTTGTGTGGACATTTCTAACATTTAGTCACACAAAGCATGTTTCTTTTGGTTATTTAGTCACATACAATTAAGCATAAAGTGGCGAAAAGTGTTAATAAGTGTGACCATATGGTGTTTAAGGTGAAGAAATATGTCTTTTGTGTGACTATTGATCATCCAATGGCCACTTGAATTTTACGTGTGTGTGGCCTTTTGTAACATTTTAGTCACACAAAGCATGTTTGTTTTGTGTATTTAGTCACATACAATTAATCATAAAGTGGCCAAAAGTGTTAATAAGTGTGATCATATGGTGTTTCAAGTGAAGAAATGTGTATTTTGTGTGACTATTGATCATCCAATGGCCACATTAAATTTATGTTTGTGTGGCATTTTCTAACATTTAGTCACACAAAGCATGTTTGTTTTGGGTATTTAGTCACATACAATTAATCATAAAGTGGCTAAAAGTGTTAATAAGTGTGACCATATGGTGTTTCAAGTGAAGAAACGTGTATTTTGTGTGACTATTGATCATCCAATGGCCACATGAATTTTATATTTGTGTGGCCTTTTCTAACATTTAATCACACAAAGCATGTTTGTTTTGGGTATTTAGTCACATACAATTAACCATAAAGTGGCTAAAAGTGTTAATAAGTGTGACCATATGGTGTTTAAAGTGAAGAAACGTGTATTTTGAGTGACTATTGATCATCCAATGGCCACATATTAAGTTACCTGACCATATGTACTGGATTTTGGCTACACTTAAATAATATGTGTGACAAAACGTTTAGTGTGACCATATATGGCATTTGGTCATGGTGTTAGTAGCAAATGTGACTTTATAGATTAGCTTTTGGTAAGCTAACACAAACTAAACTTTAAACACACATATTAACTTACGTGAACATATGTACTGGATTTTGGATACACTTAACGAATGTGTGACAAAACGGTTAGTGTGACCATATATGGTTGTTGGTCACAGTGTTCAAGTGTGTGACATATATTTGTCACTGTTTATATGTATATTGTGACTAATGCTTCAAACTTACTTTTTATTTGTCACTCGTTCCAATTTCAGATGTGGCTAAAGAGTTGGCAAAACATATCAGTCACCCTTAAATAATGTGTGACAAAACTTGACTCTATGATTTAGACACACAAAAAATTACTTCATGTGACTAACGCATCAAGGTTACTTGTATTTGTCATGCGTTCCAAATTCATATGTGGCTAAATGATCTGAAACAAAATCACCAGATACCTTTAGCCACACAATGTTCAATTGTGTGGCGATACAGTTCTAATGGTCACACAATCAAAATTTTCATGTGTGACTAATTAGTAAATGTTGTCAATTTTCGTACCTTCAGCCACACAAATATGCGAATGTGTGGCCGTTCCATTTCGACCATGCGTAACCAAATCCTGTTTTTGTACTAGTGATGACCACGATGATCATGGCTTGGGTGGCATACGAGACCCACATGGACCAAGGGTCCGGGTCGGGCCGTTGTGGTAGCTTGTTGGTTGATATTGTTGGTGTTTGGATGAGACGCGTGGAGCCGAAAAGCTTCTAGAGCTTGTTTAGTTCACGTGGTCTTAACCGTGACCGTGTCATGACCATTAAGGTCATAACATTGGTTTCGGGTATATTTGGTTGGTTTATTGGTTGGCGAGATTGATTTGGGTTGATTTGAGATTGAATTGCGTTATTATGACTTTTATTTGGACTTAATATATAAATTGTCGACTTTGAGCAATGTCGGTGTTACTTTGACTTTTTAGTCAATAGTTGACCCCGACAACGCCGTAACATGGACTTTAGTATAGTTTGGACTATTGATTGATTAAAAGCCGAGAAGTCATGACTCGTGCTCGTGGACTCGAAATGAATAACGATTTGGAAACTAATAATGAAATTGACGTAGTATATATATAAAATGGTTAATAAAACTGTGTAACATAAATAATAAAAGGCTTTTATACCAAAAATATAGATAACAAGACTTGTCTTGTTATTTATTATTTTAAAATGGAAACTAACGACTAAAATTGAAAGGTTTTCTGAATAAGCAAGTAATTAATATTTCGAGTACACGTTTATCGAAATATGCCAATTATGGGCATTTAGTGCTATTTTCAAGTATTTATTTACTTACATTGTGTGCATGGGTTACGGATGACCTAACATTAATAGCGTCGATCCACGTGGGTAACGGACTTATTAGGTTGATGAATCTAATAAGAGACCACTAGGTACGTAGGATAACGTTATTAATGGGTGAATTATCCTTATGACTCGTTAGGATGCGACCGGATTATGGGATAATAAGCAACACGAATAAATAATTGAGTTTATCGAGTTGACGAATTCGATAAGGTATACTATTTATTCCGAAACTTATTGGACTATGGAGCTTATTGCTTAGATGTCTCATCGTGTTGCATTGAGTCACATATTGGTTGTTTGAGTGCATTCATGGCATCATATTGAGTCGATACACCCACATGAGGATACCAAACACTAGGACTAAACGGCGAAATAAGACATTTTTGGAGATAAAGAAACGGAATACATTGGGATAGATAACGTTGATTTTGGGAAATATATATTAAAAATTGGTTTACATTAATAGGTTGTGCCGAGTCGATAGTTGCTGAGCCGTGATTACCTGTTATCTTCTGCTAGTGTTTATTTGTGCGTTGCTTGCTTGAGGTGAGTTTCATAGCCCCACTTTTATCTATGTTTTTAACTATATTGGGGTGAGAATCATGCTACTATTTTTGGACCTTCTAAACTATTTTGATTTGCTTATGTGCTTGACTGATTAGATAGATATGTGGTAGTTGTTGCCTTAGTCTAGGATAGCAATCCTAATTGCTATAACACTTGTCTAGCTAAGTATAGACTTCTACTTCGATCTAGTCCAGGGTTAGCAATCGTTCTAGACTTTGCTACGACTGTGTTGGCTAGTGTCGCTAGGGGCCAGTATGATATCGAATATGATATTTTTTTATGATTGATGTGTATCTATCTTAGGTCTCGCATAGAAAATTAACTCCTACAGGTCCACTACTTTACTTGAATTTAAACCTATGAACTCACAAGCGTTAGCTGACCTTTTAGCATGCTTTCTCAGGTTTTTAAGTGATGTTTGGAGTGCGTGTTCGGTGGAAGCTTGGCAAGGAGGCATGGTCAAGGATCATAATCGACTCTGATAATTTATGAGGACCTATTTTATTAAATCATGTTTGGGCCTAATAGTTACACTTTGGGATTAACGTTTTGAATATTTAAATTTGAGATTGGTTTTGAATGTTAAATGACTATCTTGTTTGCTATACTTGCGTGAGATACTAATCCAATTGTAATGCCCCGAAGACTTGATTAAGTCTTCCGCTGTACCGAGATTTGGGGGTGTTACATAAATAGACAAGCAAATAATGAAAAAAAGAAAGATTTTTAGTGAGTGAAATTGGAAAAAAAAAAAGATTTCTAGTGAGAGAGTGAATTGAATTTTGCAGGTGATGTGTTTTGAATTGTGTGTGAAAGATACACGTTAGTGTGTGTAAGAGAAATAATACATTTATTCAATATATTAGTGATGGAGAGGAGTATGGGGATTAGCTGCTCAAAATTTTATGAGTGGTGTTGGCAGTGGCAGTGGGTTTAGGGTTTAGGGTTTAAAAGAATTCCCTAAAAGCAGAAAGGATATTCTTACGTGTCATACAGTGCATTTTTTTTTCTTTTTTTTTATAATTCAATGAGGTTGCTTGGAGTTTTGGAGGATAATATTTAAATAATATTTTCCGAGTTAGTTGTGTATTTTGTTAATTCAAAAATATAATAAATGTGGTGTTAAAATACTGTGAAAGATAAAATGATAAAAGTAACTGTAAGGTGTACATTGTGCATTAATACTTGTATTTATTTAAAAGTTTTTTTTTAAAAGCCAACTAACTATCTCACAATGTCTCAAGCATGAATTGAACCTGCAATTATTTTGATTGGGGAACATTCTCACACATAAAGTAACATTAGGACATAGGTCATTTGGTTACTTTTAATTTTCAAAATCAGGATCCTACTCAGGATCGTTTTCGTTTTTGTAAAATCGAGATCATAAGATTGGATTGGGATCCCAAGATCCTACTATAATGCCATTATCTTAATAGTCTTTGTCTTAAATTATGAATATAAAATGTTTAAGGAGATTAACATGTTGCTTTTTAGATTCTATAAAACACAATCCATAAATTTGTAGTTTTTCAGTTTGCAATTCGAGAAAAGTAAGATCGGATCGGATCGGATTAGATCTTAAGACCACATGGTCACGATCGGGACCTTATAAGATCTTAAGCTTGCTAAGATCCTACGTAGAATCCGGTTCGTTTTTGCTATGTAGTATCATAAAATCGTAAAATTGTAAAATTAAAATCGAGATCTTAACAACCGTGCTTAAAAGTTTATTATTTACATCTTAAATAATAACAATTGCAGCTAGTTAGCTGAAAAGTTAAGGGACTCGAAGTGGATAAGAAGAAAAAAGGTAAGGGATCAAAACTAAGATTAGCGTTGACCAGATCTGTTTTTCAGTTCGTTTCTGATCTATCCCCAAACGTGTAACACCAGTTTGTTTCTCATTGCACAATTTTTACTTACAAACACACTCTTTCAATGGCGTCCACTTCAAGTTCATTGATTCAAAAGAGCTTCAAGTATGATGTCTTCTTGAGCTTTAGAGGTGGTGACACCCGTAACACTTTTGTTGGCCATCTTTATGAAGCTCTTCAGCGCAATTGCATTGAAACGTATAAGGATGATGAGAAAATCGAGCAAGGAAAACCGATCAAAGACCAGCTCTTCAAATCCATTGAGGACTCAAGGTTTTACATAATTGTTTTCTCCAAGACTTATGCATCTTCATCTTGGTGCCTAGATGAGCTTGTCAAGATTATGGAATGTAACAAGACGACCAAGCAGAATGTTTATCCTGTCTTTTTTGATGTGGAGCCCACTGAAGTCCGCTATCAAAGTGGGGCAGTAAAAGAAGCCTTTGCCGAACACGAAAAGAAGGAGGCTGCTGGAAACTGGAGAGAGGCTATGAAAGAAGCATCTAATCTGGCTGGGTGGGAGTTGAAGGCCACAGCTAACGGGTAATTCAGTTTCATTCAATTTTCTTCATCATATATAATATTTTGCCTAACCTGCATGTATATATGTTAATCCTAATTGTTTATGTGCACTTTGAGCAAGCTAATAATATAATCTTTAATTAATGATACAGGGATGAATCTAAACTGATCCAAATAATTGTTGATGTTATTTTGAAAAAGAAATATTCCACTCTTTCGAACACTGATGGAAACTTAGTGGGTATGGAGACCCGGATCACAAATGTTCTTTCATCTTTAGATATTGGCACTGAAGATGTTCGCACGATTGGCATCAAGGGGATGGGAGGTGGGGGGAAGACAACTCTAGCCAGAGCTGTCTATGATCATATTTCTAATCATTTCGAAGGAAAAAGCTTTGTTGAAAATGTAAGGGAAGTTTCACAGCCTTCTTTGTCCGGTTTAAAGAAGCTTCAAAAACGGATACTAAAAGATGTGTTAAATAAACAAGACATCACTTTTAGTAGTGTTCATGACGGGAAAAACATGTTGAAAGACATGATGAGTCGTGGAAAGACACTTGTTGTTTTAGATGATGTTGATCGTATAGAACAACTTGAGGCGTTAGCAGGCGAGCCTGATTGGTTTAAATCGGGAAGCAGAACCACAAGAGATGAGCAAGTCTTGTTAGCCCACCGGGTGAACTTCGTTCATGACGTCAATCTGTTATCATCTACGGAGGCGATTTTCCTCTTCAGTAGGTATGCATTTAAAAGAGACATTCCAACTCAAGGGTACGAAGAGCTATCAGGACAAGTTGTACTATATGCTCATGGTCTTCCCTTAACAATCAAAGTTTTGGGTTCATTTCTGTGTGGTCAAAGTGAGAATTTTTGGAAAGCGACCATTAAAAGACTAAAAAACAAATCCATGTAAGGATACTATGGAAGTATTGAAAATAAGCTTTGATGGTCTAGAGGATGATTACAAAGAAATATTCCTAGATATTGCATGCATACTAAAAGGTCGGGGCAAAGAATTTGCAATTAGAGTGCTTGAAAGCCGTGGATTTCATGCTGAAGTTGGTTTAAGAGTTCTTGAGCAAAAATCTCTTATAACTATTTCTAAAAGGAAATCTCTTATAATTACTATTTTTGAAGCTGATGAAGATGAGGAATTGGGGATGCATGATCATTTAGAAGAAATGGGTAGGAATATTGTTCGTCGGTCACACCCCGATGAACCTCAAAGACATAGCCGATTGTGGGTTGATGAGGAAATTGAAGATATATTGACTAATGACCTGGCAAGAATCAAGTTAGTATGATTTAATTAAACTTCATTTTTGGTCCGTGTATATTTTTATTTTTGGTCCAATAATTTTAAAAGTTTCTGAGTTTGGTATAAAATGAAAGACTCATTCGGGTTTAGTCCACAATTTCTAACTCTGTTAGTTTAACTTATGTTTGACCGTTTAATAAGTTACAGTCACTTTTCTTATAAAAAACACATAACAATTCCTCTTTGTGTAAACGTTTTCCCCAAAGTCACTTTCTTTCTCTAATAATTACTCAAAAATTCATTAATTCAAATTGAATTATCATTCAATTCATTTTATATCATCTTCATTCACTCTCAATTTGATAATTTTTTCAGTGATTTTGGGCGTTTTGGAAATTTAGGGTTCCAACAAAAATTAAGGGTTTTTATTTTTTCGATTTCAGGGTACCCAAGCAACTAAATGTCTATACTTCCGTTCACCGGGTTTCAGTGCTGAACTTGCAGTAAAAGGTCTAGCAAAAATGAGGGGTCTTAGATTTGTTTATATGAATCTCTATAAGTATAATCGTAAGAGCAATATTGTTGAATTTGATAAAGTTAGCGAATACCTTCCAAGTTCCTTACGATTTATGATTTGGTGGGGTTTTCCTTTTTCGAGTTTACCAAATACATTTCAAGGAAACCATCTTGTTGAACTTGAATTGTATGGCAGCAATATTGTTCAACTTTGGGAAGATGGAGAAGGAAAGGTAGAATAATGGTTAATTACTGTTTTTCATGATTCATTATGATCCTATATATCTATTGGTTTGTCATTGCACCAATATTAATTATTTTTTTGTACTTATGTTAGGTTCTTCATAACCTAAGGTTCCTCACCTTCCATAATTGTTCAAAATTACAGACCTTTGACCTTAGGTTGGCTCCAAATCTTGAGCAGTTGACTATTGACTATTGTGATTGTTTCGGAGAGCTTCATATACCTGCTGATCATCATTCAAAGCTCGAATATCTTTACATCAGTTATTCAATGCTGACAAACCTTCACCTAGGGAATATTCCAAATTTTAAGAAGCTAGAACTCAGTTATTCAAAGTTGAAGACCCTTCACCTCGGGAGTACTCCGAATCTTGAGAAGGTTATACTCGAACGATGTAATGATTTGGTAGAACTTCAAATGCCAGTTGAAAATCTAAAGCTCGAATATCTCACCATCGCTGATTCAAAGTTGACAACCCTTCACCTCGGGAATACTCCGAATCTAAAGAACCTAACACTCGATGGCTGTAATAATTTGGTAGAGCTTAAAATGCCTGATGAAAGTCTAGAGCTCGAAGAGCTCAACCTCAGTCATTCAAAGTTGAGGACCCTTGACCTTGGGCTAACTCCAAATCTCAAAAGGTTATATCTTATAAATTGTTATGATTTGGTAGAAATTAATGCTCCAGTTGGATATCTGAAAAAGCTTGACTTCTTAGACTTAAGTGGTTGTGGGAGGTTCGAGTTTTTTGTGTTTGACAAACGGTCTCAACCAGCTGAGGCTGGTTCTTTATCTGAGTTACATCTGATTGCAGAACCCACAGATGTTTGCCAATTGCACTCCGACAATGATTCTCCAAAGTTTCGGTTTGAATGTTATTATAAAGAAGATCCAGCTTCATCGTTTGGAAATCTTGAATGGCTTATTTCTCTAGGTCTATGTGCTTGTACAAACCTTGAGAGTTTTTCAAGAAGCATTTGTGGATTACAATGTTTAACAAAGCTTACACTTGAAGGCAGTATTCCAGAAGTACCCCGGGACCTGTACCAGTTAGAATGTCTAGAGGAACTAACTTTTTCATCTATAGCGATTAAATATCTTCCAGATAGCATTTGTATGTTGAAACATCTGAAATCTCTCAAACTGAAGTCATGTTTACTTCTTGAGAAGTTACCTGATGATCTTGGCAGATTAGAATCTTTAGAGACGCTAATCATAGACTGTAAGCGTTTACAACATATTCCAAACAGCATTTGTAAGATGAAATGTATAAGCAAGTTACATCTCCGCAATTGTCTTCGAGATGTTGAATTGCCTGAGGATATTGGATGCTTAGAAGGTTTGAAAGAGTTGAAGATAGATGGTACAGACATAACCCGTCTTCCACAGAGCATTTTTAAGTTGAGAGGCCTACGTATTGTTGGGTCGTTACAGCTTCTTGATACATATGGTCTACTACTCAAGAGACGAAGAACCTCTGATGATGATGAAATAGTCTGCTGCTACATATAACCATATGGTCTACTAACACATGCCAAAGGAGCCAATACATGAAGAGCTATTTTAACAGGTACTTTATTTTGAAATTTTAAATTGATTATGGAAATATTCATTGTTTCTGCAATTTGTGTGTTTTACTATGATTCTAACAATCCATTTCTGCTATTAGGAGATCATTCGTCAATCTGCGCATAACAGTTAGTCAAGTGAAATATGATCGGGTAAGTCATTAGGCAATTTCTCAACTCGAATGGTTTCCATTATGGTATGGTTTATCATATATATTTTACGTTTTTTTAATATTTTGTTTCAACTTGATCTTTCAAGGTCCGGTTTGCAGGAAGCAATTGCCACTCAGCTCATATCTCTCCGCATCTATTCTCAGGTGCATTGAAATCAATTGTAGTGATTTTGGCTCAATCCGTTTCGGTCATTGATAGTTTTCTCTGGTACATTCCCAAATTACGATTGTTTATAAAGAAGTGTTTCAAAGTATGATTGTCATTTTACCTTTCAGTATTAGTACTTTTTAATGTATACACTGTTAGATCAAAGCTATAATCTTAACTTGGATGCTGTACTAGTACGAATTACTTTAAATCAATAAAGATTTTGAACTTTATTTTAATTCATGGAGCTGAATAAACACAGTTGACTTCTTAGAAAGTCAAACTGTATTTTTGATGAAAATGTTGGGACTATGATAAAAGGTTGGAGATGATCATGTTAAAAATAAACTTAAGAAAGTGTTTTAAGTTATGTAACATCATAAACTAGTTTAATTTTACATAAATAAGCTCCACATTTCGATGAAATCGTTAATCATGCAAATATTTGACTTTTGAGTCAAACTACTGGCTTTCATCAAATTTTTACCAAGGTTTTCATAGAATTGTACGGACACACATATTTTAGTGAATAGAAAGGCATTGAGCAGTCATATTGTGTCTTCGTCATGGTTGAGCTACAAACCGTAGAATATTAAATTTTGGAAAACAGTTTAACATGGTAAAACTGAGCTAACATAAACCGTCGCTTACAACTAAAACCATACTATCATTGAACATGTAAGTGAGGAAGATGATGCCGTACAGGACATGGCAGCTTTGTTCCTAATAACTTAGCTTTTTTTGTTACAGTACATGGAACTGGGTTCATGCAGCAGAGTTAAAATGATTTTTAAAAGCTAAAAATGGTACTTAAATTTAGTTTAGGTAGAAAGCGGGTCAGAATCATAACCTAGTAAAAAAGTGGATACTTTGTGTTAAAATCTTGGTTTTTCACACTTGGGCCACATGGCTTTGAATAAAAGGTTTATTTATTTGCACTTTGGCCACAAGGCTTATTAAAGTGATGTCAAAGTTAGATATATATGACCTCCAGATGCAATCTTGGATCTTCTCGTGTGTTGTGAACTCCCTGGATAGGATTGAATCGGGTTTGAGTAGCTGATGGGAAGGTTATTGTTAATGATGATGATGATTTGATATAGTTTTGAGGGTGTTTGGGATTGCTTATCCAAACATGTTTATTTGGTTTTGTAAATGAAGAAAGTTCTTTTAAGTTAAACATTTTGAAACTGCTTATTCAGAATAATCTCTTTTATTGAGCTTGTGTAACTTAGCAGTTTTAGTAAGCAAATTAACATTTTTTAAATAAGAAAAAAAAGGACTACTTATGTGTGCTAGTAGATTCTGATATAACTTTCCTTCCAATAATCACAATCCGTTAGCCTGCATTATCCGAACACTCGAATTCTTGGTTATTTGTTGTTTCAAGCCGTAATAACCAGATATCAACAGCAATCCCAACATATAAAATATTTGACTTTTGAGTCAAACTATTGACTTTCATCAAATTCACTGTGTTTTTCTATCCAAGTCAATAACAGAACAAATATGATAGTTTTTACTGGTATTGATAGAAGCTGCTTAAAATGTTCTAGCAATATGATGTTATCATCAGAGGCTAGGAACACGAGATGAACGTGAACTTATCAAATAAAATGACATCACTTTGAAATGTTTCATTCAGTTTGGTCTCAAAGGCATGGATGTGGTTATCGGGCTTTGCTTACCTAGCTACAATGATGTTGTGATATTCCATATATGTAAACGTGCACGCCCTCATTTCTGTTTATGCACCATATCTTATCCTCTTACGTTCCGTTTGGTTAGTCATTTCCTTGTTTTCTCGGCACTTTGCTGTTGATTTGTCAGGTTTTGTTTTCGTTTTATGTTTTGGTATTTTGAAAAATCTATATCTTTCTTGTTAAAGAAAAGGACATTACTGTACCACATGAAACTGTGTATCGATGTTTGTTACACTGTTAAGTGTTAAGTATGATTGTCAATTTGCCTTTCAGTATTACTACTTTTTAAAATTTATACACTGTTAGATCAAGCTATAATCCCAACTTGGATGTTGTACTAGTACTTATTACTTTAAATCAATAAAGAATTTGAACTTTATTTTAATTCATGTAAAAAAAAAGTAAAGTAAAGTAACGCCCAATGCCGTCTTCCACGGGTTATGGGTACCCAATACCGTTTCCGGTGTATGGGGGAGGTTAAGATGTAGACAGCCTTACCCGTACCTAAGGTAGAGAGGCTACTTCCAGTTCTACCAAAAGTAGAAAGGACCTCCGGCCTTTTGTAGGGAGTGAGGATCGAACCCCTGACCTCTCGGTTGAGAGGCAAGGGGTTTTCCAACTGATCCAACCCTACTTGTTTTAATTCATGGAGCTGAATAAACACAGTTGGCTTCTTAGAAAGTCAAACTGATGAAAATGGTGGGACGTTGCAACATGTATTTTTGACGTTGTTGATTGTCTTCATCTGCTTAGGCTCAGAATTTCTGCACTTCACTGGAACCGATCATAGTGCCTTCACATGGTATAATGCTCATCCACAAAACCGTCCGAGAAGTATCTGTGTATGTGTATCATCACACATCAATCTGTATAGTGTCCAAATACTCTTGCAGATACCAGGTCTCAGTGGCACACTAATATCGAAGCCGGTTTCAAGGTCCAGCAGTTTCTTTTTCAGCAGACTGGATGGATCATTAGTCTTCCGTAAGATAGTTGTAATGTATAAACATCAATGTATGATATTCGGGTGGTTCTTTTCTTTCTTTCAAAAATGCGTTTTCACATTAGTTATTAAAAAAATCTGACATTCTAGTTTTGGTCAGAACATAATGCGACTAATTTATATATAATGAAATGAAATGCAATAATGTTTAGCTAAAGTTGGATTTTATATGTTATTTGACAAACCGAATGAACTCTGCAGAGTTGACTTTTAGGGGTTAAAAGCTGTGTTCATTTACGTAACAAACTGTGTTACCGTAAAATGATAATGTACTAGATGAAATAATCTAGTACATGTGCTTCTCAAAAAGGTGTACTAGCTATCTACTTTTAATCAGTTTAATTTTTGAAGTAAGTTAGTTCATAGTATTCTGTTTATACAGTTGACTTCATCATAAAGTCAAACTGTATTCCTGATGAAAAACGTTTAATCTTTGATGAGGTTGGAAATGATCATGTTTTAATAATATTCAGTAAGATCTACATAAGCTGCGTAAGATCATTGAATAGTTACGATTGACATGAATATCTTCAAATTGGGATATAATTTTGTTAAGTATGATGTATGGCATTTAACTCAAAGTGTTGACTTTGATCAAATTCAGTGAGCTTTTCATAAATATGTGAAGAAGAACATATATTATAGTGTTTAATGGTATCAATGGAAGCTACATAACATGTATCATAGGTTTGTATGATATAGTTTAGCTGCATATCATAAAAAATGTAGAATTTGGAAAGTATAATTAGTCGCGGTTAGGCATACCAACATCGACCCAACCCAGGTGAAGCTCTTGCCACATGCACATTCTCAGCTATGCTTATTTAGATGACACGAGTTGGGCCTCATGTTATTTTTCTAACAGTTTTGTTGGAAAATGAAATTTCCCGTAGAATATTATTGAGCAGAATGAAAATGAGATGATTAAGGTATCAGATGTACAGAAAGGCGATTCGAAAATTCCAACAGGTTTTTTTTCAATGGATTAAAAGTCATCAGTAGGATACTTGTATATATCAACGGAATGAAATCCACTAGATTGTTTATAAGAATGTGGCTAAAAGTAGTGGCACTAAACTTATTATTAACATATTTGGTTCATGAAAGCTGTTAACATATAAAAGTTTAAACAAGTGGTGAAAATTTTAAAAAAGAGGTGAAAATAATAAAAAGAAAAAGTTGAAGGATCTATTTTGTCAAGCTCCAATTCATTAACAGATGGATTCAAACTTTAGACCGCTAAAACAAGTTTGGATTTTTTATTGAGCAATAATAAAGCTCAAATAATTATTCATTAGATAAAATTGATACTTAAACCTAGTTTAATGATTACTATATCCTAATCAAGTTATTGGTCAATTGCAAAACTACCCCAAGAAACTGGTAAACCCCGAAATATGATTGATTTGGGTGGAAAGCGGGTCAAAATCATGACCCGGTAAAATAGAAAGTTTATTTATTTGCACTTGGGCCACAAGGTCACATATACAATGTATCCACCGGAACTTGTTTAACAAAAAGTTAAAAAAATTTATTACACCAACAAATATTAACCTTGGACCTTATATATGACCCTCCAGATGCAATTTTGGGCCTTCTCGCCACTGGGACTGCTGCAATAGAGAGTTTAAAAAAGTTTATTACATCACACACAAGTAACCTAGGACCTTATATATGACCCTCTAGATGCAACCTTCTCGCCAGTTTTGAACCTTGTGGATAGGATCTTGACCCTTTTGTGAACCTTTGGTTGATCTTTGACCCTCATGGATACGCTTTTATTAAAACCCGCCAAAAACTTTAAAAAAAACTTACAAAACACGAATCAAATCCATCAAAATAACTAAACCCCTGATAAAAGTAATACTTTGAATTCACATAAGTAATAATTAGAATGGGCAATTTTGAATCAAGTCCACACGTCTGATCGTTGTTCACAAGCAGAAACACAAAACAATAACTGGATTACTAGAATATGCTCAGAAAAGTATTTGCTTACAAAAACTGATATTGAATACATTACTGACAAACCACAGTTCGTTTTGTATATATAGGGAATAGAACATGCTTTCCTAATCCTACTACAATTCTAATATAAATAAAATACTAGAACAGACATTCACCCATGGGCTTGGGTCGATGGCTGCTGCTGCCCCATGAGCTCGGGTCAGACATTAGCCCAACATTCACCCCCCTAATTTCTGACTTGAGATAGGGAGATCTTCAACTCTGAGTAACTCTTGCATTTCCTTGAACTTAATCCTTGCGAGAGCTTTCGTCAGAATATCAGCACGTTGCAAATCACCTCTTACAAACTCAACTTGTACTTGGCCTCTTTCAACACATTCTCGGATGAAATGATAACGTGTGTTTATATGCTTGCTTCTTCCGTGAAAGACTGGATTTTTCATAAGTGCAATAGCCGATTTGTTGTCAACAAATAAGACCACCACTCTTTCTTCCATTCCGGTTATTTCACTCAACAATCCACGTAACCATATCCCTTGACACGCGGCTGAAGTTGCAGCCATGAACTCGGCTTCACAAGACGATAGAGCCACCGTGTTTTGCTTTTGTGAGCACCAAGTGATAGGTGATTTTCCTAGATAAAATGCATGCCCAGTTGTGCTTCGACCATCATCTTGATCCATAGCATAACTACTATCACTAAACCCCACTAACTCCTTGGTCTTCTCTTGGTTGTATCGTATTCCAAAATTCAAACTACCTTGGATATACCTTAGTATTTGTTTCACAGCTGCCATATGTGATTCTTTTGGTTCTTGCATGTAACGACTAACCAAACCAACCGAATAAGATAAATCAGGTCGAGTGTGTAGTAAATACCTTAAACAACCAACTCGTCGTCTAAACAGGGTTGCATCAACTGGTTTTCCTTCCTTGTCCATGCTTAACTTCATTCCAGGTTCTAATGGACATTGAGTAGAATTCGCTTCATGCATCCCAGCATCTTTCAAGATCTTCTTTGCATAGCTTTCTTGACTTATTGAGATACTCGAATCCTCTTGCTTTACTTCAATGCCAAGATAATAGCTTAACTTTCCCAAGTCACTCATATCGAACCTTTCTTGCATTTGTCTCTTAAATTCACCAATTTTGCCAAGCTTCGAACCGGTTACTAAGAGATCATCTACATAGACCGCAATAATCAAGATTGACTTGTTTGTCTTCTTCACATACACCGCTTGTTCGTGTTGGCGTTGTTTGAAAGACATTTGCTTGAGTTCTCTATCAAGTTTTGTATTCCACGCCCTTGGTGCTTGTTTAAGTCCATAAAGCGCCTTTTTCAACTTGTAGATCTTCCTTTCTTCTCCTTTCTTCACGAACCCCTCCGGTTGTGTAACAAACACTTGCTCTTTTAGTTCTCCATGTAAAAAAGCCGACTTTACATCCAGATGATGTAGCTCCCATGCTTCTTTTGCGGCCAATGAGATCAATAAACGCACCGTTTCAATCCGTGCTACGGGCGCAAATACCTCGTCATAGTCAATTCCTTCCTTTTGAGCATAACCCTTTGCTACTAACCGAGCTTTAAATTTATTAATTGAACCATCCGGATTTCTCTTAATTTTGAACACCCACTTTAATCCAATGGGATTAACATTAACCGGAGCTTCAACTAATTCCCATGAATCATTTTTCTCGATAGACTCAATCTCTTGCTTCATAGCAAACATCCACTTGCTTGAGACTTTTGCTTCTTGGAACGTTCTTGGTTCATCATCTTCAATCAAAAGTAGATTTTGATCTTCATTAGCAACTGAGGTTCTTGAACTTGACCCCATAATAAAGTCATTAAATCTAGTTGGCTTAGTTGAAACCCTTGAAGAACGCCTCATAATTGGTTGAGTTTCCGTCACAAGATTAGGGTCATTCCCCGCCTCGAATTGAACTTCTTGTTCGGTATTGACCGGTTGATTTTCATCAACATCATGATGAATTTCAGCCTCTTGATCTTCTGCCTCAACTTCATCGGTCACACCTGGGTTAACAAATCCACAACCCGTATCAATAGAACCGTGCCATTCTATAATAAACATACCTGGGTTTAGCTCGTGTGTTTCGCTTCCAGCAACATACTTCCAGCCAAGTTCCTCATTAAACTCCGCATCACGACATACCACTATCTTCTTTAGTTTTGGATTGAACAGTCGAAAACCTTTTGTACCTGGCTCGTTTCCGATGTAAATGAGTCGTGTTGACCTGTCGTCTAACTTATGTAAATATGGCTTGGTTCCCGTTGCATAAGCCACACATCCAAATACCCGCAAACCCTCCAAGTTAGGCTTTTTTCCTTTGAAAGCCTCATATGGAGTTTGATTAACTAGAGCTCGAGTTGAAACTCTATTAATCAAGAATGTAGCGTGTCTAACTCCTTCAGCCCACATGTAGTTTGGTACGTCTCGTGCTTTCAAGATGCTTCTAGTCATTCCCATAAGAGTGCGGTTTCGCCTTTCCACGACTCCATTTTGTTGCGGTGTGTAGGGAGTGGTTAGATGTCTTGTTATACCCTCGTTTTCACAAAAATTGGTAAATTCTTTTGAAGTGAACTCACCTCCTCTATCGGTCCTTAGGGTTATAATCTTGCTTCCCGACTTCTTCTCAACTAAAGCTTTGAACTTTTTGAAGTATTCAAATGCCTCACCTTTTTCCTTCAAGGTAAAAGTCTACATAAACCGTGAGAAGTCATCAATAAGAACAAATATGTACCTGTTTCGTGCTATGGATGGTGGAGAAATTGGTCCACATAGGTCGGCATGTATAAGTTGAAGAGGATGTGTTGCCTTAAATTTTGCAGCTTTAGGAAACGCCTTCTTGGTTTGTTTTCCTACCAAACAAGATTCACACAACTTGTTCTCTTGATGAATTATTGGAAACTTTTCAACCATGCCCTTCCTTGCCATTAATTCCATCGTCTCGAAATTAATGTGACCCATCCTAGCATGCCATAACCAAGCATCATCTTCCATCTTTGCTTTGAGACACACCGGACTTCCAACTTGGAGCTTAATCTTGTAAAGTCTATTACTTGTTCTAGGAACCTTCATCAAAATACGTGACAATTCTCCAACCGGATCCGGTTACGGGTCTCGACCGACCGGTTGGAGCAAAAATCATAAAAAGTCATAAACACGAAAGTTGTAGATCTTTCTCTTAGCTTTCCGTGGCCGCGAACGGGGGGTCAAACGGAGTCCGTATGCAAAAGTTATGGCCAAAATGGTGAAGGTGTGTCGGGAACAACGAGTCTTCCAATATCTTTTCGTTTAAGCTTCTTCTCTTCATTTCTTTCTCGTTTTCCTTCTTGAACTTTATTCTAGTCCCTTCCAAGCTCCTTGGTGACCAAGAAATGCATTTATAACCCCAAGGGCTTGAGAGTAGTATAAATAGAACTCATTTGTGTATGTTTTCATCATCCAAATACACCAAAACTTGAGAGATCTTCTCTCACACCTATCTTATCACCACTACTACTCTCTCAAAGCCTAAATTCGTTCATAAAGTTCCAGGAAACTTTGGAGGTCCAAGAAGTCATCATTTGGAGGTCAAACCATCAAGAAGTCATCCTCAATCCTTTGGGAATCATTACTACACCATTTGTAATCTTATTCCAAGCATTGTAAGACTTTCAATCATGTTTTCTAATGTTCAAAGTTATGAGTTTATGTTCATGTTTGCTATGAGTGGCTAGTTTCTTTATGCACTTGCTTAAATGATGTTGATTATCATATGATTAGTAAGTGATTGTGTTAACATGTTTTAATTCAATTTCAAGTTGATTCTAAGATCCAATTGTGCTAAAGTTTCATAGTGACATTTGTTAATCAAGTTTGGCTAATTGACAATAATCGTTGGGGTCGAAAGAACTTCGTGTTATTCAACTAGTCATAATCATTTTGTCTATGGATGATTGTTTTTACCCATTATTCTTGATTATACAAAGGAACTAAGGTGTGGTTGTAATAGAAACGCTTTTTGATTATCAAATTGGATTGGTTGGAAACATCTAAATGGTCGTAAGATTAGTTGTTGAGAATCAATTGTGGCCTTTTGTCTATGATCGGTTACCTTTTGTATTGACCATTTCTTAAGCAATTTGATGAACAAGTGGATGTTTTTGTGTTTAAGTTTATGAAAGTAGACTTATGAAACTTGAATTGATCTTGAATTGATTGGTTAAACTTAATGCTTGTTTTTATAAACTAAACTCTTGATCAAAGTTTAACTTGTAAGAACAATAGATTAGTACACCAACTAATTATCATAACCAACATGTTAAGAGGTTAACACAATCACATTATTCTATGATATGAAACTAGTTTAAGCAAGTGTAGTTTTTAATCATCTGAATTTCATTATATCTATTTGCTTTGTTATATGTTTTGGATAGACTCCGTTAATTCAAACTTGTGTTTAGATTCACTCAAATCCCTGCGAACGATCCCGACTTACCTTCATAATCTTGCTATAACGGACGAGTATACTTGCTCGTATGTGTTATTGGTAATATTGGTAATTCACCTTTTATAAATTTAAAACTTGCACCAACCGGGCACATCAAGTTTTTGGAACACTCAGATTGTGCATGTTTTTAGTAGCATTGTGTGTACTTTTATATCTGTTATTTGGTTATATTTGTGTGATTTTAACACTTAATCGTATCTAGAGATGTTTGTCTAGTATTCATAACCAAGTGCAGGGAAATGGAGGAAAATGTGGAAATATGCAGTTAATCGAAGATTCCCGTCTCAGTAAAGCTAAATCCCAAGTACCTTTGAAGACCTTAGTGATTGAAGAACCAAGTTCTACAAGTCAGAGTGAAGAGAGAAAGATCAAGTTTCTTTTCTCAGAAGATCCAACCGGATCCGGTTACACTTTCAGCCGGATCGGTTGGCATTTGGTCGGAATACATATTTTTGCCATGACCGACCGATCGGTCGCAACCCGCAACCGGATCGGTCGGTGTGTTATTATTGAAGACCAACCGGATCGGTTGGTCGTATGACCGATCCGGTTGGAGAAGCTGCAGTTGTCAAATCTTCATCACTAAGCTTTCCCTTTGCATCCAAACGATTCTAGGTCCTTCTCTTGGTGTATTCTAGTCCCTTCCTTACTCCTTGGAGGCCAAGTCAAGCATTTAACACCCTAGGCCTTGGAAATTAGTATAAATAGAGGCTAAATGTGAGCATATTGGACACACTTCAATTACAAAGCTCTCTACTCATCAAACCAAGCCTTAACCTCCTGAAATTCGTCCTTAGAAATCCAGAGAAGTTTGGAGTTCCAGAAGTTCCACCTTTGGAAGCCGAAACACTAAGAAGTCCACCACGATCCTTTGGGAATCATTACTACATCATTTGTAATCTTATTCCAAGCATTGTAAGACCTTTAATCATGTTTTCTAATGTTCAAAGTTATGAGTTTATGTTCATGTTTGCTATGAGTGGCTAGTTTCTTTATGCACTTGCTTAAATGATGTTGATTATCATATGATTAGTTAGTGATTGTGTTAACATGTTTTAATTCAATTTCAAGTTGATTCTAAGATCCAATTGTGCTAAAGTTTCATAGTGACATTTGTTAATCAAGTTTGGCTAATTGGTAACTATCGTTGGGGTCGAAAGAACTTCGTATTATTCAACTAGTCATAATCATTTTGTCTATGGATGATTGTTTTTACCCATTATTCTTGATTATACAAAGGAACTAAGGTGTGGTTGTAATAGAAACGCTTTTTGATTATCAAATTGGATTAGTTGGAAACATCTAAATGGTCGTAAGATTAGTTGTGGAAAATTAATTGTAGCCTTTTGTCTATGATCGGGTACCTTTTGTATTGACCATTTCTTAAGCAATTTGATGAACAAGTGGATGTTTTTGTGTTTAAGTTTATGAAAGTAGACTTATGAAACTTGAATTGATCTTGAATTGATTGGTTAAACGTAATGCTTGTTTTTATAAACTAAACTCTTGATCAAAGTTTGACTTGTAAGAACAATAGATTAGTTTTTCAACTAATTATCACAACCAACATGTTAAGAGGTTAACACAATCACATTAATCTAGGATATGAAACTAGTTTAAGCAAGTGTAGTTTTTAATCATCTGAATTTCATTATATCTATTTGCTTTGTTATATGTTTTTGATAGACTCCGGTAATTCAAACTTGTGCTTTGATTCACTCAAATCCCTGCGAACGATCCCGACTTACCTTCATAATCTTGCTATAACGGACGAGTATACTTGCTCGTATGTGTTATTGGTAATATTGGTAATTCACCTTTTATAAATTTAAAACTTGCACCAACCGGGCACATCAAGTTTTTGGCGCCGCTGCCGGGGATTTGAGTGTGTTTCAACAAGTTTTTGAATTCCCCAAAGTCGATTCAACCAAAAAAAAAAAAAAAAAAAAAAGTTTTCACAGAAACCTTAACCGGATCCGGTTGCCCCTCAACCGAATCGGTTACGATTTTGCCCATCAATCATCTGGTCTAACCGATCGGTCGCATCCCGCAACCGATCCGGTTACCTTCCTCTGACCAATAAAAATTGTTTTCGTTGTTTTTCCGTGTGTTTAGATATTGCCTGGATTCTCTAGGACATTGTATGAACACTCGAGCAACGGGAATAGAACCAATTACACCCCTTACGAACCCCGAACGATTGATTCGAAGAAGAAGGAGAACACGTTTCATACCATTGGAAAATCGTGTACCAAGAGTACCAAACCCACCATTTGATAACCTCATTGAAGCCAAAGTTGTTTACAATCCTTTCACCAATTTACCTTTTCCCATGGCGGACGATCAACCCATGTGGGGAACCAACCGAACCGTAGCACCAACCCCCGGAAGTGCTATTGTTGCTATTAACCTTGGTGACAACTTCACCGTGAAGGGACATCACCTTTCTATGATCAAAGACCGACAATTCGATGGCCGTGCGCGGGCCGATCCGCATAAGCACATTGCCGAATTCATCGAAATTTGCGGCATGTTTCGTTATGGCGACACCGATGTCAATGCCATCAAACTCAAACTTTTCCCATCATCACTCGCCGGAGATGCTAAAGTATGGTACAATGAATTAACCCCGGGAATCATCAATACTTGGGAGGAGATGAGGCAAGCTTTTGTGAGCCGATTCTTTCCACCTGCCATGTTTGATCGATTAATGGGAGAAATTCGTGCTTTCAACCAAAACCCAAACGAATCACTTGTCGAAGCTTGGCTTCGAATGAAAGATTTGCTTCGTAGTTGTCATGGACATGGGCTATCAAAAGGAACCATTATCCAAATCTTTTACCATGGACTAGATGAAATCTCTCAAGGCATCCTTGATGCTGGAGGAATTTTTCTCTATAAAACTCCCAACGATGCACATCAATTGCTCGAAGATCGAGTACTTCTCAAACTTGATTGGTCCAAAGATTCCAAAACCAAACCTCTCCGAAAAACCGTTGCTTTTGTTGAAAACACCGATACCTCAAAACTCATGGAGAAGATGGAAGCGTTAACCTCAAAAATCGACTCGCAGTACAAAGATATCAAAGATGAAATAAAGGAAATGCGAGACGGATGCAACAATTGTGGAGGAAATCACCCATCGTCCGAGTGCGACGATAAACCTATGGGTGGACCGAAGGAAAGAGAAGCGAGTTATGATCAAGGAGGATACCGTGGAGGAGGATATCGTAGTAATTATTACGGTCGAAATTCTGGAAATTGGCAAGATCGCCGACCAAGGGATGACAACCGTGATTCTCAACCACGAACTGACGATCCACCACCACAAAATCCCGACAAAAAGATGGAAGAAACTGAATTCGAGAAAACCATGAGAGAATTCGTAGCTGCTCAAAAATCCGCAAATGATTTTATCAAAAATCAATTTTTCAATCTCAAAGCCAAAGTTGAGCAAGGACAGAAAAATCATCAAGCATCTATCCAAGATCTTGAAAACAAGTTTGGCAGATTTTCTGACCAACATTCCTCTAGACCATCTGGTTCATTGCCAAGTAATACCCAATCCAACCCAAAACCATCAAATGATAAGACGTACCGTCCACCACAAACGAGAAACGAGTATGTCAACGCTATCTTCACAAGAAGTGGTCTATCGAACGATTCCAATCCGAATATTATTGTTTCCGCCGGTGGAAGCAACATCAAAACCGATCATGCCTCATTGATCGAGAAATTGGAAGCTCTCTCCACAAACATCGATTCCCAATTCATAAGCATACGGAGGGAGATGATGGAACTACGAAATAATCACCACGCTTCAAACCACGATGCTGAGGATGACACGCCGATGTGTGATCCCATGGAAGCGAACCTAGTCCAACATGAAGGATATCACGGAGGATATCACCACCAAAATTCCCGAAATTCGTACTCCTTTCCATACCACAAACCAACCCATACATATCCTCGATTTCAGCCATGGAATACAATACCTTATCCATCACAACATTTCAATACACCTAAAACCTCACCGGAGGAGATGATGAGAGAATGGATGGCCAGTCAAACAAAAGCCAATGAGAATATGACGAACCTGTTGGTTGAATTGGAACATAAAGTCGATCAAGGAAGAAGGAACCAACAAGCGATAAGCCAAGACTTGGAGAGGAGGATAGAAAGATTAAGTAAGGAACAGGAAGTCCATCACGTTGAATCTCTTCCTTACACCACAGATTCCAACTCTAGACATGAGTTTGTCTACGAACCACCCTCAATTCAATACGAGAACGATAAGGGTGAGGATGAATTTATCGAAGAGGACGAGACCAAGCACATTCTAACCTCGCCAAATCTGAACCAAATCATGTCTAACTCACCAACCGTGTCACCTTTTCTTGAGGATTGCACCATGCATATCCCAATAACGCAATTAAAAGGTCCTGAACTCAATCATGTTGATGATGAGAAGTTCAACAAAATCAGTGACAACTGGAATGGAGAACTGGAAAGAAAGATAGACAAATGGTCTGAACCACAAAATCCAGTTTCTTTAAATCAAAACGGTAGGACTAAGCCACCTCCTACATCTCACTTTGAGAATGTGGATGCAATATTCACTGGGAGTGGAAAGTCCGATGATCCTCCGAAAAATCATAAAGATCCGCCACCTGTCCTCATTTCTAATGAAATCGACCAAATGTTCGAGATAACGAAAAGAGACTTTCACTTGGTCAAACCAAAAGAATCAAATGTATCTCCATCGTTCGTGGAGTACAAACCAAAGATCCCATACCCTCAACGTTTAAGAACTGAAATTCCCCATTTGAACCGTATTGTCAAAGTATCCTAACCCGGGGAAGATTCGAGTCAGGCTGATGACTCGGTAATAAAACAAGCGCTTCTCGGGAGGCAACCCGTGTGTTTCATATTTTGATTTTCTGTGGTCACTCCCCAAAGTCTTAACCTTTGGTTGAACTTAAGTGTGGGGGGGTGCTACCCTTTTAATAAAATCTTTTGTTTGTTTATAAGATTGTGTGCAGGTGATGATTTCTCTAGTGGACGCTAGGAATGAAGAAAGAATTTTAAGCTGATAAATTCATTGACATATCTGGTTTCATCTCTATTTTCCCTATTTCTATACTTTGAAGTTCGTTTTTCATTGAGGACAATGTTTAACTTAAGTGTGGGGGGGTGAATAGGAAAAATTAGAGTTTTCATGCTTAAATTTTAAATTTTGTTTGCCCTTGTGATCTAGTTGTTTTCACACTTTTAGGATTATCTATTAGAATAACTAGATCATTCCACTGGTAAAAACTGGTAATATTTGAAACTTCGAGATGTGTTCTGATTACTATTGCAATCCATTCTGGGATCGATAAACATTTGCTATCACATATTATACCCTTTCCACTAAAATGTGAGGATTTAAGCCTACTTCTTATTAGCATACACCTTTTATGCTTAGAATTTTTTATGAGTGTGCCGGTGATTTTATTTATTCTAGAACTTGTTCTTGTAAATCATTACCATACCGCAGTGAGATTGCATTCGTGCGATATAAGTAAATTCGTGTGATAAAGAGGCACCTTAGGATTTAACCCAAATGGCCTTCCATTTTACATCTAATGATATATTAGCTAGCCTCATTGGTTAGTTAACCACCCACATGGACCCATTTGTAGTGCTCATTTTTAGCACTAGATACCCCTAGTTACACCTTCTGAGCCATCCCTTTCATTTTTGCTTCACCCAGAAAATACAAAAAGATTTTACACTTTAAACCTTAGCCTATCCCATATCAATGTCTAAACGGTTGGTTGCTAGTCGCCTGGAAAGTGAAGATTGTTCAAATGATTATGAGTACCACATACTATGTGATTGATTGATTGAGCCATGTGTTATGTTATGTTCAAAAAAAAAAAAAAAAAAAAAAAAAAAAAAAAAAAAAAAAAAGTATGGAAATAATAGCCAATGTGCTATGATCGAAGAATAATTATCATGGCAAAACAAGAAGCTGTGGAAAGTGAAAAAGAAGAAAGCAAAGCTATAATCGTTTATTTGGGTCGTGGAATGTTTGATAGCTAGCAACACGGGTATTAGACTTGATTTCATTTTTATTTTTACACCAATTTCATTAAACATTCCATGCCTTATCCATACCCTTAACCCTTAGCCTATCATTATAACCCGAATAAAAGCCCTCTTTAGATGTTTTTACTTGGTGCTCACGCCACGTCGGTGGAGTTTTGTTTCTTGTACAAGCTTATGGTAATAATCTAATCATGACTGAGCAATGAGTGTGATTTATCTTGTTACTCCACCAAAATGAGTGATTGAGTGAATTATATTCCATTATTTTTCGTGAGGTGTTTTGAAATGTTTATCATGCAAGAAAATCGTTGGATATTGTCAAACATCTTGATGTTTCACCTTTATAAGCATAATTGATGAATCTTCTCTCGTATTTATACTTGGTTGATTTGCATCACATTTTTCATAATCACAATCTTGTCCCAGTGGATGTTTGTCCTAGATTTGCTTGAGGGCAAGCAAAGTTTAAGTGTGGGGGAATTTGATAACACTCAGATTGTGCATGTTTTTAGTAGCATTGTGTGTACTTTTATATCTGTTATTTGGTTATATTTGTGTGATTTTAACACTTAATCGTATCTAGAGATGTTTGTCTAGTATTCATAACCAAGTGCAGGGAAATGGAGGAAAATGTGGAAATATGCAGTTAATCGAAGATTCCCGTCTCAGTAAAGCTAAATCCCAAGTACCTTTGAAGACCTTAGTGATTGAAGAACCAAGTTCTACAAGTCAGAGTGAAGAGAGAAAGATCAAGTTTCTTTTCTCAGAAGATCCAACCGGATCCGGTTACACTTTCAGCCGGATCGGTTGGCATTTGGTCGGAATACATATTTTTGCCATGACCGACCGATCGGTCGCAACCCGCAACCGGATCGGTCGGTGTGTTATTATTGAAGACCAACCGGATCGGTTGGTCGTATGACCGATCCGGTTGGAGAAGCTGCAGTTGTCAAATCTTCATCACTAAGCTTTCCCTTTGCATCCAAACGATTCTAGGTCCTTCTCTTGGTGTATTCTAGTCCCTTCCTTACTCCTTGGAGGCCAAGTCAAGCATTTAACACCCTAGGCCTTGGAAATTAGTATAAATAGAGGCTAAATGTGAGCATATTGGACACACTTCAATTACAAAGCTCTCTACTCATCAAACCAAGCCTTAACCTCCTGAAATTCGTCCTTAGAAATCCAGAGAAGTTTGGAGTTCCAGAAGTTCCACCTTTGGAAGCCGAAACACTAAGAAGTCCACCACGATCCTTTGGGAATCATTACTACATCATTTGTAATCTTATTCCAAGCATTGTAAGACCTTTAATCATGTTTTCTAATGTTCAAAGTTATGAGTTTATGTTCATGTTTGCTATGAGTGGCTAGTTTCTTTATGCACTTGCTTAAATGATGTTGATTATCATATGATTAGTTAGTGATTGTGTTAACATGTTTTAATTCAATTTCAAGTTGATTCTAAGATCCAATTGTGCTAAAGTTTCATAGTGACATTTGTTAATCAAGTTTGGCTAATTGGTAACTATCGTTGGGGTCGAAAGAACTTCGTATTATTCAACTAGTCATAATCATTTTGTCTATGGATGATTGTTTTTACCCATTATTCTTGATTATACAAAGGAACTAAGGTGTGGTTGTAATAGAAACGCTTTTTGATTATCAAATTGGATTAGTTGGAAACATCTAAATGGTCGTAAGATTAGTTGTGGAAAATTAATTGTAGCCTTTTGTCTATGATCGGGTACCTTTTGTATTGACCATTTCTTAAGCAATTTGATGAACAAGTGGATGTTTTTGTGTTTAAGTTTATGAAAGTAGACTTATGAAACTTGAATTGATCTTGAATTGATTGGTTAAACGTAATGCTTGTTTTTATAAACTAAACTCTTGATCAAAGTTTGACTTGTAAGAACAATAGATTAGTTTTTCAACTAATTATCACAACCAACATGTTAAGAGGTTAACACAATCACATTAATCTAGGATATGAAACTAGTTTAAGCAAGTGTAGTTTTTAATCATCTGAATTTCATTATATCTATTTGCTTTGTTATATGTTTTTGATAGACTCCGTTAATTCAAACTTGTGCTTTGATTCACTCAAATCCCTGCGAACGATCCCGACTTACCTTCATAATCTTGCTATAACGGACGAGTATACTTGCTCGTATGTGTTATTGGTAATATTGGTAATTCACCTTTTATAAATTTAAAACTTGCACCAACCGGGCACATCAGCTTGCCATCTGAGTCACGCATAGTAAGAAGGTTACCTTTCATACGAATGTCACATCCGCCTTCGGTAGCTTGCCCAAGACTAATTATGTTGCTTTTTAGCTCGGGTAGGTAATAGACTCCAGTGATTAACCGTTGCTCTCCCGTTTTCCCTTCAATGATTATCGAACCCTTCCCTTTTATCTCGATGTAGGAGTTATCACCAAACTTCACTCTGCCGGAGATATTCTCATTCAACTCCGAAAAGTATTCTCGGATCCCCGTCATGTGATTACTTGCTCCATTATCCAAATACCAAGTGTCTTCCTCGTTTGACTTAGTATTCAATTGGTTTGGGATAATCTTTTCTTCATTCAAGAAAACTACTTCTTGAACGCTTTTCATCATGAAAAGTGTCGGGTCATCATCATCCTCCGTTTTCAAAAGGTTTGATTCATACTTTTGCTTCTGTTCACGTCGTTCGGGACAATTAGAAGCAAAGTGACCATATTCATCACATCTGAAGCATTGAATCTTTGAAAGGTCTCGACTTTTGTTCTTCTTTTGATCCGTCTTGCTCCCGGAGTTGTTTTGGTTTCCACGGTTGTGGTTATTAGCTTGACCACTACCACGAGATTTGTTTTGAGAAGAAAAGTTTTGACCTTTACCGTTGCCACCAGAAGAATTCCTTCCTCGACCTTTCTTATCATATCTTTCAGCCCTTCCGAACATCAATTTGCCTTGATCTTCAGAAGTGGTGTCAACTCCCTTCATTCTTCCTTCAAAAGCTTTCAACCTTCCAATTGCTTCTTGAAAAGACATAGTATTCAAGTCAGCAAATTGTTCTATTGAGGCAACGATTGCAACATACCTATCCGGAACGGATGCAAGTAGCTTCTTAACAAGTTTCTTGTCTTCATAAATTGTTCCCAAGCTATTGACTTCAGTTACAATTTTGCCCAACCTAGCCGCAAAGTCATCGATTGATTCGTTGACTTTCATCTTTAAAGATTTGAATTCCGTCTCCAAGGTTTGCAACCTTGCATCTCGAACCCGATCAACACCCACATACCTGGTCTTCAAAGCTCCCCAGATTTCTTTGGCTGTGTTAAATTGTGAAACTTGAAAAACAAGTTCTTCTGGAATCGCCTGGAAGAGTAACGCTACTGCCATGTGATCTTGCTTAGCAACAACTTGTGTTCCTTCCCCTGGTTCCAGTGCATCGAGTATTCCATGGACTCGGAATACCGCTTTAACTCTTATTGCCCATATGTTATAGTTCGTGCTTGTTAACATTGGACATTGAAGAGCCATTTTAGAATGTTCAATTGGTGGTTGACTCGACTCGCCTTGCACCATCCTTCTTGAACGCCTTTTGTAAGTTACCGGTGTAGTTGGATTATCTTCCAGCCTCTAGAACACGCTTGTTTTACTTCTTGCCTAAGTAAACCAAGTTAAAGTTTGAAACTTTATTAACTTCTTGGAAACCCTTTATGTTCGACTGTCTTGGAAACCTTCTGTGATAGTCTTTGCTTGAACCTTGCTGTGATCGACTTTGGTGAAACCTTGCTGTGATCGACTTTGGTTAAACCTTGCTGTGATCGACTTAGGTTAAACCTTGCTGTGATCGACTTTGGTTAAACCTTGCTGTGATCGACTTGGCTCAAACCTTGCTCTTGATACCAATTCAAGTCCACACGTCTGATCGTTGTTCACAAGCAGAAACACAAAACAATAACTGGATTACTAGAATATGCTCGCTAGTATTAATCAGAAAAGTATTTGCTTACAAAAACTGATATTGAATACATTACTGACAAACCACAGCTCGGTTTGTATATATAGGGAATAGAACATGCTTTCCTAATCCTACTACAATTCTAATATAAATAAAATACTAGAACCGACATTCACCCATGGGCTTGGGTCGATGGCTGCTGCTGCCCCATGAGCTCGGGTCAGACATTAGCCCAACATTGAAGCACCTTCAATTTCAAGCGGTTAAGGCACGGGTGTAGTGCGGAGGATAGGGGATGTTCGGGTTCTGGTTCGGGTAAGGCGGATTTGAGATTGGGTTCGGATTAAGGTTTTGGTGGTTTCGGTTGTTGTGGGTGATGATGATGATGATATTGATACTGAACATTTTTCAGGAATGAGACGTACGCGAATGATTTGGGAAAATCCATGTTTGGACAGACTTTGAAGCTGGGAACACGAGATGAACATGAACTTATCGTATTAGACGACACTACTGTGAATGTTTCAAATCAGTTTGGTCTCAAGAGCATCGATATGGGTGTCAGTCTTTACTTAACTCTTTTTTAAAGATAGCTTTTGCTCCATTTCTTAGGTATCATTTGTTTAGCCATTTCCTTGTTTTCTTGGCACTCTGCTATGATTTGTCAGGTTTTGTTTCCATGTTGTACGTTTTCGTATCAAAACCTCATCAGGTTTTCGCTTGTTTCAATAAAATTATTTTGTTGTTGTTAAAGATAGGGATATTACTTTTTCCATTTAGCCACTACGGAAAAAAGATCTAATGATAAGTAAAATTTCCCTTCATGTTACGCGGTAATTGCGGTTGTATCACGGTTTTGTTACTGATAGGCTATTTGGAAGAATATTTGTTCAAACTTTAACATCTTTTTTCAACAGCTTTGATCCTTAAGTATGATGTTTTTATTAACATCAAAGTATATTTATGGCTGATAAGTTGTCAAGTGAATAATGTAAATTAAGTTACGGTTCAAAGTGAAAATGGTGGGAGTTTGATTTAATGTTTGAGATGATCATTGTTTTTTTTTTTTTTTTTTTTTTTTTTTACCTTTCCAAATAAAGGTTTTGAAAATGATATGAGAAAATACACAAAACTTTAATTTACAGTAATATGCTCTTAGCTGGATTGAAATCATCAAAATCAAACCCATTTGACTTTTTAAGTCTACAGTATTGACTTTCTATCATATTGAGTCAAACTATTTGCTTTCATCAAATTTCACTGATATTTTCTTATGGCAAGTATACCGACAAACATATTTACTTGAGATTTCTAAAAGCCACTGTGTAGTCCTATTGTGTATTCGTCATGGTTGAGCTGTAAAATGTGGAATGTGGAATGTGGAATGTAGAATTTGAAAAACAGTTTGACATGGTAAAACTTGTTGGAATTATATATCAAGACATTCAAATAAATAATCACAAAACATCAAAGTAATATTGCGGAAGCGTATAGGATGTATTAATGAATAATTAATTAACATAAAGAATATGCGTACCTTTGTTGATTCTAGCCGAACAAGAATCAAATCCACAAACTAGCAACGGATGAACCCTAATTTGATTTAGTTAGGATTATATGAATTACCCCTTACCGTTTTGTAATTCAATCCAAGATAATAACAATAGTGTGTTATTACTATGTTCTTGTACACACGTACTAAACCGAATTAAAGTAATGCTAGTTTTTAGTAAACGAATAACTTGATGTGGAAAAGTTTAAGGATCGACACCCACAAAGGTGTAGCCGATCGGTTTTAGCAAAACACACACACAAAACGATTTTAGGTTTAGCTAATGAATACAAGAGGTGCAAAAACAAGACCCCTAGCCTTGTTTATATACCCAAGCAAACTTGGTGAACAAGTTGTGGATTGTTTCCTTATCCCCTATGCCGATCGGTTCTATACCTCAACAAAGGGTTCCGGAATCTTCCAAACTTTGCAATTAAGTCCTTTTCCAAATACCTTTAACGACCGTTAGTCCATTACATTAATTACTTAACGTCCGTTAGTTATTTCGTTTAATAAATAAATAAATACAACATTTATATTTAATTATTAACTTTAAATTCTCATACGTAAAGTGTGCAATCCCATAGTCTCGAGTTCGATCCTAACTCACGTCTACTAATTTATATCCATAAAACAAACAAAACTGAGCTAACACAAAGTTTAAACCATGTCAGTATCGACCACGTAGTTGATATGTCGTGATTTGGTTATGTTACCAAAGTCTAGAAAGTTTGTGTTTTATATTTCAAAATTGCAGAAGATGACACCATACAGGAGTACAGGACATATCACCAAGCTTTGTTGCTGAAACTCAGCTTCTTTCCCTGTGTAACCTTTGTTGTCATTTTGGGACACTTCAGTATGAACTTCACTTATGTTTTTTCTAGAAACTTTCTTCGCCATTACAAGTGCATTTGTAACTCCTTGAAATCAGTTTGAAGTTCAGCTAGCTAACTGACTTTACCTTTTAAAAATGTCAAACTGTTCTCTTTATTAAAAAAAAAAGGCTTGGTTTGAAGATGATATTAATAACGTGAAAAAGAATTTTAGCACATTGAATTCGATTGTTCAATAATTTGAGCCAAAATATAATCAGAAGATTGGTTGATCGTGAATTAGTTGGAAAAAGTCCCCAAATTGTTGATGATTAAACAATTTATTAAATTAAAGTTAGTTTTCTGTAAAATAAGTGGCATAACTGATGGTTAAACTTTAAAGGTTAAGTTGCATTTTTATTTGAATGTGAAACTGAAGCTACATTGTGTGTATATGGAGTCGGATCCTATTGGGGTTAACTGGGTAATTATAAAAAGCTACATTGCGTATAAAATAGCTTGTAGGTACATACAGATTTTCTGCTTCTTTTTCTACTGTACATATGAGTATAAAAGAAGATTTTATAATTTCGTTTACCAAATCAGAAAATATTTTGATTTATTTTTTAAAACGTCTTTTAAAATAATAATAATAATAATAATAATAATAATAATAATAATAATAATAATAATAATAATTCAATTATTACCTGATAAGTAAAGTTTCAAAAATCTCTTATGTTAAAAACGAGGTTTACTTTTATATAACAAAAGATGTTTAGACATATCGAATGCACCTAACGAATAAGCCAAGAATGATCCAATAAATTATAAATGTGTGAAAAGTTTATAAAAGTAATTAAATATTATAAAAGAAAGATACTTTTAAACCACTACAATGGTATATGATTGTAATAATAAATAAATTAACGAGTGTAAGAAGAAAAAAAAAAAAAAAAAAGAACTTCCATTGACGCGTAAATTAATAATTGGGTTTAAGCTATTAAATAGTCACGTACTTTCTCAAATGTCCCGATATGGTACCTGTACTTTTTTTGCAACCTGATTAGGTAGTGTACTTTTGTTTCTGTGTCGATATGGTCACAAACTTCCTACGTGGCATATCAAGTAAATAGATTGAACCTCACGTGGAATTTATCTTGTTTTTCTTTTTTTTAACGCATGCCAATAAAACCATTCAGTTTTCCCCCCACTCCTCACTTTACCCCGCTTCACTTTCCCCCCTTTTTCACCACATGAACCCTAATTATGTAATCATAATAATCAAAAAATTGACATAATCCATGAAGAAGATATCACTTGTTATTCATCACGAAGGTACATTTACCTACGATCCCCTGTGCTACAGCGAAGGTGATGTTGATGTTGTAGAGAATGCGGATTTGGGTAAATGCAACCATGCGAGGCTTTTAAAAATTGTCAAAGAGTGCTGTATGTTTCCGGTTGAAGGTATGTACTACTGTGCTCCTAAACAAGAGTTGGGTAAACATTTGAAATATTTAAGGAATGATAGTGACTTAGCAAATTTTATCAAATTAGCTTTTGATAATCGATGCAAGGTAGAACTCTATGTTGAACATCATGGATATGATGTTATAGCAGAGGGTGTAGATGTTAGTACTGAGGTAGATGAAGACGATGAATGTGATAATGAAATTGATTTTGAAAATGTAGCAGAATATGTAGGTCCAGAACATGTAGGTGAAGATGATGTGGTTGTTCCAAAGTTTGACATTAAGGATAGTTTTCTAAGTAAGCTTGTTGATGGTAAGTTCATTAAAGATGATGCTAGACAGCCTAAACCCAATTTAGGTACAAGCTCTTCAGTTAATGGACAGGAACATGAAGCAGAGCAAAGAGAGATTGATGACAGATATAAGGTGAAAGAGGGGTTTTCATATCCTGTTTTTGATCCTAATATACCATGGAATGAGATGAAACCATCCTTGGGTATGAGATTTGAACACCCAGAGCAGCTAAAAGAGTGTTTGATTAACTATGGGGTTGCCCATGGTTATCAGTTATGGTATAGAAGGAATGACTATAGAAGTTTAGCTGTGTTGTGTGGAAGAGATGTGAAAGAGGGTAGGTGTTCTAGCCAGAGAGGTAAAAGGAAGGTGGATGAGGACACAAGTAAGTCTAAGTGTAAGGAAATCATTGTTTGTTCACCTAAGTCTAAGTCTAAGTCCAAGTGTAAGACACCTGATTTAGGTAACACTTCACAGAAAGGTTGTTCATTTAAATTATGGGCAGGATGGATGCAAGGTGAGACAACTTTCCAGATCAAAACATTGATTCCTAAGCACTCATGCGCAAGGAATTTTGCTCTTGGGTCATTGGTTACTTACAGGTGGCTAGCTAAACAGTTTGCATTGGAGGTTACTAGGAATCCAAGTATTAGTTATAGGAAGATGCAAATAGATGTTAAGCAAAAGTTTTTTATTAATGTAAGTGTTGGGATGTGTAAGAGGGCAAAGCAGAGGGCAATTTATGATCATCAAGGAGGTGTGATAGATCACTATGCAAAGCTCTGGGATTACAGAGAACAAGTCTTGGTAACCAATCCTGGTTCTTCAGTGCACTTAGATGTGGACACTTTGGATGGTGGAAAAACTCAATTCAAAAGAATATATGTATGCTTCAAAGGTAAAATGTTTTACAAATATAAAACTTGTTTAACACTTGGTTTCTAACATTGAATGTAGTCTAACATTGTTTTATTCCATAGCTATGAAAGAAGGATGGGGAGGATGCAAAAGAGTTATTGGTTTGGATGGTTGTTTTTTGAGATCCACTTGCAGAGGTGAGTTATTAACAGCCATGGGAAGAGATGCTAACAACCAGATGTTTCCCATGGCTTGGGCAGTGGTAAGCATTGAAAACAATGAGAATTAGATGTGGTTTGTGAATCACTTGTTTGAAGACTTTAATCTTGCAGTTGGTTTATACTTGACAATCATTTCAGATGGTCACAAGGTAAATACTAGGTGCAAACATATAGTACAATCTATCCACTGCTAGTACTAACTCCTATCAACGCATGTTACAGGGTCTAATTCAGGCTGTTAAAGAAATCCTACCGCATGCTGAACATAGACTGTGTGCAAGGCACATCTATGCTAATTTCAAAAAGAAATGGAATGGATTGCACTACAAGTCCTTGTTTTGGGGTGCTGCTTCATCTACTTTAGAGGTACTATTCAAACAAAAAATGGAACTTATAAAAAACATTGATCCTGAGGCAGAAAAATGGTTACTAGATAGAGACCCTAAGACTTGGTGTAGGGCTTATTTTCAAATGGATAGGACTTGTGCTGCCTTTGAGAATGGCATCTCAGAAGCATACCATAGTGCCATAGCGACACTTAGATGCAAACCTTTAATTACTATGCTAGAAGAAATTAGGGTTTACTTGATGCAAAGAATGGTTGCTATGAATGAAAAGGCTACAAAGTTAAATGATAGTGTCACTCCTTCCATTAGAAAAGAATTAGAGAAACTTAGAGATCACCAAAGGTTTTGGGAAGTTTATGCAAGTGGATTTCAGGAATTTGAGGTTAGAAAAGCAGATCATGCATTTGGTGTTAACTTGAAGACTAAGTCATGTACTTGTAAGTGGTGGGATTTATCTGGAATCCCATGTGTGCATGCAGTTGCTGCATATTGTTATCTTAATCAAGATCCTGCAATTGGTGCTTCTAGCTATTATAAAAAAGCGATGTGGGTTGAAACATACAGTCACTTTATTAGGACAGTTGGTGGTAGTTCAATATGGCCAAAGACTGATCATATGCCACCCTTACCCCCCAAGAAAAGGGTCATGTCAGGTAGGCCTAGAAATAAAAGGATTAAACATCAAACTGAGTCTATCAATGAGGTTTCTAGGCATGGTAGAATGATGACTTGCACAAACTGCTAGGAGAAAGGTCATAACAAAGCAAGATGTTACAATCAAACAAGGCCAAAACCAGTGAAAGAAAAAAGAAAACCTGGTAGGAAACCCAAAAGTGCTAACTATCAGCCATTCAACCCACCCAATGATTGCTCTGGTCCAAGTAATGAACCACATGATGAAGATCCACATGAAGTAGATCCACATGATGAAGATCCACATGAAGCAGATCCACATGAAGCAGATCCACATGTTGTAGATCCACATGATGCAGATCCACATGATGCAGATCCAGATGAAATACCTATTCCAAGTTCATATCCTGAATTTGCAGATTCAAATGCTAGTCAAAGCTTCACAGGTCTACTAAAAAGTGTGGAAGAACAGGTATATACCTTCACTCTAACAAAATCTTATGGGTGTTAACCCATACAGAAGCAACTAGAATAGATTCATTGACTTGAAACATAAACTACCAACAAAAGAGACCTTGCATACCACATGCTGAACAACTAGGCAGCATGCTTCTTTCCTTTGCCCTTTTTGTCTGCAACTGGTTCAGATGGCTTTTTGATTCCAAATTTCTTACCTTTGATATCCTCCCAAGTCTGATTAGCAGCTAGTCCTAGCACTATAATTCTTTTACCTGCACTTGGGCCACTAGCTTCTGACTTTTGACCTTTTTCATCAATTGACTTTTTGGCTTCAATAGCTAGTGGCTTTTGAACATCATCATAGTAACCAGGAGGAAAGTAATAACTCCAAGGCAGTGGAGCTATTAGTTCAGCACTTGATTCAGATTCATCAGCAGAATCAGATGAAATGTATATCACAGATTCATCAGGTTTGGAGCTCATTGTTAAGGTGGATTAAAAAGGGTTAATCACTTGTTTGACTTTCTTAATTCTGAAAATATGAGGTGTGTTATAGTGTGGATATAAATGCCAAAGAAACTACCCAATGTATTAATGTCTCACCTACAATGTAAATGTAATTGAATGCTGATTTGGTTATCTACGTTTGACTTGCATTGACCCTCACTTATGACCCATAACAGTAAAATATCTTTGACCCTCACTTTTGACCCATTACATAGCACATAACTTACAAAACACAAAAGCATTATCACAAGATTCACAAAAGCCAACTGCATTGTCATTGATACAAGATTAACTACATCCATTACACAATCCTAACATCTAGATTCACAAAAGCCTACCCTTGACATGCTTAAGACACAATCCTAACAGCTAGATAAAGCCATACCAGCAAACCTTATCATCATTAAGTTAGGAAATACATAACAAACACAACAATAGTAAAGAAAATCACTGCTTTCTTGTAGCATTCACCAGTGCTAGTTCTCTCATTGAGTTCCACCTCCAGTTCACGAATTCTCGACCTATATGTGAATTCTTGCACTTGCATTTCTCGCCTTAGCTGTTGGACTTGAGTGTAGAGACTATGCATCTCAGTTCTATAGTAACCATAACGAAGCTCAGGATCAAGAAAAAAGTAAAATCGGCATTGGTTGCCAGAATCCTATAAACACAAAAATTAGCATAAACACAATGTAAATAACCAAAAGATGAATGCTTTTTGCTTACACTTGGATTAGGGCAGCAAAGAAATCTTCTAGCAGGGTTGGCAGGGGTGCGCGAGGTTCTCTCAGCCACAGGCAAGTCACAGAAACAGTGAGTGGGAATTGGTCTAAGCCAGTTGGAGGTTGAAGATGATGAAGACATGATTCAATTGGGATAAAATTTGATTTGGGGGTACAATTTAGGGTTGGAAAGGTATGTTTTTGTGTTTATATACAGGTAGATGATGTTGGCAACGGTAATAATTCAAGTTTAATGGCCACGTCACACACCCACAACTGACTTGGCAAGACACGTAGGTGACAGGTAGGACAAGTGCTGGAAAAATGAAGTATAGGTACCATATCGACACAGAAAAATAAGTACACTACCTAACCAGGTTGCAAAAAAAGTACAGTGGGACATTTGAGAAAGTACGTGGCTATTTAATAGCTTAAACCCTTAATAATTTTATGCTCTTTTGTTTTTCATTTTTTGTGTCACCATCTCATTCCAAAGATTACCACCCTAAATGATCACGTTCACATTGCTAGTGCGATAACCATCAATCTTACATAGCAAATTGCCAAATAACAAGGTGTTTTATAAGTTACTAATTGACGTAGTCACCTCAAACAAATGTAATGGTAATACTATTAACTACTGTATGAATTAGATAAAGTTAGACAATACCTTCCAAATTTTTTACAATTTGTGAAATGGATCGGTTTTCCTTTTTGGGAGTTTACCGAATACATTTCAAGGAAAAAATCTTGGTTAACTTAACATAAGTTGTGGTGCTCAGGTTCCTAGCCCTCACCGGTTCAAAATTGAGGACCTTTCAACTTGGGAATACTCTGAATCTTGAGATAATATAACTAAATAGGTGTAAGGATTTGGTAGAGCTTCAAATGTTTGTCGAAAGTTTAAAGCTCAAATATCTCGACCTTAGTTATTCAAAGTTGACAAACCGTCACCTCGAGAATACTCCGAATCTTAAAACGCTAATACTCGATGGTTGTGATGATCTGGTAGAGCTTTAAATGCTTGCCGAATGTTTAAAGATCAAATATCTCGACCTTGGTTATTCAACGTTGACAAAGCTTACATGGACCAGTATCCTATGGCCCAAGACCTCACCCCCACCAAACTCGCCCTCCCTTATTACTCACACGATCTAACCTTTGAATCCAAAAATATCACCTTCCTGCCCACCTCATCCGACTCAATTTGGTTCAGCCCAACAGACTACACCCTGCCTATAATCGACACCAAACAACATACACCTGAATCACTATTAGCTACCCAACCACTGTCACCCGACCAGGGGCGGAGCCACCTTGCATGGTGTGGGGGGAAAGGCCCCCAATAAAGCTCTACTATAATGGCTAAGCTAAGAGAAAAAATGGTTAAATTTGTTGCAAAAATTAGTGGTGCCCTCAACATAAAAAGTAAAGTGTCCTCTTCAAAAAGAAAAAATCACTAATTCAATCTTAAGTTCTTTTTTTTTTCCTTCTGAAATCGTGCACTGATAAATATAATGGAGAAGGCAGGTTAAAGTGTTGAAGATGAGAAAGAGGATGAAGACAAAGATATTGAAAATTGGGTAACATTAAATATAGTAAAATATCAACCAATAGTACACTTGTTTGTATTTTAGTTTTGATTTAATTAAAAAGGCTTTAATATTGATTTAGAAATTGAAATTCTTAATATATTATTTACATACGGACCAATGTACAATTTTAGCCACTCTTAGTTTGTCTTATTTATGTTGTTAGTTGTGTGTTTACAGTTTATAAATGAGATAGATTACAAGTCGAGAGATTTTATTGAAGATGAACTTGATGAAAGTGTATTATGGATTGATATACATCGCTAGTTTGTTAGTGTTAATTGCTTAGCAAAAGTGGGTTTTGCATTTAATTTACGCTGACCCGACCTGATCTTTTTAATATTTAGTGTAAAAATATTTCAACCCGGTATCGGATCGCTCGTTGCCCCCTTCGATTGGATTTCCTGGCTCCGCCACTGCACCCGACCCAAACCCAAATACATATCCGCAACCATTATCGGACCCCCTACCGACAAATACACACCCTAAGGTCACACATGCTAAAGATGGCATCACAAAGCATGTTGATCGTTTGTCTCTTAACACTACCACCACTTCACGCATTCACTGGTCTCATATTCATGCTCTTTATGACCCTCATCGGCAAAAAGCTATGTTAGATGAATATAAAGCTTTAATTGATAACGGAACGTAGGTACTACCGCATTTTTATGCTCTCAATCGTATTCTTCGGTATGTTCGAGGTACTATTGATTATGGTTTACAGCTGTATGTTTCTACTACCACTCAATGAACTACTTACACGGATGTTGACCGGGCTTCACTCGGTGTTCCACATCCAGCTATTATGTTTTCCATGGGGATAATTTGCTTTCTTAGTATGCTAAGCGTCAAGCTATGTTGTCTAGATCAAGTGTTGACACGGGTTTCCAATGTTGTTGCTGAAACTACTTGGGCCCATAACCTTTTGTGTGAGTTGCATGCACGTGTCTTACTTTGGTTTATAAGTTTATTGTGATAATGTAACTTATGTATATCTTTTTAATAATTTGGTTCAACATCAGCACACCAAACATATAGAGCTTGACATTTATTTCGTTCATGATTTTGTGGCAAAGGGTCTTGTGTGTAGCATGCTTGTTCCATCCAGATTTCAATATGACGATATTTTTTCCAAGGTCTCTCCCTAGTGCATTGTTTAAAGATTTCCGCTTCAGTTTGAACGTTCGAAGGCCTCCCGCGCAAACTATGGGAGTGTATATTAGCCTAATGGATTAAGGCTTTGCCCAAGTCTTATTGGTTTAGGATTAGTCCAATACGTTTGCTTCTTTATCAAGTTATTTATGTACTCTATGTCTCTGTATATATCGCACATTATTAATAATAAACCTAAGCATTTTATGTTATCTAATAGTTTCAAATCTCACGTTTTTTATACCACCATCAACAATCAACATACGAGCTAGAGATTCAATGCTTTGATCGTGGCCAAAGCAGGGGCGCCTCAAGCCTTATCGAGGCCTAAAGCAAAGTTCAAAAAATGGCGCCTTTTTGATTATTTGCTATGTTTTTAGTAAAGTGATCATAATAATATAACATATAACTAGAAAACCATGAACGCTTAGTAAATTGAGAACCACTTGATGATTGAAAAACAAGATGAAAAATAGAGAAACCAAATATCGTTGTTTCGATGAACTAGAAGTAGGGCTAAGACGACGAACTAAACTGAAACAAGTGGGCTTGTACATGTTCGTTCGTGAACATTTAATCAAACAAACCCTGCATAAATACTTAAACAGTTGCTTCGTATTCATTTATTAACTCACTAAACAAAAAGTAAAAAACAAAATAAATAAATAAAATAATGATCAAAGAGCATATAACATATAAAAATAATCATCCTTTGAACAGTTCACAAGAGATCGTCGAACTTATAGTTCACTTACAATCCTATCCATTAGTCTTTAAGAATTGAAACACTAAAATGAGCTTAATCCATTTTTTTCACATTACCCTAAAAGACGATATTGGTCCTTTTTGATAAAACTAAAATGATGGACTTGGTATACGATAGTTTGTGGGCCTAAAGAATAAACATAAAAACAAATGTGGCTTCATATCTTAAACTATATCAGGTATTTTAGTAAATCGAGTGGTCTAAAAATTACTAAAATGAGTTTAGTCCATTTTTTTACATTACCCTGAAAGACGATCTTGGTCTTTTTCATAAAACTAAAATGTTGGACTTAGTATTTAGCAGTGTTGAAAAAAAAGGTCTACAAGGCCGATTAATCACCGATTAGGTGCTACTAGGTCACCGACCTTTCAGATTTGTGTAAATCTTTTAAACAAATCGGTCAAGCATGGTCAACAGCGGTTTCGATGGTCAAACTTGCCGAAAACATGGAAATCTTACCGGAAATACCCTAAAATCGCCGTAAATTAGTTTTAATCACTTATAGTCACTGTTTATATCTATTACAGATGTTTTTCAAGGAAAATCTTGCCGAAAATACCAACATTTGCCGTAATACCCAAAACTTGCCAAAAATGCCAATACGATTATCAACCGATTCGCTATTTTTGTAACCCTGAACAAATGTAATCACTTATAAAGCGATGTTAATATCTATTACAAGATATTTTTAAGTAAAATCTTTCCACGAATACCAAAAACTACCGGGAAATACCCAAAATTTGCCAAAAATGTCAATCCGATAAATCATCGATTGATCCCGCCTAGACCGATTACAAGCTACAGGGGGTCGACCGCCTCACTACCGATTCGTGATTTTTGCAACCTTGGTATTTAGCTAATAGTTTTTAGGCCTAAAGAATAAAGATGAAAATCGATGTGACCTTAAATCCTAAACCAAAAAAGATATTTTAGTAAATTAGTGGGGCCTAAAAATTTCCAGGACCCTTAAGGCGATGAAAAGAATATAAGTGACAAATTTATATATAATAGTTCTTTAGAAAATCAGGGGCCTTAAAATTTTGAGGGCTAAATCGATGGCTTTAGTAGCTTTACCCTTGAGCCACTCTTCACCCTTGGGCCAAAGTATTTGTCTATCCATGTTGGTGTACGAAACTTCGAAACATAGGCACGCTTAAGGCAGCATTTTACATCTAAAAGTATGATTTGTATGTTGTTTTGTTTTACTTCTTTTAAAAAAGTTACATTGATAATCATTGACCGGCTGTAGGACTTGAACTAGGTGTTAAGATTTAAGAGTACCCATGGAGCCGTTATAAGCACCAAATTGCCCTATAACGTGGTGTATAACGTTGCACACCTAGGCCTCTATAATAAATTAGAGGTCCTTATGACAAAATAAGTAAGAATATATATAATTTTAACTTGCATGTTGTGACATATCAATAGCACCTAACATATTAGCCAAGAAAAAACCACTAACTGTGTGGAAAGTTTATAAAAGTAATTAAATATTGTAAAAGAAAGCTACCTTTAAACCACTACACTGGTCCATGATTATAATAAATAATAAATAAACAATTCTAAGACAAAGAAATTATAATAAAAGATTGTCATGTATAAAAGTACAAATTCATTTATGCGTAAATTAACAATCTTATTGTCTTTTTCTTTTCTTTATTAGTGTCATCACCTCATTCTGAATATTTTCCACCCTAAATGATCACGTTAACATTGCTAGTGCGATAACCATCAATCCCATATAGCAAAATGCCAAAATAACTAAGGTTTTAAGTTATTAATTCCTTAAATATCTCATTCTTACAAAGGTTATATATGTTATTTTTACATAGAAATTGATCATTGCAAAATAAATAAATGGATGATCTTTCCGAATTATGATCCTTATCGAAATAGTATCAGTATGCGATATTATAAATTTGTTTGGGTTACATGTTATTTTTTGTGGAAATTCAGGAATAGAGTGACTTTTGAGAATCATCAAAACGTTAATGACGATCTATTGTCCGATAATCAGATGTCATATTTTTTTCTGGTTTAAACATCGAGATAGAAGTTTCAACATCAAATGGGTTGAATGGTGCATATGTCATGTTCGCTGTAAATGCTGAGAATGCTAATGTTTCGCGTTTTGGGTTTTTAAGGGTGAGGTTGAGACTGGTTCACGGGTTTTTATTGATATATAAGTGAAGACGTTCGATTCGATTAGTAGAAGGTCGAAAAAGTGGAAGCTGTAATGGGTAAATCGGATTGAGAGACAATATAGCAGTGGCTTGGTGGCAAATGCAACTGATTTTGTCGCAAAGTTTGATTTTGGTTGTCGTTCTCGGCTCTTTTAGTAGTATGCTTCGGCCCTTGGTGCCGGTCACATATCTCATGTGGCTTAATATTGTATTTTTCCTTCTCGTTTCATTTTCTAGTAGTATAGTTGGTATCAATACACACGCTATATTCCATTCTTAACTACTTAGTGAAACTTTTATGCATATATGACATTTATATTTGTCGATGGAATATTGCATGTCTGGTAATTGATTATGTATTATTATAATATTCAGGAAAGGATGAATGATTATTAAAACATTCTTATTTTTATTTTTATTTTATTTATTTATTTATTTAACTTTATGTTTGTTTGGACAAAAAGTAGTTTATGACCCATCTAATTCCAAAGTTTTTTCACACAAAAAGATCATGTTCACATTCACCATTGATCCTAGTAGCAACATCCTTAATATATAATATAATTAATATATAATATAATGGGTAATTTTCGTTGTAATATAATCAGTTTAGCCTCCAATAATGAACGAATTAAACAATATGTGAGAATGTTAATTCAAAAATGATTCTCTGACTCTTTTGTGTCCCCGTTCCGTTACAAAGTTTTGATAACACGTAATACCTTAATTCTTGGTATAACCTCTTTAGGCTTATTCATTTAATCCAAGTCCGTAAATTTATAACAAGTTCTTAAATATGCATAAAAAAAATAACAACACTACGTACAATCAGTGTTGTAAAAATAGCCTAGGTGGGCCGATTAATCAATAACAATATTTGAAGAAGTGGGTTTATGTATACTATTGGATCAATGCTCTATACATTAAAAAATATTAACTAATTGTAAAGAGGCGAAAACAAACAAGTGGCAAGGGCCGCCACTAACGTTCTAGAGAAATATAAGAGCCAATTCAAATATATAAAATATTTGAAATATCGTTGGTCGTCAATAGTAACATGTGGTGTAACATCATTTGTATTTGGATAAATAGACCCAAATCACGGTTTGTGGGTTTTGAGCCTATTTATCCACTAATAATACGTACTAATTATATTTTCTTTGAAGAATTTAAATCATTCAGATTTGAAGTTAGAATATATTGTTGTTTAATTTAAAAAAGATGTTAGTGATGGTAATTCATGATACAAATAAATCTAATGAAGGTTTGTACAATCTATCATATATATCATAAAAAAGTTCCAATTGACATGTTATGCAATATGCATTCGGATGAAGTTTTAACTATCATTGATAAACTTTATGGTTAATAGTTCAATAGTTAATGTGTTATAATATCATTAAGTTAGAGTGATGAGAACGACAAGGAAATTTCCAAGATATATTTTTTTCATAAACAAATTTTTCGATGAACTTGGCTAAGAATTTTGGGGATGTTTCTTTTATCATTACATACTTTAATACCAACTAGCTATATAGAATTTTGTAAAGTATTCTTGTATTATTGTAAATCATAAGAAAATCTATTGCGTCAAATATATTGGAATTGAATGCTAAGAACCAAATGGTCCTTAATGGTACACAAAGACATTTTTTTATTTTGTACGGAGTAATATATTTTTCATTCCTGTTTCCATTACATCCTACCAATTATTGGTCTCTATCAATGTTTAGAAATAGTCCACAAAATTTTCTAACATGATTAACTCGACCGAATAAATTTTCTAACATGATTAACTCGACCCGAATCTCTTTATAAACTCGACCAGAATAGTTTTAAATGGGTTTGGCTAGGGTCGGCCTTTTTAACACTAAATGATCTCATAGGATATCGTATTCTTATCATTATCTGTGTCCATGATTTAAATAATAATATCATTTTATAACTCGATTAACCCAATTGGCAAAATGATCTCAATGTTCTCTAATTCTTAGCTTGTTTTCGTTGTTCTTTATTTCCCAAATAATCAATTTTTTGTTTAAAGAAGTTTGCTTATATCCACTCTCAAGTAACATAGTTCATTTGACATCATATATTTGCGTAATAATTTCCTGGTACTAGAATTGTAAATCGTAAAGGATATTTGAAGGTTTCTTAAAAGCATATACTTGCGTAAATGTTTAGTGAAAGACTTTCATAAATGCTAGCTTACAAATGTTTTTAAATACTTACTACCATGTCGAAAAACTATAAAAGCCTATAGATACTAGAAATAGGGGTCTCAAGAATATTCAAAACCGAGCAACTCGGCTAACCTTAACTCTTATTAAGATTGGATATCGAGAGAAAGTTTTATCTCTATTTTGGTTTCGTGCTGCCACGAAAACCGAAACTCTTAGTAAGCTCGAATTTATGTAAACTGTTTATTCTCCGAAACCCGAATAATAATCCCGACTATATGCATGCTTCTAAATCCTGATCATAATGTAAACTTTGAGACTATATATATAGATACTCCTGATCATACAGATTTCATGAGAAGGAACCCACCAAGAAACCACATGACAATTTCAATAACTTTTCCTTTCATATTTTGAAAAGAAGATATTACTTTATTGTCACATCATGTTCCCCATCACAAACCATGTAAAAATATCACTAGTATGACTCAGTGACTCACATATGCACTTATTTTCATCAAAAACACGTTTTTCACCATAGTTCATCTCTTTAACTTTCAAAATCTTGAACCCTGCTTTCATTAATGGCGTCTACTTCATCTTCATCCATTCAAAAGAGCTTCAAGTATGATGTTTTTTTGAGCTTTAGAGGTGGTGACACCCGTAACAATTTCGTTGGCCATCTTTATCAAGCTCTTCAGCGAAGTTCCATTGAAACTTACAAGGACGATAAGAAAATCGAGCAAGGAAAACCGATCAAGGACCAACTCATCAAATCCATTGAGGACTCAAGGTTTTACATCATTGTTTTCTCCAAGACTTATGCATCTTCATCTTGGTGCCTAGATGAGCTTGTCAAGATTATGGAATGTAACAAGACGACCGAGCAGAATGTTTATCCTGTCTTTTTTGGTGTGGAGCCCACCGAAGTCCGCAAACAAAGTGGGGCAGTTAAAGAAGCCTTTGCCGAGCACAAAAAGAAGGAGGCTACTGGAAAATGGAGAGAGGCTATGAAAGAAGCCTCAAATCTGGTTGGGTGGGAGTTGAAGGCCACAGCTAACGGGTAATTAGATTTCATTCAATTTTCTTTTATGTTATAAATCCACACTGTTTATGTTCGCTTTGAGCAAGCTAATAATACAATCTTTAATGATACAGGGATGAATCTGAATTGATCCAAATAATTGTTGATATTATTTTCAAAAAGTTGTATCCCACTAATTCAAGCGCCGGTGGAAAGTTAGTGGGCATGGAGACCCGAATCAGTGATGTTCTTTCATCTTTAGAGATTGGTAGTGAAGATGTTCGCATGATGGGGATCAAGGGGATAGGAGGTGGGGGAAAGACAACTTTAGCCAGAGCTGTTTATGATCAAATATCCAATAAGTTTGAAGGAAAAAGCTTTGTTGAAAATGTTAGGGAAGTCTCAAAAGCTTCACTGTCCGGTTTGAAGAAGCTGCAAAAACAAATACTAAGGGATGTTTTCCATGATAAAAAGATCTCCAATAGTGGTGTCTTGGATGGGAAAAACACAATGATACAGATGATGTTTCGTAAAAGGGTTCTTATTGTTCTAGATGATGTAGATCATAGTGACCAGCTTGAGGCATTAGTTGGTGATCTTAATTATTTTAAGTCCGGAAGTCGCATTATTATTACAACAAGAGATGAGCAGGTGCTAGTATCACACGGAGTGAGCTTGATATGTAATGTCAGTTTGTTGACGGACGAGGAAGCAGTTTGCCTCTTTAGTAGATATGCGTTTGGGAAAGAAATTCCAAATCAAGGGTTCAAAGAGATGTCAGGACAAGTCGTACAGTATGCTGCCGGTCTTCCTCTAACGATAAAAGTTTTGGGTTCGTTTCTGCGTGGTAAAAATGAGCTTGAGTGGAAAGATGTTTTAGAAAGATTAAAAACATTTCCACAGAAGGAAACCCACGAAGTATTGGAAATAAGCTTTAATGATCTAGAGAATGATTACAAAGAAATGTTTCTAGATGTTGCATGCATATTAAAAGGTGAGCAGAAAGACAGAGCAATACAGGTGTTTGAAAGCTGTGGATATAAGGCTAACATTGGTATAAGAGTTCTTGAGCAGAAATCTCTCATAACTGTTACTGAATATGGGAGCTTGGGCATGCATGACCATATAGAAGAAATGGGCAAAAATATTGTTTTCCGTTTGCACCCCGATGACCCTAACAGACAAAGCAGATTGTGGAATGATGGGGAAATTGAAAATATATTGGCATGTGATTGGGTATGGATCAATTTATTTCTAAAGTGAATAAAACTAACTCATTTTCATTTGTTATGACACATGTTTTTATTACTTCTTTTTGGTGTACAGGCAAAGGTTAATGAAGCAACAAGGTGTATAAAATTGTCGCCATTGACACTAAATCTCGCAACTGTTATGAGAGGTCTAGGAAACATGAGGAAACTTCGAGTTCTTTACATGTGTTCCGGACCTAATTGGAAAGATAATCAGGTTAGCCAACACTTTCCAAATGCGTTAAAATATCTCAGTTGGCGAGATTACCCTTTTTCATCTTTACATGAAACATTTCAAGCAAACAATCTTGTTGGGCTTGACATGTCTTTTAGCATAATCGAAAACATTCGGAAAGGGCGAACAAGAAAGGTATAATATAATGGTCGGTTGGTTAATTTTCATGATTTACTAGTATAATGCTATACATCAATATTTTTTGCTATTATACCATATATATTCATCTTCTTTGTCTCTATTTGATAGGTTCTTGATAAGCTCAGGTTCCTTGACCTTAGTTACACACCGTTGCAAACAATGAACCTTGGGGTGACTCCAAATATCGAGATTTTAAATCTTGAACATTGTCTAGAACTGATAGAACTTTACATACCCGATGGATGTCCAAAGCTCCAATCTCTAAGCCTGAATTATTCAAAGTTGAAGAGCCTTAGCCTTGGACCGTCTCCGAATCTCGAGACGTTAAGTCTTGTGGGATGTTGTGATTTGGAAGAATTTTACATGCCCTTCGGTTGTACAAAGCTCAAATCCCTCAGTCTTGATGGTTCAAATTTAAAAAACCTTAATCTTGGGCCAACTCCAGATCTCGAGGTGTTAAGTCTTGTAAGATGCTGTGATTTGGAAGAACTTTTGCCCTTCCGATGTACAAAGCTCAAATCTCTCAGCCTCAATAATTCAGGGTTGAGGAACCTTGACTTTGGGCCGACTCCGGATCTCGAAACATTAAGTCTCGCTGAATGTGATTTGGAAGCATTTCATGTTCCCTTCCGATGTCCAAAACTCAAGTCCCTCAGCCTTAATGGTTCAAAGTTGAGGAACCTTCACTTGGGTCTAACTCCAGATCTCGAGACGTTGAGTCTTGCTGGATGTGATTTGGAGGAACTTCACGTCCCCTTTGGATGTCCAAAGCTCGTATCCCTCATCCTCAATAATTCAAAGTTGAGGAACCTTAACCTTGGGCCAACTCCAGATCTTGAGAACTTAAGTCTTGCTGGATGTGATTTGGAAGAACTTTATGTACCCTTCGGATGTCCAAAGCTCAAATCCCTCAGCCTCAATAGTTCACAGTTAAAGAATTTTCTCCTTGGGCCAACTCCGGATCTGGAGATATTAAGTCTTATTGGGTATAATTTGGTAGAACTTCGCGTGCCCTCAAGACGTCTAAATCTCAGATCCCTAGACCTCAGTCATTCAAAGTTGAGGACCCTTGACATTGAGCTGACTCCAAATCTCGAGAGGTTAGATCTCAAAGACTGTTTAAACTTAACAGAAATTAATGCTCCTGTTGGAAGTCTAAAAAAGCTTGTCTACTTAGACTTAAGTGGTTGTGGGAGGTTTAAATCCTTTTTGTTTGATAAACAGTCTAAATTACTTGAGGTTGGTTCTTTATCAGAGTTACATCTCATTGCACAAAAAACCAAAGATATAGACCCATTGAACCCGCCGGTCAAGGATCTTTCAAACTTCCTGTTTACATGTTTTTATAAAGAAGATCCGGCTGCCACATCATATGGAAATCTTGAAAAGCTTATTTCTATAGGTCTTTGTTCTTGCACAAACCTTGAAAGTTTTTCTAGAAGCATTTTTAGTTTGCAATGTATAAAAAAGCTCACACTTGAAGCCAGTATTCCAGAAGTGCCCAAGGACATTCTCCAGTTACAATGTCTAGAGGAGCTTTGTTTATCCAGTGCGAAGATAAAACATCTTCCAAATGGTCTTTGTATGTTAAAGCAGCTGAAATTTCTCAAACTTGAATATTGTGGTGATCTTGAGAAATTACCCAAGGATTTTGGCCAATTAGAATCCCTGCAGGAGCTTTGTCTGTCCGGTGCAAAGATAAAACATCTTCCAGATGGTCTTTGTATGTTAAAGCAGCTGAAATCTCTCAAACTTGAATATTGTGGTGATCTTGAGAAATTACCCAAGGATTTTGGCAAGTTAGAATCCCTGCAGGAGCTTTGTTTGTCCGGTGCAAAGATAAAACATCTTCCACATGGTCTTTGTATGTTAAAGCATCTGAAATCTCTCAAACTTGAAGATTGTGGTTATTTTGAGAAATTACCAAAGGATTTTGGCCAATTAGAATCCCTGCAGGAGCTTTGTTTGTCCCGGGCAAATCTAAAACATCTTCCAGATGGTCTTTGTATGTTAAAGCAGCTGAAATCTCTCAAACTTGAATATTTTGGTGATCTTGAGAAATTATCCAAGGTTCTTGGCCAATTAGAATCCCTGCACGAGCTTTGTTTGTCCCTTCCAATGATAAAACATCTTCCAGATGGTCTTTTTATGTTAAAGCTGAAATCTCTCAAACTATATTGCGGTGATCTTGAGAAATTACCCAAGGATTTTGGCGAATTAGGATCCCTGCAGGAGCTTTGTTTGTTCGGTGCAAAGATAAAACATCTTCCATATGGTCTTTGTATGTTAAAACAGCTGAAATCTCTCAAACTTGAAACTTGTCAGGGTCTTGAGAGATTACCCGAAGATTTTGGCGAATTAGAATCTCTAGAGAAGCTAATGTTGTCAGATACTAGGATTAGTCGTCTTCCAGATAGCATTTGTATGTTGAAACATCTGAAATGTGTTGAGATTGGAAGGTTGAGACCGGATCAGAAGTTACTGGAGGATCTTGGCAGATTACAATGTTTAGAGATGTTAATTTTCAGGTCCTGTCAATTTTCTGGAGGTTTTCCAAAGAGCATCTTTGAACTGAAACGCCTAAAATATTTTCATTTGCTCCATTGTCCACCTGATGATTTTCCTGAGGAACTTGGGCATTTAAAATGTTTAGAAGAGTTAGATATAACAGGTACATACATAAGTCATCTTCCACAGAGCATTTTTCAATTGAAAGGTCTGCGTATTATTGGGTTTGAAGCAGCTCTTGATTTATGTGGCTTAGCACACGTGAAACGAACCTCCGATAATGGTGATTGTGTAACGTTCTGCTACACTGTTGTTTAGTCCTCTGTAAACAACTATTTTAACAGGTACTTTCTCTGTTTTTTTTTTGAAAACTGTCTTACGTTAATTCAAGTTTTGAAATTGATATGATGCTAATTAAATTTTCTAGCATTTGATGCATAATTTACTATCGATAGTAACAACCGAACCATTTCCTGCATGTTTGATTGTCAATCAGCACTTCATTTAACCAAAATGAACTCGAAGCTCATTCCCCGAGCCCAACTTTTTGTTCTGGCGCAATCAATTTTTCCATCTCTGAAGGATTTCGCTAAATGTTGGGAGCGTATTTGTGCTTGTTACGGGACATGGATCACTCTCAACATCACTGTTGTGTCATCTTATAGATTAAGCTCTAGTGTGGTGTGAAGATACTTTGTTGGTCATCAATAGGATAGTCTTATCAGCATCAATGTATGATATATTATTAGGTACATTCGCGAATAATGGTTGTTTTTCTTTTTATCATTCAAAATTAATGTTTCAAAGTTTATTCATGGAGTTCAGTTTACGCAGCTGACTTGTTCAGAAAGTCAATTTATGCTTCTAATGAAAGGTTTATAAGTGATGTCAATATACTCTTGAGGTGCTCATATACATATAATGCTGGCTCATATTCTTTTGTAGTATTGACGTCGTGTGCACCGAGATGAAATGATCAAATTATACGACTTAAGTATAGACTGTTTAACAAAGATATAATACCCAACTTGGAATATGTGATAAGGAATTAATATGAAAAAATAAGTTTAGTTAGCTTAGGAACTTCAGCTAAGAGAGTTGACCTTTTGAGAAAGTCAAAATGTGTTAGTGGTATTTTATACCTGGTTGACAATAATGATATCAAAATTAAGTTCAGTAAGTATTATTATGTGATTTTATTATCATAAAGAGGTTTATGTTTATATAGTTATGTTCTGCTTTGGGAGAAATCGATAAGCATAAAAAGAGTTGACTTTCGACAAATTATTGACTTCCACCAACCTCACTGAGGTTTTCATTGAATCAATCTGAAGAACATATCTCAGGGTAGTTACTAGTGTCAAGTGAAGCTATTAAAACTTTTTTCAGTAGCTATATTTACAGAATGATTTTGGAAAATCTATGTACAGGGGTTGTTATCAGCTGTCAGAATAAAAGCGACCATTGTTTTTTCCATGTGACACCATACAAAAAGGGCTCAACTCTTTCATTATGGATATAATTTATGCCAGATAGTTCATATTTTATGTACTATATCCTTCATGTTTGTCAACAAATTGTCGAATATAGAGAATGGAAAGCAGTTTGTTATTAATGTTTCACCCTTTTTGACTTGAGTTTGAGCTCATGTTCTCTTTATGTAACATTGAAGATGAACACTGTTATAGGATAATCACACTATTCAATTGAATTAGGACCTTGTGTTCTACTCGGTCAAGACAGGCTAGATGTGCTGACCCGTACTCCGGTTTCGTGTGTTCTAGGAGTAAGTAACTATACCAGTTAAAAAAAAATACACGGTTTGTCAAAGGCAGAGAAGTTGTGTACATGTTTTTTCTTGTAAAACTATCCACATTTGAAAATATAAACAAGAGAGGGAAAAGTGTATAATACAAAGGGTGAGAAATGAAGAGAATGAAAGAGTTAAAGGACAAACAACTTTCAATCTTTGTTAGTAGACAAACTTGAAGGTAAAATACTAATTGCTGATAGACTATAACTGATGGTTTATTATTGTTTGATTACTGAATCCTAATGGATTGATTAATTAATTGCTACACTACCACAAGGAATTCGAAAACCCCCAAAATGTGGTTTGTGTGTTTTGGGTAGAAAGCGGGTCAGAATTATGACCCACTAAAAATGTGGATACTTACTTTGTTTTAAGAGATGAAAGACCTATTATGACGCGGGGGTGTAGTTCGGGTTTTATGGTGGATTTTGGTTCGGGTACGAGTAGAGTGGATTTTTGTCACCGGAGGATAATGGTAAAGGTAAAAGTGTTTACTTATTTTGGTTAAGTTTTCTTTTTATTAGTAGTAGAATTGGTTTGTTTTCTTGCAATGATTTGATGATTAGGGAATGTTCTATCTGATTGTTGCGTTTTGAGGGTGTTTTGTTGGATTGCTTATTTGATTATGTGAATGAAACAAAAGTTGTTTTAAACCACCACCAAATGCCCCTCATAAGAGGTCAAGGGTTCAAACCTCACATTTAGGGGTGGCTAGGTAAGGGTCACGGGATACCCCGGTTAGTTCGCGTATATCTGAGTCAAAGACTCGCTCTCCTTGGGTAACATGAACAAGAAAAACCTCATCCGTTTGCCCATTTAGTTCTAGTAAGACTCCTTTAGTTGTGGTGGTGTTTGGTAATGCTGATTATCAATTAAATCTTAAGATAAACTAGTCAGAATTAGATAATCAGTTGAAATAAGCAACTTTGAAACTGAATAGCTTACACTAAAATTTATCAAATAATCATTTAGCCTCGGTTTAAACACATTAAAAACTTATTGTATGTTGTTCCCAAGAAATCCCAAACACCCCCCTAATGCATCTTTTTTTGGGATGTATGTACATTTTAATAGTAGAGAACAACACAATGTGCTTAATTTGTGGGTGGTAGGACTTAGGAGTAACTTGAATAATAAACGTAGTTAATCTTATGATGATGATGTAGCAAGTCTGGTTTGTTTTGGGAACTGGTGCCATGGGGCTAACGCTTACAAGCCTTTTGGAAGCATGATTTATACCCTTATGTAAACATACACTCTTAACATGAACACAAATTCTCCAAGAAATATCACAAACATGTTGGAGATCACCACATTGATTCACGTTCCGTAAAAGGGATGATATTTGTGTGTTTTTTAATGGTTTATGAAATGTACAAATCTTTTCAATGGGAAGTCTATCCAGATGTGACTGTTACATTGCCTAATTAGGACTTACTGATACCCTTTGTGTAATGGTTTTCAATAGTAAATTATTTTGCCGTCATTTTGGGTGATATGCTGGTGATTATTAAAAAACTTGTAGTCAGAAGTATCTTCAACCAGTGTCTTTATTACTATCACGTGTGCTTGTTTACGATTCTCATATTTACTGTTTATTAATATTGCCAACTGCAGATGATGTTATTTCGACACAACAACCTTCATTTTGTAATAGTTCAAGATTTCCAATTACCGGACTTGGTGTTTTGACCATTAAATCAGGAAAAATGTATAATAATTAAAGGGTGAATTGCATATATATCCCTCCAAAGCCTTAAAATTACATATATATCCAACTTAAACTAAAAATTACATATATATCCTTCTTAAACTCTATATATGTTATATATATCCAATTAACAAAACTTTATATATTTAAAATCTAAAAATACATAATAAACCATTCATTGACCATATTGCCCTCATCTCTTTTAACCTTCATCTTGTTGGCTACAAAACCAACAAATCAACAGTTGAGTATATTTTTTTTAGTTTTTCACGGCCACCAACCAATTTCATTTGTCACGATTTTTGGGTTAAACCAACAATTATGCAATGAAAATTTTCAATATTAATGTTTTAAGCCCATTTTATTTCTCATAAATATCACACAAAAACCCAACAATTTTTTTTCAGTGTCTAACCAAATTATTTCCCCAGCCCCAATTGAATGCCTCTTTGATCATAACAAAACGTTGATGGGTTTTTGCAAAGGATGCACATGGGTTCAGTGATGATATTAAAAATCAAACTAAGTTCATCTATCTAACTACAAATTCAGTTTTGCGGGTGATTATATATGTAGGGAATATGTAGATTGCAGAAAAATGAGGGTATAATAGTCAATGTACGATTAACTATGTATTTTTTGGTATTAATTATATAAAATTTAATTATTTGGATATATATGACATATATGAAGTTTAAGAAGGATATATATGTAATTATGAATTTAAGTCGGATATATATGCAATTTTGAGGCTTTGTAAGGATATATATGCAATTCCCCCATAATTAAAAGGGGTAAGAAATGAAGAAAAGGAAAGAGTTAAAGGACCTATTATGTCATATCTCCAAATTCATTAACAGATGGATTTAAACTTTGACGCCCTTAAACAAGTCTTGTTAGGCATAATAATTGAAGGTCAAATACTTGCGAATAGGCTATAACTGATAGTTTATTATTGTTTGATTACTAAATCAGTGAATCGTAATGGATTGATTAATTAATTGCGACACTACCACAAGGAATTCAAAACCCCCAAAATGTGGCTTGTTTTGGGTAGAAAGCGGTAACGCTACAGTGGATTTGGGTTTGGGTTCGGTTGTTGTTGATGATGATGATGTATTGAGGATTTTTCGTCACCGGAGGATAATAATACTGAAGGTAAAACTAATTCTTTATTTTGGTGATCGATTTGTTAAAGTGTGAGTAATGTTTGTTTGGTATAATTTTTATTCAATTTGTTTGTTAGTATGATGAGATTATTTATTGATTTATCTCAACTTAATGAGTTGACTTTATAAAAAAGTCAAACTGCATTGATCCTTTATTGAAAAAAGTTTGGATACTAAGTACTACTATCATGTTTAAAATGAATAAAAGCAGTATGGTTTCATAAGTAATGTAACTATCATAAACATGCTAATTTTAAAAGCTACCCATATAGAAAGTCATTGAGGTGATCGTCCATCTTATTATCTAGTAGTATAGTTGATATCAATATACATGCTATATTCCATTCTTAACTACTTAGTGAAAGTTTTATGCATATATGACATTTATATATGTCCATGGCAATAATACATGTAGAATAACTGTCCGTTATTTGTTAAAGTTTGAGACTTTATCATACACCACATGGATAGGTATTTCTGGTAATTGATTGTGTATATGGAAATTTTTAAATAACTAATTATTAATATATTTAGGAAATGAGTGCTTTATAACCACTACAATGATGAATGATTAAATAAAACAAGCCTAGACAAAGTAGCATTCTTATGGGTCCTTTTTATATGTTTGTTTGGACAAAAAGTCTTTATAATTTGTGACTCCATCTCATTCCAAAGTTTTTCCACACAAATGATCACGTTCACATTGACCATCGATCCTTCGTAGCAACATCCTTAGTATAAAATAATGGGTCTATTTCGTTGTAATGTAATCAGCTTAGCCTCAAAAAAATGAACGAATTGAACAATCTGTGAGAATATTAAATACAAAATGAGTCTTTGACTCTTTTGTGTCCCTGTCCCATTACAAAGTTTTGATAACACTACTTTAATTATTGGCATAACCTCTTTAGGCTTATTCATTTCATCCAAGTTTCTTTGTGATCAGCTTAATATTGTACTTTTTTCAGTTATAACTTTAATGGCGTCCACTTCAAGTTCATTCATTCAAAAAAGCTTCAAGTATGATGTCTTCTTAAGCTTTAGAGGCGAAGACACTCGAAAGACCTTTGTTGATCATCTTTATTCTGCTCTTACCCAAAAAGGTATTGAGACTTATAAGGATGATGAGAAAATCAAGCAAGGAAAAATGATAAGTGATGAGCTTATTGAAGCCATTGAAGACTCAAAATTTTACATTATTGTCTTCTCCAAGAACTATGCTTCTTCATCTTGGTGCTTGGAAGAGCTTGTTAAGATTATGGAATGCCGGAAGGGTTTTGGGCATACTGCATATCCCGTGTTCTACAATGTGGAGCCCACTGAAGTTCGCAAACAAAGTGGGTCAGTTGGAGATGCATTTTCAAAACATATAGAGGAAAAATCTGCTGGGAAATGGAGGGAGGCTTTAAAAGAAGTATCTGATTTGGCTGGCTGGGAACTGAAAAGCATTGCTAATGGGTAAATTTCTTCATCATATCTATTCAAATAATGTTTTTAGCAAACAACCTCTTAGAGCATATGGCGTTAAACCAACTTTTTATAACACTACCCAAGTACCAAGTCATGTTAACAAGTCACTGTTTTTAACAAGTTTAAACGTGAGTGGTATTATTTTTCTCTCTTTTGTCATTACCTTTCCTCTATAAATTTTGGTGGTACAATGAAAAGTTCATGTGTATGGTTTGCCTATGTCACCATGAACAAGTGGCTTTTTTTTTTTTTTTTTTTTTTTTTTTTCTTTTTTTTTTTTTTTTTTAATAAGGCCTATGGTTTCCTCACAAGTGGTCAAGGAATCAAATCTACCTTGCTAGGTGTGTACATTTGGGGGTGGCCAGGGAAGAGTTGGAAAAGCTCCAAGGATTAACCCGGTGAGGCTGCGTACATCTGAGTAAAAAACGCTCGCCCTCCTCGGGTAACCTCAACATGCAAAAACCTCATTCGTTCACCCGTTTTATGAGGAAGTGAAGAAAAGTGTTTTACTGGTAGACCCGACGAGTTTTGAACAGTGCAAAGTTTACCCGTACCTAACAAACACATCTGTTACTCATTCACTATTCATTACATATCATATATAATTATATCAGCATTTACTTCTTATGTGATTTATGTCACTATTATAGATTTTTAAAAAATGTTTGGAAATTATCACAAATTAATGAATCTTTCTTTTAACGTATAGGCATGAAGCTAAGTTCATACAGAAAATCGTTGAAGAGATTTCGCTAGAGTTACGTTTCATCAATTCGAGCATTGATGGAAATTTAATAGGCATGGAGACCCGGGTAAACGAAGTAATTTCATCCTTAGAACCTGGTGTTGGTGATGTTCGCATGCTAGGAATATGGGGGATGGGAGGTGCGGGGAAGACAACTTTGGCAAGAGCTATTTTTGATAAGATATCCATTCAGTTCGAAGGTGAAAGCTTTATTGAAAACGTTAGGGAAGTTTCAAAAGCCTCTTCAGCGGGTCTAAAGAACAGGGGCGGAGCCAGGATTTCAAGTTAAGGGGGGCCGATATAAAATTTTAGAATGATAACGATATAATTCTAACCGATATCAAAGCATGAAAATATGAAAAAGTAAAGGAAGAGTCAAATCTCTATTAAATTAAAGAAACATGTGTTTTACACTATAAGGAAAGCCTTAATCAATCTTGATAAGATTTTTAATGACTGTTAGCAACTCAGCTATTACTATTTGGCCTCCTTAATACTAATAAAAAAAATACGGTACCACTTCGGTTGTTAATTTCTGATTCTTGTTAGCCAAACAAGTGTCATCTGTGAAGGCTATGGATGTAACAGTACCTAGAAAATTAAGGGGAGCATTTGACTAAATAATGTCTATAGCTTAACTAGTTTTTCTCAACTTCGTATCATCATCGATCTTCAAATCCTTTGTCTCATGAACTAACTTGCAAATAGTTTGCTTTGTTTTAGTTATCTTATGAATTAATACTTAATATGATTGTTAATAATTCTATAAGTCAAATACATAATCAAGCATACAACAAGTGATAAATTGATAATCATACAAGGCTACAAGCAATTGATACTTTAATAGTTATCAAGTGCATGAAGTCATGAACAAAAACTATCGATTAATCAAAATTCAATATTTCAAAGAATTGAAGACACAAAGATTCAAATAAGTGAATAATTAATTATGATCATTAATGAAAGAACAAATCAATTAAAGCATCCAATACCTTATCAGAAAAAACAAGTCTTTTGATTGGTTTATTCACTTGTTACACTCCTCTTCCTTCTTAACTCTTGAGTTTCAGCAATTACATTTTTTTTATTCAAGAAACGCAATATTGAATCGGTAATTTTGGTAGGGGCCAATTGTTCTGATTCTTGAAAATATTGGGCTTTAGGGCTATATTATAATGGACTTATTGGGCTAGTTGGGGGATGCTTAGCACCCACTAGTCCCCCTATTGCCTCCGCCCCTGCTAAAGAAGTTGCAGAAACAAGTACTTTCAGATGTTTTAACGGATCAAAACATTACAGTAAGCAGTGTTTCTGGCGGAAAAAGTATGATGCAAAAGATGATGCGGGGTAGAAAGGTACTTGTTGTTCTTGATGACGTTGATCATAAAGACCAGCTTGAGGCGTTAGCCGGTGACCGTAATTGGTTTAAGCCGGGAAGTAGAATTTTAATTACAACAAGAGATGAGCAAGTACTGGTAGCTCATCGCATGAGCTTGATTCATAATGTGACTTTGTTATCTCAAGCGGAAGCAGGTTGCCTCTTCAGTAGGTATGCGTTTGGAAGAGAGAATCCGATTCAAGGGTACGTAGAGTTATCAGGAAAAGTTTTACAATATGCTTATGGTCTTCCCTTAACGATCAAAGTTATGGGTTCATTTCTTTGTGGTCAAAGTGAGCTTTATTGGATGGATGCTATAGAAAGACTAAAAATGATTCCGCTAAAGGAAACTCTGGAGAAATTGGAATTAAGCTATATCGGTCTAGAGGAGGATTACAAAGATATATTCTTAGATGTTGCATGCATACTAAAAGGTTGGGACAAAGAAGTTGCAATTAGAGTGCTTGAAGTCGTGGATTCCATGCTAAAAATGGTTTAAGAGTTCTTGAGCAGAAATCTCTTATAACTTATGATAACGGGTTCTTGGTATGCATGACCACTTAGAAGAAATGGGTAGGAATATTGTTCGTCGGTCACACCCTGATGAACTTCAAAGACATAGCCGATTGTGGGTTAACGAGGAAATTGAGTATATATTGACTAATCACCTGGTAAGAATCAAGTTATAATTTAATAGAACTTAAAGTTAACTACATTTTTGGTCCCGGTGGTGCTTTGCCGGGTATTTCATTTTTGGTCTAATAGTTTGAAAAGTTTCGGGTTTAGTCTAAAATGAAACACCCTTTGCGGGTTCAGTCCAAAATTTTTAACTCTGTTAGTTTGACTATGTTTGACCATTTAATAAAAAAGATATTATTGTCTTTTTAAGTATTATATTAGACTTAATAATAACTTACTTCAGTTTTCATACACAAAAATTAAGGGTTTTATTTTTTCGATTTCAGGGTACCCAAGCAACTAAATGTCTATACTTAGACTCATCGGATTTAAGTGCTGAAATTGCAATAAAAGGTCTAGCAAAAATAAAGGATCTTAGATTTATTCACATAGATCTCTTAAAGGGTTTCTTAAATGTTCAACTTTGGGAATTTGATAAAGTTAACGAATACCTTCCAAGTTCCTTACGATTTATGAGATGGTATGGTTTTCCTTTTTCGAGTTAACCGAATACTTTTCAAGGAAAATATCTTGTTGAACTTGACATGTATGACAGCAATATTGTTCAACTTTGGGAAGATGGAGAAGAAAAGGTAGAATAACGGTTAAATTGCTGTTTTTCATGATTCATTATGATCCTATATATCTGTTGGTTTGTCATTGCACCAATATTAATTATTCTTTTGTACTTATGTTAGGTTCTAAATAACCTCAGGTTCCTCACAATCGGGTCTTCAAAGTTGAGGACCTTTGACCTTAAGTTGGCTCCAAATCTTGAGCAGTTGACTATTTCCGACTGTTATGATTTGGTAGAATTTCAAATGCCTGCTGAAAGTATAAAGCTCGAATGTCTTGACTTTAGTCATTTAAAGTTGCCAACCTTTCACCTCGGATACACTCCGAATCTTAAGATTCTAAAACTTCAAGGCTGTTATGATTTGGTAGATTTTCAAATGCCTGCTGAAAGTTTAAAGCTCGAATGTCTTGACTTTAGTCATTTAAAGTTGACAAGCCCTCAACTCGGGAGTACTCTGAATCTTGAGAAGCTAATACTCAGAGAGTGTCATTTGGTAGAATTTCAAATGCCTGCTGAAAGTTTAAAGCTCGAACATCCTGGCATCACTGATTTTAAGTTGACAAACCTTCACCTCGGAAATACTCCAAATCTTAAGAAACTAGTACTCCGAGGCTGTTATAATTTGGTAGAATTTCAAATGCCTGCTGAAAGTTTAAAGCTCGAACATCTTGACCTCAGTCATTCAAAGTTGAAGACCATTCACCTCGGGAGTACTCCGAATCTTGAGACGCTAATACTCGAATTCTGTACTGATTTGGTAGAACTTCAAATGTCTGTCGAAAGTCTGAATCTCAAGTATCTCAAACTCAGTCATTCAAAGTTAAAGACCATTCACCTTAAGAGTACTCCGAATCTTGAGACGCTAATACTCGAATTCTGTAATGATTTGGTAGAATTTCAAATGTCTGCCGAAAGTCTGAATCTAAAGTATCTCAAACTCAGTCATTCAAAGTTGAAGACCCTTCACCTCGGGAGTACTCCGAATCTTGAGACGCTTATACTCGGAGGGTGTAATCATTTGGTAGAACTTCAAATGCCTTTGGAAAGTCCAAAGGTCTTAGGTCTCGACCTCAGTCATTCAAAGTTGAGGACCCTTGACTTTGGCCTGACTCCAAATCTGAAATGGTTAAATCTTGAAAACTGTTACGATTTGGTAGAAATTAATGATCCCATTGGATGTCTGAAAAAGCTTGTCCTATTAGCCTTAAGTGGTTGTGGCCGGTTTAAATCTTTTTTCTTTGACAAACAGCTTAACCTCAATCATTCAAAGAAACAACTTGATTCTTTATCTGAGTTACATCTGATTGCAGAGACCATAGATGTATGCCTAATGCACCCCGACAATAGTTTTCCAAAGTTTCGGTTTGAATGTTATTATCAAGAAGATCCAAATTCATCATTTGGAAATCTTGGAATGCTTATTTCGATGGGTCTATGTGCTTGTACTAACCTTGAGAATTTTTCAAGAAGTATTTGTAGTTTACGAGATTTAAGAAAGCTTACACTTGAAGGCAGTATTCCAGAGGTACCCCGGGACCTTGACCAGTTAGAATGTCTAGAGGAGCTAACTTTTTCATCAACAAATATCAGAAATCTTCCAGATAGCATTTGTAATTTGAAACATCTCAAATCTCTCCAACTTAAATCATGTTTGCTGTTTAAGAAGTTACCCGATGATCTTGGCCGAATAGAATCTCTAGAGACGCTAACCATAACGGATTGTAACATTTTACGAGATATTCCAAACAACATGGGTAAGATAAACTGTGTTATATCACCAAAGGTCTACAAGCGCTATACTCATGGGAAATATAAGCAGCAGCGATAAATGACGCTGTTAACAGACCCAAAGGAGCCAGTACATAGTAAAAGAACTAATTTGACAGGTACATTCTGTCTTTGTTTTTGTGTTGATCACCTTACATGAAAACAACTTATGTGCCTATGTTATATATGTGTTTTACTATGGATCGTAACATTTGTGCCACTTTTTGCAATTAGGTGGTTTGGTAAGTCTAAGGCAATATAATGCCAATCTGCACACAAGGTAAATGTACCCAAACTCATCTACGGTTCTGTTATGACCGGGCCAGCTAAAAAGGGTCGACCCAAGAGGGTGGTGTCTAGTTCCGTACGTATGACATAAGGATTATGTCGTGGGCTAAGTTATCTTTATCTATCTTATTTCGTTAGGTCATGTTCGAGTCTAATTGGGTCTAAGCCCATTGTCATTGTTTAGGTCATTGTAAGGGTTATAAATACCGAGTCATTATAATGAATGAAATCATAGTTATGTCAAACAAATAATTCTCTTCTCTTCTCTAAATATTCTTAAGGAGCCCGCGTCCGCTTGAAGTGGTGCCTTATCCCGATACAACCCTAACCGGGTCGTATCAATGGGTGCTTTCATTGAGAGCTTTCGTTGAGAGGGCTTACGATTAGGGTTCCAATTCCAAAAAAAAAAAAAAAAAAAAAAAAAAAAAAGTTGAAGTATTGTTTATTCGGTTTTAAAATCAACTGCAGCTTCTAATTCATTCAGGTTTTGGCATCAATATTTGTTCGTATATATATTGCATGCTCTTTTGTCATCTACTGCATGTGAAAATCTACATATTAGGTTTATCCAGTTAGGGTTTCCTTTATTCCATCTATTTTTTTCTTCATTGGATCTGGTAATATTTTTAGTTATTGATTCCTACAATCGTTTAAGGTACTTTAGTGATTATTGGTTTGATCTTTGAACCATAACCAACGTGATTAACCTCTTATTAGTGTAAACAATTAAATTGATCACATGGAGGAGCACACTGTTCGACTATTGCTCAAAGAACAGGCTACTAAAGAGTTGATTCATGTCGCAAGTCCAAAGGGGTGCGGTGGTGACGCCTTTGCTTCGACACTACCACGTTCCTTGCGGCAGGATGTGCCGAAGTTCTCGGGGTCCGATCCTGATAGTTGGATATTCTCTATCAGTGAGTACTTTACTAACACACCGGTCGAGCAACGACTACATGTGGTGGGTTTTAATCTCGAAGGAGACGCGGCAGAGTGGTTTCGTTGGATGACGCGTAACAATTTAATCACGACTTGGGATTTGTTTTTGGAGAGTGTTCATAATCGTTTTGGACCATGTAAGTACGATGATCCGCAAGGCGCGCTTTCTAAGTTATTGCAAATGGGGACGGTGGCACAATATCAAAGTGAGTTTGAAAAATTGATGAATCGTGTAACAGGTATATCAGATAACTTATTGATATCATTTTATATCTCGGGGCTTAAACCAATACTTCAACTCGAACTACTGGTGTCTAAACCGACATCTCTGGGCGATGCTTTTTCTTTGGCTCGCGTTACAGAGGCACGTTTGGAAGACCAGTGGTCGCCTTCAACCAGAACCAAACCCTACAGTAACACCAGTGGGTTCCAAGACCAAAAACCCATGACGTCCTGTTTTACTACGCCTCAACATGAGCCTATAAAAACACCATTGCTGCCAACACCGCCTAAACCTACTGTTAACCTACCTCAACTGGAAACCATGGAGGTACCCACAGAAACAAATCAATATGTAACAGCAAATAATACCAGTCTTTTGTTGCTGCATAATTATGTTGAGTCAAGCATGGCAGTGGAGAAAAAGAAAGATTTAGAATATTTCAATGTGGGATCAAGCACATCCGAGGCGGGAATAGAAGTCGAGACTTACGATGATGATAATAGTAAAAAGAAGAAAAGAGCAGTGATTGATGTTGAATACAACAATAACAATGGGGATATGCACCCACTTGTCGAGTCATGGGGGTTGCAAGGAGGAATTGATCACAACAGTAGTACCGACACTAAGGTGGAACCGTTAGATGGTGGGAAACTTGTGACCAGGAACGATGATGGTGTCTTCGGAGGAGGAAGTATTAACATCAGAAATAGCGTTACGAAGGGAAGGATTGGTCTGTTTCTTCAAGAGGAGTTAGAGCCTAAGACGGACCTAGAAACAGGGACGGAGCCAGGACCAAATATAACCGGGTGCACAAATTTTTTTGAACTGAAATATAGAAACACATTTCGATGGAACGGGGTCATTTAGTATGCATTTGGGAAAAATCAATGTTTTCTTATAATATTAACACTACATCGAAAAAATCCATAGGTGTCCCGGGCACCCGCGGGACACCCCCTGGCTCCGTCCCTGCCTAGAAACAAACCTCCTATTTGCATATCTTTGGGAAGAATTTGCAAAACAATTTCATGAATACTACCTGTCCTTGGTGTCATCAAAAGGGAGTCAACGAAGAACATGGGATCCGGGAATCACGATCGTTAAAAGCAACACCTTGAGGACAAGGTGACTTTTGAAGGAGTGGGGAATGTTATGACCGGGCCAGCTAAAAAGGGTCGACCCAAGAGGGTGGTGCCTAGTTCCGTACGTATGACATAAGGATTATGTCGTGGGCTAAGTTATCTTTATCTATCTTATTTCGTTAGGTCATGTTCGAGTCTAATTGGGTCTAAGCCCATTGTCATTGTTTAGGTCATTGTAAGGGTTATAAATACCGAGTCATTATAATGAATGAAATCATAGTTATGTCAAACAAATAATTCTCTTCTCTTCTCTAAATATTCTTAAGGAGCCCGCGTCCGCTTGAAGTGGTGCCTTATCCCGATACAACCCTAACCGGGTCGTATCAGGTTCATAGTTGAGACTAAATGATCAAATCAAATAACATGTTTTGAGTTTTTTTTTTTTTTTTTTTTTTTTTTTCCTTCCATTTTTCGTGTTTACATTTACTTATTAACATTCAGTCATTATTTTTTCTAACTTGAAACAATTGTTTATGATTTTTTTCCCAGGCATTGTTGATTTTTTTCATGTGCTTGTACCCTGCACCCAGTCGTTTAAATGAAGAAAAGGATCATTGTCGCTCAATCTGTTTTGGTCATTAATAGTTTTCTCTGGCACACTCTCAAAGTATGATTTTTGTACAGAAATGTTTAAAGTTATGATTGTCTTTTATCTTTCAATATTAGCACTTTATAATACACAGTTAGATTAAGCTATAATTCCCTAATTGGATGTTGCACTAATTACTTAAAACCCATATAGAATACAAGTCAGATAGTTTAATTCATGGAGTTCAATAAACACACTTGACTTCTTCATAAAGTCAAACTCTTTAATCATTCAATATTGCTATAGTAGTACTTTTTATTACACTGTTAGATTCATCTTGGATTTTGTATTAATTACTGTAACTCATAGTAGAATTTGAAGTTAGATAAGTTAATATATGGAGTTCAATAAACTTAGTTGACTTCTTAGAAAGTCAAACTGATTTCTTAATGAAAAAGAACAGAAATCTATACGATGCTGGAGATGTTCATATTAATAATAAACATAAGAAATTGAACTACATTTGATCAGATACAAGTTTTGATTCACATACATTTGATCTACATTTGGATGAAACCATCAAACGTAAAAACATTTGACTTTTTGAGTCAAACTATTGGCTTTCATCGAGTTTTATTGAGATTTTTATGAAATTGAACTGAAAAACATATGTCAGTGATAAGAAATTATCAGGGCTTGAACCGTTTATGTCTTTGTAAACCATTGAGTAGTCATATTGTGTTTTTCCATGGTTGGGCTACAAAATGTAGAATGTACAATTTGAAAAACAGTTTTGACATGGTAAAACTGAGCTAATGTAAAACGTTCCTTATAACTAAAACAATGTCACCATTGACTACATAGGTAATATGTTTTGATTTTGATATGATACTATAGAGTCTAAAAGGTTTGTATTTTTATCATAAAATTGCGGAAGATGATACCTTACAGGACATGGCCACAAGCTTTGGTGCTGAAACACTTCTTCGTTACGTTATATCGAACTTCTTTCTAGGCACATAGTGAAATAGTCTGGAACAAATGATTTTAGCGGTTTATTTGTGCTGTTTTGTCAATCACATTTTGCAATTTTTGTGGTTCTTCTTGTTAAGCCTAGTTCCAGCTTTACTCTAGTTGAAACCCGACATGACTTTGCTGATCCAAAATGCAACATTTCTTATTCATGCATTGTAATCTATATCATGTTAATTATGTTTATGCTCATTAATGGGACTTGATTAATTATACACATGAATGGCCTGTTTGTTTTTCGTGTGCTAAAGTAGGGATGAAATTAATATAAAATTTGTTTAACATTTTTTTTGTTTTTCATGTTTACAGTTTATTTTAACATTCAATCGTTTTTTTTTTCCAGCTGGAAATAATTTGTTTATGATTTTTTTCGTCAGGTATTGTTGATTGTTTACATGTGCTTAGACTCCGCATCCCGTCAGAGTATGGAAGAAAAGGATCATTGCTGATTGGAGATTATGGTTATTGATAGTATTCTCTTGTACACTCCCAAAGTATTAATGCTTGTAAAGATTTAAGAAGTGTTTAAAAGTGTTTTTCAGTAGTACTTTTTTAATATGCTGTTAAATTAAGGTGTAGCCTCAACTTGGATGTTGTACTAATTACTTTTAATCAATACAGAATTTAAACTTGGTTTAATTAATGGAGCTCAACAAAAACAGTTGACTTCTTAGAAAGTCAAACTGTGTTCTTGATGAAAACGGTCAGAGTTTTATTATTAAACTTAATAAAGTGTTCTAAGTGATATAAGATTGTAATAAACTTTTGATTTACATAAAAAAAATCTCTACATTTGGTTGAAATCATTAAACATAATACGGAGTAAATTATTTGACTTTTGAGTCAAACTATTGGCTTTCGTCAAATGTCCCTGAGATTTACAGGAACTGTATCGACAAACATCGGTGATAAGAAATTATCAGAGCATGAACTGTTTATATTTATGAAAGCCATTGAGTAGTCATATTGTGTATTTCCATGGTTCGGCAACAAAATGTAGAATGTACAATTTGGAAAACAGTTTTGACATGATAAAACTCAGCTAGCACAAACCGTTGCTTATAACTAAAACCATGTCACCATTGACCACGTAAGTGATACTGTTATGATACTATAGAGTCTAAAACGTTTGTAATTTTATCATAAAATTGCGGAAGATGACAGCGTACAAGGACTTGACACCAGCTGTATCATTGTGTTGTTTCATTTTGCGACTCGAATCTCAACTAAATGGAATTCATACTAAATGAGTTCACTCATCCACTCACTCATAATTTTGCGATGTCGATGTAAATTATTATATTTGTATCACGTAAGATTTTCATAAAACGTTGACTGGTGGTGTTCATAATTTCTTCTCTTTTTGAGATTGAAAAGAAATAAAATACACATGGACGTGAGAGTAGAAAGTAATGTGGTCAACCAAAACTGAATTACTTATGGGCTATCTCCTAGAAAATAGTTTTAACTTGATGTAAAATTGATCTAAATCATCCACTTTGAACTTGAAGTAGGCGTATATATACAAATAGATTTTCCTTATAAGCCCTGTTGTTAAGTATTTTCACAACATTTAAATTTCATTCATATGCTATTGTTCTCTTAAGGGCACTCTAAGGTTACATTTATCATATATTGAAAGAACCTAGCTTGGTTTGCTTATTATAAGCACATAAGAAGAAAATAAATAAATAAAAGTTGCATTCTTGGTTATCGATGTATTGTATCAACATCAATGTATGATATTCTGGTTGTTTTCTTTTCTTTTTTCTTCCAAAAAATATGTTTTCATATTATTTGTTCGAAAATGTTCTTAGGTCAATTGAGTCTCCGATGATCTCTGATTAGTTTTGAACACAAAATAGCCCAAATACTTCGCATAACATCTTTAGGGCTCTTTAAAGACGAAGAGTTTTCACTTCAGTGATGAGGCTGTTCAACAGCGGAAGTACAAGAACCAAAAGAAGATGTTCATGTTAGTTAGGTTTGACAATACTTCAATATCCTTGTTCTAACTTAAACAAAGATACTTAAAAAATATCTAAGTATGCAAAAGTCAAGTGGCGGGAAAACCCTAAAAGCAAAAGTGATAAAGCAAGTCTTTATAGGAGTCTCAACACCTTTAAAAGAGTTGGTAAAGTAGTACAAAAGTTGTAAATAGTGTTCCCTAAAGAAGATTTTATCTCTTACCTAAAGTAGAATTATTTAGTGCACTATGTACGTGATCATCGAATGCAAGATACGTATCTATAATACCTTTTAGGAAACCCTAATTCCCTACCTATATAAGTGAATGTTTATATTGGAGTAAATGCTGACTCTTGCAATTAATGTGATACAAGTTCAAGAGCATTACTCTTGTTAGGTAACTCAAAAAGCATTCACTGAGTTTACTTGCAAACTATAACTTTGGTTTTAGCTTGAGTGAAAGAGAGAACACTTGAATTGTATTCAAATGGGATTGTTATTCCGCAAACAATTCGTGTAAATTCTTTGGTTTATTCAAATAAGAATTTAAATGTTGAAAATTATGAGTGTGTTTAGTTTGTTACCTAGTTATCAGTCCTCTCTGTGTTACATACAACTTGATTAGTGCAATGTTTATTAATTATCTTGTTGGTAATTTCTATTGTAATCTAGACTAGTTGGTCACGAATACATAGATCTATGAATATCATTAAGTTAACTCAAAGGCTACAATGCTAACTATCTCAATCATGCATTAAGGATTTCAACCAATTCATGTGATCTAGCTATGCGAAACTAATGATTATATTATTCACTAATTTTATGAGAATGGTCATCTACATGTAATTAAGCACTAAACTTTGAGCTTTAATTATGTTTTATTAAACATTAGGATTTGGTCCATCTCTAGTCACAGATAACAATGGTCATGTATAACTATGATTAAATCAATAAACATAAGGATACAATTATTACTCAACAATAAATCCAGCTAGTAAACTTAAAGACAAGAAAATTCATCGATAAACACATAATTTATCCAAGAAGACATCAATAAACGTAAATCAAATCATACTAAAATAAAGAATCTTTCTAATTAGGAAAACACTAAGGGTATTTAGCCTATAATATCATAAAGTAATAAACAAAAACAAATATCAAGTAAGCTAAACATGTTCACGAAGAAAACATTGCCAAACCGAAGAAGACTAATGTTTATACGCCTTTGATTCTTCAATCGGTAAGAGTTGCAACTCCAAAATTCATGAAAAATACTTATGGAAACCCTAAAAGTCGAGTGGTGGAATGGTTCTATCCTAAAATTCGTGGAATGTGTTTGTTTGTATAGAGTTTTACAAAACCGACCATGGATATAGCGTATGTCACAAGATGTGCATACACATTATGTACCCTTGCATGAAATTCTGCATGTGCGTATTTAATGCTAAATACGGCGCATGTCAGTTAACAAGCATAAGCTGTATGTGTGGTCTTTGACTTATGTTGACTTTTGGCATCTTGTGTACACGTCTTATGTACGTATATGCGAATATTTAATCTTTACTTTCTTCTAATTCTTCTCAGTATTCTGAATGTTTCTGTATATTTTTGCTCCACAAAATATAAAGTAAATCAGTACCATATCTTATAGGCTATGTGGGTTTCACACCAGTTATTTAAGATCCAAACACCACTAATCATTATTTACATTTTATAAAGGTTTGCACACCAATGACATTGGTATATGTTTTCTCTCACACACAATCATCTTATCATTTCTCACATATAATCTGAAAACTGATTGTATATCTCTAAGAAACCAAAACTCACACCGGAAAAAAAAGAGCCATGCTAAATATACATTTTCTTTCTACTAACAAAACCTCTAGACCTTGGTTGACCTTAGCTAATGATTACCTATTAATTATCACCGCCAGCCACCACACCCACAGCCGAACCTCACCATTGCCGGAAACATCCTCTCCAGAATATTCAAAAGTAAGATCACTTTTCAGATCTGGAGCCCCTCTCCAAGATCCAATATTTAAAAGTAAGATCATATATTTTGTAGAGAAAGATTGTTGCGATGCCTAAAATCCAGTTTACCGAAATTGTCGTTTTTTGGAAAATGGTGGTTGGACATAAATGGGAGACGGAAATAAACAAGTGAAAAAAATAAATGAGATGAGGATCTCGTGATTTTAAATAGACAAGCAAATAATGAAAAAAAGAAAGATTTTTAGTGAGTGAAATTGGAAAAAAGAAAGATTTCTAGTGAGAGAGTGAATTGAATTTTGCAGGCGATGTGTTTTGAATTGTGTGAGAAAGATAACGTTAGTGTGTGTAAGAGAAATAATATATTTATTCAATAAATTAGTGATGGAGATGAGTATGGGGATTAACTGCTCAAAATTTTATGAGTGGTGTTGTTAGTGGTGTGCGAAGCATACCACTCAAAAGAGCAATAATGAAAGGATAACATGTAACTATTTGATGATGATATCACACTTTCATAGGGAACAACAAATCTCACACTCTATTTTTGGTCAAAACGTAATGCATTTACTTTGTACATGATGAGATGAATACAAGGTCTTTTAGCTTAGATTGGATTTCATAACATATTTGACAAACCCAACAAAGACTGCAGAGTTGACTTAGGGGTTAAAAAATGTGTTAATTTACATAACAAACTGTGTTAGAGGTGGCAAAATAGGTGAATCGGGTCGCTTCACGGGTCTAGATGAGTTTGGGTTTTAATGGGTCACGTGTCTAAATGGGTCTTCTAGAAACATGGGTCCGGATCTAAATGGGTTTTGGTCATTTTCAAAAAAGGTTTTTCTTTTTATTTTATTTTTCTTTTTTATCTTTTTAGTAAAATATGAAGAAAGTGAAAAAAAGTAAATAAAATAAAATAAAAATAATTTTGACCCGCTAGACCTGCCTAAACCCATTGGGTAATTATTCTATAATTGCACTTTCTATCGAATAAACAATTAGACCCATCTCCCAACCTCTAATAGAGATTTACCCAACTAGACCCATGTTTAACCAATGGGTCTCAAATTTCCACCTCTACTATTAGTGTAGGACACATTAAGTATAGTAGCAAAACACAAGTAACCAAAAACCCTTAAATAGTGAAGGCATTTTTCATATATAAGTTCACAAGGTGATTTTCCATTTAGCACAGATGAAAAAAAAAATCTGTTATTCAAGTAAGTAGCGGTTAGAACACGCTCGATCGACATTTTTAAAGAAATTCCCAAAAAACAAAAAGGATCTTCTTACGTGTCATAAAGTGCAATTTTTTTTTTATTTTTTTTTTTAATTCAATGAGGTTGCTTGTAGTTTTGGAGGATAATATTAAAATAATATTTTCCGAGTTAGTTGTGTATTTTTGTGTCGACAATTACGCTAATTCAAAAATATAATAAATGTGGTGTTAAAATGTTGTGAAAGATAAAATGATAAAAGTAACTGTAAGGTGTACATTAAGCATTAACACTTGTATTTACTTAAAAGTTATTTTTTATTATTATTTTTTTTTTTTTAAAAGCCAACTAACTATCTCACAATGTCTTAAGCATGACTTGAACCTGCAATCATTTTGATTGGGGAACATTCTCACACATAGGGTAACATTAGGACATAAGTCATTTGGTTACTTTTAATTTTCAAAATCAGGATCCTACTCAGTATCATTTTCGTTTTTGTAAGATCGAGATCGTGTGATTGGATTGGGATCCCAAGATCCTACTATAATGCCATTATCTTAATAGTCTTTGTCCTAAATTATGAATATAAAATGTTTAATGAGATTAACATGTTGCTTTTTAGATTCTATAAAACACAATAGTTTTTCAGTTTGCAATTCGAGAAAAGTAAGATCGAATCGGAGTAGATCTTAAGATCATATGGTCACGATCGGGACCTTATAAAATCTTAAGCTTGTTAAGATCATACGTAGAATCCGAATCGTTTTTGCTATGTAGTATCGTAAAATCGTAAGATCCTAAAATCAAGATCAAGATCTTAACAACCATACTTGCAGCTAGTTAGCTGAAAAGTTAAGGGACTCGAAGTGGATAAGAAGAAAAAAGGTAAGGGATCAAAACTGAAGATTAGCGTTGACCAGATCTGTTTTTCTGTTAGTTTCTGATCTATCCCCAAACGTGTAACACCAGTTTGTTTCTCATTGCATAATTTTTACATACAAAACAAACACACTCTTTCAATGGCTTCTACTTCAGTTTCATCCATTCAAAAGAGCTTCAAGTATGATGTCTTCTTAAGCTTTAGAGGTGAAGACACTCGAAAGAACTTTGTTGATCATCTGTATCATGCTCTTACACAAAAAGGTATTGAGACATACAAGGATGATGAGAATATTAAGCAAGGGAAAAAGATCACTGATGAGCTTATTGAAGCCATTGAAGACTCAAAATTTTACATTATTGTCTTTTCAAAGAACTACGCTTCTTCATCTTGGTGCTTGGAAGAGCTTGTTAAGATTATGGAATGCCGGAAGGGTTTTGGGCATACTGCTTATCCCGTGTTCTACGATGTGGAGCCCACTGAAGTTCGCAAACAAAGTGGGTCAGTTGGAGATGCATTTGCAAAACATAAAGAGGATGAAGCTTCTAGGAAATGGAGGGAGGCTTTGAAAGAAGCATCTGATTTGGCTGGATGGGAGTTGAAAAGCATTGCTAATGGGTGAGGAAATTTTCTTTGATTTTACTTCTTTTTTATCTACGATTGAATGATTAATGGCTTTCTAAAAAACATGTTTCATCTAATACGGGTCAAATGGGTAAATAACTATTTAATGCATTGAAATGAGTATGTTATAAGTTAGATGTTGAAGGAAAGTGTTTGCGGGTTGACCCAACCTGTTTTGACCCGGAAAAATTTACCTTATACCCAGCCTATCTGATATTCATTTACTATCTAACTGATAGCTGATTCTTTGCCATTACTTCATTATACAATTGTATGTGTTATATATCTGAAATTTGATAACTGATAGCTGATTCTTTAACCATCTTATTTTACATACAGGCATGAAGCTAAATTTATCCAAAAGATTGTTCAAGAGATTTCACTAGAGTTACGCTCCATCAATTTCGGCTTGGATGAAAAGTTAATCGGCATGGAGACTCGAGTAAAGGATGTTGTTTCATATTTAGAAACCAGTGTTGGTGATGTTCGCATGCTAGGGATATGGGGGATGGGAGGTGCGGGGAAGACAACTTTAGCCAGGGCTGTTTTTGATCAAATATCCTTCAAGTTCGATGGTCAAAGCTTTGTTGAAAATGTAAGGGAAGAATCGAAACCATCTTTGTCTGGTTTGAAGTCATTGCAGAAACAAGTACTTTCAGATATTTCAAATGATCAAGGCGTCACCGTAAGTGGTGTTCTTGACGGGAAAAACAAGATGAAAAAAAGGATGCGTGATAGAAAGGTACTTCTTGTTCTTGATGACGTCGATCATAAAGACCAGCTTGAGGCGTTAGCCGGTGACTGTAATTGGTTTAAGCCGGGAAGTAGAATCATAATTACAACAAGAGATGAGCAAGTACTGGTAGCCCACCGAGTGAGCTTGATTCATAATGTGACTTTGTTATCTCAAGCGGAAGCGGGATGCCTCTTCAGTAGGTATGCGTTTGGAAGAGAGATTCCAACTCAAAGGTACGAAGAGCTATCAGGACAAGTTGTACAATATGCTCATGGTCTTCCTTTAACGATCAAAGTTATGGGTTCATTTCTTTGTGGTCAAAGTGAGACTTTTTGGATAGATGCCATTGAAAAACTAAAAACAATTCCATTTAAGGATACTATGGATAGATTGGAAATAAGTTTTGATGGTCTAGAAAAGGAATACAAAGAAATATTCTTAGATGTTGCATGCATACTAAAAGGTCAGTGGAAAGGATATGCAATTAGAGTGCTTGAAAGCCGTGGATTTCATGCTGAAGTTGGTTTAAGAGTTCTTGAGCAGAAATCTCTTATAACTATTTCTAGTGATAAATTTGAGGTATTGGGGATGCATGATCATTTAGAAGAAATGGGTAGGAATATTGTTCGTCGGTCACACCCCGATGAACCTCAAAGACATAGCCGATTGTGGGTTAAAAAGGAAATCGAGCATATATTGACTAATGACCTGGTAAGAATTAAGTTACGTTTTAATAAAACTGAGAGTTAACTACATTTTATGTCCATGTGATTTGCTGGCTATTTTATTTTGGTCCAATAGCTTAAAGGTTTTGAGTTTGGTCTAAAATGAAACGTTCATTGAGAGTTAACTCCGTTAGTTTAAATGTGCTTGACCGTTTAATAGAAGTTGGTGTCAGTTTTCACATAAAAAAACACATAACAATTCTCATCTTGCTCTTTCTTTATATCACCTTCATTCACTCTCAATTTGATCAGTGATTTTGGGCGTTTTGAAATTTAGGGTTCCGACAAAAATTAAGGGCTTTTATTTTTTCGATTTCAGGGTACCCAAGCAACTAAATGTCTATACTTCCGGATCTCAGGGGATTTGAGTGCTGAAATTGCAATGAAAGGTCTAGCAAAAATGAAGGATCTTAGATTTGTTTATATGCATCTCGATGAGGATTATTATGAGAGCAATATTGTTGAATTTGATAAAGTTAGCGAATACCTTCCAAGTTCCTTACGATTTATGAGTTGGTCGGGTTTTCCTTTTTCGAGTTTGCCGAATACATTTCAAGGAAAATATCTTGTTCAACTTCAATTATATTACAGCAATATTGTTCAACTTTGGGAAGATGGAGAAGAAAAGGTAGAATAATGGTTAATTTGTTGTTTTTCATGATTCATTATGATCATACTATATATCTATTGGTTTGCATCGCACCAATACTAATTGTTTTTTGTACTTATGTTAGGTTCTTCATAAGCTAAGGTTCCTCACTATCAAGGTTTCAAAGTTGAGGACCTTTGACCTTAGGTTGGCTCCAAATCTTGAGCAGTTGACTATTTACGATTGTCTTGATTTCAAAGAGCTTCATATACCTGCTGATAATCATTCAAAGCTCGAATATCTTAACATCAGTTATTCAAAGCTGACAAACCTTCACCTAGGGAATACTCCAAATCTTAAGAAGCTAGAACTCGAATACTGTAATGATTTGGTAGAGCTTCAAATGCCTGCCAAAAGTTTAAAGCTCGAATGTCTTGACCTCCGTTATTCAAAGTTGACAAACCTTCACCTCGGCAATACTCCGAATCTAAAGACGCTAGAACTCGAAGGCTGTAATTACTTGGTAGAGCTTAAAGTGTGTGATCTAAAGCTCGAATATTTCGAACTCAGTCATTCAAAGTTGAAGACCCTTCACCTCGGGAGTACTCCGAATCTTGAGAGGCTTATACTCGAAGGGTGCAATGATTTGGTAGAACTTCAAATGCCCGTTGAAAATCTAAAGCTCAAACAGCTCAACCTCAGTCATTCAAAATTGAGGACCCTTGACCTTGGGCTGACTCCAAATCTCGAAATCTTAGAACTTGAAAATTGTTATGATTTGGTAGAAATTAATGCTCCAGTTGGATGTCTGAAAAAGCTTGACTTCTTAGACTTAAGTGGTTGTGGGAGGTTCAACTCTTTTGTGTTTGACAAACGGTCTCAACCAGCTGAGGCTGGTTCTTTATCTGAGTTACATCTGATTGCAGAACCCACAAATGTTTGCCAATTACACTCCGAAAATGATTCTCCAAAGTTTCGGTTTGAATGTTACTATAAAGAAGATCCAGCTTCATCGTTTGGAAATCTTGAAAGGCTAATTTCTCTTGGTCTGTGTGCTTGTACAAACCTTGAGAGTTTTTCAAGAAGCATATGTAGTTTACAATGTTTAACGAAGCTTACACTTGAAGGCAGTATTACAGAAGCACCCCGGGACCTTGACCAGTTAGAATGTCTAGAGGAGCTCATTTTTTCATCTACAAATATTAGAAATCTTCCAGATAGCATTTGTAAGATGAAACATCTCAAATCTCTCGAACTTAAATCGTGTTTGCTTCTCAAGAAGTTACCTGATGATCTTGGCCGAATAGAATCTCTAGAGACGCTAACCATAACGGAGTGTAATCGTTTACAAGATATTCCAAACAACATGGGTAAGATAAAATGTGTTATATCACCAAAGGTCTACAAGCGCTATACTCATGGGAAATACAAGCAGCGGCCCATAAATGAGGCAGTTGACAGACCCACTGGAGCCAGTACATAAAAGAACTAATTTGACAGGTACATTCTGTCTTTGTTTTTGTGTTGATTACCTTACATGACAACAACTTATGTGCCTATGTTATATATGTCTTTACTATGGATCCTAACATTTGTACCACTTTTTGCAATTAGGTGGTAAGTGAGAGGCAATATAATGCCAATCTGCACACAAGGTAATGTACCCAAACTCATCTACGGTTCATAGTTGAGACTAAATGATCAAATCAAATAACATGTTTTGAATTTTTTTTTCCTTCCATTTTTCGTGTTTACATTTACTTATTAACATTCAGTCATTATTTTTTCTAACTTGAAATAATTGTTTATGATTTTTTCCCAGGCATTGTCGATTGCTTTCATGTGCTTATACCCTGCACACCCCGTCGTTTAAATGAAGCAAAGGATCATTGTCGCTCATCTGTTTTGGTCATTGATAGTTTTCTCTGGCACACTCTCAAAGTATGATTTTTTGTACAGAAATGTTTAAAGTTATGATTGTCTTTTATCTTTCAATATTAGCACTTTATAATACACAGTTAGATTAAGCTATAATTCCCTAATTGGATGTTGCACTAATTACTTAAAACCCATATAGAATACAAGTCAGATAGTTTAATTCATGGAGTTCAATAAACACTCTTGACTTCTTCATAAAGTCAAACTCTTTTATCGTTCAATATTGCTATATTAGTACTTTTTATTACACTCTTAGATTGCAATATAATCCCCATCTTGGATTTTGTACTAATTACTGTAAATCATAGTAGAATTTGAAGTTAGATAAGTTAATATACGGAGTTCAATAAACTTAGTTGACTTCTAAGAAAGTCAAACTGATTTCTTGGTGAAAAAGAACAGAAATCTATACGATGCTGGAGATATTCATATTATTAATAAACTTAAGAAATCTATACGATAAAAGTGTTATGAGCGACTTAAGATCATATACAAGTTTTGATTCACATACATAAGATCTACATTTGGATGAAACCATCAAACATAAAAGCATTTGACTTTTTGAGTCAAACTATTGGCTTTCATCGAATTTTATTGAGATCTTTATGAAATTGAACTGAAAAACATATGTCAGTGATAAGAAATTATCAGGGCTTGAACCGTTTATGTTTTTGTAAACCATTGAGTAGTCATATTGTGTTTTTCCATGGTTGGGCTACAAAATGTAGAATGTACAATTTGAAAAACAGTTTTGACATGGTAAAACTGAGCTAACATAAAACGTTGCTGAAACAAATAAACAATGTCACCATTGACTACGTAGGTCATATGTTGTGATTTGATATGATACTATAGTCTAAAAGGTTTGTATTTTTATCATAAAATTGCGGAAGATGATACCGTACAGGACATGGCCCCAAGCTTTGGTGCTGAAACACTTCTTCGTTACATTATATCAAACTTCTTTATAGGCACATAGTGAAATAGTCCGGAACAAATGATTTTAGCCGTTTATTTGTGCTGTTTTGTCAATCACATTGTGCAATTTTTGTTCTTCTTGTTAAGCCTAGTTCCAGCTTTACTCTAGTTGAAACCCGACATGACTTTGCTGATTCAAAATGCGACATTTCTTATTCATGCATTGTAATCTAGATCATGTTAATTATGTTTATGCTCATTAATGGAAGTTGATTAATTATAAACATGAATGGCCTTTTTGTTTTTCGTGTGCTAAAGTAGGGATGAAATTAATATAAAAATTGTTTTAACATTTTTTTTTTGTTTTTCGTGGTTACAGTTTATTTTAACATTCAATCGTTTTTTTTTCTGCTGGAAATAATTTTGTTTACGATTTTTTTCCTCAGGCATTGTTGACTGTTTACATGTGCTTCGACTCCACATCCTGTCACAGTATGGAAGAAAAGGATCATTTCTGATTGGTGATTATTAAATGAATTTCGCTCAACCTGTTTTGGTTATTGATAGTATTCTCTGATACACTCCCAAAGTATTATTGCTTGTAAAGATTTAAGAAGTGTTTAAAAGTGTTTTTAGTAGTACTTTTTTAATATGCTGTTAAATTAAGGTGTAGCCTCAACTTGCATGTTGTACTAATTACTTTAAATCAATACAGAATTTGAACTTAGTTTAATTAATGGAGCTCAACAAAAACAGTTGACTTCTGAAGTCAAACTGTGTTCTTGATGAAAATGGTCAAAATTTTATTATTAAACATTTAAACTTAATAAACTATTCTAAGTGATTTAAGATCGTAATAAACTTTTGATTTACATAAAAAAAATCTCTATATTTGGTTGAAATCTTTAAACATAATAAATTATTTGACTTTTGAGTCAAACTATTGGCTTTCGTCAAATGTCCCTGAGATTTACAGGGAACTGTATCGACAAACATCAGTGATAAGAAATTATCAGAGTGTGAACTGTTTATATTTATGAAAGCCATTGAGTAGTCATATTGTGTATTTCCATGGTTCGGCAACAAAATGTAGAATGTACAATTTGGAAAACAGTTTTGACATTATAAAACTCAGCTAGCACAAACCGTTGCTTATAACTAAAACCATGTCACCATTGACCACGTAAGTGATACTGTTATGATACTAGAGTCTAAAAGGTTTGTACTTTTATCATAAAATTGCGGAAGATGATACCGTACAAGGACTTAACAGTTGATACCAAGCTTTGTTCCTGTAACATGTGAGATGAAAATAATCATAAACTCGTATCACAAACAAATATAACCTTTTTCCGTCGTCTCGGTATCACAAACAACTACCGACACATCATCGCTCTTACCGTCTATCACCACCAACTACCGTTGGTTTCTCCTCTCTAATACTGGTGCATTGCGCGGGCATCATGCTAGTATATTAAATTAGGATACAATCATTAAATATCATAAACATTTGACTTTTAAGTCAAAGTATTGTGTTTATTAATGAAACAAAAAAGTTAGTTATATGGAAACTAAGTTTTGTTGTCTGCAATGATCATGTCATATTTAGAGATCATAATCCAGATAACTTATTCCTCAAAGTCAAAGTCAAAACTGTATTTGTTCACATTGAAGTTAAGATAGGTTTCCTTGCGCATAAGACCACCAAAAGTTATCTGTTTTATACTTGTAACCTGTAATGAGGTCTTTATCTAACTTTTATCCTTCAGATTTAATTAGATCACCAAGCTCTAACAAATCTTGCATTCAAAGTCAAACCAACATTTTTTTCCGTAAACCTCAATTTAAGGTCAACTATTTTACTTCATTACATTATGTGGAATGATAGGATATGAGAATACCATGCAAACCAAGTCCCTGACAAAATGTATCAAGATTAACTGTAGTTGGTCAAACTATATACTCACGCTATAGCCCGTCATTAACAGATGGATTCAAATTTTAGAGCCGTAAAACAAGTTTGGATATTAAGCAAACTTAAAGTTTAAATAATTATTCATAAGATGAAATTGGTCAATTGCAACAACACTACCTCAAGAAACTCGAAAACCCCAAAATATGGATTGAGTTGGGTGGAAAGCGGGTCAAAATCATGACCCGGTAAATTAGAAAGTTTTTGTTTATTTGCACTCAAGGTGCTTATTTATTACATGTACCTTGGACCTTATATATGACCTCCCAGATGCAACTTTGGGCCTTCTCGCGAGTTTGAGATTGAGACGCTAATTGTTGTTGATTCAGATGGTAATGATGTTAAGTTTATAATATATAAAATACAATAAAACATAAAGACATCAAGAGTACACAGCGGAAGACTTAAGATCATAACAAATAAATTAATTAACTGAAAATATGCGTAACGTACCTCTAGCGAATATCAAATCCCTCGAGCAAAGCAAAACAACCCTCGAGCAAAGCAAAACAAAGAAGTACTTATTGGTGTAAGAATAATGTCTTACAACCACGTTCTTGTACACACGAATTAACCAAACGAATCAAGCGATTGCTAGATCTAACACAAGTCCTCGTTTAAGAAAAACGAAACCAAACTCCCTTACTTGGGGTGTTCGGCCGAATATTGGACTAGAGAGAGGAGAGGATAGATCTAGGGTTAATTCAATGCACAAGTGTATGAAACCCTAGAACCTAACCCTCCTTATATACTAGTAGGTAAACTTAGGGAACAAGTTAGGGAATTTAGGCCTTGGAGAGGCCCTATGGCCGGCCATGTACACAAGCCCAAAGCCAAACCCATAACTTTCCAAGTTTTCCATTTCTAGTCCTTCTCTTTTCCATTTAACGGTCGTTAGTCATTTTTCCGTTAAATACTTAACGATCGTTAACCGGACTTAATGTGTAATAATTAATCGTAAACATAAACATTAATTATTAACTTTAATTCTCATTCGCTAATGTGTGCAATCCCGTGGTCACGAGTTCGAATCCGGACATTCACATGTTTGTAAATATATACATTTCCAACAGCTCCCACTTGGATATGTTTACAAAACGTGAAATGACATTGGTTAGCGTCTAGCAACACGCCAATGCCCCCGGTACAACTCGTGTATGGTTTTTATGGAGAAAAACCAAGTTTGATGATTCATCATCATATTCATCCTTTTGTTTCTAATACCATGTTAATAAGAATATGGATCTCACTCATTTCTTAATTAACTATTCTGTTTCTCGCTTTATATGATTTATTAAGATTACCAATTCTTCTGAATAGAAGACCTTGGGTATGGCCATACAAACATCTTAACAATCCTACGAGGGGCCAGTAGTATTATACTTCAAAATAAATTTGAAGGAAACAAATCTCATTTTGACTACAAGCAGGATTCATAAAATTCGCAACACTTCTGAAAACAACCCTTATAACTACCAGTTACGTATAGCGTTAGATTGCTTCACAAAAATGCATTACATCCATGACATATCTCTTGTATCTCAAGTCAGAGGATAAATATCCATGATATACTTAATGACAAAGATCCATAAAGTATAATCATGTGGGTGGGATAAGTCCTATATTCAATTCATTGAATATCATCTGAAATTAGTCATGCTACGCATCAATATACTTTCAAGTATATTCTAACTAATACTCAGATTTGTCTTAATTCAATATCATTCCCATGTTATTGATTGACAACGGACTATTTAGAATAACTTAAGTTATTCATGGATTTAAACATGCAAATATAGGACAACATCATAATAAATGAATAATAAACATAACAAAAAATACTTTATTTCATTTCAATAATAATGTTTACAATATCCTTTATCTAAAATACTTAGTCACAGATGGGCATGAAACTACTAGCTAAACGAAGTCCAAACTTATCAGACAAATGATTAAGTTTTTCACCTGGTAAGGCCTTCGTTAACGGATCTGCTAGGTTATCATCTGTGTGAACTTTGAGCAACTCAATTTCACCTATCTCAACTTGCTCTCGAACATAGTGATATTGTCTAGGATAGTGTCTGGTGCCCTTCATGACTCCAGGTTCATGGGCAAAAGTAATTGCAGCTGAATTGTCACAATATACTTTAATAGGATTTTCAATCGACGGCATAACATCAAGCCCCGAAACAAACTTCCTTATCCAAACAGCTTCCATGGCAGCCTCAGACGCCGCTATGTACTCACTTTCTGTAGCAGACATCGCAAGTGTTGTCTGTTTCTTACTCTTCCAATCCACAGCACCTCCATTGATGACAAAAATGTAACCCGTTTGAGACTTCGTATCATCTTTGTCACACTTCCAGGATGCATCGCAGTAACCTGTAACAGACAGTTCTGCTTCTGGATTTCCTCCATACACTATGAACATATCTCTTGTAGCCCTAAGGTACTTGAGAATATGCTTAACAGCAGTCCAGTGAATTTCACCCGGATTCTGTTGATACCGACTGGTCAAGTTTTGAGCAAACGCCACATCAGGCCTTGTGCATCGTACCGCGTACATCATAGATCCTACAGCCGAAGCATAAGGAACTTTCTTCATACGCGCCACCTCTGCAGGTGTTGAAGCACAGCCTTGGCTGCTCAAACCATGATTCACTTGCATTGGCAAAAATCCCTTCTTGGAATTTTGCATATTGAATCTCTTCAATATTTTGTCAATGTAAGCACTTTGGCTTAAACCAATTAGCCGCCTTGATCTATCCCCGTAGATCTTGATTCCGAGTATATATGTTGCTTCCCCTAAGTCTTTCATCGAAAAACATTTATCAAGATAGGCTTTCACCTCATTCAGACTTGGTATATGATTTCCCATGATTAATATGTCATCGACATACAGAATAAGGAAAGTAACACGACTCCCATATACACATGGCTCATCAAGATTCTGAGTAAATCCAAAACTTTTGATTTCTCCATCGAATCTTTTATTCCATTGCCTTGATGCTTGCTTTAGTCCATAAATGGACCTCTTAAGCTTGCATACACGGTTAGGAAACAATGGATTCACAAACCCTTCCGGCTGCGCCATATAGATGTCTTCATCTAGACGGCCATTCAGAAAAGCAGTTTTGACATCCATTTGCCAAATCTCATAGTCATAGTGTGCAGCTATAGCTATGAGAATCCTAATAGCTCTTATGTCCGCTACAGGAGAGAATGTCTCCTCGTAGTCAATGCCATAGGTTTGAGTAAAACCTTTAGCCACCAGACGAGCCTTGTAGGTGTGTACATTGCCATCCATGTCAGTTTTCTTTTTGAAGATCCACTTACTCCCAACGACCTTAGCCTTGGGAGGAAGGTCAACTTCAATCCAGACATCATTATCTTTCATGGATTGCATTTCCCCATTCATAGCAATCTGCCATTTATCCTTTTCAGGATCAGCCATGGCAGCCTTATAGTTGGCAGGTTCATTAAGATCCCCAACTATATTTTCCTCCACCTCTACGTTAAGACATAGACGGTCAGGTGCACGTATAGTCCTTTCAGACCTACGAATGGGAACAACTTCAGGAGGAGCACCTAAGCTTTCAGGTTCTTCTTGAAGTTGGCTAGTATTTTCAGAAGGTGTTGTATCTTCTTGATCATATTCTAGATCATATACTCTCCCACTGAGTTCTTGAGATATGAGATTCCTTTCAAAGAAATCTCCATACCTAGCCACGATGACTTTGTTCTCAGCTGGGTAGTAAAAGTAGTAACCCATAGTTTCCTTAAGGTATCCTACAAAGATACACTTAACAGATCTGGCTTGGAGCTTATCAGGTGTGTCACGTTTAACAAACGCTTCACATCCCCAGACCTTTAAGTAAGAAAAGTTGGGAGCTTTTCCTGTCCATATTTCATATGGAGTTTTAACAACCTTCTTAGTTGGAACCATATTCAAAATGCGAATAGCAGTTTCAAGGGCATAATCCCAAAAAGTAAAAGGTAGAGTCGTAAGTTCAAACATTGATCGTACCATGTCAAGTAAGGTACGATTTCTCCTTTCAGATACACCATTTTGTTGTGGAGTATAAGGAGATGTGAGTTGCTAGATAATTCCACACTCAGCTAAGTAATCTTTGAACTCTTGACTTATATACTCACCACCTCTATCGGATCGAAGAGCTTTAATCTTCTTACCGAGTTGTAATTCTACTTCACTTTTGAAAACCTTAAATGTTTCAAAGACTTCATGTTTATGTTTAAGTAAATAAACATAACCATAACGACTGAAATCATCCGTAAAGGTTAAGAAGTAGACAGCACCACGTTTTGACACATGTCTAAGTGGACCACACACATCAGTGTGTATTAATCCAAGTAGATTAGAAGCCCTTTCCACTTGTGGTGAAAAAGGTTTCCTTGTCATCTTCCCAGCAATGCAAGACTCTCATTTGTCAAATGATTCATCATTGACCGTTTGTAAAAGCCCATCACGTTGCAGCTTTTCCATGCGTTTCTTGCCAATATGGGCAAGGCGACAATGCCAAAGATAAGAAGAGTCACAGTTCGACTTGCTCTTCTTATTGCTAATGCTATACAACGAATTATTTTCATTGGATATATAACCATCCATATCAATTTCAAACACACCAAGCATAGGAATTGCATTAAAGTAAAAAACATTATTTAAAGAAACTGAAATTCCATAACTGGTAAAAGTGTGCACAAAACCAATATCTTTTAACAAAAAACTGAAATAACACCCCTAACAATGGAGGGTGCATAATGACAATTATTTAGTTCCAAAATTAAGCCCGAAGGCAACACTAAATCAAAAGTCCCTATGGCTTCGACAGCTGCACGCTTTCCATTTCCAACGTACAAGTATCTCTCTCCACAGGTCAGCTTCTTCGCCCCTCTAAGTCCCTGCGATGTATTACAGATGTGAGTACCACATCCTGTATCATATATCCAGGAATTTAACTTATGAGGAAAAGAAAATAATTCAAACATAAAAATACCTGATGAGCTAGGCACCATCTTATTTTTATTCTGAAGGAACTCATTCAGATAAACTGGACAGTTTCGCTTCCAGTGACCCGGTGAGTTGCAGTGGTGGCAAGACAAATCCTTCTTAGGATTCTCCTTTTTCTTTCCAGTGTTCTTCTTAGGAGCTGGTGGGATGACAACTTGTTTCCCCTTTCCTTTTCCTTTCCCTTTCTTATCTGCTTGCGGCTTAGGCTTATTTACCCTACCACCCTGTATTGCGAGTACAGCAGGTGTAGGAGCCTTCTTTGGCAATCTCTTCTCGTAGTCTACAAGCATTTCATGTAACTCATTCACTGTCTTCCCCGTGCAATGCATGTTAAAATTTCGGACAAAATCACCAAATCGTTCCTGATTAAGGGAGTGATTGATGAGTCCAACACATACATCATTCAAGTAACCACAGCCGAGCTTCTCCAATTGGTCCAAGTGATGTTTCATCTCGAGGACGTGGTCGGAGACAGATTTGCCAACCTCCTGCTTGCAGCTGTGAACCTTTTCAATTAGTTCATACAATTCAGCTGCTGGTGGCTTCTCAAACATACGTTTGAGTTCATCTAGCATGCTCATAGGCGGATAGTGCTCAAATTGTTTTTGCAATTGAGCAGACATCCCCGAAAGCATTAGACACGCCACATCATTGTGCTTCTCATATTCAACACGATATGCCTCTAATTCAAGAGCAGTTTCCGTGTTGGGAGGAGCATCAGGCAGAGGTGTAGTCAAAATTTCAACCCTTTTGGCAACACGAAGGATGATCCTAAGTGAACGATGCCAATCATTGAAATTAGGGCCAGTCAGCTTGTCCCTTCCAATCATATCTTTGAAAGCGGCACTTAGTAAGCTCATAGTGTTATCAGATTGAGCCATCTACAGAAAAAGTTCAAAAAACCATAATTAGTATTTTGATAATTTTCCTTTTCAATAAACAATTAAATACCCAAGGTTCATATTCATATAACCAATTAATATTTATTGAAAACTAGGATCCAAATTGTCATAATCTCATCACATGAGTTGATCTGTTAGTGATGAACCTTATACAAAATGGTAGAGCTTTTGCTCAATTGCCAATTTCAATTGCAATTCCTAGATTTATGGGATTTACATATAGCCAATTTCAATCGCCATGTAAACATGTTTTATCCCATCTTATGCCTTGAGTTTTCAGTTTGCACCGCCTAACTCAATTAAGTTGTCCAACTTAAGAAACTGCAAAATCGTCCATGCCCGTTCTCACGACACGTGGACATTTTACCCTTTGATTAAGATCTAAGTCACGTTCTCACGCAAATAGAAAGTAATCTTAGGTGTTTCCGTTTCGTTGGATGGCATATAACTTAAATTAAAGGGTAATAGTTTTTTATGTTAAATCAAATATGTACAAAGATGTCATGCATTCATCTTTGTAGCATAGTTTTTATTAAAACATTTATATCTTGTTTTAATGTATAAGCTTTTCATCATCAAACTTTAATTGAGGTATTGGGTTCACCAATCAAGGAATTAGTGTTAATTATCATCCATTATACCGTAATTTTGCATAAGTGTAAACACTTAGTGTTTCGGATAATTACCACCTAAGTGGCGCATGGAATCAACACTAATTTGCCCTTAAGATGAGCTTGCACATTTAATGACTTACTAAGTAGCTCCACTCGAACTTACAGGGGGCAGAGGACCAGGTACACGCTTAAGCACAACCTTAGACATCCATTCAGTGTGACTGTGCGCACTTCTTTAAACCCTTTTTATTAGTTCATTCTCATGGGTGAGCCGTTCAGTCATTTGTACCAAAGTCATCATCAATTAAACGATTATGATTACTATTCTTAAAAATACATGTTTCACCATTGTTTAGGTCAGTTTATTTTTCTTGTAAAAATACCCTTGTTACACATAACAAACAAGCAAGTATTTGAAAAAATAAACAAATAAACAATGAATGCATAACAAATAAAAGTCATGCATATCAAATAGCCACATGCAAACGGTTTTGATAAATCCTATTAATAACCAATTCTATATCTGTCAATATGCATATATTTAATTAAGACTTCCACCCGTTTTCATCTTTGTACAAGGTGAACCACATGCATCGATTCATCGATTGCGTAAGTCAAAACTAAATATATACCACATAGCACATAATTGATTAAATTAATAATTATTGAGGTCTTCCCCAATTTAAGATCTATCATAATTTAATGTATATCACTTAAAACATGAAAGACATACAATAAAAAATAGATCCATGATAAAACATGCAGATAATTATCATGGATATAAAATTACACTTAACAATTAATGCAATTAAATCAAAGTTACGCATATACACATAAAGTTGCATGCATCTTAGGGTTTCTAATCCAATTAAAACAATAGTTTACAAAACCCTAATTAGGGCACCAAATAAAACGCCCCCCCCCTCAAAATTAGGGTTTAGGTTTTGCAAACCCTAGATCTAAGCATACAAATAATAACACATTCATGTTTATTTTAATTATGTGTTTCAGTAATTAATTACTTGTTATACAAGGCTCTGAAACCACTGTTAAGTTTATGATATATAAAATACAATAAAACATAAAGACATCAAGAGTACACAGCGGAAGACTTAAGATCATAACAAATAAATTAATTAACTGAAAGTATGCGTAACGTACCTCTAGCGAATATCAAATCCCTCGAGCAAAGCAAAACAACCCTCGAGCAAAGCAAAACAAAGAAGTACTTATTGGTGTAAGAATAATGTCTTACAACCACGTTCTTGTACACATGAATTAACTAAACGAATCAAGCGATTGCTAGATCTAACACAAGTCCTCGTTTAAGAAAAACGAAACCAAACTCCCTTACTTGGGGTGTTCGGCCGAATATTGGACTAGAGAGAGGAGAGGAGAGATCTAGGGTTAATTCAATGCACAAGTGTATGAAACCCTAGAACCTAACCCTCCTTATATACTAGTAGGTAAACTTGGGGAACAAGTTAGGGAATTTAGGCCTTGGAGAGGCCCTATGGCCGGCCATGTACACAAGCCCAAAGCCAAACCCATAACTTTCCAAGTTTTCCATTTCTAGTCCTTCTCTTTTCCATTTAACGGTCGTTAGTCATTTTTCCGTTAAATACTTAACGATTGTTAACCGGACTTAATGTGTAATAATTAATCGTAAACATAAACATTAATTATTAACTTTAATTCTCATTCGCTAATGTGTGCAATCCCGTGGTCACGAGTTCGAATCCGGACATTCACATGTTTGTAAATATATACATTTCCAACAAATGACAATGAGGAGGAGGAGGTAGTAAGGCCGAGGTTGAAGTGGTTAAGGCGCGGGTGTAGTGCGGAGGATAGGGTATTCGGGTCCTGGTTCAGGTAAGGTGGATTTGAGATCGGGTTCGGGTTTGGGTTCGGTTGTTGTTATCATCAAGGAATGATTAGGGAAAATCCATGTTTGGACAGAAGCTGGGTACACGGGATGAACATGAACTTATCATATAAGACTTTGTTGTCAAAGAAAGGGATATTACTTTTTTCCATTTAGCCACTACGCAAAAAAGGTCTAATGATAAGTAAAATTTGCCTTCATGTTACGCGGTAATTGCGGTTGTATCGCGTTTTTGTTACTGGTGGGCCAATTAGAAGAAAGTTTGTTCAAAACTTTGACATCTTTTCTCAACAGCTTTGATCCTTAAGTATGATGTTTTTATTTGCATCAAAGCATATTTATGGCTGATAAGTTGTCAAGTGAATAATGTAAATTAATTTACAGTTCAAAGTTAACATTCTTGACTTTTTAGAAAGTCAAACTCTCTTAGTGAAAATGGTGGGAGTTTGATATAATGTTTGAAATGACCATTTTTTCCCCAATGGATAAATAAAGGTTTTGATAATATGCTCTAAGCTGGATTGAAATCATCAAAATGAAATCCATTCGACTTTTTCAGTCTACAGTTTTGACTTTCTATCCTATTGACTGGTTACTAAACAAGTTTTACTAATGAACGTATTGAGTCAAACTATTTGCCTCTTCAAATTTCACTGAGATTTTTATGGGAATTTTACCGAAAAACATATTTAGGGCCCGTTTGGTTTGTAGATGGGTTTATGATTATGATTTAGATTTGGATTAAGATTACGATTTGGCTTTGGATTTGAGGTTTAAATTAAATGAGGAGAGAGAAAAATATAATATAGTAATGTAATATATGAGTATAATTTATAAATTTAAAAATATTATTATTGTAAAAATAAAATTAAAATTAAATATGAGTGGTTGATATTAAATATGGTCCCATTTAAAAGGATAAATATGAGAAAAGTAGAGAGGGGGATGGGGGTATGCACAAGCACAATTATTTGGTAACCATCCCCATTTGTGGGATCCACAAAAATATACCAAACATAAATTTTGGGCATGGTTACCAAATCCTAACCCCATCACCTCAAACCAAACGGGCCCTTAACTGAGATTTCTAAAAGTCAATGTGTAGTCATATTGTGTGTTTGTCATGGTACTTGAGCTATAAAATGTGAAATGTAGAATTTGAAAAATAGTTTGACATGCTAAAACTGAGCTAACACAAACCGTTTAAACCATGTCAGTATCGACCACGTAGTTGATATGTCGTGATTTGGTTATGTTACCAAAGTCTATAAAGTTTGTATTTTTTATGGAGAAATGACTGAGAGACCTAAAAGTTATGCCTAATTTTGTGCCTAAACATGTGAGGCTGTTATTCATTGGTTGTATTAACCGGACCCACTCCTTCACAATCCAATCAAGTAATGACACATAAGTTAGGCACAAAATTAGTCATGCATTTTAGGTCTCCCAATCTTTTTCCTCTTTTATGGGGTAGTCTAATGAGGCACCCCATGTTTTGCTCATCCCACACCCCATAGCTAGTACCATTTGTACTCTTTTTTTTTGTACCCGATAGTAACTTTTTTTTTTTTTTTTTTTTTTTTTTTTTTTTTTTTTTTTAAGTATATGTATAGTATATTTAATTTGTGTAGTGTTTTTATATGTATAGGATATTTATTTGTGTAGTGTTTTTATATGTATAGTATATTTAATTGTGTAGTGTTTTTATATGTGTGTATATTTATTTGTGTAAAATATATTTGTGTAGTTTTTTACGTTATGTTTTTTTATTGTGTATTTGTTTTCATTTAATTAAACAATAACAATAAAAATTAAATATTAAAACATTAAACAAGTACAACAACAAATGCTACTACTACTACAACGAAATCTACTCCACATGAAGATTATTAATGTCATCTATAACGTCATAGAGTATTCCACTCGACTGACATGCGTGATCAACGGGATTTTTTGCCAATTCCAGTGATGCGTCCAACGTCTTTATTCTTACCTTCAACATATTGTTTTGAGACAATAACATCTGGTTTCTTGTTTCAAGCATGTTGATCGTATTATCTTTAGTTTCGCAGTTTGAGCACTGCGTTGAAGAAGAGCCTTGACTAAAGTACTTTTGTTGAAATACATCCTTCCACATAAAGTATCGACTCCCATAGTCTTCTGTCCCTGGCTGTTACATGGTGAATCAATTATAAGAAATGTATTCTTAACAAACAAGTTATTGATATATTTACGTAAATATGCAAACGTATAATTATTTACCTTTGATAAAGGACATGCATAATACTTCTGACCATAACTTTTGGGCTTTTTTGTTGCATCTGGCCAAAAGAATTTGTATAATTATTTACAACATAAATCAGTAATATCATGGTTCACAAAATTACAAGCTTCGACTACCCCTCTGTTTGGTGTTGCAATAGCATAACCTAGCTGGTGTGGTATAAGTTGTTTGGTAATGCAACACCCCATTAGGGGGTGTTTGTACTTTGGTGAGCTAGCTGGTGTGATGCTTAAGCTGTTTTGAAACCATCACAACTGCTTAAGCAGTTGATGATGGTTTCTTGAAATAAGCAGTTTCTTGACTGGGTGGTAAAGTGATGCTTTTTATTAAATAAGCAGTTTTATCTCACTTTGCAACTTTCAAAGAAATAAGCAGATTTTAAAACGAAAGGCAATGATGATTTTTATTTAAAAAAAAAAGCTAAGAGTTTTGGCATGGCAAAAGTGAATGGACGGTTAAGTGAGTTTCTATCTCACTTTGCAACATTCGAATTTGCAGCCAACATGATATAAATAGCTAATAATCTGAGCCTATTCGATAAGTTTTTTTTACCTCTTGTGTGTCAAATGGTGCACTAGACATGGTGTTGTTGTTTGTGGTGTTGTTGCAGGTTAGTGTTGTTGTCTGTGGTGTTGTTGCTTGTGGTACTGTTGCTTGTTGTGGTGCACTGTGACACTTGTGTTGTCTGGTTTCCTGTGGTGGACTAAGACTTGTTGCTTTCTTGCTAGTTGGTGGAATGTGAGACTTGTGTTGTTGCTTTCTTGCTAGTTGGTGTTGTTGCTTGTTGCTAGTTGGTGGAATGTGAGACTTGTGTTGTTACTTTCTTGTGGCATTATAAGCCTGAACTTGTGAACTTGTGATCTGCAGTTTGAGAATCTTACCACTTGTGAACTTGCTGCAGTTTGCTTTCTTGTGAACTTTTGCAGTTTGGGAATCTTACTTACCACTTCCACATTAAAAACGTGTAAACGTGTAAAATTTTGAACTTGTAAACTTATTTAGTTTGAGAATCTTGTGAACTTGCTGCAGTTTGAGATAAAATTTAGAATTTTCCGAGGCAATGATGATAACCGAAACCGAATGGACGGTAAAGTGAGATTTTTATCTCACTTTGCAACCTTCGAATTTGAGCCTTAAAATTTCCGAGGCGATGATGATAACCGAAACCGAATGAACGGTAAAGTGAGATAAAATCTCACTTTGCAACCTTCGAATCTAAGCCTCAAAATTTTCCGACTACGTTTTTTTTAAAAAAGTTATAAAACATAAACTTGTATAAACACAAAACTGAAACAAAAAAAATTGTAAAAACTTGTAAAAAGTTATAAAACTGAAACAAAAAAAACTTGTAAAAAGAAAAATTTGTAAAAAGTTATAAAAGAAAAACTTGTAAAAAATTGTAAAAGAAAAACTTGTAAAAACACAAAACTTGTAAAAATTTGGCATGAAAATCGAGAAAAAACATAAAAGTACCCTTCCCCCCACCCACACTGCCACCAGCAGCATTTGCTAGCCCACCAAAATTACAAACACCCCCTATGGGGTGTTGCAATAGCATAACCCATTTATTATTTCAAAATTGCGGAAGATGACACCATACAGGACATATCACCAAGCTTTGTTGCGGAAATTCAGCTTCTTTCCCTGTGTAAACTTTGTCGTCATATTGGGACACTTCAGTCTGTACTTCACTTTTGTTTTTTCTAGAAACTTTCTTCGTCATTACAAGTGCATTTGTAACTCCTTGAAATCAGTTTAAAGTTTATGGAGTACAGCTAGTTAAGTGAGTTTACTTTAAAAGAAAAAATAAATAAAGAAAAAAAAATAAAAATAAAAATAAAAAATCAACCTGTTCTCTTGATATAAAAAGGTTTGATTTGAATATGATGTTGAAGATAATAATGTGAAAAATAATTTAAGGTTTTATAAGTAACCACCATCAAATGTTGTAGTGGTAAGGTCTTTGGTTTATTTACAAGAGGTAAAGGGTTCCAACTTCGCTAGGGGTGTACATTTGGGTGCAGGAAAGGGTTGGAAACGGTCTTGGGATTAACCCGGTGAGGCCGCGTACATCTTAGTCAAAAGGCTCGCCTTTCACGGGTAACATGTACGGGGATAAACACCATTCATGTACCCATTTACACTCATACCTCCATATATAGGTTTAAACTTTGAAGCCTAAACACATGTTTCGAATTTTGTTGGGCAATACTGAAGGTGGACAATTGCCACAAGTGATTCGAAAACCCCCGAAAATAATGATTTCAGTGTATTGTGGATTTGTGGCTCAGAAAGATGACCCGGGAGAAAATGAAGGTATTTTGTTCAAGCTCTGGTTTTCACACTTTGGCGACAAGGTTTTGAACTGTAAGTTTATTTATTTGCAGTTTGGCCACAAGTACTAAAAATAGTTTGAAGTTAGTAAATTGAAGGCGATTGTTCAATGAATTGAGCCACAATTTAATCAGAAGATTGGTTGATCGTGAATTAGTTAGAAAAGGTCCCCGATGGTAAACAATTTATTAAATTAAAGCTCGTTTTATGAAAAATAATTGGTGTAATTGATGGTTAAACTTGTAAGTTACATTGCATGTTTATTTAAAAGGAGGTGATTTGCACATTCCATTAATGGATTGGGATACTCAAAAGTATTGTGTACTGATATATATACCCTTATATCACTTTACCCATATTCACTCCTGCAAGGTATAAATGCCAAGATATAATACTTTTGAGTGTTTCAATCAATTCATGAAGTGTGCAAATCACCTCCTTTATTTAAATGTTACATTGTGTGTATACTGAGTCGGATCGTATTTGGGTTAACCGGGTAAAAAGCTACATTGTGTGCTAGCAAGTACATACATATTTTCTACTTCTTTTTCTACTGTACATATGAGTATAAAAGAAGAATTTATAATTTCTTTCACCAAATCAGAAAATATTTTGATTTATTTTATTAAACACCTTTTAAAATAATAATATTAATAATAATAATAATAGTAATAATAATAATAATAATTCAATTATTTCTTAATGAGTATAAAGGTTTAAAAATCTCTTATGTTAAAGACGAGGTTTTCTTTTATATAATAAAAGATGTTTAGACATATCGAATGCACCTAAAAAATAAGTCAAGAATAAACCAATAAGTGTGTGGAAAGTTTATAAATGTAATTAAATATTATAAGAGAAAGATACTTTTAAACCATTAAAATGGTACTATACGATTACGAGTAATATATAAGCAAGTCCAAGACAAAGAAATGTAATATAAAAGGATTTTTCTAACTTGTGCTTTAGAGACACACGATAAGAAGCCAAAGACTTACAAAAAAGAACTCAGAGATCCACACAAAAGTATAGTTTTCAAAAAAAATATATATGTTTTTTTATACTTTTGTGTGGCCCCTGAGTCCTTTATTGTGGGTCTCTATCTTCTTATCTTATGTCTGAGACACATGTTAGAAAAACCATTTGTAAAAAAATAAATTTACAACTTTCATTGACGTGTAAATTGACAATCTAATGGTCTTTTTTTTCTCTATATGTGTCACCATCTCATTCCAAATATTTTCCACCCTAAATGATCACGTTCACATTGCTAGTGCGATAACCATCGATCCTATATAGCAAAATGCCAAATAACTAAGGTATTATAAGTTGCTAATTTACTTAGTCACCTTAGATAAATGTAATCGTAATACTATTAATTGCTAATTGACGTAATACTATTAATTGGGAATCAGATAAAGTTAGACAATACCTTCTAAATTCTTTACAATTTGTGAAATGGATTTTCCTTTTTCGAGTTTACGGACTACATTTCAAGGGATAACATCTTGTTGAACTTGACATAAGTTGCGGTGCTCAGATTCTTGACCCTACCGGTTCAAAACTGAGGACCTTTCAACTTGGGAATACTCCGAATCTTAAGATACTACAACTGAATAGGTTTAAGGATTTGGTAGAGCTTCAAATGTTTGCCGAAAGTTTAAGCTCAAAAATCTCGATCTTAGTTATTCAGATTCGACAAACCGTCACATCAGGAATACTCCAAATCTTGAGACGCCAATACTCAATGGATGTGATGATCTAGTAGAGCTTCAAATGCCTACCGAAAGTTTAAAGCTCAAATATCTCGACCTTAGTTATTCAAAGTTGACAAACCTTACGTAGACCAGCATCCTATGGCCCAAGAGCTCACCCACCAAACTCGTGCCCCCTATAACTCCCACGAACTAACCTTTGAATTCACCAACATCAACTTTCAACCCTCCTCTTTTGACCCAAATTGGTTCGGCCCAACACACTACACCGTCCTACAATCGACAACACAACAAAATACACCCGAATCACTATCAACTACCTAACCACTGTAACCCAACCCAAATACTCATCTATAACCATTACCGGACACCCTATGGTCACACGTGCTAAAGATGTCCTCACAAATCCTATTGACCGTTTGTCTCTTAACACTATCACCACTTCACCCATTCATCGGCCTCATGTTCATGTTCTTCATGACCCTAATTGGCAAAAAGCTATGTTAGAAAAATAAAATGCATTAATTAATAACGGAACATGGGTAGTTATGCCTCGTCCTGCTAAATGTCAATATTGTGTTATGTATGTGGCTTTTCACACATAAATTTAATGCAGATGGATCAGTTAGTCAGTATAAAGCTCGCCTTGTAGTGAATGAATGTAGTCCGTATTTGGGTATTGATTGTGACAAGACATTTAGCCTGGTTGTCAAACCGGCTACCATACGCATTGTTTTGAGTCTTTCAGTTTCTAGGAATTGGCCTATTCTTAAGCTAGATGTGAAGAATGCTTTTCTTCATGGTGATTTATTAGAGATTGTTTATATGCATCAACCACCGGTCTTTGTGGATCCTCATAATCCAAATTATGTTTTTCATTTGCAACGGTCTTTATATAGGCTTAAGCAGCAAGCCCTTCGTGCATGGTTTTAGTGCTTTGATTCTTATGTCATACAAGTTGGTTTTCACCACAACAAAATTGATTCATCATTGTTTATCTTTCATTGCAAGAAAAATATTGCATACTTGCTTCTTTATGTTAATAATATTATCCTCACATTTCTTCTGCATCTTTTTTTTAGAAAGTTATCTCATCGCTTCATGGAGAATTTGCTGACTCTCATGGGCTCTCTTAGTTATTTTCTTGGTATGTCTTCTCAACGTTCTTCGGCAGGTTTATTTTTATCTTAGAATACCTATGCTAAAGAGCTTCTTGAACGTGCTCATGTGCAAAAGTGTAATCCTTGTCGGAAACCTGTCGATACTGATTCTACGCTTGGTCTTGATGTTGACTGAGCTTCACTCGACGTTCCATATCTAGCTATTATGTTTTCATTGGGGATAGTTTGCTTTCTTAGTCTTCTAAGCGTCAAGCTACGTTATTTTGATCAAGTAATGATGTTGAATATTGAGGTGTTGCTAATGTTGTTACCAAAACTTCTTGGGCACATAACCTTTTGCATTAGTTACATGCACCTGTTTTACTGCTAATTTGGTTTAATGTGATAACATTGCCAGTTATGTATTCTCTCCAATAATTCAGTTCAACATCAGCGCACCAAACATATAGATCTTGACATTCATTTTGTTCATGATTTTGTGGCAAAGGATCTTGTGCGCGTCATGCATGTTCCATCAAGATATATGTTCTTTCAGTCTTGAAAGAATGAGCATTTAAGTTCATTCACAACAGATGGCGTTGTACCTTGGATTCTCTTGATATCTTGAATTAGTTGCCATGTCATTAACTCTTAATAGGCCTTTGTTAGGTAACTGAGCCTCTTACACTCATGAAATTGATTCTAGATGGATAGGAATTCATTAAGTAGGTTCCCCTGTGTGTGAAGGGTAGAATGAACTTGGAGGGCAATGTATGAAGCTTGGAATAGCGAGAAGTGAAAGATGAACCTACTTGTTCCAAGCTATACACTCGTAAAGAGGTTAGGTTGGAAATGTAGAAACCTGGTATAGCCCATGACTGGAATGGTGAATGGGTGGCTATAACCTACATAATTGATGCCTTCCACCTTTCCTCTTGATTATTGTGGATGATGGTTGAATGATCAAGGATGGGAGGTGGTTTTGGAAATGTAGACAGGTTATGGTCTTGGTGCACTTAAAGGGTGAATTCATTTGCTGTTTGTTGCTGCAAAAAGGGGAAATGCTGCTGATTGACAGTCAAAGTTCTGTTTCTATGTATAAGCTGTATATGTGTTGTCTGAGATACTAGCATAGTTGTATCTGATATCAGATAGTATAGTGCTTCATGTACTGCCTCTGGTTGGGAATGTCCAAACTAGTGAATGTCATATATATCTTGTAATTTGTGTTGATATTAATATAAATTTTCACCCTTTGCACCAAAAAAATGAATGTGCAAGCAAAAATATATCGTTATTAGATTTTTGTTAATTATGATATCAATGATATGATATTAGGGTCGTTCACAGTGTTTTAAAGGCCTTAGGCAAGATTTGGAAATGAGGCCATGATGTAAAGCTAAGGCTTTATAAATGTGTTATTTCTTTAAAATACACGGTTATAATTATTTACGTAAAATCTCATTTCATAAACGTTACGAGTATTATACAAAATTTCTACCCCTAATACTCCTTCCCCATTCCCGTTCCCAATGCCACGAGCCATTCACTCAATTCCCCTTATCTCTCACACAATCTTCTTTATTCCTATCTAAATGAAACAGCCTAGAAAGTCTATCACAAAGCCTTCAATCATCCGCCCATGGACGGAATCAGGAGAGTTCCCGCGGGGTCCGGGACCCCTATGGATTTTTTCAATATTGTGTTAATTTTTGAAAAAAAAAAAAAAAAAAAACATCGATTTTTTTATTTATTTATTTTTTTTTATTTATTTTTTTTTTCTAAAAATACATTTAAAATGGACCAGGTCCATCAATTTAATTAACTCTATTATATCACAGCTTAAAAATTTTCCGACCAAAACTTAATATCACCCCTATCCCCCAACACTCCTCTACATGACGAAGTAAACTCTACACCCAACTTGTCTATCTCTTCCCCTACCCTAACAATATTCTGTCACACCCCAAACCCATTCCCCCACCACCCACCCACTACCTATTATCATATAACCCACCACTAACACCATAGATACTTTTAATCACCCTAAACACCCACCCTTTTTTCTAAACCTCCACCACCATTATCCAAATAAAGCCAAGTTTTTAGCCCGCAATGACCCAATGTTTTGAACCCCCCCCCCCCCCCCCCCCCCCAACCCACCTCATATGATGCTAGAACCAAATCCTATTTGAACCAAGTCACTTTTTTCCCCTCTCCAACCCCACTCCAAAAGAATTTTTTTTTTCTAATTCTCTCAACTTGATTTAACACACTCGGAAGGCATACGAAATATCGAAAAATAAATACAATGGCAAGCTACCTAGAACCGATTTAACCAATGTTAGTCACCCCTCCAACGACATCGTTTTAGCTTTCCAATCAACCAACCGACTCTTGAACTTTTCTACTACAAGTTTTGATGCATTTATCTACCTCATGTTCTCCCTAATCGGTAAACCCAGGTGAAAGGAAATCCCCCAACACCTCGCCCCATCCAAACAACCATATCCATTAATTCCAACTCATTGACCCAATACCATATAACTTTCTTTTGTTGTAATTTACCCTTAATCCGGATACCTCCTCAAAACACTTTAGGATGCACATAAGAGACTTAGCATTCTCTCTATTCGATTCACCAAAAAATATAGTGTCGTCCGCATATTGTAAGTGAGAAACTGTGACAATACTCGCGCCAGATCTAACCCCTCTAAAATTATCTTTTCCACAGCTTCATTACAATCGCATTCAAGCTTTTCGCCGCCAAAATAAATAGAAAATAGGGATGTCAAGGGCGAGAAAAAAGCCATAACCCACCGGTACCCGCACCGTGATGGGTGGGTAACCCCGTCAATATTTACCAACAGGTGGGTCCTAGAATGCAAAAATGAACCCACCAGCGGGTGGTGGGTAATGTATACCCATTGTGGGTAAACCATTCACACCTGTTTTAAAATACCCGCGGATATACTTTTCAAAATACCCGTGAACCCATATTTTTTTTATTAAACTTACACTTATTATATAATTTAAATATTTTTGAAGTTACTAGTAGATATATTCAATAGTCACCTAAACCTATTAAAAACGGAGCACACTAATTGTCCATTTTGAATTCCAAAACTATAAGAAGAATATGAGTCATTTAATATCAAATATATATACTTAATATCTCAATCTTTAAGCTCTTGCTTTTTTATTGTTATATTCTTCAAAAGTATAGAGTTAAGAACACTCTTACATAAGAAGAAAAAAATAAATAAAAGTTGCATTCTTGGTTATCGATGTATTGTATCAATACCAATGTATGATATTCTGGTTGTTTTCTTTTCTTTTTTCTTCCAAAAAATATGTTTTCATATTATTTGTTCAAAAATGTTCTTAGGTCAATTCAGTCTCCGATGATCTCTGATTAGTTTTGGACACAAAATAGCCCAAATACTTCCCATAACATCTTTAGGGTTCTTTAAAGACGAAGAGTTTTCACTTCAGTGATGAGGCGGTTCAACAGCTGAAGTACAAGAACCAAAAGAAGATGTTTATGTTAGTTAGGTTTGACAATACTTCAATATCCTTTTTCTCACTTAAACAAATATACTTAAAAAATATCTAAGTATGCAAAAGTCAAGTGGCGGGAAAACCCTAAAAGCAAAAGTGAATAAAGCAAGTCTTCATAGGAGTCTCAACACCTTTCAAAGAGTTGGTAAACTAGTTCAAAAGTTGTAAATAGTGTTCCCTAAAGAAAAGTTTATCTCTTACCTAAAGTCGAATTATTTAGTGCACTATTTAGGTGATCATCGAATGCAAGATACGTATCTATAATACCTTTTAGGAAACCCTAATTCCCTACCTATATAAGTGAATGTTTATAGTGGAGTAAATGCTAACTCTTGCAATTAATGTGATATAAATTCAAGAGAATTACTCTTGTTAGGTAACTCAAAAATCATTCACCGAGTTTACTTCCAAACTATAACTTTGGTTTTAGCTTGAGTGAAAGAGAGAATACCTGAATTGTATTCAAATGGGATTGTCTGTAAATTCTTTGATTTATTCAAATAAGAATTTAAATGTTGAAAATTATGAGTGTGTTTAGTTTGTTTCTACTATATAAAGATAAAAGCGTGTTTACCTAGTTATCATTCCCCTCTGTGTACATACAACTTGATTAGTGTAATGTTTATTAATTATCTTGTTGGTGATTTGTAATATAATCTAGACTAGATGGTCACGAATACGTAGATCTATGAGTATCATTAAGTTAACTCAAAGGCTACAATGCTAACTATCTCAATCATGCTTTAAGGATTTCAACCAATTCATGTGATCTAGCTATGTGAAACTATTATAGTATTCACTAATTCCATGAGAATGGTCATCTACATGTAATTAAGCACTAACCTTTGAGCTTTAATTATGTTTGATTAAACATTAGGATTTTGTCCATCTCTAGTCACAGATAACAATGGTCATGTATAACTATGATTAAAGCAATAAACATAAGGATACAATTATTACTCAACAATAAATCTACCTAATAAACTTAAATATAAGAAATTTCATCGATAAACAAATAATTTATCCAACAAGACATCAATTAACGTAAATCAAATAATATTAAAATAAAGAATCTTCCTAATTAGGCAAACACTAAGGGTATTTAGCCTATAATATCATAAAGTAATAAACAAAAACAAATATCAAGTAAGCTAAACATGTTCACGAAGGAAATATTGCCAAAATGAAGAAGACTAATGTTTATACGCCTTTGGTTCTTCAATCCTTAAGAGTTGCAACTCCAAAAGTCATGGAAAATACTTATGGAAACCCTAAAAGTCGAGTGGTGGAATGGTTCTATCCTAAAATTCGTGGAATGTGTTTGTTTGTATAGAGTTTTACAAAACCGACCATGGATATAGCGTATGTCACAAGATGTGCATACGCATTATGTACCCTTGCATGAAATTCTGCATGTGCGTATTTAATGCTAAATACGGCGCATGTCAGTTAACAAGCATAAGCTGTATGTGTGGTCTTTGACTTATGTTGAATTTGGGCATCTTGTGTACACGTCTTATGTACGTATATGGGCATATTTAACCTTCACTTTCTTCCAATTCTTCTCGGTATTCTGTTTCTGTATCTTTTTGATCCACAAAATATGAAGTAAATCAGTACCATATCTTATAGGCTATGTGGGTTTCCACACTAGTATTTACGATCCAAACACCACTAATCACTATTTACATTTTATAAAGGTTTGCACACCACTGACATTGGTATATGTTTTCTCTCACATACAATCATCTTATCATCTCTCACATACAATCTGAAAACTCATTCTCTCTCTCTAAGAAACCGAAACTCACACCGGAAAAAAAGAGCCATGCTAAATATACATTTTCTTTCTACTAACAAAACCTCTAGACCTTGGTTGACCTTAGCTAATGATTACCTATTAATTATCACCGCCAGCCACTACACCCACAGCCGAACCGCACCATTGCCGGAAACATCCCCTCCAAAATATTTAAAAGTAAGATCACTTTTTAGATCTGGAGCCCCTCTCCAAGATCCAATATTTAAAAGTAAGATCTTATCTTTTGTAGAGAAAGATTGTTGTGATGCCTAAAATTTGGCTTACCGGAATTCCTAATATTCGGCTTACCGGAATTGTTGTTTTTTGGAAAATGGTGGTTGGACATAAATGGGAGACGGAAATAAACAGGTGAAAAAAATAAATGAGATGAGAATCTCGTGATTTTAAATAGACAAGCAAATAATGAAAAAAAGAAAGATTTTTGGTGAGAGAGTGAAATTGGAAAAAAGAAAGATTTCTAGTGAGAAAGTAAAATGAATTTTGCAGGCGATGTGTTTTGAATTGTGTGTGAAAAATACACGTTAGCGTGTGTAAGAAAAATAATACATTTATTCAATAAATTAGTGATGGAGATGAGTATGGGATTAGCTTCTCAAAATTTTATGAGTGGTGTTGTCAGTGGTGTGCGAAGCATACCACCCAAAAAAGCAATAACGAAAGGATACTGACATGTAAAACATGTAACTATTTGATGATGATATCACACTTTCATAGGGAACAACAAATCTCACACTCTATTTTTGGTCGAAACGTAATGCATTTACTTTGTACATGATGAGATGTATACAAGGTCTTTTAGCTTAAATTGCATTTCATAACATATTTAACAAACCCAACAAAGACTGCAGAGTTGACTTAGGGGTTAAAATATGTGTTAATTTACATAACAAACTGTGTTAGAGGTGGCAAAATAGGTGAATCGGGTCGCTTCACGGGTCTAGATGAGTTTGGGTTTAGATGGGTCACGTGTTTAGATGGGTCTTCTAGAAACATGGGTCCGGATCTAAATGGGTTTTGGTCATTTTCAAAAAAAGTTTTCTTTTTCTCTTTTTTATATATTTTTAGTAAAATATGAAGAAAGTGAAAAAAAAGTAAATAAAATAAAATAAAAATAGTTTTGACCCGCTAGACCTGCTTAAACCCATTGGGTAATTATTCTATAATTGCACTTTCTATCAAATAAATAATTAGACCCATCGCCTAACCTCTAATAAAGATTTACCCAACTAGACCCATGTTTAACTAATGGGTCTAAAATTTCCACCTCTACTATTAGTGTAGGACACATGATATAATCATAATTTGGCTAATCGAACTTAATGCATGGGTACCCGAAGAATTAAGAATAGTAGCAAAACAAAAGTAACCAAAAACCCTTAAATGATAGAGTGAAGGTATTTTTCATATATAAGTTCACAAGGTGATTTTCCATTTAGCACAGATGAAAAAAAATCTGTTAATCAAGTAAGTAGCGGTTAGAACACACTCGATCGACATTTTTTAAAGGAATTCCCTAAAAGCAGAAAGGATCTTCTTATGTGTCATAAAAGTGCAGTTTTTTTTTTCTTCTTCTTTTTTTTTTCAAAGAGGTTGCTTGTAGTTTTGGAGGACACTATTTAAATAATATTTTCCGAGTTAGTGGTGTATTTTTGCGTCAACAATTACACTAATTCAAAATATAATAAATGTGGTGTTAAAATGTTGTGAAAGATAAACTGATAAAAGTAACTGTAAGGTGTACATTGTGTATTAACACTTGTATTTACTTAAAAGTTTTTTTTAAAGCCAACTAATTATCTCACAATGTCCTAAGCAGGACTTGAACCTGCAACCATTTTGTTTGGGGAACATTCTCACACATAGGGTAACATTAGGACATAAGTCATTTGGTTACTTTTAATTTTCAAAATCAGGATCCTACTCAGGATTGTTTTCATTTTTGTAAGATCGAGATCGTAAGATTGGATTGGGATCCCAAGATCCTACTATAATGCATAATCTTAATAGTCTTTGTCCTATATTATGAATATAAAAAAAATTAAGGAGATTAACATGTTGCTATTTAGATTCTATAAAAGACGATCCTTAAATTTGTAGTTTTTCAGTTTGCAATTTGCGAAAAGTAAGATCGGATCGGAGTATATCTTAAGATCATATGATCATGATCGGGACCTTATAACTTATAAGATCTTAAGCTTGCTAAGATCCTACGTGGAATCCGGATCGTTTTTGCTATGTAGTATCGTAAAATCGTAAGATCATAAAATCAAAATCGAGATCTTAACAACCATGCTTAAAAGTTTATTACTTACATCTTAAATCGAGATCTGGGTCGTTTTTGCTATGTAGTATCGTAAAATCAGGATCGAGATCTTAATAATCATCCTTAAAAGTTTATTAATTAGGATTAATTACATCTTAAATAACAATTGCAGTTAGTTAGCTGAAAAGTTAAGGGACTCGAAGTGGATAAGAAGAAAAAAGGTAAGGGATCAAAACTGAAGATTAGCGTTGACCAGATCTGTTTTTCAGTTGGTTTCTGATCTATCCCCAAACGTGTAACACCAGTTTGTTTCTCATTGCACAATTTTTACATACAAAACAAACACACTCTTTCAATGGCGTCCACTTCAAGTTCATTGATTCAAAAGAGCTTCAAGTATGATGTCTTCTTGAGCTTTAGAGGTGGTGACACCCGTAACAATTTTGTTGGCCATCTTTATGAAGCTCTTCAGCGCAATTGCATTGAAACGTATAAGGATGATAAGAAAATCGAGCAAGGAAAACCGATCAAGGACCAGCTCTTCAAATCCATTGAGGACTCAAGGTTTTACATCATTGTTTTCTCCAAGACTTATGCATCTTCATCTTGGTGCCTAGATGAGCTTGTCAAGATTATGGATTGTAAGAAGATGACTGAGCAGAATGTTTATCCTGTCTTTCTTGATGTGGAGCCCACTGAAGTCCGCTATCAAAGTGGGGCAGTTAATGAAGCCTTTGCCGAACACGAAAAGAAGGAGGCTGCTGGAAAACGGAGAGAGGCTATGAAAGAAGCATCTGATGTGGCTGGGTGGGAGTTGAAGGCCACAACTAACGGGTAATTCAGTTTCATTCAATTTTCTTCAACATTTATCTCTAATATTTTGCCTAACCTGCATTTATATATGTTAATCCCAATTGTTTATGTGCACTTTGATACACGGATGAATCTAAACTGATCCAAATAATTGTTGATGTTATTTTGAAAAAGAAATATTCCACTCTTTCGAACACTGATGGAAACTTAGTGGGTATGGAGACCCGGATCAGAAATGTTCTTTCATCTTTAGATATTGGCACTGAAGATGTTCGCATGATCGGAATCAAGGGGATGGGAGGTGGGGGAAGACAACTCTAGCCAGCTATGATCATATTTCTAATCACTTCGAAGGAAAAGGCTTTGTTCAAAATGTAAGGGAAGTTTCACAGCCTTCTTTGTCCGCTTTAAAGAAGCTTCAAAAACGGATACTAAAAGATGTGTTAAATAAACAAGACGTCACTTTTAGTAGTGTTCATGACGGGAAAAACATGTTGAAAGACATGATGAGTCGTAGAAAGACACTTGTTGTTTTAGATGATGTTGATCGTATAGACCAGCTTGGCGAGCCTGACTGGTTTAAAGCGGGAAGTAGAATCATCATTACCACAAGAGATGAGCAAGTGTTGTTAGCCCACCGGGTGAACTTCGTTCATGATGTCAATCTGTTATCATCTATGGAAGCGATTTGTCTCTTCAGTAGGTATGCGTTTAAAAGAGACATTCCAACTCAAGGGTACGAAGAGCTATCAGGACAAGTTGTACAATATGCTCATGGTCTTCCCTTAACGATCAAAGTTTTGGGTTCGTTTCTTTGTGGTCAAAGTGAGCATTTTTGGATAGATGCCATAGAAAGACTAAAAACAATTCCATTAACGGCAACTATGGATAGATTGGAAATAAGCTTTGATGGTCTAGATAATGATCACAAAGAAATATTCTTAGATGTTGCATGCATACTAAAAGGTTGGGGCAAAGAAGATGCAATTAGAGTACTTGAAACCTGTGGATTTCATGCTAAAGTTGGTTTAAGAGTTCTTGAGCAGAAATCTCTTATAACTTATAATGAATTTGGGGGCTTGTGGATGCATGATCATTTAGAAGAAATGGGAAGGAATATTGTTCGTCGGTCACACCCTGATGAACCTCAAAAACATAGCCGATTGTGGGTTGATGAGGAAATCAAGTATATATTGACTAATGACATGGTAAGAATTGAGGAAATTGAGTATATATTGGTCCATATGGTTTTCTAGATATTTCATTTTTGGTCCAATAGTTTGAAAATTTTCGGGTTTAGTCTAAAATGAAACATCCGTGGGTTTGGTCCAAATTCCTAACTCTGTTAGTTTGACTATATTTGACCTCACTTTTCTTATAAAAAACACATAACAAGTTTTCCCCAAATTCACTTTCTCTCTCTGATAATCATGCAAAACTTCTTTAATTCGAATTATCATTCAATTCATTTTATATCATCTTCATTCACTCTCAATTTGATCAGTGATTATGGGCGTTTTGAAATTTAGGGTTCCGACAAAAATTAAGGGTTTTGTTTTTTCGATTTCAGGGTACCCAAGCAACTAAATGTCTATACTTCGACTCACCTGATTTCAGTGCTGCTGAAATTGCAGTAAAAGGTCTAGCAAAAATGAAGGATCTTAGATTTCTTTATATGAATCTCTTTATGTATAATCTTAAGAGCAATATTGTTGAATTTGATAAAGTTAGCGAATACCTTCCAAGTTCCTTACGATACATGAGATGGCATGAATTTCCTTTTTCGAATTTACCGAATACATTTCAAGGAACATATCTTGTTGAACTTGACATAAATCTGAGCAAGATTGTTCAACTTTGGGAAGATGGGGAAGAAAAGGTAGAATAATGATTAATTTGTTGTTTTTCATGATTCATTATGATTCGATATATCTATTGGTTTGTCATTGCTCAAATATTAATTGTTTTTTTGTACTTATGTTAGGTTCTTCATAACCTAAGGTTCCTCGATATCGGGTATTCAAAATTGAGGACCTTTGACCTTAGGTTGGCTCCAAATCTTGAGCAGTTGACTATTGAATATTGTCGTGATTTCGTAGAGCTTCGTATGCCTGCTGAAAGTCTAAAGCTCCAAGAGCTCAACCTCAGTCATTCAAAGTTGAGGATCCTTGACCTTGGGCTGACTCCAAATCTCAAAAGGTTATATCTTATAAATTGTTATGATTTGGTAGAAATTAATGCTCCCATTGGATGTCTGAAAAAGCTTGACTCCTTAGACTTAAGTGGTTGTGGGAGGTTTAAGTCTTTTGTGTTTGACAAATGGCATCAACGAGCTGAGGCTGGTTCTTTATCTGAGCTACATCTGATTGCAAAACCTACTGATGTATGCCCATTGCACTCTGACAATGATTCTTTAAAGTTTCGGTTTAAATGTTATTATGAAGAAGATCCAGCTGCATCGTTTGGAAATCTTGAAAAGCTTATTTCTTTAGGTATGTGTGCTTGTACAAACCTTGAGAGTTTTTCAAGAAGCATCTGTAGTTTACGGTGTTTAAGAAAGCTTACACTTGAAGGCAGTATTACAGAAGCACCCCGGGACCTTGACCAGTTAGAATGTCTAGAGGAGCTAACTTTTTCATCTACAGAGATTAAATATCTTCCAGATAGCATTTGTAAGATGAAACATCTCAAATCTCTCAAACTTAAATCGTGTTTGCTTCTCAAGAAGTTACCTGATGATCTTGGCCTAATAGAATCTCTAGAGACGCTAACCATAACCGATTGTAACCATTTACGAGATATTCCAAACAACATTGGTAAGATCAATTGTGTTATATCACCAAAGGTCTACAAACGCTATACTCATGGGAAATATAAGCAGCGGCCCATAAATGACGCAGTTGACAGACCCACAGTAGCCAATACATAAATAACAGGTACATTCACTGTCTCCGTTTTTGTATTGATCGTCATTGATGATTTTCTCCGGTACACTCACAAAATGTTTGTAAATAAGTGTTTCAAATTGTGATTTCTTTTATCTTTCAATATTACTAAATCAGTACTTACTTTTTATTGCACTGTTAGATAACATTATAATCCCCATCTTGGATTTTGTATAAATTACTGTAAAAATCATAGTAGAATTTGAAGATAGATAAGTTAATTCATGGAGTTCAATAAACACAGTTGACTTCTTAGAAAGTCCAACTTTGTTCTTGATAAAAATGGCCAGAATTTTACATGAGGCTGGAGATGATCATGTAAATAATAAACTTATGGAAGTGTTATAAGTTATGTATGATCATATACAAGTTTTGATTCACATAAATAAGCTCTACATTTGGTTGAAATCATTAAGCATATAAGAATTTGACTTTCTAGTCAACTGTTGGCTTTCATCAAATTTCGCTGAGATTTTTATGAAATTGAACTGACAAACATATTTGAAATTATCAGGGCTTGAACCGTTTATGTTTTTGAAAGCCATTGAGTAGTCATATTGTGTTTCCATGGTTGGGCTACAAAATGTAGAATGTAAAATTTGGAAAACAGTTTTGACATGGTAAAACTGAGCTAACATAAAACGTTGCTTATAACTAAAACAAATAAGCAATGTCACCATTGACTACGTATGTGATATGTTGTGATTTGATATGATACTATAGTCTAAAAGGTTTGTATTTTTATCATAAAATTGCGGAAGATGATACCGTACAGGACATGGCCCCAAGCTTTGGTGCTGAAACACTTCTTCGTTACATTATATCGAACTTCTTTCTAGGCACATAGTGAAATAGTCTGGAACAAATGAGTGTTGCCGTTTATTTGTGCTGTTTTGTCAATCACATTGTGCAATTTTTGTTGTTCTTGTTGACATTTAAGCCTAGTTCCAGACTTCCAGATTTACTCTAGTTGAAACCTGACATGACTTTGCTGATCCAAAATGCGACATTTCTTATTCATGCATTGAAATCTATATCATGTTAATTATGTTTATGCTCATTAATGGGACTTGATTAATTATAAACATGAATGGCCAGTTTTTTTTCGTGTGCTAAAGTAGGGATGAAATTAATATAAAAATTGTTAGTCACATGAGTTGATAAATTATTGTTACAGGTAGGTCACATATGCAATGCAGCCACTGGAACTTGCTTAATAGAAAAGTTTAAAAATTTATTACATCAACAAAGGTAACCTTGGACCTTATATATGACCTCCCAGATGCAACCTTGGGCCTTCTCGCGAGTTATGAACCCCGTGGATAGGATCTTGACCCTTTCGTAACCACTTTTGGTTGATCTGTGAACCGCATGGATACGCTTTTAACCCTTCTGCGAAATCTCAAATTGATCCTTAAACCCTCTGTGATTGATCTCTTATTCTCTTTTGTTAAATGACGATATTGGGTTCACTCTGGCATCCATTTACATTTACATATGTAACATTTTTTTTACACCTCAAAATAAATACGAGTGTGAACCCCAAATCACAAATCACACACACCCCCAAATGAAGTTACCAAACATGATGAGGAGGAGGAGGATAAGGGGGTTTTCGGGTAACGTGGATTTTGGATCGGGTAAAAATAATTCTTTGTTTTGGTTACTTTTTGGAATTTATTTGATGTTTGGGATACTTTTATTGAATTTGTTTATCGCGTTTTTGATCTAGCTGTTTAGGAATTTGGTTATTTGATCGATCTAGTCAATTGAACAAATTGTTTTAAGCTCTAAGCATTTTGATGATGAGCAATTTATCAGTTTTATTAATTAAGCAAATCAACAATTTCTTATAAGACTCCTTCAACTGTGCTAGTGTTTCATATTGCTGAATGAGCTAAAATAATCAGAATTAGATTATTAGTTTGATTAAGCAACTTTGAAGCTCACTAGTCTGCTCTTACATAATCATACATCACCAAAAAAGCTTAATGGTAACATGATTATCTGGAAGTACTTGGTTATGGATGAGTCGGCACAATCAAGGTTTCGTAACTTGTTGTCAAGCTGAATAGTTCGGTTGTGCTTATATTCATCATCTTACACAAACCGAAACTTCCCCACACTCTTCCCAATCCATCTCCACCTTAACCTGTGTCTCTTGCCACCTCCTCGGCCCACTCTTCCAATTCTGATTCGGTTCTTTCTAGCGGCCCATCTACAGATGGCCCTTCCTCGGCCCAAATACCTCCCGCACCCAAGGTCTAGACACCTTCTTCATCTGCGGCACACACTGACACTCTTTTCTTCCGTGGCTCCAGCACCTACTGCTACCACGACTCGTGTTTTCCCTTTCCCATATAACCCCGTGGCATCTCTAAACCTCTCTCATGTTTCACTCTTCGTACCACAGTACCTTTCCCATTCATCGTTCCTTAACTCTCGCTTTACAGGATCCTAACTGGTATAGTGCAATGCCTAATAGTTTAATGTACCTTGTGGGTGCTACAACTTAATAGTAACAGACTTACAGTTAATTTCATAGTTGATCTTATAATGATGTAGCAAGTCTGTCTTGTCTTAACATAAACAAAAAAAATGTAAACGTTACAAATAAATTCTGACACTTGAAATATCAAAATGAGATTATGCTTATCAACATGCAGAAAATAGAGGTTCTGAGCTTCACAGTACATCAGCTTCACAGTACATCGAATATCGATTACATATAAGTTAATTCTGCTCTATTATTGATACCTTTTTTAAGGTGTTATTTGCATAAAAGATTAGCTCTTTTTTCATAAAATCCTATTATCATAATTCATATTTTTTGTGTTGCATTTGTTTTTCTAGGGGTCAATTTAGCAGTGGCGACAAAACAAAACAAGCTGCTAGAACTAATAAAGCTGAGACAAGCTCATCAAGGAAAAAATCAAGAAAATCAAAAGCTCAAGAAACGTCACAAGGTTTCATGAATCCTAAAGTGAACACTGCTAAACGGATCACAAAAGATGCTGGCAAAAGAAGGGTTCAAGCAGATGGTCAAGCTACAGGGCATTGGTTCACATACGGTGATTGGAAGAGAGTAAGTTGGAAATTTCTTGTTCTGTTATAGTAATCATTTCTAATCAAGAAACTGATATCTCTCTGAGTTTGAATTCTTTGTCATAGTAGTCATTTTGAAATTAAGAAACTGCTAGAACCAAATTCAGGTCGGGTTTGAGTTTGGATTGGCATGTCAGGATGCCTTAACCCAAGCACGACATCTTTAAGTAGTTAGGTCAGTTATAATCCTAACCCGTCTACACATAACATAAACATCGCCGATTCAACCTGCTTTTCTAAACTTGTGGGTGGGTCGACTTGTTTAACCCGTTTAACCTATTATAAACATAATTTATCTATAAAAAAAAAAAAAAAAAAAAAAAAAAAAGAACACTCAAACGGGTTACTGATTAGACCAGACCCTACCCGTTTATTTCCATGTTGGTTTTGGGTCGTGTTTTGTGTTAGGAATTGCCACCCCTACTTTTTGATGGCATCTCTTTATGTGCTGTATGATATAAATAGAACTTTCTTGTACTTTTCAGGTTTATGTCGCTAAAAATTGGGCAAGAGATGACTGGCAAAGCTGCTTACATTCACTATAAAAAGGTACTTCTGCTCAATTATATATATCTCCCAACTTTCTCACCCTGTTTTGCTTTATAATTGATAAAGTTTGTTTTAAACTTTTATTTTTTGCGTGTAAATATGATTTGAGATAAATTGTTTCTTTTGTCTTATAGCAATCTATTTTCAACTTTCATTCATTTAAATCCGTTGTTTTGACAGGAGAGCGGAGGAGGATCTAACAATAAAAAGGCGAAGAAAACTTTCACCAAGAAGAAATGTGTGTTGATTATGTGGCTTGTTTGTTATTTTTTTTATTAAGTCATATATAATTACGACGTGCGCCACGTTTTAGCTCGTACGGACGTGGTGCTATGTCGAAGAGGAATGCCCCCATACCTTGCCCTGGCGGGATTGGGTTTGTTGTTGTTGTTGTATTAAGTCATGTATAATTAAAATATGACTTAATACAGACAACTTCAGTTTTATTACTTAATATTTTCAGTTATCTTTTTCTATTAAGTCAAAAACAAACAGTTTTCATATGACTTAATTAATTCAGTTTTTTTCATATTAAGTCAATTAGGTCGAAATCAAATACTCCCAAAGAATTTGAATGGGATTGCTCAAACACAGTTGACACTAGTCGCTTCACAAGTGTTTGTGAATTTTATGAATATGCTCGGTACCGGAAAATAAAGAACATAAAGCGGAAGCTTTCTGAATATATGTTTTACTTTATTGAATATATGTCTAATTAGAAGTTAGGGGTCTTTGTTTAAGCTTATAAGACATAAGCCGTGTTCGGCTTATATAACATAAGCCACAATTTTGTGGCTTATTTTAACACTTACGGGCTTATATAACATTGACAATGTTTTATAAGCCTGTTAGTGACAAATAAGCCACAAAATTGTGGCTTATGTTAGATAATCTAAACTCATATAAGCTAATAAGCCCATACATAAGCCGAAACAAACACCCCCTTAGACTAGTTAATTAATAGAGTACAGTCAATATTAGAAAGTCAACCGTGTTTTTGATGAAAATTATGGGAATTTGATATGATCATATGAAGATGGAAATGATCATGTACAAATGATTCTATATTCTACAAGTGTTGTATGATCATACACAAGAGTGTATAGTTTTATGCTCTTTGGGCTGAAATCATAAAAAACAAAACCATTTGACTTTTTTAGTCAAAGTATTGACTTTCATCAAATTTAATAATTTTTTATTCAAATGTAACGAACATAGAGTGTTTGTTAGTGCTGGTATTGTCAAATAAAAAAAGAAAGTTGAAGGGCATGTTATGACAATACTATATAAATATTTTTTTTGAAGAATGAAGTTATGATTTCGTTGCATGTTGATTTTAGTAACAAAATGGAGCTTGATTTTGTATGTTTATGGATTTGGATCTTTTACTTGTGTCAAAACCGGTTCATGAAGATGAACCATGAAAAAAAACCGAAGTTTTGCTTTTTCACAGATTGATCACACAAGTTTTAAACAATTAAGTTTATTTCAAAGTCTGTTTTGCCAGTTATACTTGAAGCTCTTAACCATTTGTTAAAAAACCTATTTAGCGACTGTGTACACTCAAATATAAGTGTTAGTTTTGTAGCGAAATACGTGACAAATCACAAATATACATTAGTTACATCAAGATAGAACTACTCTGAGTTGATTAACATGTTGGAAAGGTAGATAAAGTGATATACTTGTATAAGTTATGTTTACAGACGTTATATGAATGTATCTGGCATTAGTATTTGCAATGGAAATGTGTGTGTGTGTGTGTGTGTGTGTGTGTATGTCGAAGTAAAATATATGATGTTGATTAAATGAAGAGCCTTGGAACAATTGACTGGGAATTGCCAACTTTTTCTTTATCATTGTTGACAAGCGAAGTACATTTTTATACAGGGGAACTTATGTTATATGCACAAGGTGACGTTTAAAAGGAAAAATCTCTTATCGTGTGTAAACTACATTACTTCTCTTATTGTATGTATAATACTTTTGTGTAGTTTCCATGGCCGGATTTGGGCCTGTGCAAAGTGACCAACTGCACAGGGCCCAAAATCCAAGAGGGGCCCCATAATTGTCCAGCCTGCATGTTGTGTATATCAAGCCCAGTAGTAATGAAGGTCTAGTACCCCGTTTTTTTGTTTGGCGGTTGCAAAACATCTATATATTAAAAAATTTACACACCTGAATTTTGCATTCTAATCGTCTAAAGGGTTAACCCATTCGAGACTCGACAATCGTCTTCATCCTTCAAACGATTTCAACAGGTACAAATCTAGCCCTTGTTTCTTTAGTGTAATCCCCTTATTAGTTTTTACTTTAATAGCTTTTAAACTACAATTGTTGTGATTGGGAACCTGATGTTGATAGATATTTTTACATCTTTAGTTTAACTCTCCTTCAACATCAGGTACAACATCTTTAGTTCACATGAGATGGATTGGTTTTCCTTTTTCGAGTTTACCAAATACATTTCAAGGAAAATATCTTGTTGAACTTCACATGTATGGCAGCAATATTGTTCAACTTTGGGAAGATGGAGAAGAAAAGGTAGAATAATGGTTAATTTGTTGTTTTTCATCATTCATTATGATCCTATATATCTATTAGGTTCTTCATAAGTAGCAGCAATATTGGTTTGTCATTGCACCCATATTAATTGTTTTTTGTACTTATGTCAGGTTCTTCATAAGCTCAGGTTCCTCAGAATCGGGTATTCAAAGTTGAGGACCTTTGACCCTAGGTTGGCTCCAAATCTTGAGCAGTTGACTATTGACTGTTGTGATGATTTCGTAGAGCTTCATATACCTGCTGATCATCATTCAAAGCTCGAATATCTCAATCTCGCTTATTCACAGATGAAAACCCTTCACCTCGGGAACACTCCGAATCTTGAGATGCTAATACTCGAAGGGTGTAATGATTTGGTGGAACTTCAAATGCCTGCTGAAAGTCCAAAGCTCGAAGATATCAGCCTCAGTGATTCAAAGTTGAGGACCCTTGACCTTGGGCTGACTCCAAATCTCAAAAGGTTAGATCTTGAAAATCGTTATGATTTGGTGGAAATCAATGCTCCCATTGGATGTCTAAAAAAGCTTGTCTTCTTAGACTTAAGTGGTTGTGGGAGGTTTAAGTCTTTTGTGTTTGACAAACGGCATCAACCAGCCTCAGCTGGTTCTTTATCTGAGTTACATCTGATTGCAGAACCCACAGATGTTTGCCCATTGCACTCCGACAATGATTCTCCAAAGTTTCGGTTCAAATGTTATTATAAAGAAGATCCAGATTCATCGTTTGGAAATCTTGAAAGGCTTATTTCCATAGGTCTGTGTGCTTGTACAAACCTTGAGAGTTTTTCAAGAAGCATTTGTAGTTTACAATGTATAAGAAAGCTAACACTTGAAGGCAGTATTCCAGAGGCTCCCAAAAACCTTGACCATTTAGAGTGTTTAGAAGAGCTAACTTTATCGTCTACAAATATTGAAATTCTTCCGGATAGAATTTGTATGTTGAGACATCTCAAACGTCTGGAAATCATATCTTGTTGCCATCTTGAGAAGTTACCAGACGATATTGGCCAATTAGAATGCTTAGAGACATTAATTCTGATGGAGTGTATACTTTTACGAGATATTCCAAACAGCATCTGTAACATAAGAAGTCTAAAACAATTACGTCTTCGTTTTTGTACTGGGATTGAAACTTTACCTGAGGATATTGGACGTTTAGAATGCTTGAGGGAGTTGAATATAGCACGCACAGGCATAACTCATCTTCCATGGAGCGTATTTCAGTTGAAAGGTCTGTGTATTGTTACATCTTCAGAAACCTCAGAATATGACGTCTGGTACATATAGTCGTGAATAATACAGAGACCACCAACTAGCCAATTCACAGTGAATTATTGTAAGATGTTTTTACTCTTATATTTTCTATTAGTCATACAATTACTTTAAAAATGCATATATGTTATATCTGCCCTGTTTTGTAATGGTTATATTCTTGAAAATTGCAAGGTTAAGAACACCCTAAGTCACAACCCAACAACATTCTTACACATGAAAAGCTGTTAAACTGAAAATCTTTGTTATCGAATGAAATTCAAAGAGTGGTCATGAATATAATACTTACATTTAGGGGTGAAAACGAGCCGAGCCGAGCTCGAGCTCGTTTAGGCTCGAGCTCGGCTCGTTTATATATAAAAAGCTCGAGCTCGAGCTCGTTTCGAGCCTCACATTTTGAGCTCGAGCTCGGCTCGTGAAATTTTTCACAAGCTCGAGCTCGGCTCGTTAACACAAAGCTCGACTCGTTAACACAAGGCTCGAGCTCGTTAACACGGTTATACGTATAGAAAATATATATACGTATATATTTCTAGGGCTCGTTTAGGCTCGCGAGCCTAAACGAGCCTTTTATATAGAGCTCGGGCTCGAGCTCGATTATTAAATGAGCCCAAACTTAGGCTCGAGCTCGGGCTCGAGCTCGTTTAGGCTCGGCTCGTTCGAGCTTTTTACCGATCCGATCCCGAGCTTTTCACGAGCGGCTCGGCTCGTTTCCACCCCTACTTACATTGTCGCTGGCTCGCTGCTAATAGAATTACAATAATGTTTGATATTTTGCCATTTCTTGTAATCTGTTCGATTCTAAATATCCAAACATTATTGTTGCAACATGCTTTTTTGACGTTGTTGATTGTTTTCATCTGCTTAGGCTCAGAATTTCTGCACTTCACTGTGAATCGATCACAGTGCCTTCACACGGCCTAATTCTCATCCACAAAACCTTCCATCAAGTATCTGTGTATTTGTATCATCGCACAAGTCAATCTGTATGGTGTCCAAATACTCTTGCCGATACCAGGTCTCAGTGGCACATTAATATCGAAGCCGGTTTCAAGGTCCATCAGTTTCTTTTTCAGCAGACTGGATGGATCATTAGACTTCCGTAAGATATAGCTGTATTGTATCAACATCAATGTATGATATTCGGATTGTTCTTTTCTTTCTTTCAAAATTGTGTTTTCACATTAGTTATTAAAAAAAACTGACGTTACATATTTGGTCGAAACATAATGCGACTAATCTATATATGATGAAATGATATGCAATAATGTTTAGCTAAAGTTGGATTTCATAAATTATTTGACAAACCCAACGAAGTCTGCAGATTTGACTTTTAGGGGTTAAAAGCTGTGTTAATACGGTAAAATGATACTGTACTAGATGAAATAATCTAGTAAATGTGCTTCTCGCAAAGGTGTACTAGCTATCTACTTTTGATCAGTTTAATTTTGAAGTTAGATAAGTTAGTTCATAGTATTCTGTTTATACAGTTGACTTCATCATAAAGTCAAACTGTATTCCAGATGAAATTTGTTTAATCTTTGATGAGGTTTGAGATGATCATGCTTTAATAATATTCAGTAGGATCTGCATAAGCTGCGTAAGATCATAGAATAGTTACAATTGTCACGAATATCTTCAAAATTGGGATATATATTTGTTAAGTTGATGTATGGCGTTTGACTCAAATTGTTGACTTTGATAAAATTTAGTGAGTTTTTCATAAATATGGGATATATTTGCTGCTTTCTTCATCAATAGGATAGCTGTATCAACATCAATCTATACTATCTAATAGACGAGTACCCGCGCCTAGTGGCAGCTGTTTCTAGCGTCAGATAATTAATGATTTGTGATATTGTGGTAAGTGTTTTGTGTAGCGTTTAAAATAGAACGTGAACCGATGAAAATGCAATTGCAAACGGTTGTACTATACGATAATTAAAGTCTAGACAAAATTCTTAACATCTATCAAACAACATATAAAATCATTTAATGAAAATGAAAGTAAACATTACATCAGTTATGGGATAAAAACTAACAGCACACGTTACTTGTCGCGTAAAAACTAACAAGAATGGGATTAATGGTGACCAAAATTAGCGTGAATACGATTAGCCCAAAATAAAATAAAAATTGGCTAATTTTAGCTATTTTGTAAAAGATTTGGGCACATTTAGCCCTATTTTTTTTTAAATGAGCGTATTTAGCCTATTGAAAAGTTAAATGTGCAATAATGGGCACATATTTTCTCATAATTGTAAAACATTATAATCGTTTTTAAAGAAAAACTTATAGATAATATATTTATATAGCGACAGATCGTGTTGTGTTAAAAAAAGTTTATGGGTTCTAAACAAAAAATAATAAAAGTTTGAAGATTTGGAGATTAAACATAACGTTTTGAAACCCGGTTCGACCCGGTTGAACCGTTCCCGTCGAAAAACGGGTCGATTTAAACCGAGTCAATATGACAGGTTGGGTTAAAACGGGTCAAATTAAACAGGGTCAATCCACCGGGTTTGAAGCTTACTGGGTCAACCCGTTTTCGATATGTGTTAATAGTTTCAAATTTTTACTTTTTACTTTTTGGTTTTTCCTTTATATATAATATAGCAGGGTACCCGCGCGTTGCAGCGACGAGTACCCTGTGACGATTGACCGGAGAAATAGATCTCGATGAGACCTGATTCACAAGTTTGTATCGGTTTTAACGGGTCCTCTCTAGTTCGTTTCCGGATGGCTGTTATTGGTTACCCGAACCGTTGGTGATACCAGTTTCCGGTTGAACCCGTTAGTCCGATCCGATTTTTAAAACTATATGTACCATCAACTTGTTAGCTTGTATGAAGCTTTGTGTGTTTTATTAATTTGCATAATGTGTATAATAACATGTACTTTTTTTTAGGGTGTTTTAAAAATAACATTAATTAGTGTGTTTAATTATTTTATATTTAGAATTATGTTATAGCTTGTTTAAATTGTACATTGTGAAAATTTTATTGTACTTTTTAATAAGGGGTGTTTTAATTGGTTGTTTTTAATTTGGTATATATGCTTTTAATTGGTTGTACAATGTGAATAAATTATTGTACTTTTAAGTAATAGGGTGTATTAATAAGAGTATTAATTACACAAATATATTTCTCTCTCATTTGACCATTAAACTTTTTCACTTTTCCACTTTTTCACTTTGACTGTTTTTCCATTTTATGTAGTATAGATATATGAAAATACTGTACCACCCCCCTAAAGCACTGCATTAAATTTTATTATTAAAAACCCTTCCATATTTAGCACAAATGTAGAACACCAAAATGCATCCTAAAAAATATCATGTGCTCATCATGTGACTCATTTTTCCCACCCTTCCTTCTCAAGTTTCATTTTATGCCGGTCAAACACACATTCATATCCACCGATATTTTTTCCTCACAAATGTGGCAACTAATTAAAACTTTTAATTATGCGTTTCAATCCATTCAATCAAAGTTTGAATCTGTCAATTTTTCTTGCCCAATACGTTTGGCGTTTGAATACATATATCACCTCTCAAAATAGTTGAATCGCTGGCATCATTTTTATTTGATAAGTATCTTGATTTTGAACTAATTGTTTTAATTCTTATTTGGTTTATGTTAATTTTTGTAGTGATTTTAATGATTTTATATAATGTCCAACAAGAAGCCTAAAAAAAATTTGGGCCTTTTTTATTCTTTTTGGTAATGATCTTAATTTTGGGAATATGAGTATGCAAAATAAATATTCTGATTCATATGATCCCTAATTTTCAGGGCGACACACATTGTATAAATTAAGGATGTCCGTGTTGATAAAGATGCACACCTCATTTACTTACCTAAGCGTTGAATATCAAATCAAGCAATGGCAACCTTTGTTTCTGGGTATATCAACGATTTATCACCTGTTAAGGACAACATCAAGTTACGAGTGCGTATTCTTCGCACTTGGATGCAACCTTTGTTTAGCAAGCCAAATATTGTTAATATGGAGATGGTCGTTTTTTATGAACAGGCAAGCATCTACTTATGTTATGCTTCAAATTATACTTTTTATTTGTGTCTTTTTAAATAGCATTGTTTGTTGATGTTTGGCATTTTAGATATGAATTGTTATTTTGTATAGAAGTTTTGTTTATGTACTAAACTTTAAAATATGCACATTTTTTCTTCCAGAACACTAGGATGCAAGCAACTGTCAGGATGGCGTTGGTCAGTGGTTTCAAACATCAATTAGAAGAGGGCAATGCTGTCATCCTTCAACGGTATAGTCTTGGGGAGATTCAACCAAAGTTCCACATCGTTAAAAAACCACTCCGCCTAAGCTTTCTTTCGAACACTGTCATAGAAAAGTGCACAGATTTCACCAGTTCTCTTTATGGATTTGACTTTCGTCCCTATGGAAACATTACATCTCTTAAGAATGAGGAAGTTGGCCAGTTTGGTATGTAGAATCCTTTTATTTATTTGTATACATTTGTCTTTTCTTTAGTACATGATATGGCAAACAATTGAAACTTCTTGTGTTTCAACATTATGCAGATGTGATAGGCCAGGTTGTTGCTTGTGATGACCTGGATAATTATGACAAAAACGGCAGGTCTGGAAAGAAGAAACCCATCACAATCATTGATGCTGAGTAGGTCATTCTATCAAACTTTTTACAGTTGCATTTACATTTACAATGTATTTACTGAATTGATAACAATCATATATACAGGGGCAATGAGTTGCCGTGTACGTTGTGGGGTAGTTTTGCTCAACAATTCGCTGATTTTTTGAATAAACTCGATGAACATGGTAAGATCATTGCTGTCCTCCAGTTGGCCATGATGAAAGTCTGGGATGGTATGTTTATATTCTGTTTACATTCAGTTTATTTATCTGCACTAGAGACAATAGGTATAAATCCGAAATCATTTAAATGTTTTGTACATGTTTTTGAATAAACAGGAAAAATGGCCATCCAAAATGGTTTCAATGGAACAAGGTTGTTCCTCTTCAACGGCAAAGACTGTATACCTGGCAATGAATTTAAAGATGTAGAATCTTTTAGGAAAAGGTATCTTAAACCAATATTTGTATATGTTTTTTAAATTGGTTAATATATTAGCGTTGATATGGTCCATAATAACTTTCATCTCTTTAACCATACGTAGTTTGGTGGCTGCTCAAGGTACGGAGGATTCTCAACAAACTGCATCACGTATCTCAACTGCTTCAAAGAATTCTACAAAAGATGATTTCGTCACCAAATACCTGTATAGAAACATTGCGGAAATTTTTGATGTTGAACAGGTAAATTCATTGACAATCCCATCATTTACATATAGTATGCTCAGCAATACATAAATGTACAATGAAACTGTTCCAAACAATACATTTTTGTTGGGTTATGTAATGAAATGTAGCATACCAATTTGATGTTTCATGTTTAAAACGATTGTACAAAAATAACACCAACTTATCCGGACATATATGCAGGGTGTTCCATCCGTTATCGTCGCTGCAATTTGTGCTATCCAAGAGGAGGAAGGTTGGTGGTACCTCGGATGCAGGGTGTGTAGAAAGAAGTTGGTTAAGTCTGCTGATATTGTTGACCTTGAATCCAATACCACACCAAAACCGGCTGCTGGTCCTAATGAATGGTGGTGCTCAAAATGCAATGCTGCTGCTACGTCAATCAAAACCCAGTGAGTATATGCTTTCCCTTAAACTGGCTTTGATATAACATTTGTTTTCAGTTGTTAGTGCCTCAGTGCCTGTGTACTTTTTTGCATTTAGGTTCCGCTTACAGGTGAGGGTTCAAGATGAAACTGGCACTGTATCAGTTTGTCTATTTAATGATGAGGTGCAGGCTATTCTGAATAACTTAACTGCTTATCAGTTGGTGGATAAGTATGGAAAGGTATAAATTGTTCATCAACAGTGCTAATTGTTTTAAACACTTTGTACATTCTAAATTGTCCACCCATTTACATGTTCTTATGTAGTCTGATGCTGTCTTCCCGACGAAGATTATGGAAATTGTTGATAAGAAATTTGTTTTTAAGGTGGCTGTTGATGCCAAAAACAAAGAAAAGCTGATGCCTGTCTTCAATGTATTGCATTTGTCTAATGATCCCGATATCATTAAATCTGTTTGTGCTACCGCTACACCGGGAAAGGTGATAAATGAATTTAAATTGTTAAACAGTTTTAACCAAACTTCATGTACTAAGACATTACCACCGAAAATGTAGCCATATAATTTCTTTATTTCATTTGGATCTCAGGCTGAAAACGAAGCCACCGGCTTAAAGGTTGTTGATGTGACGCAATTTGTAAGTATTTTTCATTTATGCTACTGTACACATTTTTTTTACACAACTTCTACTGTGATTTGCGATGTTTTTTGGTAACCATTTTACAATGATTAACCTACCCTTTGGGTGATTTTACGCAGGATTTGGAGTCACAGACTGATGAGAACACAACGCCGCTCGCCGCCCTAAAGAATGATGTTGTGAATGCCGAGCAATCGTCTTCTGATACTACGTCTCAAGAAAAAAGGAAGGTTGATCCATTGGATAAGACTGACTTGCTCCAAGGCGAAGAAAATAGTGCTACCAAAAGGACAAAGTTGGTTCTTGACAAGGAGATTAAAGTTGAGAAGCCTTGAATGTACTATTTATTGGAGTTGTTACTTTTGAAATAAGCGGAAGCTGTGGATGGATATCCACGTAAACAATACTTTGTCCGTACCATTATGTTGGTCTTTCATTTTATTTTCCTCGCGTTTGCGATACTGTTTGATCTGATTTTTCGTTGTGGACAATGTCTTATTAAGAATAACCAATCAGTACTTTGGTTAATTATTGGAAATAAGTTTTGTGCTTAAAGTTGTTTGTAGGTTTTGACAGCTACCATTATATACCTGTTTTTGGCTGTTTTGTTCATTTTGCAGGTAAGGGTGTCCTATATTCTATGGTACGGACAAAGCCTGATCAAGTTTAATCACCTTCAGTCCTAAACACCTGGCACTTTGGCTGTTAAAAACTTTTTTTATACTTCAAAATCTGTATGCATAAACAACAAATGTATACTTGCACATTTATGTATTATTTATATGTTCTAATGAAAATTTTATGATAATATTCCATTTTTATTTAGTGACATTTGTATTTTATCCTAACTATCAACGCAGTTGTATTGAGCATTTGTATTTTTGGCTAACTATCAAGGCAGTTTTATTGAATATTTGTTTTACTATGTTCATTAGACTCTTTTTGTCTCTGAAGCATAATACAAATATTCACTTCTTGATAAGGATGTGTAATTACCCTTTTTGGGACAACCAGTTTGTTATATATCTGAAAACAAGATGCATACTTCCATCCTATCACATATTGGACAACACTTATATATCTGATAGAACACTGCCATTCATGTCATCACCAACTTATCATGCCACCACCATTAAAAAATGTACATCGATTTGCAATTCATATAAGCATCAACAAACCTTTTTATCGTACATCTACAAATATAATACTTTAAAACCACATGCATTAACTATGGAACTAAGATTCAAGATGATTAGGGTATTATACATGTTTAACAGTAACATAGATCATCAAGTAGACAAATATCATGCATTTTTTGCAGTGATCAATTATCATCGTTAACATATTTTGTGTACACTATCTTACATGAAGTTGGATAATCTAACCACTATCATCACGCAATGTTTTGAAAAGTGGAACACCTAACGACTTGATAGCTATTGAACTAAGATTCAAGATAAGTGCAGCTTGGAAATACACCATCTATCTATATCTATACACGCAAAAAATCTCTTGAGCTTTTGGATTTTTGCAGTTGACCGAAACATGAGATATTAATCTATTGGGCTGTTTGGATTTAATGGGCTCAGTTATAAGCCTAATTATGTGTAACTTATTAATTGAATTATTCAACCAAGTCTACCAAAAATAGTTATTTTTTTGCCACAAACATTTTTGTATCACAATAAAACATGTGTGTAGGACATATTTAGATTAATAATGGAAGTAGCTACATCGAAAGCTGTTTTAAAAGACAACAAATGTATGTTCTTTTTGATTCAGATGAAGATGAAACCATTAATATGTCAATATTGAGGTTTAACTTTGAATATAAGAGCACTAGGTGTCACGACAAGCCTTAGGCTCGTCGTCGTGCCACCTCAGTGCCACATCATGTTGATCCCAGTTGAGCAAACGATCTAATATAGAAACTGACTTAAACAAAGAACTTATTAAGTATCACGCGGAATTTAATACTTAATCTTAAGAAGAAGAACAATGAACATTCAACACCTCAATATTATTTATTAATACGAATACTCTTACAGTATTAGGGTTTTGCAACCTTGAAGTGTATCGACCTTAGATATAAAACTTACGTATATCTAATCTAACCTAGGACCTCCTTTTATAGGCTAAGGAGTCCTTTACATTATACAATACGTATCCTACAAGATAAATATCTTTTTCATATTTATCTAATACAAAATACTAAACCGACTATACAAAACTAGCAGTGGTTAAATATCAATATACGTGGTTACACAATACTACTAGCCGCGGTTTGTCTTCAGCAGTGGTTTCATTCTTCTGTCCGTGGTTATATCAACTCTGTCCGTGGTTCCAGTACTTAGAATAATTCTTGATCCAAGGAACCAAAAACCCAACAATCCTATCCTAAACTTGATACATTCCAACAGAATTCTCAAGTTTCCTTTATGCTCAAAACATCTGAATGGGAGGATGTAGCCAAACACTTACTTAATTTAAGTATCTTCTCATACTTCAGTAACAAATCATAAGCTTGACCATCATAGGGCAACAACATCTTGATAATACCAGGCTTCATCATCTGAACAATAACTTCTGGATGCTTATTCAGTTGAGGATAATCACCTTCTACAAGCATATGAATAACTTCTTCAGAAATAGTTAACACATGAACTCCACAAGTTTGATATACAAACCAGCTTGTAACTTGTCCATTGCAGAGTCCTTTCCATTCAGGTTCATCATGAGTAGGTTCAAACAGAATCTTCAAGTGATGATAAACCATCCTCTCATGATAATCATCTGGTTGCACATCACCAAATTTATTCCTATAAAGCTCCCAAAGATTCAACAAATCATCTCTATCAAAATACTGGAGCATTTGTGAAAATTTATTATACTCAGAAACTTCATTATTGAGTCTTTGAATTTTCCAACATCCTTCACTTCCTTTAAGTTCATACTCATAGAAGATAATTTTATTAACATCTTCAGTCTCTTTCAGTCTTTTAGAATCAGATGTCTCCTGAATCTCAGATTTTCTCTTTTGTCTACTTTGAAGCCACTCTTTTTCAGAATTCATTGGACAGAAATCATCATTATTAATCCTCATACATCTCAGATAAATCTCATAAATTTTTTCAAATGAACACTTATTAAGATTATCAGGAATATGTATGCTTGAATTCTTAATAATCTTCATCAGTACATTCCTCATTTGTGCAATGCTAGGAGGTTTCTTTCTAATAACTTGCTTCCTTTCTTTACTAATCCTCCTTGCCCATTCACCCAAAAGTCTAGCTCTTTCCTCATCATCCAACAGTGCCCATTCTTGTGCAGTATACTCATCATGTATTTGTTGAGAAGCTTGAAGATAGTTTTGTGATTCATACCATGTAGCCAACCATTTCTGACTAGCTTCCTCTTCTTCTTGCTTCCTTTTCTCTAAAACTGCTTGTTCATCAGCTAACATCTTTCTTACATACTCTTCATCATAAGCAACTTGTTCTGCTTTACTTTTAAACTTCAGCTCTGGTACAGCAACCCCTTTACCTTTACCAATGTCTTGTTGAACCACTTTCTTCTTCAATGGTTCACCAATAACTAAACTTTTACCTTTGGGTTTGGTTGCAGTAGATTGAACAGATAAAACAGGTGCAATGATAGGTGTAGAGTTAGCTAAGGTTTTGCTTAGATTAATCAGTGTACTCGCAGCTTCTTTCTCAACTTCTTTAGACTTAGGTGGTGATACAGAGAGAGTTGTAACAATGGTGGAAGTGGTTATGATAGCAGTGGGTACAATTGCCATGTCTGAAACTGCAACAGTGGTTTCAAAAGTACTAACCGTGGTTGCAGAAACACTATCAGTGGTTGTGTCCTGCACTACTTCATCTTCTACAACAGTTTTCAAACTTTCAAGAACTGCCTCATTCCCATCTTTATCAGATACCAAATATTCTTGATCTCCACTATCAACATCTTCTTCCATAGGTATATCTACAGCCTCCCCTTAATTCATGCCTTCACTCCTCCCCTGTTTGGATACATTCTCCACATTCAGAGCTGGAGAGGAGCCCACCTTCTTTCTCATTCTTCTCATAGTTCTCAAAACAGTTATCCCAGGTCTTCTTACTTTCTCCAAAACCAACATCCGATGCTTCAGCCTGCGAATTTCTTTACCCTGAAACACAGATAATCCTTGAAGACTTGAGATTGTTTCCTCCATTTGGGTACATTTAGCCGTCAATTCATTAAAGCGTGCAAGAATATCCTCCCCACTTCGACCTGTGTTAACTGGTCCGAGAGGTGGTTCATTGGAAAAGTCATCATGTACCAGCTTAGGATCCGTCAATTCAGTTTCATGTTCCAAACTATCCTCATCACTTCGAGCTGTGTGAACTGCTCCGAGAGGTGAATCCTTGGATAAATTAAACATAGCACCAAACCATGCCTGATCATCTATGCACCATTTAGTAGTCAGTTGGCTAGGGATTCCTCCACCTGTGTTAAGTTCCAAGGAACTTTCCACATTAGGAGTTGCCAAAGGTTGGGTCTTATTGATGTTTCCACTATCCTGACCAGCATCTAAGCATGAATCAGTAGTGGAAGCCCTTCCAATCATGTCACCTCCACTCCATGTGACAGCCTCATGAACAACACTACTAACACCAGCCTGAGGTAGCTTGGTGCCCTTGTGTCTCCTAGTCCATACAATTGGTTTAACAATGGTTTGGGTTTGACTTGAAGTAGGTGGAGTCTCACTAATAGTGGTTGGAAGCTCTATGTTGTTTTCCTTTTTGACAGGCCACACAAAGTTCCTTACACTCAAAAACCTTAGAAGGTAACCCTCTCACTAAGTTGCCTTTTACCAGTTTATTGATTGTTTTGTAATTAAGGTGACCTAGCCTTCTATGCCATAAAATTGACTCATCAACGGATGCCTTAGCAAACAAACAAGTTAAGGACCTATTAGGAATAACATCTTTAAGATCAAAACAATATATGTTTTCCTTCCTAGGTACCCTAAGTTGTATAAACTTCTCATCAGGCATTTTAAACTCAGGAGACAACACCATACACTCAGTTTCACCAAAAAGTACCCAGTTTTTCTTATCACACATTTGAGAAACACTGAATAGATTATACTTAAGTCCCTGTACCAGATAGACTTTTTCAAAGTCTAAATTCCCTGTTCTGATTGTGACTCTACCAAGAATCTTTCCTCCATTTGGATCATTGCCAAATGCCACATATCCTCCTTCAAAAGCTTCAAAATCCTCCAGGTTGCTCCCATCCCAAGTCATGTGCCCAGAGCAACCACTATCAAAAACTCCTTTATCTTTTAGCTCATCTTGTAGATTGCCTTGCACATGAAATTAAACAAATTAGTTCCTTTTGTGGACCCAAGCCAATACTTACTTGGGTCTGCCCTGTGCATCAAAATATTCAAATTTTTGTAGGTCCATTGATGCACAGTTGACATGTGGTAAAACCTTAGTCTTAGGCTTCCATTGTCAACTTGTTGAGGCCTTAACAACATAAAAATGGTTTCCAACCACTGTGTCAGTTATCACATTTGGAATTTTTAAAACTTCTTTTGAATCAGTGGTGATATTTTGCTTATTAGTGGTTTGATTCTGCTTAGCCGAGTTTACATTTTGCTTAGCAGTGGTTGGAACCCATTTGGGAGCAGCAGTGACAATTGACTTTGTATTCCCATTCCTCATTAACACTGCTTTAGGAATCATGTTTTTGTTAGGATGAGGGTTTGTTTTCTTTGAAAAGTTTTGATGATTTACCCTCCTCCAATGATTCCAAACTTGTGGTCTGTTTTTATAACAATTTCTTTGTAAGTGCTCAAAACTACCACATGAATAACAAGCCTTTTTGACACATTGAAACTCTTCTCCTAATCTGTTACAAATTAGGCCATTAAAGTTTCTTTGATTGCCCCTAGGTATATATCTCTTCATTTGTTCCCTAGGTACTTCCTTATACTCTACAACTTTCTTAGCAATTTGAGCTCCAAATCTAGGCACAAGGGTGGCTTGTTCTAAATCAATTTTCTTAACATTTTCTATCTTCTTAGGCTTAGTTGATTCAGTACTATTATCCTCAGAGTCTGATTCCCAATCTTCAATTGTGGGAGCATCAGATGACTTATCAGAACCTATCTTAGGTGTTTCAGTACTATTTTGCAGGTGGTGCATGTTTCATTAGAGAGGGTGGTGGCATATTGTTGTAACCTATCCCAGAACCCTTTCTCATTAATTGACACTCTATTGTTTTATGAACCAAATCATAAGCAAATTTTGTTTTAGCAACCCTAACAACATGATTTTCTTTTTCTTCTAGGGCTTCTTGTTTTACACTCTCTGCCTCTGCTAGTTTTTCTTTAAGCATCTTAATCTCTCTGTCCTTAAGATCAATTTCACCACCTAAAATATTGATCTTATCTACATACTCAAACTCACATTTAATGCAGTAATTTAGCTTCTCTTCCACACTTTGAAGACCAACTCTATAACCTAAGTTATCTAGTGTAAGTATATCTACTTCTTTTCTCAAACTCTCAGTGATAGCTTTTTAAGATTCTAAGTTATCTTGACAAGATTTAAAGGAACAAGTACAATTTTTAGAATCATTAGATACCTCAAAATCAGAACCAGAAGATGAAGCATAGGCCATTAGAGCAAATTTATGCTCTTTAGAACCTTCACTAGCAAGAAAAGCTGCATTTGGACCTTCTTCGATCTGATCACTCCAGTCATAGTCACCAATACCATCTTGAGCAACCAAAGCTGAAGAAGTGGCAGGCTCTTCAGTGGTCTTCTTACCCTCAGACCTCTTAGGAGCTCTACATTCCCTAGCAAAGTGACCTTTCTTCTTGCAGTTAAAGCACTCCATCTTGCTCTTATCGAATCCAGCTCTCCTTTGACCATCATACTTAACTTGTCTTCCAGTCCTTCTCAGAAACTTCCTTGCTTGAAGAGTCAACATTGCCATCTGCCATTGTATATTAATCTCTTCAAGATCATCATGATCAATTTGATCTAGATCTTGATTCAACACAGTAACACTGGTAGTTAAATCAGCCAGGAAAGCACAAATTGCACCTTCACTGACATTATCACTAACAGTGGTATTGTTTGCAATAGCCGTGGTTATACCATAGGCAGCAGTGGATACATCTTGTGGGCTCTTTTGATTAGTGGAAACAAAAGCAATGTTTTGATTAGCAGAAGATGCACCAGCAATGTTGTTCTCAGACTCATAAACCTTCAAGTTGTTGTAGAGATTGTCCAGAGTCATCTTATCAAAGTCCACCTTATTTCTTCACACAATTGTATGAACAACCCATTCATATGATAAACTCTTAATGAACTTCAAATTAATATCTTCTTGAATAACCTTGTAATCCACTGACTTCAGTTGGCTGATAAGTTTTTGAAGTCTGTTATATGTGCCATCAAGTTTTTCTCCACTAAGAGCAGTGAAGGTTTTAAATTGATGCTTGAGCATATTCTTCCTTGACTTCTTTGTAGCTTCATTATCAGCAAACCTTGTTTCAAGAGCATCCAATAAATCTTTAGCAGACTCATATTGTTCAAAGTCCAAAGCATACTCATTAGGTATTCCCATGGAGAGAATACTGTGAGCTTTGATCTCCAGTTTCCTTTTGGCTTTATCAACTTCACTAACAATAGCTATCTCTTGACCATCCTCACCCTTCTTAGGAAGAGTGTCTCCCTTTTCAACAACATCCCAGATAGCATAATCAATCATATGAATGTATTGCCTCATTCGCATTCTCCAGATTTGATACTTTCCATGCTTGAGCATGGGTACCTTTGAAGCAGTCACAATGTGAGTTTCGTCAGACATCTTTACTTACTTGAATAAAGCTTAACAGAACTTCTTCTTGGTTACAGTTTCTAGATCACAAGCTCTGATACCACTTGTTGATCCCAGTTGAGCAAACGATCTAATATAGAAACTGACTTAAACAAAGAACTTATTAAGTATCACGTGGAATTTAATACTTAATCTTAAGAAGAAGAACAATGAACATTCAACACCTCAATATTATTTATTAATACGAATACTCTTACAGTATTAGGGTTTTGCAACCTTGAAGTGTATCGACCTTAGATATAAAACTTACGTATATCTAATCTAACCTAGGACCTCCTTTTATAGGCTAAGGAGTCCTTTACATTATACAATACGTATCCTACAAGATAAATATCTTTTCCATATTTATCTAATACAAAATACTAAACCGACTATACAAAACTAGCAGTGGTTGCATATCAATATCCGTGGTTACACAATACTACTAGCCGCGGTTTGTCTTCAGCAGTGGTTCCATTCTTCTGTCCGTGGTTATATCAACTCTGTCCGTGGTTCCAGTACTTAGAATAATTCTTGATCCAAGGAACCAAAAACCCAACAATCCTATCCTAAACTTGATACATTCCAACAGAATTCTCAAGTTTCCTTTATGCTCAAAACATCTGAATGGGAGGATGTAGCCAAACACTTACTTAATTTAAGTATCTTCTCATACTTCAGTAACAAATCATAAGCTTGACCATCATAGGGCAACAACATCTTGATAATACCAGGCTTCATCATCTGAACAATAACTTCTGGATGCTTATTCAGTTGAGGATAATCACCTTCTACAAGCATATGAATAACTTCTTCAGAAATAGTTAACACATGAACTCCACAAGTTTGATATACAAACCAGCTTGTAACTTGTCCATTGCAGAGTCCTTTCCATTCAGGTTCATCATGAGTAGGTTCAAACAGAATCTTCAAGTGATGATAAACCATCCTCTCATGATAATCATCTGGTTGCACATCACCAAATTTATTCCTATAAAGCTCCCAAAGATTCAACAAATCATCTCTATCAAAATACTGGAGCATTTGTGAAAATTTATTATACTCAGAAACTTCATTATTGAGTCTTTGAATTTTCCAACATCCTTCACTTCCTTTAAGTTCATACTCATAGAAGATAATTTTATTAACATCTTCAGTCTCTTTCAGTCTTTTAGAATCAGATGTCTCCTGAATCTCAGATTTTCTCTTTTGTCTACTTTGAAGCCACTCTTTTTCAGAATTCATTGGACAGAAATCATCATTATTAATCCTCATACATCTCAGATAAATCTCATAAATTTTTTCAAATGAACACTTATTAAGATTATCAGGAATATGTATGCTTGAATTCTTAATAATCTTCATCAGTACATTCCTCATTTGTGCAATGCTAGGAGGTTTCTTTCTAATAACTTGCTTCCTTTCTTTACTAATCCTCCTTGCCCATTCACCCAAAAGTCTAGCTCTTTCCTCATCATCCAACAGTGCCCATTCTTGTGCAGTATACTCATCATGTATTTGTTGAGAAGCTTGAAGATAGTTTTGTGATTCATACCATGTAGCCAACCATTTCTGACTAGCTTCCTCTTCTTCTTGCTTCCTTTTCTCTAAAACTGCTTGTTCATCAGCTAACATCTTTCTTACATACTCTTCATCATAAGCAACTTGTTCTGCTTTACTTTTAAACTTCAGCTCTGGTACAGCAACCCCTTTACCTTTACCAATGTCTTGTTGAACCACTTTCTTCTTCAATGGTTCACCAATAACTAAACTTTTACCTTTGGGTTTGGTTGCAGTAGATTGAACAGATAAAACAGGTGCAATGATAGGTGTAGAGTTAGCTAAGGTTTTGCTTAGATTAATCAGTGTACTCGCAGCTTCTTTCTCAACTTCTTTAGACTTAGGTGGTGATACAGAGAGAGTTGTAACAATGGTGGAAGTGGTTATGATAGCAGTGGGTACAATTGCCATGTCTGAAACTGCAACAGTGGTTTCAAAAGTACTAACCGTGGTTGCAGAAACACTATCAGTGGTTGTGTCCTGCACTACTTCATCTTCTACAACAGTTTTCAAACTTTCAAGAACTGCCTCATTCCCATCTTTATCAGATACCAAATATTCTTGATCTCCACTATCAACATCTTCTTCCATAGGTATATCTACAGCCTCCCCTTAATTCATGCCTTCACTCCTCCCCTGTTTGGATACATTCTCCACATTCAGAGCTGGAGAGGAGCCCACCTTCTTTCTCATTCTTCTCATAGTTCTCAAAACAGTTATCCCAGGTCTTCTTACTTTCTCCAAAACCAACATCCGATGCTTCAGCCTGCGAATTTCTTTACCCTGAAACACAGATAATCCTTGAAGACTTGAGATTGTTTCCTCCATTTGGGTACATTTAGCCGTCAATTCATTAAAGCGTGCAAGAATATCCTCCCCACTTCGACCTGTGTTAACTGGTCCGAGAGGTGGTTCATTGGAAAAGTCATCATGTACCAGCTTAGGATCCGTCAATTCAGTTTCATGTTCCAAACTATCCTCATCACTTCGAGCTGTGTGAACTGCTCCGAGAGGTGAATCCTTGGATAAATTAAACATAGCACCAAACCATGCCTGATCATCTATGCACCATTTAGTAGTCAGTTGGCTAGGGATTCCTCCACCTGTGTTAAGTTCCAAGGAACTTTCCACATTAGGAGTTGCCAAAGGTTGGGTCTTATTGATGTTTCCACTATCCTGACCAGCATCTAAGCATGAATCAGTAGTGGAAGCCCTTCCAATCATGTCACCTCCACTCCATGTGACAGCCTCATGAACAACACTACTAACACCAGCCTGAGGTAGCTTGGTGCCCTTGTGTCTCCTAGTCCATACAATTGGTTTAACAATGGTTTGGGTTTGACTTGAAGTAGGTGGAGTCTCACTAATAGTGGTTGGAAGCTCTATGTTGTTTTCCTTTTTGACAGGCCACACAAAGTTCCTTACACTCAAAAACCTTAGAAGGTAACCCTCTCACTAAGTTGCCTTTTACCAGTTTATTGATTGTTTTGTAATTAAGGTGACCTAGCCTTCTATGCCATAAAATTGACTCATCAACGGATGCCTTAGCAAACAAACAAGTTAAGGACCTATTAGGAATAACATCTTTAAGATCAAAACAATATATGTTTTCCTTCCTAGGTACCCTAAGTTGTATAAACTTCTCATCAGGCATTTTAAACTCAGGAGACAACACCATACACTCAGTTTCACCAAAAAGTACCCAGTTTTTCTTATCACACATTTGAGAAACACTGAATAGATTATACTTAAGTCCCTGTACCAGATAGACTTTTTCAAAGTCTAAATTCCCTGTTCTGATTGTGACTCTACCAAGAATCTTTCCTCCATTTGGATCATTGCCAAATGCCACATATCCTCCTTCAAAAGCTTCAAAATCCTCCAGGTTGCTCCCATCCCAAGTCATGTGCCCAGAGCAACCACTATCAAAAACTCCTTTATCTTTTAGCTCATCTTGTAGATTGCCTTGCACATGAAATTAAACAAATTAGTTCCTTTTGTGGACCCAAGCCAATACTTACTTGGGTCTGCCCTGTGCATCAAAATATTCAAATTTTTGTAGGTCCATTGATGCACAGTTGACATGTGGTAAAACCTTAGTCTTAGGCTTCCATTGTCAACTTGTTGAGGCCTTAACAACATAAAAATGGTTTCCAACCACTGTGTCAGTTATCACATTTGGAATTTTTAAAACTTCTTTTGAATCAGTGGTGATATTTTGCTTATTAGTGGTTTGATTCTGCTTAGCCGAGTTTACATTTTGCTTAGCAGTGGTTGGAACCCATTTGGGAGCAGCAGTGACAATTGACTTTGTATTCCCATTCCTCATTAACACTGCTTTAGGAATCATGTTTTTGTTAGGATGAGGGTTTGTTTTCTTTGAAAAGTTTTGATGATTTACCCTCCTCCAATGATTCCAAACTTGTGGTCTGTTTTTATAACAATTTCTTTGTAAGTGCTCAAAACTACCACATGAATAACAAGCCTTTTTGACACATTGAAACTCTTCTCCTAATCTGTTACAAATTAGGCCATTAAAGTTTCTTTGATTGCCCCTAGGTATATATCTCTTCATTTGTTCCCTAGGTACTTCCTTATACTCTACAACTTTCTTAGCAATTTGAGCTCCAAATCTAGGCACAAGGGTGGCTTGTTCTAAATCAATTTTCTTAACATTTTCTATCTTCTTAGGCTTAGTTGATTCAGTACTATTATCCTCAGAGTCTGATTCCCAATCTTCAATTGTGGGAGCATCAGATGACTTATCAGAACCTATCTTAGGTGTTTCAGTACTATTTTGCAGGTGGTGCATGTTTCATTAGAGAGGGTGGTGGCATATTGTTGTAACCTATCCCAGAACCCTTTCTCATTAATTGACACTCTATTGTTTTATGAACCAAATCATAAGCAAATTTTGTTTTAGCAACCCTAACAACATGATTTTCTTTTTCTTCTAGGGCTTCTTGTTTTACACTCTCTGCCTCTGCTAGTTTTTCTTTAAGCATCTTAATCTCTCTGTCCTTAAGATCAATTTCACCACCTAAAATATTGATCTTATCTACATACTCAAACTCACATTTAATGCAGTAATTTAGCTTCTCTTCCACACTTTGAAGACCAACTCTATAACCTAAGTTATCTAGTGTAAGTATATCTACTTCTTTTCTCAAACTCTCAGTGATAGCTTTTTAAGATTCTAAGTTATCTTGACAAGATTTAAAGGAACAAGTACAATTTTTAGAATCATTAGATACCTCAAAATCAGAACCAGAAGATGAAGCATAGGCCATTAGAGCAAATTTATGCTCTTTAGAACCTTCACTAGCAAGAAAAGCTGCATTTGGACCTTCTTCGATCTGATCACTCCAGTCATAGTCACCAATACCATCTTGAGCAACCAAAGCTGAAGAAGTGGCAGGCTCTTCAGTGGTCTTCTTACCCTCAGACCTCTTAGGAGCTCTACATTCCCTAGCAAAGTGACCTTTCTTCTTGCAGTTAAAGCACTCCATCTTGCTCTTATCGAATCCAGCTCTCCTTTGACCATCATACTTAACTTGTCTTCCAGTCCTTCTCAGAAACTTCCTTGCTTGAAGAGTCAACATTGCCATCTGCCATTGTATATTAATCTCTTCAAGATCATCATGATCAATTTGATCTAGATCTTGATTCAACACAGTAACACTGGTAGTTAAATCAGCCAGGAAAGCACAAATTGCACCTTCACTGACATTATCACTAACAGTGGTATTGTTTGCAATAGCCGTGGTTATACCATAGGCAGCAGTGGATACATCTTGTGGGCTCTTTTGATTAGTGGAAACAAAAGCAATGTTTTGATTAGCAGAAGATGCACCAGCAATGTTGTTCTCAGACTCATAAACCTTCAAGTTGTTGTAGAGATTGTCCAGAGTCATCTTATCAAAGTCCACCTTATTTCTTCACACAATTGTATGAACAACCCATTCATATGATAAACTCTTAATGAACTTCAAATTAATATCTTCTTGAATAACCTTGTAATCCACTGACTTCAGTTGGCTGATAAGTTTTTGAAGTCTGTTATATGTGCCATCAAGTTTTTCTCCACTAAGAGCAGTGAAGGTTTTAAATTGATGCTTGAGCATATTCTTCCTTGACTTCTTTGTAGCTTCATTATCAGCAAACCTTGTTTCAAGAGCATCCAATAAATCTTTAGCAGACTCATATTGTTCAAAGTCCAAAGCATACTCATTAGGTATTCCCATGGAGAGAATACTGTGAGCTTTGATCTCCAGTTTCCTTTTGGCTTTATCAACTTCACTAACAATAGCTATCTCTTGACCATCCTCACCCTTCTTAGGAAGAGTGTCTCCCTTTTCAACAACATCCCAGATAGCATAATCAATCATATGAATGTATTGCCTCATTCGCATTCTCCAGATTTGATACTTTCCATGCTTGAGCATGGGTACCTTTGAAGCAGTCACAATGTGAGTTTCGTCAGACATCTTTACTTACTTGAATAAAGCTTAACAGAACTTCTTCTTGGTTACAGTTTCTAGATCACAAGCTCTGATACCACTTGTTGATCCCAGTTGAGCAAACGATCTAATATAGAAACTGACTTAAACAAAGAACTTATTAAGTATCACGTGGAATTTAATACTTAATCTTAAGAAGAAGAACAATGAACATTCAACACCTCAATATTATTTATTAATACGAATACTCTTACAGTATTAGGGTTTTGCAACCTTGAAGTGTATCGACCTTAGATATAAAACTTACGTATATCTAATCTAACCTAGGACCTCCTTTTATAGGCTAAGGAGTCCTTTACATTATACAATACGTATCCTACAAGATAAATATCTTTTCCATATTTATCTAATACAAAATACTAAACCGACTATACAAAACTAGCAGTGGTTGCATATCAATATCCGTGGTTACACAATACTACTAGCCGCGGTTTGTCTTCAGCAGTGGTTCCATTCTTCTGTCCGTGGTTATATCAACTCTGTCCGTGGTTCCAGTACTTAGAATAATTCTTGATCCAATTTACCTGAGGATATTGGACGATTAGAATGCTTGAGGGAGTTGAATATATCACGCACAGGCATAACTCATCTTCCATGGAGCATATTTCAGTTGAAAGGTCTGTGTATTGTTACATCTTCAGAAACCTCAGATTATGACGTCTCATACATATAGACGTGAATAATACAGAGACCATCAAGTAGCCAATTCCCAATGAATTATTGTAAGAAGTTTTTACTCTATCTTTTCTGTTAGTCATATCATTACTTTAAAAATGCATATATGTTACATCTACCCTGTTTTGTAATGGTTATATTCTTGAAAATTGCAAGGTTAAGAACACCCTAAGTCACAACCCAACAACACTCTTACACATGAAAAAATTAAACTGAAAATCTTGGTTATCGAATGAAATTCAAGAGTGGTCATGAATATAATACTTACATTGTTGTTGCTAATAGATTTACAATAATGTTTGGTAGTTGACAATGATATTTTGTTGCAATATTATAGTATGTTGCTTATTTTTCTTACCAAATGCTTATGTCTGCAACATGCTTTTGACGTTGTTGATTGTCTTCATCTGTTAGGCTAGAATTTCTGCACTTCATTGGGAACCAATTATAGTGCCTCACACGGCATAATGCTCATCCACAAAACCTTCCATCAAGTATCTGTGTATTTGTATCATCGCACAAGTCAATCTGAATGGTGTCAAAATACTCTTGCAGATAATGGGTCTCAGTGGCACATTAATATCGAAGCCGGTTTCAAGGTCCAGCAGATTCTTTTTCAGCAGACTGGACGGATCATTAGTCTTCTGTAAGATAGCTGTATTGTATCAAGGTCAATGTATGATATTCGGATTGTTCTTTCCTTTCTTCCAAAAATGTGTTTTCACATGAGTTTTTTTAAAAAATCTGACATTCTATTTTTGGTCGAAACATAATGCGACTAATTTATATACTATATGATGAAATGAAATGCAATAATGTTTAGCTAAAGTTGGATTTCATAAATTATTGGACAAACCCAACGAAGTCTGCAGAATTGACTTTTAGGGGTTAAAAGCTGTGTTAATTTACATAACAAATTGTGTTACTGTAAAATGATAAAGCTGTACTAGCTATCTACTTTTAAGCAGTTTAATTTTTGAAGTTAGATAGTTAGTTCATAGTATTCTGTTTATGCAGTTGACTTCATCATAAAGTCAAACTATATTCCTGATGAAAATCATTTAATCTTTGATGAGGTTGGAAATGATCATGTTTTAATAATATTCGATCAGTAAGATCTACATAAGCTGCGTAAGATCATAGAATAGTTACGATTGACACGAATGTCTTCATAATTGGGATATATTTTTGTTAAGTATGATGTATGGCGTTTGACTCAAATTGTTGACTTTGGTCAAATTCAGTGAGTTTCTCATTAATATGTGAAGAGGAGCATATATTATATAGTGTTTAATGGTTAATGGAAGCTACATAACATGTATCATAGGTTTGTATGATATAGTTGAGCTGCATATCATAAAAAAATGTAGAATTTGGAAAGTATAATTAGTCGCGGTTAGGCATACCAACATCGACCCAACCCAGGTGAAGCTCTTGCCACGTGCACATTCTCAGCTATGCTTATTTAGATGACACGAGTTGGGCCTCGTGTTATTTTTCTAACAGTTCTGTTGAAAAATGAAAATGCCCCATACATAAAGGCGATTCGAAAATTCCAACAGGTTCTTTTTCAATAAATGGACGATTCTTGGATACTTATTAACATATCTGGTTCAAGAAAGCTGTTAACGTCTAAAAGTTAAAACAAGTGGCGAAAATTTTATAAAAGAGGTGAAAATAAGTAAAAGAAAAAGTTTAAGGGCCTATTTTGTGAAGCACCAATTCATTAACTGATGGATTCAAACTTTAGAGCCCTAAAACAAGTTTGGATAATTTATTGAGCAAAATTAAAGCTGAAATAATTATTCATAAGATAAAATTGATACTTAAACCTAGTTTAATTATTACTATATCCTAATCAAGTATTCTAAAAATTTGGTTTCCTAGATAAACTTTTATTAATATACGCTTTCCATGTTTATCAAAACCATCCATATGGTAACTTGGTAAGCACTTTATATATATCCTAACCCTATAGTTGTTAATTGGTAGATAACGAAGCAATAAACAGATCGACTATGCTGGAGACCTACCATCGGCGTCCTCGCCGTATAAATGTCACCATGGCGGAGCTTCCATATGACGTATTTTACAACATACTCTCAAGACTTCCGGTAGGATCACTAATCTATTGTTTGTGTGTTTCGAAACAATGGAACTATATCATAAAGTCACCTATGTTTGCCAACACGCATCTTAAGCGCATAACGCACGACGATCACCAAAACCACCACAAACTTCTCTTGATATGTAAAAATGGACCATGTACTTATTTTAGCACCTTCGATTGTGAAACACTTGATGTTGGTCCCTGCAGACCTGTGCCCTTTGAAATCACTTACGAAAACATGTGGATTCAATCATCTTGCAATGGACTCATATTCGTAACCCTAAAGAAGGATGCGCGTGATAAAATGCTCTCGGATCTAATTTTATGGAATCCTTTGATGGGTGAATATAAGACACTGACTAAACCCAAATATTATAAGGAATTATATAGTGTCAATGGACACGTTTTCGAGATGTACTACAACTCTTCTGAAGAAGACTACAGGCTTCTACGAACAACTTACCGTCGCAATATTTACATATACTCGTTAAAATCAGACACATGGAGAAGGATCAACTTAAAAGATGCAGTTCAAAGTCTTCCCAACTTTACTCCAGAGCAATGGTGGGCAGGTACTTGTTGGAACGAAAATCTTTATTTTTTTTATGACAACAAAAGTACTGTAAGGTTTGACACTAAGACTGAAAAGTTCACGGAGATCAAAACTTCCTTCATCCAAAACCGTAGGTGTTCCGGATTCACCGTTCAAAGAGGCTGTATGTACATGTGTGTGACGTATCACATTACAAGTCATACTTCTTCGTATGTTGAGTTGTGGAAGTTAAACGAGGATGGAGATTGGGAGAAGGTGTCAACTTATACAATTGATGGGTATCTTCATCACTTTCTGCAGCCACTGCACTTGATGAAAGACGGGAATTGGCTCATGAAGTCCGAGAGTAACTGCCATAATATATATAAAGTAGACCTGGAGAACAAGCACAGCAAAGGCAGCCCGTGTTTATATAATCTCAATGATCGGGAAGAAGGGAAATACATCGAGACTTTTGTGTCACCCAATCGATATATGAATTGAAAAGTACCCAGCATTATCGGTGATCATACTTGCACGTTTGACCTACATTTTTTCTTAAATTACTTTCAAACTACCTCATATGATTCATTAACCCATGTCCCAAGTCTGTTTAACATTTGTACTGTTGATCTTATTTGCTAGGCAGGTTTGTTTATATATTATACTTCTTTTGACATTTTTTTTTTTTTTCTTCTTCTTATCAAAATGTCATTGACTCTAATTAGTTATCCTTGATACCAAATTCCAACCCACTTTTATTAGCTAAAATGATCATGTCATATGGTTGTTAAATGAATAAATATAATGGCACGTAAGTACGTGCAGGATACAGTTTTTCATTCGATCATCCTTGGTGTAGGCACAGAGATATTTGGTTTAACACGAACTACAAAATCCCAACAGCACCCGGTTCAAATAACTTGAAATCCTGAATTTGGTCAATTGCAAAATTACCCCAAGAAACTGGTAAACCCCGAAATATGGATTGATTTGGGTGGATAGCGGGTCAAAATCAGGACCCGGTAAAATAGAAAGTTTATTTATTTGCACTTGGGCCACAAGGTCACATATGCAATGTATCACCGGAACTTGTTTAACAAAAAGTTAAAAAAATTTATTACATCGACAAATATTAACCTTGGACCTTATATATGACCCTCCATGTGCAATTTTGGGCCTTCTCGCGAGTAATGAACCCGCTAGATAAGACCTTAACCTTTTGTGAACCTTTGATTGATCTTTGACCCTCATGAATACGCTTACCCCTTGATTGATCCTTGAACCCCAAGAGTTCTTTTGTTAAACGATGATCTGAGTTCACACTCGTACCTTTTTACATTTGTCTTTTTTATATATATATATTTTTTATAAGCAAATAATTTCAAAAGGAATGAACAAAATCAGCTATTTTAATGGAGAAACTGCAAAAACACCTTAAACCGAGCACGACATGTTTAAACACTTCACTTTGTATATTAAATCATTACATGTTCTCACTCACCAACCTGTGTTCTCACTCACCAACCTCAAACAAATATAGAGAATAAAAATAAGTAGAAGAGCATGTATTTTAAAGGAACAAATCAAACTTGAAAAGTATATATCTTTGTGATTCTCAAAGGCAAAAAATATATTATCAAAAAATATTAGTCGCCAAATATTTTAATTACAGGTTACTCGCCGCCACAACACGCGGGTATCCTGTTGATAAATAGTAATACTACATCCTACAGCTTCTTTAACACAAAAGAAACCCACTTTGTTCACAAGAGCAAGCGTGATGCATATATTTACTTATTGTAAAATAATTTTGATACCTAAAATTTACACCTACATAAAAATATAATTGGTGTATTTAAAAATTGATTAATTGGAAATAATGAAACAGAAAAAGTGTATCACACTTGTTTTACATAGTAATGAATTAGGTCTATTGTTAGATCTTGTTCTTAAGCCTATATATCACCGCTCTTACTTATTTCAACATTTCATTATAACTATATACTATAGCGCGTGTAATATGACACCGTATTCTCGTCGTTATTTTATAAGAGGATAATATTTTCCCCCCCAAACTATAAGCCCAAAAAAAGTTAGCCAAAAAAATACATTTACAAAAGAGACCTCAAGGTATGTAACAGTTTGCGAAAACTGCCCTGAATTTTTGCAATTTACGATTTTTATATAACAAAATTTATCTGTCAAATATCTAACATATATCTAGCAATTTGTTTAGAAAAAGTATACCGCCAGGAAACCCTCTGGACAATGAACATAACGAGCTCGATATTGATATACTTTTGAAATACGTACAATTTTGTAGAAAATGTCGACGGTTAATATATATTATTATTTTTCTTAAAAATTATTCAAAATGCACCTTTAACTTACCAAAAACCTTCAAAAAACTATATCTAAAAATTTGTTTAAACTACAAGGGCAAAGACATTACAAACTTATAAAAAAGTGTTGAATTTTAGTAATTTTTTTTTCTTTTTTTTTAAATGCCCAATATTTATATGCTTTTAACTAACGAGAAAAAAACTTCACAGCAACGCGCGAGTGCAACTTTTCTCGTTGATATCATTGCAGTCATGCATACATGGCTTTTGTCGGTATATAATATACGGGCATTCACAATGGAGCCTTATTGTTCGATCAATAGCATGGTGAATCATCATGCAATGCATTGTAGAATTTCATGTTATTCATATATTGAAATCTCACTCAATACTGAACAACCGACTATTAAAATACATGTAGTGAGCCTCCTTGATCCTTGTACATTTAAATAATATACATAAACTTTAGGCTAGACGCAATCGCAACCTTTTTATCGGTTGGGCGTCGTAAAAAACAAGGGTCGACCGATGTTGAGATCGGTTGCCTCGGATGTGGTGCCTGGTTGCCACTTCGGTCGACGAGACAAAATTCCAAACACCGGGCTAAAATATGACCGATGTTATTGGCCACCTTTTCTCACAATTTGCAACTTTAATTCCCCATCAATTCAAAATATGACCGTTTGGTCATTAAAAAAAATAATAAAAAAAAATAAAAAAATAAAACACTTTATTTTAAACCAAAATTACCACTCTTGATGCAGGTTTTACTGACCAGGTCTTAATATTTATAGTGTCTCGCTATACCTATGGTCTACCCTAATGCACTAACGGGCAGTGTACCTAGTCGTGTGTAGTGTAGTAAATGGTAAAGCCGAGGTCATCCCAAGAGCTATGTGTGTTGGATTATTACTAAGTCTAATTGTCACAGAATAATAATGGTTTCGATAGGGATTTAATTAATTAAAATACTAATGCAGAATAAAATAAAAGCAGATAAATGGTAAAGGGAAATCAATAAAGGAATAGTGGTGCTAAACTAGTCAATCCTCCTAGCTAGTTATATCTACGTCTACCTACTTCCAATTACTTCAGATGAGGTCAAATTTGAGAGGACAACATTTGGTCAATTCGCCCTAACCTATCAGCAAAGATGTCACCACAGGAGAAATCAGGCGCACCGTCATAAGTCCTGTTGTTCCTGGTCCCCTAAGCCAAGTCATTAAGTACCGCTACATGCTAGATTCTAAATAGTGAGTGCCCGACCATTAGGAACTTAGACACTACACCCCCCCAATTCTTAAGTTCATCCAAACGATAGGTGATCAGTTGGTCAAATCACACAAGTAGAAAGGGTCGTCAGTTGGTCATATCTTACCCTTCCCGTCTCAGTCCGCTCACCTAGGGTCAGTTGGTCATATCTCCTAGGCAATTGGCCTCTACCGCCATTCAAAACTACCGAACCAAGGGTGACTACCAAAGAACTATGCATGCATACACTTAGAAATAATTGTACGGAAGTAAAGGTGATGAGTGTCTAAATACTCATCATTTTTGTACAATCTAAACTGCAAAATCATCTGAAAACACTCAGAAACACATCAAAATGATCAAAATATCACAAATTAGTGTTTTATGTGTTTTAAATGCAAAAATATCAAAATCAGATGAAAAATGATTCAAGTTTGCAAAATTGGCAGTTTTAGTCCCCCAAGTTTTAAAAGTTGTCAAATCTAGTCCCTGGAATATCAAAATGTGGAATTTTATCATTCAAGGTCCTTAAAATATTCTAAGTTGTAAAAAAATGATCCTTGAATGATTCTTTGGTCAATTGGCAAGAAAGGTCCCTAAACTTTGGAAAATTGCAAAAGTAGTCCTTGGATGTTTTAAAATGGAATTTTATGCAAAAGTTATCCTTGTACTATTCATTTATGGCAAGTTTAGTCCTTATGATAAGTTTGGATTAGTGGCATGATCAGTCCTTCATCTTTGGTCGAATTACATTTTTGGTCCTTGTGCTTATTCTTAACCAAACGGACACATATATATATATCCAAACCCAATCCAACACAACCTTGGCCCAATCCCTTATCCAAGCCCAATCTCCACTTGACCCCCACCCTTGACCCTTGAGCTAGGTCAAAAACCAAAAAGACCCCAGCCAAACCTTTTTGACCTCCCCCGTATTATTAATCCCCCAGGTCAACGAAAGTCAAACAACACAAATACCGCCCTCCACTGTTCACTTGTCTCCTCAACCCCTGAATCCTCAAAACCAGAGCAGTTTCCATGACTTTCTCCACCCCCTCTCCATACTTTTTCCCCTCCACCTCCACTAACACCAAAACCTTTAATTGATTGGAACCAACTCTCATTAATAGCTCAAACCTGCTTTGAAGAAATTGGCGCCAAAAATACAAGTGGACGGTTTTGATGCATTTCAGTGATCCAATGGCTGGAATTTGGTGGGAAGCAATCAGAGACATGTGGGGATGCTAAAAAATCTATAAAGAAGAGGAGAGATGCATTGTATCAATTATCTAGTGTAAAAATTTAAGTCTTTATGTCGTTTTAGTCATTTTCAGATTTCAAGTGTATTTTTAATCTTTCAAGTACTTTGTTTAAGTTATAAAAGTGTATTTGAATCTTTTCTAATCCTTAATTTCATTATCAAGTTCTATTTAAAGTTTATGCAAATTTCATGCTCAAAATCTCATATTATCAAATGTTGTTTTTATTAGTTGCTTTGGACTGAATTAGATCATGTAAGCTCCCAGAAAGCTCATTCAAGCTTTTAGAAACATTTAAAATCAGTTTAGAATCAAAATCAGAAAATCACCAAAAATACAAATTAAATAGTTTAAAAATCAAAAATCAGTTGGAAATGGTGTATACAGCTGGAGCAGGGTAAATCATGGATGGCCTTGGGTTAGTAGCTTAGTGGTAAGCTAATAGGGGTGTTCATTGGTCCTTGATCTCAGTCTGCAGTTGGATAGCATTTGTAAGATTTTTGTTCATTTTTACATTTCTTTGTTTTAATTGTCTAGTAGTGGTAATTTCTGTTTCTTAGTAATCACTAGTCATAATTAAGTGTACCTAAGCCATAAAATCAGTAGGTTGTTCTTTGAAATTGGTGGTTTACAAAAAAATCTCATTTTGACAGTTAAAAGCTCATCTTGGTCATTTCTAAGTTTCTTGTTGTTAATGTTGTTGTTTAAGGCTTCATTAGTCCTAATATATGATATTTCATGGTCTTGAATCAGTTTTATGTTTTAAAGTTGTGGTTTGCTTTGAAAAATCTGCATAACAGTTGAGATAAGTGGTGTTTGGATTGTGCATGTATACTGTGTTCAGGCTTATTCAGTGTTTAAAGTTTGTTGGTTCATGCTTGTTTAGCTTATTTGTACCCAGTTGAGTCAGTACTTGTGCATACAAAAACTCAAAAGTCAAGTCCAACTTCAATCTACCTTAATAGTTTTACTGTTGGGAATTTGAAAAGATAAAAGCTCATTTTGTGTGTAAAATCCATAGAGTTAGGTTGTAGTAGCTTTATTTCATATATTTACATTATTCTCAGTCCTAAAATTGGCTTCAAATTTCATTTTGGTCAACTTTTCATGATTGCTTCAAAAAGTCAAAATGCCAAAACTCAGTTTTGGCCAATCTAAGATGATTTTTCTTGGGCTCAATTCTGAGTCAATATCAATGGAAATTGTAGTTTTAAAAAGCCCTACTGGTCTAGTTTCTTATGTCCATTTTAGCATAATTTTGTGAATTTTCTTTAAGCTCTTAAAGAGCTTGTCAAAATGGTGTCAATTACCCTATGCAGGGCATTAAGACTGCACAGGGCTTGTGCAGTTTTTGCAAGGTCTACACAGGGCTTAGTTTAGCTTAACTAGGTCTGATTCTTGGTTTAGACACTCTCACCCAAGTCTAGTCTAGGTTCCAATAGTTGGTTTTCACATTTAGCTTATTTTGAAGCTTGTGCATAAGCTTAAAGCAGACCCCCTCTCAACTATTTTTAGCTTATAGCTCATATCATCAAATCTGTGTTTTGTGCATCTCAGAGGATTAGGACAGTTAAAACTTGTTCCATTTTGGTTCTTTTAGTATTTCGTAATTTCTGTTTTGGGTTGGTAGCTTATGGTACCCATTTGCTTATTCTAGTGCTTATTTCACAAGCACTTGGCACATCAGTTTCTAATTCCTCCACATAAATACCTGTTTTTCCAATTTTCCTAGCTTCCTAATATTATTTTAGAGTTTTCCTGAAATTTTCATATTTTTCCAAGCTTGTTTGATATTTTTCTGCATTTAAATCAATTTTTAGCACTTTTTAAATAGCATTTAATACAAAAAATTAAGAAAAGGTTCAAAAAAATAATTTTTCATTTTTCTTAAGTTAAGATAAATATAAAAAGATAAAAAAATATTTTTCCAAATTTTTCTTAGTTAAATTTGTATTTTTAAATAATTTAATTAGTTTTTAATAGTTTAAAATTCCTAGAAAATAGAAAAATAATCAGAAAAATACAAAAATAGTTTTGAAAATTCTATTTTGATATTTTAGACTTTTCTAAGTCTTAATTTTATTTTTCTAGCTTTATTTCCTATTTTCTTGTATTATAAGCTATTATTTAATAGTTAAAAATAGTTTTTAATTAATAATAATTAATTTAATAGTTATAAAAATAATTTTCTTTTTCTATAAATTTTCTTTTATCATTAGGTTTGTAAAAATGTCACTTTCATATTTTTAGGACTTTTATTTCTTAGATCTCACTTTTTATTTTGTACGTTTACGTAATTTTATTTTAAACGTAAGTCTTAAGTTTTAAGTTTTTAAAACGTTCATCGATTTTAAAAATAGTGATAGCGTTTATTTAATATTTTTTATCTTTTTAATTTCCTTTAATTTGCATTTAAGCCGTTGTAATTTGTTGGCTTTTTCCTTAGTTATAATAATTCACAATCCTCTTTTCCGTTCAAATCTCCCGATCACTATACGTTTGATAATCCATTGCATAGCTCGCTGGGACATAACGACCCGGGGAGACCCTATACTCCTCAGATCTTCATTGCATTCGTGCTTAGGCAGTTTCAAGCTTATTACGGTCTGCCATTCACAAGTGGCAGGCTTAAGTGATTTAGCTTGACTGTTTGGCACGCATCAAATTTTTGGCGCCGCTGCCGGGGAGGCTTTAGCGTGTGTTTAGCCATTTTCAGACCCATTCTTGCACATAACCCACAGTTTGTAAAAAGTTTTTTGTAAAGTTATAAGAAAATCAAAAAGTTCATTAACACTTTTCCTAAAGTGTTAAAGCACCAAAAAAAATATAAAACAACAAAACAATCGTAGCGTTTTCTATCTTGTATTGTCTTTAAGGTGATTCTTAAAACAGTACGATTTGGTTAAACGAGACGATACCAAAAATATTGTCCAAAAGTTTTTGAACCCATCAGCACAAATCTTACCTACGTCTTTTCAGTGGTACTTAATATATACATAAAAATCAACCACCGCAAATCAAGGCAGTGCACTACCTAACTGGGGGTGCGACCATAATAAGTTCCCGAACATCAGATTTAAAACTTGCCTTTGTCTCCTTGTGATTTGGTGTACCTTTTTCAAAGAAGCCATTTCATTTGTGATTATTGGTTAAGTTCACTTGTCGTTTTGCCTCATTTGTTTTGAAAATTGATTTTTATACTTAGTGCATGCGCACTCGTTCTTCCAGTTCTACAAGTCCACTTTTTGAACTTGGAAACATTCCTCGTAGACGTAGAGGACGTTCAGCTCCTTCAGCCGTGACTGAGGAACGTCTACCACCACCACCTCCTGTCGAAATGGCAGAAGACAAACCCATGAATGAGCTTCTCCAAGCACCCATCGAGGGTTACGGAGATGCCATTGTTGTCCCAGCCATCGTGGCTGATACCTTTGAGCTCAAAACCGGGTTGCTTAATCTAGTAACCCAAAGCCAATTCTATGGTTTTGAGCGGGATGATCCTCATGCACACATTCGATGGTTTAACAAGATTGCATCTACCATCAAGTACAAGAATGTCCCACATGAAGCTATCAAGCTTCTTCTGTTCCCATTTTCTCTAGAAGGACAAGCCCGGAATTGGCTTGAGAAACAACCCCTCGTTCTATTGAGACATGGGAGGATCTTGTCACCAAGTTCGTTAACGAGTTCTATCCTCCATCCCGAACCACAAGTCTTAAGAATGAGATAATGAAATTTTCTCAGAGATTTGATGAATCATTCGGGGAGGCATGGGATCGTTACAAAGAGTTGCTTCGCAAGTGTCCGCATCACGGTTTTACCGAGTTAATGCAAATGGATACTTTCTACAATGGTCTCAATCAGACTAATCAAGACTCTTTGAATGCTTCCGCGGGAGGTAATTTCCTGAGCAAGACCACAAAAGAGGCCTTGCAAATCATTGAGAACAAGTCTCAAGTCCGTCCTTTCCGAGCAAAGACATATCAGTCTCATGCTGGACCTTCTTCTTCTTCATCTCCCATGAGTACATCTAGCACCGATGCTAAGATTGACAAACTCACAGACATTGTTCAGGATTTGGTTCTTGCTAACCAGAAGAAAGTGACCTTCACTCAGACACCAACACATGGTGAAGTGAAGAAAGTTGAGAGTTGTGTCACTTGTGGTGGTCCTCATGCTTACTACAATTGTACTGCCACCGATGGTAGTCCTTTTGAAGCCAATGCTCTAGCCGGTAGTTCACAGCAAGGAGGTAATCAATACCGTCCTCAAAATGAACCACACTACCGTGCTAACACTAATCAGGCACCACCCGGTTTTAACCAGAATCATAACATGCAAAACCGGAATCAGAACCAACCAAGAATGAACCAAGGTTATCAAAACCAAGGTAATTTCTATCCTGGACCCAATCAAGGTTTCCAACATCAAGGAAACCTTAATCAAAACAATTTCAATCGAGGGAATCAATTTCATGGGAATATGAATCCTAATCAAGGGAATTTTGGCTATAATCAAAACATACGGCCTCAAATTGTCCCTCCAGCTCCTCCCGTCATTATTCCTCCAGGACCATCATCTGATGAGTTACTGAAGCAGTTCATGAAATCCCAAGATGAAATGAACAGGTTGTTGGTCAGTCAGATTGCTGATCTTAAGAAGTCTTTAAATGATCAACCCTCGGGCTCAGGAAAACTTTCGAGCAACACGATCGCTAACCCGAGGGGCGATGCAAAGGCGATCACTACCAGAAGTGGTGTTTCATATGATGGACCTGCTGTTCCTACTACCTCTTCTTCTTCTTCTCTCCCAAAGGTAGTGGAAAGTGAACCTCCGACACATAATGGACCTACGACTCCAATGCCTCCTCCACCTGTGGCAATGAGTCAAGTTACCAAGGAAACAACGGACAAGGTGCATTATTCTAGCCCACGAAGTACCGCACACGTCCTACCTTCGGTAGTCCAACCTCAAGTTGTCTAGAAACCCAAGTCAAATCAAGGAGTTGTTTTTGAACCTCCTGTAGCTCCTGTTGAGAATCAGAAATCCAAATCTTCTATTCCTTACCCATCACGTTTGAATGAGCAAAAGCTCCGCGAGAAAGCTAGTCATCAAATGGACAAATTTTTCCAAATTTTCCAAGAATTACACTTTGACATAAGCTTTGCGGATGCTATCATGTTGATGCCCAAGTTTGCATCCACTCTCAAACACATGTTAAGCAATAAGGAAAAGCTGCTTGAAATGGCAAAAACTCCTCTGAACGAGAACTGCTCTACAGTTATCCTGAAGAAGCTTCCAGAAAAACTTGGAGATCCTGGGAAATTTCTCTTACCTTGTGTATTCCCAGGAATGGTCGAATGCTTTGCCTTAGCAGATCTTGGTGCAAGCATAAACCTTATGCCTTATTCAGTGTGGAAGAAACTTTCTCTTCCGGAACTTACTCCTACATGCATGACTCTCGAGCTTGCAGATCGTTCAATATCCCGTCCTCTTGGCATTGCCGAGGACGTATTTGTGAAAGTAGGAAAGTTCCATTTTCCAGCTGACTTCGTGGTTGTTGATTTTGATGCCGATCATCGGGTTCCTCTCATTGTTGGTCGAGGATTCCTGAGAACAGGCCGTGCTCTCATTGATGTATTTGAGCAGGAAATCACATTGCGTGTTGGTAATGAAGCTGTCACCTTTAACCTTGATCAAACTTCGAGGTACTCTGCAAACTATGATTCTGAATCGGTTAACCGAATAGATATCATCGATGTTGCTTCTGATGAGTACTCTCAAGAAGTTCTTGGTTATTCTCATAATTCTGTGAGTGGGGATACCACCACATCTTCTCAACCTATCATAGCCAATTCTGCTCCTTCTCTCACTCCGTTTGAGGGAAGCGACTTCATCTTAGATGAGATTGAAGCATACTTGGCTAGTGATTCTGTTCCATGGGAAATTGATCACGCTCCAATTGATATTGAGGGGGATATACTTCTTATTGAGAAGTTGCTCAATGATGATCCATCATCAACCCCTCACCCTAGTGATTCAATTCCGGATGAGATTAATCAAAATGAGATTAATCTAGAGGGAGATATTCTTCTAAAGAAGTTGTTAAATCAGGACACTTCTCCTCCTCTCCCTCCCATCAAACTTCATAACAAGGAAGTCAAGTCAGTTGAGAAAACTGAAGAATTTCCTGAGGTTGAGCTTAAGGACTTACCTCCTCATCTCGAGTATGCATTTCTAGAAGATGATGATAAATTACCCGTCATTATTGCTCGAGATTTGAGTAAAGATGAAAAAGCTGCTCTCATAAAGGTCTTGAAGTCACACAAGCAAGCAATTGCTTGGAAACTCTCCGACATTAAGGGTATCAACCCTGAGTTCTGTACTCATAAAATCTTGATGGAGGATGACTTCAAGCCAGCAGTTCAACATCAGAGAAGAGTAAATCCAAAAATCCATGATGTTATCAAACAAGAGGTTATCAAACTTCTTGATGCAGGATTGATTTACCCGATCTCAGACAATCCTTGGGTCAGCCCAATTCATTGTGTTCCGAAAAAGGGTGGCATTACTGTTATCACAAATGAAGATAACGAGTTAATTCCAACTCGATTGGTGACGGGATGGCGTGTTTGCATTGACTATCGTAAGTTGAATGACGCCACCCGTAAAGACCATTTTCCTCTACCCTTCATGGACCAAATGCTTGAGAAATTAGCAGGAAATGAATACTATTGTTTCCTTGATGGTTTCTCGGGTTACTTTCAGATCCCTATTGATCCACAGGATCAATAGAAGACCACATTCACCTGCCCATACGGAACTTTTGCCTACAAACGTATGCCTTTTGGCTTATGTAATGCTCCTGGCACGTTCCAACGATGTATGATGGCCATATTCCACGACATGATCGGGGAAACAATGGAGGTGTTTATGGATGACTTCTCGGTCATTGGGGATTCGTTTCAAACATGTCTCTCCCATCTAGATAAAATGCTCAAAAGGTGTAAAGACACCAATCTTTGTCTAAACTGGGAGAAAAGCCACTTTATGGTCAAAGAAGGCATAGTCCTTGGCCATAAAATTTCAAAAAATGGGATTGAGGTAGATAGAGCAAAAGTCGATGTCATTGCTAAATTACCTCATCCTACTACCGTCAAAGGTATTAGGAGTTTTTTAGGTCATGCCGGTTTCTATCGTAGATTCATACAAGATTTTTCCAAAATCGCCCGGCCTATGACCCATCTTCTTGAAAAGGATGCTCCTTTTATCTTCTCACCTGAGTGCATAGAAGCTTTTGAAACATTGAAGAAAAAGCTTACTGAAGCACCCATTCTCGTTGCTCCCGACTGGGACTTGCCTTTTGAGCTCATGTGCGATGCAAGTGATTTTGCTATCGGCGCAGTCTTAGGGCAACGTAGAAACAAGCATTTTCAGCCTATCCACTACGCAAGTAAGACTATGACTGAAGCTCAAACTCATTACACCACCACAGAAAAAGAGCTATTAGCCGTGGTGTATGCATTTGAGAAGTTTCGGCCGTACTTAATCTTGACCAAATGCGTAGTGTATACGGATCACTCGGCTCTCAAATATCTCTTTGCAAAACAAGATGCAAAGCCGAGATTGCTTCGTTGGATTCTCCTCCTCCAGGAATTTGATATCATTATACGTGATAAAAAAGGAGCTGAGAATCTAGCTGCTGATCATCTGTCCAGATTAGAAAACCCTCACCAAGATGTTTTCGAGAAAAAGGAAATTAATGAAACATTTCCTCTCGAGACACTCAATGCGGTTTCTTTTCGTGGAAACTCTTCTACCCCATGGTTTGCTGACTTCGCAAATTACCATGCGGGTAACTTTATAGTGAAAGGGTTGTCGACCCAGCAGAAGAACAAATTCTTCAAAGATGTTAAACATTATTTCTGGGACGACCCCTACTTGTTCAAAATCTGTGCGGATCAAGTCATCCGACGGTGTGTTTATGGACAGGAAGCTATTGATATTCTCACAGCTTGCCATGCTGGACCCACCGGGGGCCATCATAATCCAAACTACACCGCCAAGAAGGTGTTTGATTCCGGGTTTTATTGGCCCACAATCTATAAGGATGCCCACGAATTTGTCAAAGCCTATGACGCTTGTCAACGTCACGGAAATATATCTCAAAGAAATGAAATGCCACAAAATGCCATTCAAGTTTGTGAGATATTTGACATATGGGGTATTGATTTTATGGGGCCATTTCCATCTTCTCGTGGTAACAAGTACATACTCGTGGCTGTTGACTATCTGTCAAAATGGGTTGAAGCAAAAGCTTTACCCACCAATGATGCCCGAGTTGTTGTGAAATTTTTGAAATATCTTTTTGCCAGGTTTGGAACTCCGAGAGCGATAATCAGTGATCGTGGTACACATTTTTGTAATGACCAATTTGAAAGAATCATGCAAAAGTATGGTGTTACCCACTGTCTCTCTACTGCATACCACCCCCAAACAAGTGGGCAGGTGGAAGTTTCAAACCGTGGTATTAAAAGGATCCTTGAAAGGACAGTAGGCGAAAATCGTGCATCCTGGTCGGATAAACTGGATGACGCACTCTGGGCTTTTCGTACAGCTTACAAAACACCAATTGGGTGTACTCCTTACAAGCTAGTGTACGGAAATGCATGTCATCTGCCGATTGAGCTAGAGCACAAGGCTTACTGGGCCTTGAAGCATGCAAATTTCGATATTCAGACAGCCGGTGATCATGGAAAAGTTCAAATGAATGAATTAAATGAACTTCGTGATCAAGCTTACGAGAACTCTTTGATCTACAAGCAAAAGACAAAGAAGATTCGTGACTCAAAAATCAAGAACCGCGTTTTCAACGTTGGTGATTGAGTCCTTCTTTTCAATTCAAGATTGAAGATTTTCTCGGGAAAGCTCAAGTCCCGCTGGTCTGGTCCATTCACCATTGCCAAGGTTTATCCTTATGGTACCGTTGAGTTATCTCAACCTGATGGTCCTAATTTTAAAGTGAATGGTCATCGAGTGAAGCATTATTTTGGAGAGGACATTCCCCCTGTGATTGTCCCGGATCTACAAACTTTCCCCATGAACCAATGAATGCGGGGATCGAGTCAAGCTAATGACTCGGTAATCAAAAACATTAGCACACACCATATGGGTTTTTCACCCATATTTCTGTCTTCTTACCCCCTTTCTACCACCCTAGTGTGTGGGGGGGTTGCCCCACATATTATATGTATATAAGTTTTCTAAAAAAAAAATCTTTCAAATAATGGCCGTAGTATTTCCCTTTGACGTTCTTTGTTTCGGCATAACCGCCGGTACTTTGAATATTGAGGGCAATATTCATTTCTAAGTGTGGGGGGGAATTCTCACGAATTTTATCATATAAATATACCGCCTAATTCCCCCGTTTTTGGCCAAAATTTTTTTTGGAGTAAGTGTTTTTCACTTACTCAATTGGTTATCAGTCCGCCTTGTCTAATAAACTAAAGGATTGGCTAATCCAGGAGCAAACGGCTCTTGGTAAAGATATCTCAAATCCGTTGACGGCTTGCAATTTGCCCAAAATTGTATGGTATTCAGCTCACCATATCCTAAAAAGTGAAGAGTTGGCTAGCCCGCAAGTTTATGGCTTGTGGTAAAGGCAGTGGAAAAACCATAATTGGTAATCAGCTCACCAAATATAATATTGATAATTTATCTAAGAGTTGGCTAGTCCAGAAGGGTACGGCTTCTGGTAAAGACAAATCAAATCCGTTGAAAGCTGGTGGTTTGCTCAAAATCACATGGTTATCGGTGTACCATGGTTCTTACTTGAACTAAAACATTTGGCTACTCCAGAAGTAATGGCTTTTGGTAAAGAGATTCAAATCCATTAAGTTTTTCTCAAAAGATTGCTAGGGACTAGCAATAGTTTAGTGTGGGGGATTGATGAGTGTGTAAATACTCATCATTTTTAGTCAAATCTGAACTGCAAAACGTTTAAAAATGCTCAGAAATGCATCAAAATACTGAAAATATTCCAAAATTGCATTTTATATGTTTCAGATGCAAAATGTTTAAAATCAGATGAAAAATGAGCAAAGTTTGCATAATTGGCAGTTTCAGTCCCCCAAGTTTCTAAAATTGTCAAAAACAGTCCCTGAGTCAAAATTTCAAAAGAAAAGTCACCAAAGGTCCTTTTAAAATCATAACTTGTCAAATTTAGTCCTTTGGTGAAAAATATCAAAAGTTTGAGAAAATTACAAAATTGGTCCTTCAAGTTTGAAATTTGGCAGAAATGGCCCCTGGAAATTGGAAATTGTCAAGATTGGTCCCTGTACTTTTGAAGCTTGTCAGTTTTAGTCCCTTGGAACATCTTTGATGAATTGGCAGCTCAAGTCCCTCAATTTTCAGAATTTACATAAAGGACCTTTGATTATTAAGCCTAATACCCCTTTTTGGCCTGCCTATCATTTTGGACCCCTGCCATATAAGCATTTTGACCCTCCCCTATTATTAATATCTGGTCAAACCACAGGTCAAACAGAACACCCCTTTACCCGCCAAATAAGTCTTCCCCTTCCACTTGATGTCTGCAACTCAGACAAGCCCATCCCCCCTCCTCACCTTATCCCTATCTTGTTCCCTCCACCTCCACCTCCTTCCAAATGCATTTAATGCAACCTTCCACCCTTCACTCAACCCACAACTGTCAAAATACCCTTTGGCGCCAAAATTCAATCCAAAAGCCAAAAATAGCTATGCTCAACCAATGGTCTTGATTTGAAGTGGGATTCAATCAGGGAAGTGAGAGAAAGCTTTTGGCATATAAAAGGAAGAGGAAGAAGCAGTAAAGGGGGGTAGCTAGTTTTAACAATTTTTCTTAAATGTTGTTTTTTTAAATTAATGTTCTAGTTAAGCCAAAATGTTGTAGTTTAAGTTTATTTGTATCTCATTCAAGTTAAAACATCTTTGTATTGTACTTTTGACTATCAATCTAAGTTTTCATATAAGTCTCCAAAGTTCATGCTTACTGTTGCAGTTTTCAGTTTCAAAATTCTTATGTACAAGTGTTAGAAGCTTATTTTCAAGCTCATACAAGCTTATTTAAGCTCCTTGTAGCTTTTGATAAGCTGGTCAATCAGTTTTAAGCAATCTTGTAACTTGGTCAATAAAAGTCAACTGGGGCTCAAATTGGAATGGAAGCTGATAATGGGTGTTGCAGAGGTTTATTTGGGTTGGATTTAGTTAGGTTAGAGTAGTGTTAGTTCTGGTTTTAGCCTGCATATGCTAGACACATGTGAGTATATTAATCTCATTTTCATTTCAAGTCAATCTGCAATTTTTGTTTGTACTTATATTTGTAGTCATAGCCTGTTCAAATGTGTTTATTTAGCTATAATTAAGTCATCCAAGTTTAGTTTGATCATTGGTGTAAGCCAGTTTATTAGTTTGTGTAGTTTTAATTGCATAACAGTTGAGATAAGTGGTATTTGGATTGTGCATGTATACTGTGTTCAGGCTTATTCAGTGTTTAAAGTTTGTTGGTTCATGCTTGTTTAGCTTATTTGTACCCAGTTGAGTCAGTACTTGTGCATACAAAAACTCAAAAGTCAAGTCCAACTTCAATCTACCTTAACAGTTTTACTGTTGGGAATTTGAAAAGATAAAAGCTCATTTTGTGTGTAAAATCCATAGAGTTAGGTTGTAGTAGCTTTATTTCATATATTTACATCATTCTCAGTCCTAAAATTGGCTTCAAATTTCATTTTGGTCAACTTTTCATGATTGCTTCAAAAAGTCAAAATGCCAAAACTCAGTTTTGGCCAATCTAAGATGATTTTTCTTGGGCTCAATTCTGAGTCAATATCAATGGAAATTGTAGTTTTAAAAAGCCCTACTGGTCTAGTTTCTTATGTCCATTTTAGCATAATTTTGTGAATTTTCTTTAAGCTCTTAAAGAGCTTGTCAAAATGGTGTCAATTACCCTGTGCAGGGCATTAAGACTGCACAGGGCTTGTGCAGTTTTTGCAAGGTCTACACAGGGCTTAGTTTAGCTTAACTAGGTCTGATTCTTGGTTTAGACACTCTCACCCAAGTCTAGTCTAGGTTCCAATAGTTGGTTTTCACATTTAGCTTATTTTGAAGCTTGTGCATAAGCTTAAAGCAGACCCCCTCTCAACTATTTTTAGCTTATAGCTCATATCATCAAATATGTGTTTTGTGCATCTCAGAGGATTAGGACAGTTAAAACTTGTTCCATTTTGGTTCTTTTAGTATTTCATAACTTCTGTTTTGGGTTGGTAGCTTATGGTACCCATTTGCTTATTCTAGTGCTTATTTCACAAGCATTTGGCACATCAGTTTCTAATTCCTCCACATAAATACCTGTTTTTCCAATTTTCCTAGCTTCCTAATATTATTTTAGAGTTTTCCTGAAATTTTCATATTTTTCCAAGCTTGTTTGATATTTTTCTGCATTTAAATCAATTTTTAGCACTTTTTAAATAGCATTTAATACAAAAAATTAAGAAAAGGTTCAAAAAAATAATTTTTCATTTTTCTTAAGTTAAGATAAATATAAAAAGATAAAAAAATATTTTTCCAAATTTTTCTTAGTTAAAGTTGTATTTTTAAATAATTTAATTAATTTTTAATAGTTTAAAATTCCTAGAAAATAGAAAAATAATCAGAAAAATACAAAAATAGTTTTGAAAATTCTATTTTGATATTTTAGACTTTTCTAAGTCTTAATTTTATTTTTCTAGCTTTATTTCCTATTTTCTTGTATTATAAGCTATTATTTAATAGTTAAAAATAGTTTTTAATTAATAATAATTAATTTAATAGTTATAAAAATAATTTTCTTTTTCTATAAATTTTCTTTTATCATTAGGTTTGTAAAAATGTCATTTTCATATTTTTAGGACTTTTATTTCTTAGATCTCACTTTTTATTTTGTACGTTTACGTAATTTTATTTTAAACGTAAGTCTTAAGTTTTAAGTTTTTAAAACGTTCATCGATTTTAAAAATAGTGATAGCGTTTATTTAATATTTTTTATCTTTTTAATTTCCTTTAATTTGCATTTAAGCCGTTGTAATTTGTTGGCTTTTTCCTTAGTTATAATAATTCACAATCCTCTTTTCCGTTCAAATCTCCCGATCACTATACGTTTGATAATCCATTGCATAGCTCGCTGGGACATAACGACCCGGGGAGACCCTATACTCCTCAGATCTTCATTGCATTCGTGCTTAGGCAGTTTTAAGCTTATTACGGTCTGCCATTCATAAGTGGCAGGCTTGAGTGATTTAGCTTGACTGTTTGGCACGCATCAAAAGGTAAACGCAAACAAAACAATTGAGGAATCATAACTAGGCTAGCACCAAAGGGTGCTTAGCCGCTCATATTAATCATGCAAATCAATTCAATATTCAAAGGTACGAAATACATGAATTGAAAGTAAAAGAAATATAAAACGCTAAAGCTTATCGTAATGGTGTGACTTCTCCCTTGGAAATAGCTCCATATGCTCCCCTAGACCTGCCTTCAGCTTTTTCCCATGTTCTCAGAGTGTTGTGTGTGGAATGGGATGCTTTGAAATGCTGGAATTCGTGGGGTATTTATAAGCCAGGTCTGGGTTACGGCGTAACCAATAGAGGAGTTACGCCGTAAACTTCTATTTCTTCGTAAATGCACAAGATCTGCTAGTTACGGCATAACCTTATAAGTGGTTACACCGTAGTCTTCAATAAACTCGGTTACGTCATAAGTGATGCAGTAGTTACGGCGTAAATAACAGCGGCGTGGAACCTCTTTTGAACTAATGGAGTTACGTCGTAACCTTTGGGAAGCGCAATAGTTACGGTGTAATGTTGGAGAGGAATTACGTCGTAACTTCTTCAAAATAGGCATACTGTGATAAATCCTTACTAATGTTTCCATTTCCACGTCTCTTTAGCTCCAATGCTCGTAATTTACATGAAAGTGGAAAACAATGGAAAAACAAGCGTAAATCAATATAAATGATATAAATAACGAGCATTATCGGGGGAAATTGACACTTAATATTCAGGACTATTTGATGTTATCAAATATCCCCCCACTTGAACTCTACTTGCCCTCAAGTAGACCTTATTAGATAGATTCCTAAAAAGATATCTCCCAAAACCTGGAAAATATGAGTTGACAAATCCCTTATGCTAGAATAAAACAAAGCCGAACACCTCACGAAAGGGGACACAAACACTCAAATCTCTCAACTATTCTAAGTGTCAATTTCGAGGTGATCACTCAATCGCACAGTCATAGCATGTATTCTATTATAATCTTGGCGGTTACAAAAATCTCCATCACTAGAGTTTAGGGCTAAACAATTCTCGAAGGTAATATGGGTAGACACGACAAAGGTTAAGGGGTGACTCCTCATTACTAACGTGTCACGGCGAAGTGGACAAAATCAATGATACATGACCAAATCCATGGCCAAGACACCAAAGATTGCTCGCTGCATCACCTAGACACGCTTCATGACTAAAGGGTAGGATAAGACATGGATATATAATTGGTGTAAAATGAAAAACAAGCAGGTAGTCTAAATCTATAACCAAGTCATCACCACTTACCGTTCGCCCAAAGTTCAAGCTTAGAAGTCTAGAGACCGGATCATGAAATGTAAGGTAGATGCGTCATTAGAGGATGTCATGATGGGCAAACTACCTTTTCTTCTTCTGTTGGCAAAACTACCAACTCCAATCTTCAAATGTGACCGACGTGGCCTCCTCTATACTAATCAATAAAGCTCATACTACAGTGCTTATAACATCGCACTTTACAATATCATAACTCAATCAACTTTTTTTTTTCAACATAACACAATAACATAATATCCCCCCACTTGAGATGAACAATGGGAATTCGGGGGGTCTTCAATGATCTTCATAAATGTCGTCGATGAAAGCGTGATTTCCAAACCTTTCCACTCTAACCTTGAACTTAGGCAAATGATGACTTCCCAATCACAAATAAAGACTACAGGGTAGGCTAAGGTGTATAGGTCTAACAAAACAATATATTGGGTTGACAAAATGAAAGGAATGGCTCAGAAGGGTGTATTTAGGGGTATCTTGCACTAAAGGGGAGTGCAACAAAAGGGTTTCATATGGGGGTCGAAAAGTCGAGGTGACTAATCGATAGACTCACAATAGTAGGTTGTTTGGGGTGATAATCCTATAATATTGCCTTCTAAAACCGAAAAGTCCAAATACATCGAGCTAACTCAACATCCCTCGTTTATGGTCTCAAAATGATGCAAAGGCCAAGTTCTAAAGTTTACAAGCTACCGGCACACTCATAATTTGGTGGATTTGGGGTAAAATATTGGAAACGGATAGGGCTAATCTCACCATGTAATGTCAAGGGTTGTATGTGCTCGGCTAAGGTCTAATCTAGTTAGTTTCGGAAAAACATGTCAAAATTTTAAAAATGGCATCATTTTTCAAAATAAACTAGAAAAATGAGGGCGAAATAAAGTTCAAGAGATAATTCTATTCCCGTCCCCCACTTGAATTGTACAAAATCCCTTTTGTACTAGGCATTAAAATAAAGGTGAATAGAAAGGTAGAATTAGAGTGAGAACTTCCCAGAAATTTGCTAAAAAAAAAGAAGGCCCACGAGAAAGAACCGTGCCTTCGTTTAAGCGTCATGAACAAAATTCAATCCCTGAAATCACAATACCGACAAGCATAATTCTAAAAAGAAAAAAAAAATGAAAAACAAACCTAACTCACTTTCATAGGAATCATGGTTGCATTTAGCGAATGCAACAAGCCTTTTAAACCACTTGGTGTCCCAAGTAGACGAGTGAAGTCTCGTGAGGGTTTACAAGGAACACACCCACAAAGTTAATTTAAAAAGTAATACAAGGTTACTGTGTTTTAAGATGAAAGAATTAAAGCAAGAGAGAGTTAAATCGTAACTCCTATGAGAGGGTTACACCGTAACTGGCAAAACCTGGTATGAGCTGTCAAGCTAGTAGTTACGGCGTAACCACAGAGATGGTATTACGCCGTAATTGGTAATGCATCAAGAATTCTGCTGCTAAAATGTTGGTTACGGCGTAATCACCGAGATGAGTTATGCCAAAACTCTGTGCAGATCAGCAACTGCAACAGTAATTACTTCCTTGTTTCCTACAAAAATGGTTAGAAAACACAAAACCGAATAGAAAGGAAATAAAAATAGAAGAAAGGGATAATTCGGGTTGTCTCCTGAAAGAGCACTTTTCTTTATTAGTGAGTCTTTAAGTTAGACTCAGAGCCGCGGGCTACCAGTACTTGTTCGTCATCTCGTGGACTGGGCAATCTCCATGTTGAAGCTAGCTGGTCAAATTCTCATCCCGTTTGTATCCTTCTCCAAGTTCTAAACACCCTAAGTAAAAAATTTGATCTTTTGGTAGGGGTGATCAAAACTTTGGCCTTATCTTCTTCACTAATACCAAGCAGCGGCCGAGCATAACTTAACTGTTTTTTAGTCCAATTTTTAAAATTCTTGACAGTCCTTGGCATTTTGGAAACAGTTTTATCATCGCCAATCTTTAACCAAACCAGTCCTTCTTTCTCATCTTTATCAAGCCCATATATTTCTTTAAAGGGTTTTCCGAAAATCACCCCAGTCAGCCCATCTGACACGAACTCGCTAAAATCATCCAAAACCACAAAGTTGACTAGAAACGAGTGAGTTCCTACAAAAACACGTATGTTTGTTGCAATCTCGAGGAAGTTGTTTCCTTTGTAATCAAGCTCCTTTTCCATAACCTGGTTGTAGCATTCCTTAGAGATAATGTTAACTGGGAATCTGTGTCGATAAATGGGTGAAAATCAATGAACTCGATTTTGCATGAGATTTTCAGATAATAGGGATTCCTATGATGGATACATGCCCCCATCTCATAAAACTATGGTTGGTCCGATTGCAAGAATGTTTTTTCAGAGTTATCTTGCCAATGGGTCATCTCGACATCACTTGAGAGGTCTTCAGTGCTTAATCCTAAGTTATCCTCTTCCTCAAAATTCACGAAAACATCAAAATCCTTCCCCGAGTCAACCTCTCCAGGATCCGAGGGGTCGCTAAGAAATTTTTCTAAAGGTTCACCAAAATTCCCCACTGGGTCAATTGCACACACCTTCTCCGAGGTAGACAAATGTTCATTAGGTCCGAATGAAGCGATTTCTCCATTAGCTTCTAGAGTCATTTTTTCTTCAAAGACATCCACCTTAGTGTGAGCAGTGGCAAGCATGGGTCTTCCTAAAATGACAGGTATCCTGTTGTCTTCCGGAATGTCAAGAATCACCAAATCCACTGGGAAAAGGAATCTCTTAATCTTCACCAATACATTTTCAACAATTCCTAATGGTGATTGCATGGATCGATCAGCCATTTCAATTTTTATTTTGGCCGGTTTTAGGTTGCCAATTCCCATACGCAAAAACATCGAACGAGGCATTATGATAATACTAGCTCCAAGATCTGCCGGGGCGTTACACATGTTTAGGCTCCCGATATAGCAAGGGAGAGTAAAGCATCCTGTATTTTTTTCCTTTTGTGGTAGCTCGTTCCTCAAAACCGCTGAGCATCTTTCGTTGAGGCGAATAGTCTTATCATAACTTAATTCACGTGCAATATCATGACGATTAGTATTATCAGAATCATTAGTAGGAGGGTTTACCAGCAAAGTTTGGTCCAAAAGTGATTGTCTTTCTATGCTGATTTGTCGCTTAACCTTTTCTAAAAAGGTCGAAGGTTCTTCGAGGATAGTTTCTACAGTGTGGACAACTTCTTCCTCCCGAGCTGCTAGGTAATCAGAGATGGCTTCTGAACATGAACTAACACTTCTCTCTAATCTCTTTATCCTATCATCGTGAATTTTAATAGAAGAGACTGTAGTATCCACGAATGCTTTCATCATCTTTTCTATCCTATCATCGCGCTCTCTTGATTCTTTGATGTGGTCAAGAATATTTTTCTCAAGATTGTTCCCGGTATTGGTCTCAAATACACTTTTAACCTTCTCAACCCTACATGCTTCAGCTTCTCTTTCCAACCTTCGTCTTTCAAAAATTTTCCCGTAATTGTATTCTTGCTTTGTTATCGTCTTCATTACCTTATGATCGAAATTATCTCTCGGTCCGTACACTGTATCCATGTGCCACTTGTAGCAATGTTCAAAAATCCGCTGAATACATTCCAAGGCCTGATCAGGAGTCATGCTAGGAATAGGTCTTGGTGAATCGAGAAGTTCTCGTGTTCGCGCATTAATCCCACGATAGAAGACGTATACGATCTGATGTTTGTTTAAATCATGAGTAGGGCATCGATAGAGAAGCTCATTAAATCTTTCCCATGCTTGGTATAGCGTTTCTTCTCCAACATGAACGAATTGATAGATTTTCCCAAGAAGCTTGCCATCTTTGAAGGAGGGCAAAATTGCAAGACGAATTCTTTTCTAAGTTTATCCCATGCTCCTTTATAATCATGAGGGACTTTGTTATACCATCTTTTCGCTGTCCCAGAAAGGGTGTAAAACCTGAAAATCTAAAATCTGATTAAAGACTAAAATACCCTTGGAAACGAAATTTATAAAATACGTAAAATACATTTATAACATTTAATGAAATTCAAAGCTAACTTGTGAATAATTAAAACCTAACTAAAATATATTACATAATCAAATTTGGTACGATGAAGATTAAATGTTTCGCAAATAATTTGGGTCGTGTTGTTTTTGTTTCGTGTGGACTCAAGCCGAAGCCCATATGGTGTGCGTGGGTTTTGTGTGTTCGGTTGGGCCAAACCGAAACCCAAGCTACTCCTAAGCCTAAATCAAATACAACTACTATATATACAACACATAGTCACAAGATTGGAACCCTAGTTTTATTGTGCCTCTTTTCTTTTCTTTTGCTCTTGCTCGGCCGAATATCAAACACCATAGGTGTCGAGATTTTTGCTCAACCAAGCTAAGGTATAATGCTTATTTGTCTTCCTTGTTACACCATACGTTTGTTTAATGTATCATGTTTCGTTTGGTCGAGTTGTGTTTCTTCTTTTCTTGTGTCGAGCCGAATAGAACCAAACAAAGACAAACCCTAACGATTAAACATTACAAGTATTAAAGAGTTATGTATGTAATATGTAATATTGAATCGGGTCATGGTTGTGTCGAATTAATAAAGGCCGAACCATATGCAATTTGAACCGAACCATGCATGACTTTCGAATAAGGTATAAACATGATAACTTGAATGAGTTAAGTATGTAAATAAGCTAAGACTTGCGTTATAACTTATTAATTGAAACCCTAAGTTGAACCAAGTCACATATGAGTTTTTGAAAGTGCATTAAGTAAGTAAAGGTCATGTTAATATAAACCCTAGTTTTGATATGTTAATCGAATAAGGTATGCCAAACCCTAATGGTGTAAACGTGTAATTAATACGAGTAATAAGTAACTTGTACGTCACATAAAATCATAAAACGTGAATGGTGAAACATAAAAGGAAAGATTATTTTATGACGTGTTAGGTTAAGTAGCGAGTCATTAAAAGACGTAACATGTAAGTAAATGCATATTAATGAGATCTTAAAGAATAGAAACCCTAGAACATAAATGAGAGTTGATTAAGGTTTGAAGCTAAATATATAAATTCGTTATTTTATGTGTGAGTTATGACGTTTAAACTATTTTCACATTTAAACCCTAAACTTTAATAAATAACATATGAACCCTAATCTACGATATTAATTATAAAACATTTAAGTCTCATTTAATTATAAAACCCTAAAATATTAAAAGATCATTTCGACGATTATGGAATCATTAATAATATATACGACCATTAATGTGTATAGGTTCTGTGAAGAAGGAGTAATTCTTTGCTTTCCCTGTGTCTTCTCTTCGATTATTTGCTTTGGAATAAGGTACGGATATTCTGTCTTACTTTAAGACACTTATGTTATCGTACAGATATTCTGACCTTTTCAGTAAAGGTTTCTTATAATGTTTTCTTTTCGTTAACTTTCGTATTAGGATTTCCTAAGCCTTTGCTATGAACCCTAATGTGTCTATTTGAGCTGTTGCTTATCTGAACTTTGATTTTTGAATCATAAAACCTTTGATTTTGAAAACATGATTTAACGTTTGATAAAATATGATCTATGTCAGTTATGACATTCTTATTTGACCTAAGATAGTTTGACACCCGAGCCAATTATTAACTAGTCATGGGGGTTCCATGTCCGTGTCAGTAAATGCACTTCTGACATGTCTCTAGGGCAGTAGAGTGAAGTTCTGCCACGTCCCTTATCTGATATTTGCTATGAGCTCAATTTATATTATATTATCCATGTATGTTTGTGGGGCGTATGGGTGCATCCTAGATCTGTTATATGTTATATATTATATGTTATATGCTATATGTTGTTTGATGATTGATGCTGCGTGCATGCACGTCCTTCATAACTCTGGTAGGTCTCCCCTACAAATGTTGCCTTATGTGATTATGAATATGTTTATGATATGGCATATGTGTATGGGCTCGAGGTAGTTAGCTATAAAACTTATTCTTTTATCCTGATTCATCTTTTGAAATGATTATGATTTCACTATCTTTCTTTCACTTTATTCGTATTCGTTCTCGTTTCGTATTCGTTTTGCTTGTATATCTGTTCACTGGGCTTTTGAAGCTCAGCCGCATTTCTTTTCTTTCGCGGCAGGTATCTAAGCATTGGAGCTGGATATTGCTTTGGGATGAGTGCTGTGTGGACTTACCTTAGAGATTTTAGCTTTGATCTTATGATGCCATTTAGACTTTATATTTTATACATTTCATTTGGAGTTTATTTTTCCGCTGGGACCTATGTATTGAAGTCGTTTTGACTTGGATTATTTCAATATTTATGTTGAGATTTTCTTTTGGATATTTATGTTTGCTTTGATATGACACCATTACTTGTGATTCCTTTACCCTTGTCGGGTCGGGGCGTTACAATTTATGGCATCAGAGCCCAGGTTTACGACTTGTAGTCAGGACCTGTGACATATGGAGCCTAGGTTTTGAGACTTTAGAGCTTAGGATTTGACCTGTGAGGATTTGGGTAGACTTTAGGATTCCTTCTGCGTACTTCCATTTCGTATCTCACCTTTGTTCATTTTGCTAATCGTTTAGATGGTTCGAACTCGTACTACTGGTGGCGCTGATGGAGACGATGATGCTACTAACATGGATACTGCGATTGCGAATGCTCTCAACTCTCTTTTCCCTGGTTTGACTACACCTGAGATGATGGAACAGGTGATCAACAACATTCGTAATCAGAATGGTGCTTCGGGTAGTGGTGGAGGAAATCAACCCGTTGGTATTCACACTTGGCTCGAGCGTTTCGGTAAGCTCAAGCCTCTTTCGTTTAGCACTGCTGCTACTCCTACTGAGGCCGAGGACTGGATCACTCATATTGAGAAGCTGTTTGAAGTACTGGGTTGTGGAGACGAGTTTAAGACTCGTTTGGCTGCATTCAAATTGGAAGGTGATGCTTTAAATTGGTGGAAGGTACTCAAACAAGCAAGAGGAGGAGACACTTTTGCTGTGACTTGTACCTGGAATGAGTTTCGGACTATCTTCTATAACCGTTACTTCCCTGATGCTGAGCAGCAAAGGTATGAGAGGGATTATCAGGCAATCTACCAGTTTGATTATGAGAATTCCAATGAGTACATGAGTAGATTTATGAGGTTGGTGAGTTTTGTGGGAGCGATTGCTGGATATGGTAGGCGTCAAGCTAAGCACTTCAAGTGGGGACTGAAGAAGTGGGTGTTGGACCGAGTGCTTAATATTGAGTATGAAAATGTGTCGGCCTGCAATGACGCAGCTCGTAACATTGAGATCTTTCATGAGGTTTCGGGTTCTAACAAGCGTAATCACGATGGTGATCGGATTCAAGGTAGGACTCAAGGCAATGACTATAAGGGAAATTCTGGTAGGAGTTATGATTCGAGGAATCAAGCGGATAGGAGTTATGATCAGCGGGGTCAGTCAGGAAGGAATGTTGACACTGGGCGCCCTGAGACGAGGGGTCAAGATAATAGAAATGCTGGTAAGAATGGAAGTGATTGTCAGAACCAAGGTAACAATAACCAGCGTTACAACAAGGATCAGCCAGCTCGAGGAGCAAATCAGGGTCGTACTTCAGGATCTTCAGGTCAACAGAGGACAGCTGAAGTTTTGCCACCCCCACCTATTTGCACTACTTGTGGAAAGGCTCCTCCAGGGCAGTGTTACAAGGCCACTGGTGGATGTTTTGCTTGTGGCTCCACTGCTCACAAGATTAAAGATCGCCCTAAGAAGAATCCGGCAGTTCCTGGAAACTACATCAAGCCGCCGACTACTACTGGACGTGTTTATGCTACTACTCGTAACCAGGCGGAGCGCACTTCAGGTACCATTACGGGCACTCTTTTCATTGATGATTATGCTGTCTTCGTTTTATTTGATACCGGTGCCACACACTCCATTATATCTATCACATTTGCTAAGAAACTTAATATGAAGCCCAAACCGTTAACAAATCACTTATCGATTTCTACGCCTATGAAAAACCACATGATCATTGATCATAAATACGTTAAGTGTCCTCTTCGTTTTGATGATCGTATTCGCTTTGAAAATCTGTATCCTCTCGATATGGTCGACTTTGATATCATTCTAGGCATGGATTGGTTGGCTTATCATAGAGCTTCAATTGATTGCCATGCTAGAACGGTGATCTTTGGAGACGTAAAACATCCTGCATTCGTTTATCATGGTTCTCAACCTCTTAAATCTGTTAAACTCATTTCCGCTATGAAGGCACGGATCATGATTGCTCATGGGTGCCAAGGTTTTCTAGCATCTGTTAAGGACACATCTTTGGAGAGTCCTAACATTGAAAATCTTTCGGTTGTTTGCGAATTTACTGACGTTTTTCCCGATGAACTCCCTGGACTTCCCCCAGCTAGAGAAGTTGAGTTTAGCATTGAGTTAATTCCTGGTGCTGAACCGATTTCGAAGGCTCCGTATCGTATGGCACCTGTAGAACTGAAGGAGTTGAAGGAACAGCTGCAAGAGATGATAGAAAACGGATTTATTTGCCCCAGTGTTTCTCCATGGGGTGCACCTGTCTTGTTTGTGAAGAAGAAGGATGGAAGCATGCGCTTATGTATCAACTACCGTGAACTCAATCATATTACCATTCGTAACCGTTATCCTCTGCCGCGTATTGATGATTTGTTTGATCAACTACAAGGAGCTAAGTTCTTTTCGAAGATTGACCTGAGGTCTGGTTACCATCAGTTACATGTGAAGGAGCAAGATGTTCCTAAGACCGCGTTTCGTACCAGATATGGTCATTACGAATTCCTCGTTATGCCTTTTGGTTTGACCAATGCGCCTGCTGTGTTTATGGACCTGATGAATCGTGTTTTCCATGAGTTTCTCGACAAGTTCGTTATTGTTTTCATCGACGACATTTTAGTTTACTCTAAGTCTGAAGAAGAGCATGAAGAACATCTCCGTATAGTTTTGGAGATTTTGAGGAAGAAGAAGTTGTACGCCAAATTTTCGAAGTGCGAATTTTGGTTAAGACAAGTCGCGTTCCTTGGGCATATTGTATCAGCTGATGGTATCACCATGGACCCGTCTAAAGTTGAGGCTATCACTAAATGGCCAAGACCTACGACAGTGACTGAGGTCAGGAGTTTTCTTGGACTTGCTGGTTACTACAGACGTTTTGTTGAAGGTTTCTCTCGCTTAGCTCTACCCCTAACCCAACTGATGAGGAAAGGTGAAAAGTTTGTATGGACGGATGAACGAGAGAAGAGTTTTGAAGAGTTGAAACGGAGATTGGTGTCAGCTCCTATTTTGACTCTTCCAACTGGTTCTGGAGGATTTCAAATCTACAGTGATGCATCTAAGAAAGGATTAGGCTGTGTTTTGATGCAACATGGAAAGGTAATAGATTATGCTTCGAGGCAGCTAAAACCTTATGAGGAGAATTACCCAACTCATGATCTTGAGTTAGCTGCGGTGGTGTTTGCATTGAAGATCTGGAGACATTACTTGTATGGAGAGACGTGTGATATATTCACTGATCATAAGAGTCTCAAGTATATTTTCACTTAGAAGGAACTTAACATGAGACAAAGAAGATGGTTAGAACTTCTTAAAGATTACAACACCAACATTCAGTACCATCCAGGTAAGGCTAACGTAGTTGCTGACGCACTTAGCCGGAAATCAGGCATTCTTGCGAGTATCAAGATTGAGCCTAGGATTTTGCGTGACTTAGAGAGTTTGGATGTTGAGTTATGTGTACGAGGTTTTGATGGATACTGGGCTAGTATAAAGGTGGAGTCGAACCTTATACTGCAAATTAAAGAGGCTCAGAAAGATGACGGCGAGCTGTGGGCCGTGGCGCAAAATGTTGAAGAAGGTAAGCAGACGGAGTTTAAGGTTGATAATGGCGGTATTGTATGGTATGGAGATAGGCTTTGTGTTCCCAATGATCAAGTACTTCGTGAGAAAGTTATGACTGAAGCTCATAGTTCTCCTTTCACTATTCATCCTGGTTCTACCAAGATGTATAGGGATTTGAAGCAGTACTTTTGGTGGAATGGCATGAAGCAAGATGTGGCGACGTTTGTATCAAAGTGTATGATTTGTCAGCAGGTTAAGATTGAACATCAAAGGGCTAGTGGATTGTTACAGCCATTGGATATTCCAACATGGAAGTGGGATAAGATATCTATGGATTTTGTGACTGGACTACCTCTTACTCGGAAGAAGCATGATGCGATTTGGGTAGTTGTTGATCGACTAACCAAATCTGCTCATTTCTTGCCAATCAGGAAGGATTATGGTATTGGTAAATTGGCGGAGATTTTTCAGCAAGAGATCGTTAGACTTCATGGTACTCCGGCATCTATTGTGTCCGACAGAGATCCGCGTTTTACTTCTCATTTCTGGAAAGGTTTGCAGAAAGCTTGGGGTACTCGACTTAACTTTAGTACGGCATTTCATCCTCAAACAGATGGTCAGTCAGAGAGGACTATACAGACCTTAGAGGATATGCTAAGGGCTTGTGCTTTAGAATGGACTGGCAGTTGGGATGAATATTTATGTTTAGTAGAGTTTGCATATAACAACAGTTGGCATGCTAGCATTAAGGCAGCACCGTTTGAACTTCTTTATGGAAGGAAATGTAGAGCACCTATTTGTTGGGATGAAGTAGGTGAGCGTTTGATTGAAGGTCCGAAAATGATCGAGATCACTAATGAGAAAGTAGCTGTGGCTAGAGAGAAGTTGAAGGAAGCTAGGTCTCGTCAGAAAAGTTATGCTGAAAAGCATCGTCGTGATTTAGAATTTCGGGTTGGAGATCGTGTGTTTTTGAAAGTTTCGCCGTTTAGAGGTGTGAAACATTTTGGAATCAAGGGCAAGCTCAGTCCTCGATTCATTGGACCGTTTGAGATTCTAGAACGTATAGGAGAAGTTTCGTGTCGATTAGCACTTCCGCCTCAGTTATCGCATGTTCATGACGTTTTCCATGTATCACTCCTAAGGGGATACAACTATCATCCGTTACACGTTGCTTCTTATCCGTTTGATCAAATTCAATCCGATATGTCTTTATCTGAAGAACCGGAAGCTATTTTGGAAAGACAAGAAAGAGTTATGAGAAATAAAGTCATTCCATTCGTTAAGATTCTTTGGAAAAATCATCCTGATCGTGAGGCTACTTGGGAAACCGAGGAGTCGATGCGAGCTAGTTACCCTCATTTCTTTGAATAGTTTGGTATGTTCTCATTTCGTTTTCATTTCGTTTCATTCAATTTTCGAGGACGAAAATTTTTCTTTAGAGGGGAAGAATTGTAAAACCTGAAAATCTAAAATCTGATTAAAGACTAAAATACCCTTGGAAACGAAATTTATAAAATACGTAAAATACATTTATAACATTTAATGAAATTCAAAGCTAACTTGTGAATAATTAAAACCTAACTAAAATATATTACGTAATCAAATTTGGTACGACGAAGATTAAATGTTTCGCAAATAATTTGGGTCGTGTTGTTTTTGTTTCGTGTGGACTCAAGCCGAAGCCCATATGGTGTGCGTGGGTTTTGTGTGTTCGGTTGGGCCAAACCGAAACCCAAGCTACTCCTAAGCCTAAATCAAATACAACTACTATATATACAACACATAGTCACAAGATTGGAACCCTAGTTTTATTGTGCCTCTTTTCTTTTCTTTTGCTCTTGCTCGGCCGAATATCAAACACCATAGGTGTCGAGATTTTTGCTCAACCAAGCTAAGGTATAATGCTTATTTGTCTTCCTTGTTACACCATACGTTTGTTTAATGTATCATGTTTCATTTGGTCGAGTTGTGTTTCTTCTTTTCTTGTGTCGAGCCGAATAGAACCAAACAAAGACAAACCCTAACGATTAAACATTACAAGTATTAAAGAGTTATGTATGTAATATGTAATATTGAATCGGGTCATGGTTGTGTCGAATTAATAAAGGTCGAACCATATGCAATTTGAACCGAACCATGCATGACTTTCGAATAAGGTATAAACATGATAACTTGAATGAGTTAAGTATGTAAATAAGCTAAGACTTGCGTTATAACTTATTAATTGAAACCCTAAGTTGAACCAAGTCACATATGAGTTTTTGAAAGTGCATTAAGTAAGTAAAGGTCATGTTAATATAAACCCTAGTTTTGATATGTTAATCGAATAAGGTATGCCAAACCCTAATGGTGTAAACATGTAATTAATACGAGTAATAAGTAACTTGTACGTCACATAAAATCATAAAACGTGAATGGTGAAACATAAAAGGAAAGATTATTTTATGACGTGTTAGGTTAAGTAGCGAGTCATTAAAAGATGTAACATGTAAGTAAATGCATATTAATGAGATCTTAAAGAATAGAAACCCTAGAACATAAATGAGAGTTGATTAAGGTTTGAAGCTAAATATATAAATTCGTTATTTTATGTGTGAGTTATGACGTTTAAACTATTTTCACATTTAAACCCTAAACTTTAATAAATGACATATGAACCCTAATCTACGATATTAATTATAAAACATTTAAGTCTCATTTAATTATAAAACCCTAAAATATTAAAAGATCATTTCGACGATTATGGAATCATTAATAATATATACGACCATTAATGTGTATAGGTTCTGTGAAGAAGGAGTAATTCTTTGCTTTCCCTGTGTCTTCTTTTCGATTATTTGCTTTGGAATAAGGTACGGATATTCTGTCTTACTTTAAGACACTTATGTTATCGTACAGAATAAGATATTCTGAAGTAAAGGTTTCTTATAATGTTTTCTTTTCGTTAACTTTCGTATTAGGATTTCCTAAGCCTTTGCTATGAACCCTAATGTGTCTATTTGAGTTGTTGCTTATCTGAACTTTGATTTTTGAATCATAAAACCTTTGATTTTGAAAACATGATTTAACGTTTGATAAAATATGATCTATGTCAGTTATGACATTCTTATTTGACCTAAGATAGTTTGACACCCGAGCCAATTATTAACTAGTCATGGGGGTTCCATGTCCGTGTCAGTAAATGCACTTCTGACATGACTCTAGGGCAGTAGAGTGAAGTTCTGCCACGTCCCTTATCTGATATTTGCTATGAGCTCAATTTATATTATATTATCCATGTATGTTTGTGGGGCGTATGGGTGCATCCTAGATCTGTTATATGTTATATATTATATGTTATATGCTATATGTTGTTTGATGATTGATGCTGCGTGCATGCACGTCCTTCATAACTCTGGTAGGTCTCCCCTACAAATGTTGCCTTATGTGATTATGAATATGTTTATGATATGGCATATGTGTATGGGCTCGAGGTAGTTAGCTATAAAACTTATTCTTTTATCCTGATTTATCTTTTGAAATGATTATGATTTCACTATCTTTCTTTCACTTTATTCGTATTCGTTCTCGTTTCGTATTCGTTTTGCTTGTATATCTGTTCACTGGGCTTTTGAAGCTCAGCCGCATTTCTTTTCTTTCGCGGTAGGTATCTAAGCATTGGAGCTGGGTATTGCTTTGGGATGAGTGCTGTGTGGACTTACCTTAGAGATTTTAGCTTTGATCTTATGATGCCATTTAGACTTTATATTTTAGACATTTCATTTGGAGTTTATTTTTCCGCTGGGACCTATGTATTGAAGTTGTTTTGACTTGGATTATTTCAATATTTATGTTGAGATTTTCTTTTGGATATTTATGTTTGCTTTGATATGACACCATTACTTGTGATTCCTTTACCCTTGTCGGGTCGGGGCGTTACAAAGGGTCATAGGAAAAATCCTTGCAGTGACTGAATAGCTGGGAGTACCTCTGATGTTGAAAAGAGAGGACAAGTGGAGAACTTCTTCTACGTGGTTCTGAGCGTCCTCATCTTCGTTTCCAAAAAACTCAAGTTCATGTAACTCACGAATAATATGATCTGGAATGGAGTATTTTTCAGTGTGAGAATCTTGAGTAAAGCTTCGCTGGCAGTTCTCATTCGGTTGCTCTAAATACTACTCCATAGTTAGGTCATTGATATTATATTCAATGATGACTTCCAGTTCTGCGTCCGACTAGTCTGACTCGTAAAACGAGAAGATGTTGTGAATAGGAACCGGAGAATAGATTTTCCTTTTTTAAAATTGCTTCTCCGGGTCAGCAAATGGGGTAGCCAGAAAAGGCCTCGAGCTGCGAGTCTTGTATCCTGACATTATCAGAAAGAAAATTAAAATCAGACTTAATATGAAATCCTAAAATAGCTCCCCGGCAGCGGCGCCAAAAACTTGAGGCAGGTTTTACTGACCAGGTCTTAATATTTGTAGTGTCTCGCTATACCTATGGTCTACCCTAATGCACTAACAGGCAGTGTACTCGGTCGTGTGTAGTGTAGTAAATGGTAAAGCCGAGGTTGTCCCAAGAGCTATGTGTGTTGGATTATTACTAAGTCTAATTGTCACAGAATAATAATGGTTTCTATAGGGATTTAATTAATTAAACTACTAATACAAAATAAAATAAAAGCAGATAAATGGTAAAGGGAAATCAATAGAGGAATAGTGGTGTTAACCTAGTCAATCCTCTTAGCTAGTTATGTCTACATCTACCTACTTCCAATTACTTCAGGTGGGGTCAAATTCTAGAGGACAGCATTTGGTCAATTCGCCCTAACCTATCAGCAAAGATGCCACCATAGGACAAATCAGGCACACCGTCATAAGTCCTGTTGTTCCTGGTCCTCTAAGGCAAGTCATTAAGTACCCATGCATGCTAGATTCTAAATAGTGAGTGCCCGGCCGTTAGGAACTTAGACACTACACCCCCCCAATTCTTAAGTTCATCCAAACGATAGGTGATTAGTTGGTCAAATCGCACAAGTAGAAAGGGTCATCAGTTGGTAATATCTTACCTTTCCTGTCTCAGTCCGCTCACCTAGGGTCGGTTGGTCATATCTCCTAGGCAATTGGCCTCTACCGCCATTCAAAACTACCGAGCCAAGGGTGACTACCAAAGAACTATGCATTCAAAACTACCGAGCCAAGGGTGACTACCAAAGAACTATGAAGAAGATGATGAAGAGTTTTTGTAATGTTTTTAACGTTATTTGAATAAGTTACGTAATGTTTTTAATGTTTATTTGAATTTCGTAATGTAATGTTTTTTTTTTTTAAATTTGAATGAATTTTAAATTTGTTGTTTAAAATGTTTGAATTAAAAAAAATATATATAAAAAATCCTTGGGTCATCGACTGGGGCATCCGGGTCATGTCAGGTCGCTGGAGAGAGAAAGCTGGCGTGGCGCTGGATGACCCAGGTCGTCCCAGGTCACTACTGGGACTAGCCTTATATCTTGTACTTTGTGTTTTGTACTATACATATATAGTATTTTGCAGGTAATAAAAATAATATGATGTGGAAATTCATTAAACTATATAAAGTTCAATGTATTGGGAGTGTTTGTATAATTTAATGAGATGTTGACATGACAATGATATGACATATATTGAACTCAAAATTATATAAGGCATTTGAGATGCCCTAAATATAGAAAGGGAGCTGATTTATACACTTCAACAAATGATTGGGACACTCCAAAGTTTTGTGTTTGGACATTTATACCCTCGTATAGGTGAAATTGTAAAGATAACTGTGAAGATATAAATGTCCAAACACAATACTTTGAAGTGTCTCAATCATTTATTGAAATGTACAAATCATCTCTCCTAAATATAGATATGATCTATCTGCACCATGTGCTTGGGCCAAGTGCACGTAAATAAGGTACAAAAAGTATTCATTTTTCGTCCTAAAAGACATAAAATGGATCATCCCCATAGATTATAATCGCCTTTAATTTAGGTGAACAAATGAATTTTGAATTAAGAATATGTTGGTTCAAAGACTTTTAGCGTAAATCAAATCATATGTGGACCAATCAGCTAATTTAGATCGACATACTTCTTCTCATACGTATGGTTCAAATTTCCTCCTAATAAAGTTCGACTTTGGTTCACATTTCATTTTCGTTCTTTTCCACAGGCTTTTTGCGACGTGGGTCAATTTATGCATGATCTTGTATCAATAACTCAATAAGTAATTAAGTGCGTAGTACTACGTAAAGATGGCAAATCTTTGTCATATTTTCGTTAATGCATTCAAATTTCCTAATATTAAAAGGAAACTTTAATTAGATGGACATTTGCGAGTTATGTGGAAAACTAAAGCACATGCATGGCAAATAGAAACATGTTTTTGCATTGCATTTCGTTCTACTTTTGGTTTATGTTTTATGTTGTTATATATGTCAAACTCTCAAGTCATCTTGTAAGACAGTTTTTTGGAGTTTATAGAAGTGTGAATCCGAAAAGAAACACATAAAATATGATTTATAGACTAAAAATGATCCGACCAAAGAACTATGCCTTATTTATTTAAAGGAAAAGAAGAACATGTGCTTTCAGCCTTTTATAATCGCATACAATGCAAGGCAAATGTCGTGCGATAGAGAGTAGTCGTGGTAATTTGTGTTAAAAATCATAGGTTTTTATGAGACAATTTGTAAAATATTTGGGCGCATTTAGCTTATTCATTCATCTGAAATAGACATGTATGGTACTTTCAAAAGTTAAATGGACATTAATGACCACATAGTTTTTCTCAATTGAAAAACACTGCAGTTGTTTCTAAAAAAACTGATAAATATAATAATTTAATTATTTAAATATAAATGAGGTGTTGGGTTTAAGAAACAATTTAGTCATTTTAAGTATTTTTTGAAACGATTTGTATAACATGAGTCCGTTTGACTCGTGTCCGTGCCTATTTAGACTTATGGCCCGAGCCCACCCGACTCCCGCTTTGCCACCTCTAAATAAGAGTACTACTACAGGAATTACTTAATGTCATGCACGCTCTATAATTAGAAATAAAGTACGGGGGTAGGAAATTTTGAAATAATATACGTAAAGAAGTTTGTAGAATGTTGACTTTTCATATTGTGAAATTTGGTTAGAATTATTTAGCAGCATAACTACTCTAGCAAAAAAAAAAAAAAAAAAAAAAAAAAAAAACGTATAGATTTGTAATCATAAATCATGCATAAAATCACGGGTCGTAATTTATTATTTACTAGCTTATAAACCCGTTGACACCGGGTTAGCTTTTAAAGAAATAGATAAATGAGATAATAATAAAAGTAATAACGTAAATTTGTTAAATTTAAAATATGTTTGAGTCATAATCGATTTACAACCATCGCGTTGCAATCTAAAATAGATTGACTCGAACATAAAATGATGTGTGATTTCAATGATCAATTGAGTTGCTAACAAACCTTGTAACATTAAAAATAATGAACCATAGTATAATATAACGTGATTACACCAATGATACATACATGATATAACATGACCCTTGTTCAAAGACCTTCAAGTACTTTTTTATACACGACATTTGTTGTGGTTTTGGAGAGATTACCATCCTGATCACAAATGACAACCTTCAAACCCCGCTTGCTTGTCTTGTGGAAGTTATTCTTGCAACATTGAACGCACCAGCTGACCAACATACGTGGGAGTACCTTATAAATGGAGCTAATTCAATAAATGGAGCTAATTACTTTAATTATTTCTTTGATGTACATAAGCTAACATAGCTTTAGCAAAGGTGAATGCGAAGTTAAAGCTAACATGCAAATTGATTACACAATCTTTTAAACTCTTGAAAACATCTATTATATTATCCCTTGCTACTTATGCTATTTTTCTTTATGCGTGTTGTAACTAAATAGTACTATTTATAATACTTGATGTTTGCAAATTTTATCTTCTTCGCTATTTTTCTTTATGGCTACTCTTGCTAAATTTTATCTTATTTTAATACCATAAGTAAATTTTTGTTTTCAGTTGCATTAGTTTTATAACAAAATGTGCATTCCGTGCACACCTATTAGTCCATAGAAATTGTAAGTAAAACGTAGGTTGTGATTCATAATATATTATTATTTAAAATAAGGCAAAAAACATGTGATTTGTATATTGTACATAGCTTAAATACCCATTGATTCACGGGGTTTTTAAAGAAATATGAAAATGAGATAATAAGAAAACATGTCATATATATTGTACATGCTTTTTGAACCTTGATCATAGACCTTGAAGTACTTTTTATAGATGAAATTTATAGTAGTTTTCGATATTCCCAAACAATAATCACCAATGTACCAAAATCATAAAAATACACGTTATTGTAGATACTCGTAAATGGTAGAACTATATAAAAACTGTTAGACAAAATAAAATAAGCATACATACAAAAATTTGAGTAAATGGTAAATACCCTACCACACAACAAACCAAAAATCAACATAAATAACATTTTAATAATCTTAATTATGTTAGCTATTAGAAGCCTATTTTACATGTTGGAGGATTCACTGGCCAGATGATTTACCATAGAGCTTACTGCTGACGTTCTATATAACAAATATGCATACTTGTTGATTCATGACGCCTCTTGAAGGATACAAACTATGGGAGTGGAGCGAAAGTCATATTAGAGGCCTTATAGAACACCAGTTATGCTGATAATTGCATTACCACACTCATATTTATATCAATCCATTTTAAAGAATCACGGATCAAAAAGCTTGGTAGATTATGCAAAAAAACAAATCACAAGGAAGCATTCAGTATCTACAGTGACTCCAAACCCAACCATAAGAGAAATCACTTTATTGTCAAGAAGGTTATTAATTGACAAAAGAAAACTAAAATTCAAAAATTACTTTAATTATTAACTTTACATCCAAAGTAGCAATTAAGTCATCTTGTTCTCGAGTCTTCGTTCTTGGAGACCCGTCAAATATAGAAGAAAGGTCTTGAAGCAGACATTCAGATCATCCTGCAATATTCAAAAGGTTAATGTTGCTTCTTAGACGACTATATATGTATCCACATACAAAGTTGAGGTTGAAGATACCATTTACTATCATGTATACACACATGTTTGTTGAAATTTGAGGTTACAACAACCAACAAATCCTGACAAACCAACAAATTTTGACTTCACTAACTACTTTTTTTATAATTTTTTTATTTATACATTTAAAAAGTCAAATTGTTGGTTGATCAACCCGACCTGACGTAACTTGAATAAAAGACATTTTATTTCAATTTACCATCCCTTCCATTTTACCAACTTCACTGATATCAATCATTCGAGTATTAGTGTAGAACTTTCCAGTTGGGGGGCTCGACCCTCCATCATCATTATATACACCAAGCATCCCTTTCACAACCTCCATCATGTCCATTTCAAGTTAGGCCTGTAGTAACTAACATAGTGAATAACTATGGCCAGATGACATTTTAAACTCCATTTCAGATGCAATTACGTGTAGTAACTAACATAGTGAATAATTATGCTCAGATGACAATTTAGTTAACAAAATATGGGCAATGTTGATATGAAATCATAGTAAACAAAAGTGAATCAGTAGAGAAAACATACTTTAAACATGGAGTAAGAGGCGGTGGTTTTGACTCATTAAATTATGAATATGTGACATGGGATATGTTTTATCTCTAATCAGTTAAATGTGTCCAAAGTCTATGTAAGTATATTTGTATTCAATAAAGAATAAATAGTCATTTTACTCCAAAAGTTATAGGATATTTGAAATCATGTTCATATTTCTAAGTTGAAAATGTCGGACAAAGAGTGTTTTGGGTCAACATAAACCATAACAAAAATACCCATTTTGACCGGCTAACAAACCCACCCATTATTCCAAATTTACCAAGGATGAGCATAACATTTTCATGTATAGAAGAATGATTTGCAAGTTAAATCATGTAAGACAAAGTTCTGTAAATTAGTTCACCACATTAAATCCAATTAGAAATTCTAAGTTGTAAACAAATTACCTCATTTCACATAAGCAATTTGGAGAATCTTTATTTGCATCAGAATATGGAGAAGCTGATAACCAACTTGCTTCGGTTTTTCCTTTTATAACCAACAAAGTTGGCTCAAGAACTTACAAAAAACTCCTCTTGATCAGCCATGAGAGATTTTCCCACGTGTTTCATCTTGCTAGGTACTATAGTAGTTTCCTGCAAAACAACTCCTGAAAATTGAGAGTAATTTGAGTAAAATGAAGGTTGTTCCTCATAAGTCATAAGACTAACAAAACAGGCTATGATATATCATAAAGATTGATCCATATAGGCTACGATATACATAGATTGTTCCTCGTATAATTCAATGGTTGTTCCTGAGATCTTCTTATGTTTATATTAGCCTTATGCATAAATAGGCTATGGTATATATAGGTTGTTCCTCATGTAAAAATGAAATTAATTTGAGTAAAACGATGGTTTAAGAATACGAAGGTGTCATAATTTGCATCGAACACATTGGTGTAGACATAACTTCCGTCTTTGACAGCGTTTTTGGACCCATCAAAGAACGCAAAATCCATTGGGAAATACGGGTTGCCATAAAGACTAAGAAACGGGTAAAGATTGACTGTGAAAGGGGCATCGTTGGCATAAAGATATTGAATGATTTGGATGGTTGGTCTTTGATTCCAGGCCGGAAGTCACCTGCTGACGGAACGGGGTTTGAATCTGGTGACTTATAGATATCAGCGTTTAGAGGGACTGTGGCTTTAATTTGGTTTCCTAAACCTGCCCGGTTAAGCCCATACTTCAGCACCGAAACACATCAGTTTCAGCCCCATTTCATGACTGCAAATCCACCCATTTCAGCCCCCAAATGCACCCGTCGCACTGGCCCAATTTAGTCCCCAAACACATCCGTTTCTATCCTGTTTCATCACCAAAACCCACCCATTTCAACCCCCAACCACACATACTTCAGCCCCTATTTCAGCAATCAAACGCACCCATCTTGGCGTCCATTCCAACCCTGAAAAAAATACGTTGTTTTCACACTTTTTAGCGCTGAAGCACCTATAATCATCAAGAGGATAGCATATTTAAAGCATGAACTTTAGTAATCTATAAAGACAGAATTTTTAAATAAGCAGAAATTCATATAGTCAAACGGGCCATTTTTACCTTTGGTACAGATATGGCAGTTCATCAATTTTGAAATAGAAACAATATTAACATAAATCATATTGTAATTTCAAAGGTTGAATGCTTCAAAAACTGAATATAGAATTTAAGTGACTTTCAAGTTTCACCCGTTTCGACTGCACCGTCTTTTTTATCTATTAGGTATTAATTTTATGGATTGAAAAATTGCCAGTTACGGTCACTATTACCTGCATGTTCTCGTCGGCTCAGCTCTTCTTGCAGGTTACAAAAATGAGGATACATTACCCCTACGCCAGAAGTTCATGCTCATAATCCAAGCTCATTTATTGCATCAACACATTAATCCCATATGGCAAGATTATCAACACAATTTGACAACGAACCTCCTGAAAAGTGAAAACAAAAAACAGGCCAGCAGATAGGAAATGCTTATTTGGTGCCTTGGGTTAAACACCAACACAATATCTCATCATTTATAAGCTGAGATTTAATGTTAACTTATTCATAATATCATGTTTGGATTTAATGTTATCCAATTTAAATTGTAGTTAATTATTCCCCAACTAAAATTCATTTAATACAACATTAACCTGTTTGACCCGTTTCATCACCAAATAAAATGTTTGTAATCTTCCAACAATTAATCTACTACATATTTTGCTGGTCATAAATGAATGAATATATCAAGTACAGAAGAAAAGTATAGTACCTTTTTACGCATGATGATCTTATCTTCTAACTCAATCACATTATTTGATATGTATATCAGAAAGGAATAACTTGGTAAGATAAGAAAAAGCACTTACTTCTCCTGTAGCTCCCTTTCTTCCTTAGTAGACTTTAAAAGCTTGTTGAGTAGGGTTTTCTTGAGTGATACCTATCAGAGAAGTAAACTGTATTAGGATGCTTGGCCATAAAAAAAGACAAATATTTTTGGAAATATGTTCGACATCAATTACCATTCTTATTAGTGTTTTAAGTGTCTACCGGGACAATGGATTGAAATGGTGAGGGTAGCTATTTACACATTAATAACTCCATATGATGAATCAAAAATATCAAAATCCACGTAAGCTATATTAAAAAAAACATACCAGAAAAAGTGCTTAAGCACCCTCATTATCAGATCTTTAATAAGCTAATAAAAGATCTTTAGCCTTGGAATTTTGGCTTTTCAAGCTCTTTGGCCATCAATATTGATCTGTTTTAGCTTGTTATGGGAATTAGAGCTTATGTGGTAGCTTAAAATTCACCTTAAAACTGCCCCATAGCTGCTGTTCTCACAGCAGACTCTTAGTGCTTATTTGTGTTTCTTTGTAGCTTAATTAGATCTTAAGAAGCATTTAGTGGTACAGTAGCTTAATTTAATCACCCTTAGGTCCTTTTAGCTTATTATTTTAGGATAGGCTTATTCAAGAGCTTTTGTGCCAAATTAGTTTAAGGTGTGTTTGGAAGAAGTGCTTAAAAACAATCTGTGGTCATAAAGCTCATTGTATCTGTGTTTGGAAAAGTGTTTGGAAGATTTCTTTTTCAGGTTAAAGAAGCAATAGAGCATACCCTTTTGGCAATCAACTTAAGAGGATTACTCTTAACAATATCGGCTCCAACCTGCAAAAAATTTCAAGTGTCATGCCAACGTTGCTTGAGAAAATTTTATCAAGCGTCATGCCCACTTATTCAAATGATAAAAGAATGTCAAGATTTCCAAAAAAATTATCAAATAAAGATACCTTTTCGTCATCATTAGCAAGGGTCTCGTTGATAGCATCAACTTTAGTGGCAAGCCTCAACAGAGTGCATCCACCACCCACAACAATACCTTCCTCAAGAGCTGCCTGCAAATCAATAACATAATGGTGTTATACCACTTTTAGCTCGGTATACACGGTTACAGCAGTAGCTCGGTGTACATGGTTCCATTAAATAAGACCCTTGAGTTGTTTGAATATCATCACATCTTTATTATTTTAATTGTTTCTTCTCATCAAATCACCAACATACATTAGTCAATTTTTTGATATAACCCAATCATATATTAATTAATTTCATAAAATAAGCAAAATTTCGTGCTCATTTGTCAATTTCTTGTAACAGACAATCGAAACTTGTCTGATAACCATCCACGCTACTTGAGTACTTGTTACAAACGTGGAGGAATAACCATCCACTATAGGCAGCTTACCTGAACATCCCCTTAAACCTTTATGCAATTGCACCAAACAGTAACAAAACCCCGAAATAATATATGCTGTTAAGGAGTATGTAGTACAGAAGTTGGACATGTATACCTGATCAGAGAGTTCTAATGACTCACATGGCATCTGCAATAGTTACGCTATAGTGGCTGCAACATGACTATCCTGTAAAAAGATTAGTCAAACTTATTAGTCATCGTTTAATATAAATATTTTACTGCTAATATTAGTCTTAGTATATTAATCTGTACATTAACTATCTAGTTCGTTGTTGCAAAGTTGCTTTGATTTCCATTAAATATATAGCCACCCTATCTTATAAAGTGTAACAACACTATAAACCAAATGATATTAAAGAAATTGACTATATATGCATTGGCTGAAGTAAATGAGTTCCCTCAATAAAGTGATTAATAGCATAAAAATTAGTGTTAAGTATATGAAACAGCAAGGAGTTAACAAAATGTATTGTTTACAATTTAAATAGAATTATCATTGATAGATTCTATACATTCACATACATAATTCTAATAAGCAATCCCAAACACCCCTTTGGTGTATAGAATCTATCAATGATTTGAGGCTCCATGTTCTAATGACCAAACTAATAAATATATCTTAAAAAGTACAAACATTGTGCTTGGGAAAAAATTTGGATTGGCAATTTAGTTGTAATTATGAACGCCGCCCAAACAGTTTATCTTCATATTATATCTAAAGTAAAAGCTGATATTTATAGAAAAGATAACCATTCTCACTTGAATAAATGTAGTTCATCTATTATCGCAGCCGTCAGTATTCGTAGCCCGTCATCAGCATGTTCATCTATTGCCGCAGGAAAAACGCAAGGACCGTCATCAGCATGTTCATCAGTAGCATCTATCTTTCTTTTCCCTTCACCAACTCTTAAACCATGCAGTACAAATTGACGTCTATTGTCATTGTTTACATAACGACAACAAATGACAATTACACAAACAAAAGCACCACAATTGACCGGCTTGAAACACAAATACGAACATTGAAACAAAAGTGAACAAATACAAACCTGTTATTCAACAAATTCAACCGAGGAATCATCATATATAACATCATCTCTTGGTTATAAGGAATCGTAATGTGCTCCATTTTTTCTCTACAAATGACAACTACACAAACACAATTTATCAAATAGGTGGTGTGCATAAAAACACACACATAGAATCAGAAATCCTAAAACACAACTTGCAAAAAAAAAAAAAAAAAAAAAAAAAAACAGCCATATGAACAGCATGATTAAAAAAAATTAGTTCCCAATCAATAGAATCAAAACAGCCTTCTAATAAATAGAATCAAAACACAATTAGATTGATTATTAAAAAAAACGCATCAAAATAGGTGTACAATTGGGATTTAAATCGAAAACAAAAAGAATGACTTGAATAATGCGATACTTACCAATTTAACGGTGTGGATAGCATAGAACTGATTGAAAAATCAAGAAAATTTGTTGAACAAACTTAATATTGATTAGGGATTTAGAATGGGAGCGCATCAATTAAGAGGTTGGAATCTTTTGATTTGAATCCGGTAATAGGAGCAAAAACGTAACGCACAATTGAAGACAATAATTAGTTCCAAAAGTAGTTTTATGACTTTCCATGGCTTCAATGTAAACGTATGGAAGAAGTCAAAGGTGCTACCTCACGTGTTCTTGCACATGGTCTTTGGAATGAATGGATGCATAAAAGTATTGTACATAGAAGCTAAATAAGGAAGTGCATTAAACCAATTTTTAATGCTGGTACTTTAGTAGGCTTGTACAAAAGCTTATTTTATTATATATAATAGATAATAGATTTTTTTGGTGTGCGGACGTAATTTAATTAATTAATTAGCAGTTTAGCGGATATTCAAGCAATGTGATTGGCGAGTTTACATGTGTTTAAGAATTCATTCACGTGCTATCAAGCTAGCTTGAAATTCACATAAGATATTCTTTGGGTCCTATGGTTTACACCCCATTTGACCAACTTTTGACCTATTTTTGTCACCTCAAATTTTGTGAACCTATTAATTGCAACTACCAATATTTTTCAACCAAATTATTAATTTTTCATTCATTTTAAAAAACTCAAATCATTTTTTTTATAAGAAGTAAAATTTGACTAAGTTATTTCAGTTATTCTTTCTTATATCAGGTTTTTTTTTTTACTTTACTTGTATAGATATTTTTTCTTATAGCCCACAAAAGTAATAGCGCATTTAGTCTTAAAATGTGCGCTGTTTCTTTTTAATTTTAAAATGTATGCTAGTATCTCATACCTGATCACGAGATATAAAAATAAAAGGAATTAAAATGAATATGACCATACACCTAAACATTGTATCTACATTATTTGTTTTCTTGGCTCAAGTGCAAAGCTACACTGTTAAAAGGGTAAACATTTTAATTTGGGAGATTTGGTGAACTAGTGGTTGTAGGCACTTGTGTAGCCGAAAATGGGTAAACATTTTAATTTATATTTATACGTCAACTAGTTATTCACGGCAAAGCTATACTGTTTAAATAAATAAAGGTGCAAGAGTATTATATAATGATTAATTGTAAAAAAACAATAAAATAATTAAATGTGATAGTAATGATTGTTTAGTGATTGAGTTATGTTATAAATGAAATAAATAATGATTGATCTATGGTGGGGTGGCTCTTCTAAATTGATGGAGTATAAACCTATAATGCCTATTCGGGTCCTATGGTTTAGCATGTGTACGCATGTACTGATCACCTTTATTTATTACATGTTCATGTAAACGGGTCGTGTCACTTGTATATTTTGAGCCTGAGAATATCCTTCACTCTGTGTACTCTAGCTGAATGAAGACATTGTTTAAGGAAAGCAACCATTTTATAAATGAAGATATATATGATGATTGATCAATCATGAAATTACATTTTCTCACCCACCAATCTCACAAAATTTTAAAAAATAAGCAAATGATTCAACATAAAACTTAATTGTATTAATTTTTCTGAAATTTAAAGAGTTAATTATTGAATATTCTAATGTTACTTATTTACATTTTATCAGTGTCAGTAATGTTAGATAATAATGACCCGCAAGCTCGTTGGGTTCTCGTTAGTTACTAGGTTTAGGTTAATTACTTTTCTATTTAATGTCATGTAACCTCTGTAATTCATCGAATCTGCTTAATACATGTCACATAGTCAAGTGATAGCTAACTTTTCTATTACGGTTATAGATGTACCTTCGATTTGTGTTATAGGTTTTGCTCAAGAGTATAACAAAGGCTATATGTGTTTATTAGTGTAAATTAAATATAAATTGTGGGTCTCTTCCATTCATCAAGGCAGAACATTAGAAAGGTAAACTATTGTCAAGAGAGATGAACATCAAACAACAATTGAATTGGGATCAAAGAATCAAGGGAATGGATTTGCCCTGTTTGTATTTATAACTTGGGTTATATTTACGTGAGTCTTTTTCAAGTTTGTGTTCACTAAAAAAAATTAGTTGAATTCTTCACATTTTAAACGCTAAATGGTCACGGCTAAGAATGTGTAAAATTATAGAGTCCACACTTTCTCATGTGTGGTAATAATAGGTGTGGGAAATTTCATACATATAAGTATGGAGATATTATATAAAATTTTTATGGTTAAAAATTTGGAAATATGTTTTGAATGTCCACACCTAAAAGTGTGACAAAATTGCAAAAAATATTTACGATAAAAAGTGAGAAAACATTTGTGACACACATAACTGTATTTTTAATTTAATTATACACACTAATATACGTGGATTATTTTTTTAAATATTTGTGACACCTATAAATATAGCAAAATTATTATTCATATAAAAAGTAGTCCACAGTTGATCATACCGTGACAAAATAAACGTAGGGAATAGAACTATTTTTTGTAGTGGTTATAAGATATTATTGGTTAAAAATTGATGTGATAAATGGAGGACTTGAGAATAACCTGCATTGCTTCCAGCACTCTTATCTCTTATTATTTACTATTTATAATGTATGTATGTATACTTCTTAAACTTTAAATGCTTAAAATTTGAATAATGTTAATTGCTTATAATACTATTTAAACTTAAATGCTTAAATGACAAGTAATGTTAGTGACTAATGTACCCTTGATTAAATGGTAACATCAAATATAAATAAATCAATATTTTAAATATTGTTTAATCTTTAAACTTTTAGCATTTTTTGTTTGTAATCCATGAACCTTTTTCTTGCCGTGACTACAAATTAAATCCAAAATTACGATTTCGTAAATATAATTTTTAATTACTATATACACCTTCACTTTGTGAGAGTGTTTTATATGTTCTATTTAATATGTTAGTAGACGAGATACAACAATAATATTCGATACAAAGTATTATACATTGCTTTTATATACTCAAAACGTTACATCTCTTTCAGCATACTTAAAGTTAACCAGTTGAAATTGCCATCATTTTCTAATAATTCGCACTTCCCATGCTAGTCAAATTGCGAGGCTTGCAAAATCTAAATTCTCATCCTTGAAAGGGACTCAAAAGTCTCAATCTGTTGCATATAGTCGTATACTGATGATCATAGAAACAACTTATCAAAATGAAAGTTGAGCTTGTCGTACATATTCTTTTGGAACATTCTTCAACATATACTGCTGTTTTTTCCATGTGACACCAGACAACAAGGGCTCTAGTCTTTCATTATGGATATAAGTTATGCTAGATAGTTCATATAGGATATGGAGCAATTTTGTCATCAATCTTTCACCATTATTTGTGACTTGAGTTTGACCTCATGTTCTCTTTTACCTATCATTGAAGATGAACACTCTTATAGGATAATCACACTATTCAATTGAATTAGGACCTTTTTTTTTTTGGTGAATGAAAACAAGCTGTTTTTATTAAACCACCACCAAATGCCTTAATGGTAAGACACTTGATCTTCTCACAAGAGGTCTCGCATTTGGGGGTGGCTGGGTAAGGGTCATGGGATACCCCGGTTAGTTAGTGAATATCTTAGTCAAATACTTGCCCTCCTCAGGTAACATGAATAAGAAAAACCACATCCGTTTACCCATCTAATTAGTTTTAGTAAGGCTCCTTTAGTTGTGGTGGTGTTTGGTAATGCTGATTATCAATTAAATCTTAAGTTAAAATAATCAGAATTAGATAATGAGCTTGAATAAGCAACTTTGAAACTGACTAGTTTAGTTTCAAGTTGTCAAATAATCTTATAATCACGATTGGTTTGCCTTTGCCCTAACACTATATGAAACTGATTGTACGTTGTTTCAAAGAAATCTCAAACACCCCCTAATGCATCTTTTTTTGGAATGTATGTACATTTTAATAAATAGAGAACAACACAATGTGCTTAATTTGAAACCAAATAGTAACAAAAAAAGAACAAAGAAAGAGATTGCCTATGGACAAATCTTTTAATGAGAAGTTTCTCCGGATGTGACTATTACATTGCCTATGGACTTACTTATACCCTTTGTGTAATGGTTTTCAATAGTAAATTATTTTGCCGTCATTTTGAGTGATATGCTGGTGATAATTAAAAAACTTGTAGTCAGAAGTATCTTCAACCAGTGTCTTTATTACTATCACGTGTGCTTGTTTACGATTTTCATATTTACTGAACTGCAGATGAGGTTCTTTCGACACAACAACCTTCGTTTTGTAATAGTTCAAGATTTCCAATTACCAGACTTGGTGTTTTGACCATTAAATCAGGAAAAATGTATGTATAATATATAAAAGGGGTAAGAATTGAAGAAAAGGAAAGAGTTAAAGGAGCTCTTATGTCATATCTCCAAATTCATTAACAGATGGATTTAAACAAGTCTTGTTAGGCATAATAATTGAAGGTGAAATAATTGGTGATAGGCTAAAACTGATAGTTTATTATTGTTTGATTACTGAATCATAATGGATTGATTAATTAATTGCGACACTACCACAAGGAATTCGAAAACCCCCAAAATGTGGCTTGTTTGTTTTGGGTAGAAAGCGGGTAACACTACATTAAGGTAAAACTAATTCTTTTATTTGGTGATCGATTTGTTAAACTGATTAATGTTTGTTTGGGATAGTTTTATTGAATTTGTTTGTTAATATGGTTTGATTATTTATTGATTTGTTTTGGTGATTGGTCTCGACTTAATGAGTTGACTTTATAAAAAAGTCAAACTGCATCCTTTATGAATTGGATACTAAGTATCATGTTTAAAGTAAAAAGATTAGTAAGGTTTCATAGACAAGTTTTAGAAGCTACCCATATCTGAAACTTCGAAGACCTGATACTCAGATAATAGATATGTAGAAAGTCATTGAGGTGATCGTTCATCTTATTATCTAGTAGTATAGCTGATATCAATATACACGCTATATTCCTTTCTTAACTACTTATTAGTGAAAGTTTTATCCCTTGTGGCCACGGTGGTCCACTTGCGCCGACTCCGGGCAATCCAAAACGGTAGTCGCATTGGGATTAGTCGGCTTGCAATGTCAAGTCGGAAACTTAGGTAACCAAAAACATAAAAAAAACTACGCACATCTGAAACTTTGAAGACGTGTTACTGAGATAGCAAATATATAGAAAGTCATTGAGGTGATTGTTCATCTTATTATCTAGTAGTATATTTACAGCTGATATCAATATACACGCTATATTCCATTCTTAACTACTTAGTCAAAGTTTTATGAGTACCCTTGACCTTAGTGTGGTTTGATACAATTATCCAAGTTATCGAAAACCCGTAAAATGTGGTTTGTTTGTTTGTTTTGGGTAGAAAGCGGGTTAGAATGAAAACCCAATTTTGAAACACACCCTAACACATCGAATTGGGTTTCATCAGTAGCTAACGAGAAGAATGTTGTTAATAATGGAAATTATGATGATGATTTTGAGATTGAGACATTTTCTGAGTCTGCTCGGTAGCGGAAAATAAAGGACATAAAGCGGAAGCTTTTTGAACTTTAACTTGTAGTATGGACCTTTTTTTACTAATAAACTCATTTTAGATCTAAATTTTAGTGTTTCTAAATGAGAAGTTGAAGCTTTTTAAGAACTCTTTGGATATCATATTGGTAGAGAAGTGAGTATGAGCCTAAAGTAGGATTGTTTTAGGTTACGAATATATGTTTTACTTTATTGAATATATGTCTAATTAGAAGTTAGGGGTGTTTGTTTAAGCTTATAAGACATAAGCCATGTTCGGCTTATATAACATAAGCCACAATTTTGTGGCTTATTTTAACACTTGCGGGCTTATATAACATTGACAATGTTATATATTCCTGTAAGTGACAAATAAGCCACAAAATTGTGGCTTATGTTAGATAATCCGAACTCATATAAGCTAATAAGCTCATACATAAGCCGAAACAAACACCCACTTAGACTAGTTAATTAATAGAGTACAGTCAATATTAGAAAGTCAACTGTATTTTTGATGAAAATTATGGGAATTTGATATGATCATGTGAAGATGGAAATGATCATGTACAAATGATTCTATATTCCACAAGTGTTGTATTATCATACACAAGAGTGTATCGTTTTATGCTCTTTGGGTTGAAATCATAAAGAACAAAACCATTTGACTTTTTTTAGTCAAAGTATTGACTTTCATCAAATTTAATGATTTTTTATTACTGCTGGTATTGTCAAATAAAAAAAGAAAGTTGAAGGGCATGTTATGACAAAACTATATAAATAGTTTTTTTTTTGAAGAATGGAGTTATGATTTCGTTGCATGTATATTTTAGTAAGAAAATGGAGCTTGATTTTATATGTTTATGGATATGGATCTTTTACTTGGGTCAAAACCGGGTCAAGAAGATTACCCATGAAAAAAAAACCGAAGTTTTGCTTTTTCGTAGATTGACCACGCAAGTTTTAAACATTTAAGTTTATTTCAAAGTTAGTTTTGCCAGTTATATTTGAAGCTCTTAACCAATTGTTAAAAAACCTAATTAGAGACTGTGTACTCTCAAATATAAGTTTAGTTTTGTAGCGAAATATGTAACAAATCACAAATATACATTAGTTAAATCAAGATAGAACTACTCTGAGTTGATTAACGTGTTGGAATGTATATAAAAATGATATATACTTGTAAAAGATATGTTTACAGATGTTATGTGAACGTATCTGGCATTAGTGTTTGCAATGGAAATGCGCGTGTGTATGTCGAAGTAAAATATATGATGTTGATTAAATGAAGAGCCTTGGAACAATTGACTGGGAATTGCCAACTTTTTCTTTATCATTGTTGACAAGCGAAGTACATTTTTGTTATATGCACAAGGTGACGTTTAAAAGGAAAAATCTCTTATTGTGTGTAAACTACGTTACTTCTCTTATTGTATGTATAATACTTTTGTGTAGTTGCCTTCATGTAAAAAAAGAAGAAAAAGTTGAAAGGCTTGTCATGCCATTACCCTTAATTCGTGAACGTCGTTTTTTATTCTCTAAAATCATAGAGAGACAAAAGGTCGATCAAGATTTCATCAAACAATGGGAGTTATGGATCATCAAATTAACGTACAGTAATGACTTGTTACACATGTATCCTTTTCAGTTTGTTAATGTGTTGAACTTTTCATAAGAAGTTGTACGATGAGTTCAACTTTCACTTTGATCACTAGTTTCTACGATCGTCATTCTCCAATTATGTTCAAGTGATTGAGTCTTTAAGTCCCTTTCAAGAGTAAAAATGTTGACTTTGCAACCTTCACAATTTGACTAGCATGCATGCATGGGAGCATGAGTCAAAATCTGTCATACAAAAAGTTAACATGAAAGATAGTCGGCAAAAAGCATTTATAGGTTTCCTTATTGATCTATAGGTTTATCTAAAGGTACAATGTAATTATCATATTACTGTAACTTTACATACGTTGAAAAGGACGATAACGTCTTTAATACGTAAAAGCAATATATATTACTTTGCAACCCAAAAGGTATAGCTTAGCATAGCCCCATATAAAGTTATGTGATTTGTGCATTTGCACAATGACTTTAAATTTTAACGGCCTCAAAATATAGATCTTTTATATATTTTAGGTCTCAAAGTTCACTTCAAACATCAAAAAGTTAACAATATATGAAATAACATTTCAATAATTGTAAAACTCTACTTCAAGCCGGTAAGAGATCGATATAAACTAACTCATAGATAAAAAATGAGATCGCTACAATATATTTTTACCGTTATATTTACTTATCATATAAATTTGTGCACAGCGGCCTCTACAAGCCCAACTATGACATTGCAAATTAATGAGCTCTTTCAAAGAAATAGCTCTTGAATTTGATGCCAATCTTTTTTTATTTATCCGAAAGAGCTTATCATCGCCTAGGGGTGTCCAAATGTACCGAGGAACCGTACCGTACCGACTAGGAATGGGACCGGTTATTAGAACCATGGTACGGTTCTTGGTTCCTAAAATTCCAAAAATTCGGTTCTCGAGACGGTTCGGGTCGGAACCGTCCGATTATGGTACTTTCCCGAAAGAACCGACTGTTAAGCAAATATGTAATTTTATAGGCTTTTTTTGGGATATTGTGTACATGCAAGTATGCGTCCTTTTAAGAAAATAGAAAAAACCCTACCTAAACCTAACAACCCATAAACCTTAACCTTCAATTGATTGATTCCATTAAAAGATTCAAACATCATTGATCAATATGAAAGTAAGTTTTTTCTAAACTAAAAATCGGCATGCTGAACAATTCTGTGTTGCTCAGTAACAACTAACAAAAAGTTGTAATTAACTATTGTTCATTAAATTTAATGATAAAAATTGAGAAACAATTAACGCTTATGACATCATTGCATAATATATTATCACCATGTAAATTATTGTAAGCTAGTCACCATAGATGATATATAATATTCTCAATGCGTTCGCAATTATTTTCGTGGATAATGACTTTGCTATTACCGCATATATATTTTTTTATTTGTTTGTAAGTCATGTTGTGGAATACTATTAAGGCTGTCAACTTCTTTTGATGTTCTACGAACCGAGTACTGTAATTTCTTTTGATGTCAACGTGACCTGGCACGCTTTACAGAGATAACAATGCGTGATCGTGACCTTTGCACGACACTCAACAGGACACCGTGTGGATCAGTGACCTAAGCACGGATCACCAACACGATATAGATGAAGGTATGGTTAACTGGTTAGGAGATGAATTCGTTTCAAGGGTGTAAAGGAGAGGAGGCGTGAAGCAGATTAGGGTTTAGGATCGTTTGAAGGTGACTCGTGATACCATGTGAGTTAATGTGATTGGAGGGATATTGGTGAATGAATATTCTGATTTGATTGCTTGACAAAAATACATCGTACATGCATAAATATTACATCACTGAATATTCTAGATGTGGGCTACAACCCATTACACTAATACAACACAACTATGGGCTAGTATAACATATGGATTAACAGTTAGGGTGCTATTGAACACGTTTCTGTAATCAGAATTAGTAAGAAAATGGCTTTTTTTTTTTTAATCCAAGTTTATTTAGACAGATAAAATAAAACCATAGTGATGCTTTTTCACATGACAGCAGACTCAAAAGAGTGTACAAATGAAGTAACCTTGAGTTTATCGAAATGGATATGAGCAACCCGATTAAGTGTATAGTGTAGTTCCAAAAGTTATGCTATAAATTCTTCATTATGGTCATTTCATCGAGTATACGTGTTGCTCAATCTTCTATAAACTGTTTGGCAAACTATCGGGTTTACTTGTTATTCATCGAGAAAACTAATTTAGTAATTCATCAAGATGGAATAAAAAAGAAATGCTCGTGATCAAATTTTCATGCTCTAATCATCTTGAAACTCAATGAAAAACCAGCTTTATATTTAAGCATCTTTATAAGTAATATTAGACAACTTATAAAACGAAACTATCTATACTTGCAGACGTAAAAACAAATTTATTAACCTAAAAGGGAAACATGCTCTCATCACTTGCCATAGTAAACTTACTGTTTAACATATGTTATTAACTTTTGTTGCCATTGTGTTGTTTACCGTGTTACTACAACTGGAATTCAAAATACAGTTTAAAGTCAAGTAAGTTGAGTAATAAAAGTTCATTTAACTTTGTAAAAAAGTCAAATTTGATATTAGTTTGCATATTATCATTTTAAAGTTATACTCAGTAAAGGTATTATAAGTGATAGTACTATTTAATCATAAACACGTTTTAAAACTGTATAATAAAAATGGGTGAGAAATGAACAAAAGGAAAGAGTAGAATTGAAGGACCTATTATGTCATAAACTAACTGGGGTGATTAAACTTTGAAGGTAAAATCACTGCATTTAGTCTTCAATGTTAAGTTTAAGTTTATTATTGGTTTATGTTGGAGGTGAGTTTGTGCAGTTATTGGTGGTTGTTCTTCAAACATGACCTTAAAATAGGTCAGTTTTGATTCGGGTCATACTTTGGTTGTAGCTTATAAGAAAAAGATAAGAGAGGATTGTAAATCATCATGTGTATAAATTATCTTTACGCGTACAAGAAAAATATAAACGCAAAAAAATGTACGATTTTATTAAAACTGATAAACAAAGTAAAAAGACATGTATTTGTGTGGCACAAAATTTCAAGACTATATTAATTTTTTAACAAAAATTTACAAAATGGCGACAAGCATCCATCGGGTTTGCGGAAACCCTCTAGGTTCGGCCATGCTTGTAAGTGGGTCAAGAAGATGCCCGAGAGAAAAATGAAGTTAGTATTTTTTTTTTATTTAAGTTTTGGTTTTTCACACTTTGGCCACAAGTACAAAGAGAGGTAAGAAATGAAGAAAAAGAAAGAGTTAAAGGACCTCTTATGTCATATACACGTATACCTCCAAATTCATTACCACAAGTAATTCCAAAACCCCCAAAATGTGGTTTGTTTGTTTGTTTTGGGTAGAAAGCGGGTTAGAATGAAAACCCGATTTTGAAACACATCGAATCGGGTTTCATCAGTAGCTAACGAGAAGACTGTTGTTGATAATGGAAATTATGAGGATGATTTTGAGATTCAAGCGGTTAAGGTAATATATACTATTCATTTTGGTGATTGATTTTAAGGGAGTTGTTTGTTAGCTGTCTATTGCGGTTTCATATAGTGTTCAGGATTGCTTATCCAAACTGCTTATTATATGATTTCGTGAGTGAATTACTAGCAAATATACAAGTTTTGATAAGCATTTTTTCAAAGGTAACTTTAAGTTGTGCTGGTGTTACTTTGGTAATGCTGATTTTTAATGAAGTTTAATGGTAAAGTAATCCGAATCGGTATGAATAAGGAACTCTGAAATAGTTTGTCTAAAATATCATGGTCACAATCAGTTCCAAACACTAATATTAACTGATTCTTTGCTGTTTCAAAATGTAATAATCAGATATTAAGAGCAGTGGCGGATACAAGAATTTAAAATGTGTGTAGCACGATTTTCGGCTCGCTTCACTTCACGAATAGTTATTACTTTTAGTAGTCCATTTTTTAAAGTAAAACTGGTTTTTTGTGGTTTTCGTTTTCGGATGCGGATAATTTAGACTAGGGCTGCTCATCGGGTGAAAACCGGACCGGACCGAGACCGAGACCGAATCCAGCAAAAACCCTAGACCGAGACCGAATGTGGTCGGTCCGGTCCGGTCCAACAAGGCTAAATTTTCGGTTTGTGGTCCGGACCGGACCGAGACCGAATTTGCCAAAAACAGTAGACCGAGACTGGACCGTGGGTCCTTCGGTCCGGTCGGTTTTGTCGGTCGGTCCAGTCCATCCGGTCCGTTTGCTCACCCCTAATTTAGACAAGGTACTTGGATAATAAATTTCGTTGAACAGCACTCGTTGAAAAAATTACTATTAGTTTATGAAATGTTTGTATCTATACGTTTTCACAAAATGAAAGCTACATAAAGAAATGTTCAGTCAAATCACCTCTGTGGCATAGCCCCACTCTCCACACTAAAAGATAAAAGACAAATAACTAAAAGACAAATGAAACAAAACATTGATAAATACTACTGTTCATCATCTTCCTTGAGTTCCATCTCCATCATCTTCTTTCTTTCTCCTAAAAACACAGCTCAAAAAACAATTTTCACTTCAAATGGTGTAGCAATATAAGAAAACCAAAAACATTTACTGAAAAACTACACTTCGTCATGAAAACCATGTGTGGCACGTGCCACAGGTGTCTCATACGTAGCTCTACCCCTCATTAAGAGCAATCCTAAACACCACTGAGGCTTTTTTCACTAGGTTCAAATTGATTTCATAAAGAGAAAAACAACGTTTGTGATTCTGTATTTCTTATTGGGGCAGCCAATTACATTATTTTGAACTCTAATAGTAACGAAAAACTGGACTTAGTTTCTGTATGTTGTGGTGGATGGACTTACGAGTAACCGTTGATTACTTCATTGTGTAATCTATTAAGTTAGTCTTATGATAATGTAGCAAGTCTGGTGTATTTAGGGAATTGGTGCTGTTAACTTACAACCCCTTTGGATGGTTATTATACACCCTTACTTATGTTTTAGGCTAAACAAGAAAGTTGTAATCATTAAAAGAGTTGGCAATCAAGACCCAATGGGTCTACGTGGGTTTATATGGGAAAGTGGAACTTGTGCATTAATGTTTGTCTAGACATCTCATGGGTCTAATTGGGTCACTTCTAAAGCTATTAGAATAAGTATGTTGGGTCTACCGGTTTGTTAGACCAACGTCAACGTACAAGTTATCACTTTTTGTATAAACCCATCTAGACCCGTTGGGTCTAGATTGCCAGCTCTAGCTCAGACATAAACGCTTAAATATGCAGCAACTTGTGATTCTTTGTAATCCAAGAAAGATCACAAAGGTATTCGGGATCCCCACATTGATTAACTTTGCGTTAAAGGGATGATATTTGTGCCAGTTCAAGATTCCATAAAGTAATTTGCAGTCAGACGTATCTTGAAGGGATGATTAACTTTGCGTTAAAGGGATGATTAACTTTGCGTTAAAGGGATGATATTTGTGCCAATTCAAGATTCCATAAAGTAATTTGCAGTCAGACGTATCTTGAACCAGTGTGCTAATTATTGTCACATATGCTTGTTTATCATTCCCATATTCACAGATTGTTATTATTGCTAAATGCAGATGAGAATCTATCGACACAACACCATTCAGTTTGTAACAATTCTAAACTCCAGGTTACCAGACTTGGTGTTTTGACAAAAGAATCAGGAAAAAGAAAGCAAATGTCTCAAATGTCACAGGCGCTCCATAATCAGTAATCACAAGCTGCATCAAACAACCGTTTCCAAAGTTGACCGCGAGTCCTCTTAGAAAGTTACAGCTAATTGATTCCGACTATGATTCTGATATCCCTTCAATCAGTAAAGTTGCCACTAACAAGACCAGCAGTAAGTCGGAATCTTAATTGAACAAGGAGCATTCTGTAGGTTTAAATCAGTAGAGAAAAGTAAATGAATACTTTCACCAGAAAAGATTTATGGGAAGATTTTGAACAAGCGAAGAGTTTCCATATCCCGACACCAGCACTCGATGAGGTCTGTGATGAATATTTTAGTTCTCTAAATGACCAAAGTAAAGCTCAGAGTAATGTTGGAAAAAGATACATAATAGTCATGTTATGGACAGTGTAATAGATTTAGATGATCCTCGCCCGCCAGCACATCAGTATTTTTTCCATAATGAATTGAGGATCCAAGAGCTTGTTCGAACCTGTTTGTGCAACTTTTTCCCATTAAATGCAGAAAATAGAGGTTCTGAGCTTCCCAGTACATCGAATATCGATTACATGTAAGTTAGTTCTGCTATATTATTGATAGCTTTTAAGGGTTATATGCAAATAACTCTTTTCAATTATAATTTTGTTGTATTTCTTGTGTTTTTAGGGGTCAATTTAGCAGTGGTTAGACCAGACCCGACCCGGTTTATTTCTGTGTTGGTTTTGGGTCGTTTTTCGTGTTAGGAATTGCCACCCCTACTTCTTGATTGCATGTCTTTATTTGTTGTATGATGTGAATAGAATTTTCTTTTACTTTCAGGTTTATGTAAGTAAAAATGGCAAGAAATGACTGGCAAAGCTGCTTACATTCACTATAAAAAGGTACTTCTGCTCAATTATATCTCCCAACTTTTTTACCTTGTTTTGCTTTATATCAAATAACTTTATGTTTAAAAATCTTTTGTGTGTAAATATGATCTGAGCTCAATTATGTTGCTTTTGTCCTTTAGCAAATCTGCTTTCTATTAACATTGAAGAATATCTCCTGTTTTGACAGGAGAGTGGAGGATTTAAAGATAAAAAGGCGAAGAAAACTTCCACCAAGAAGAAATGAGTGTTGATCGTGTGGCTGAAATGTGAGATCGGTATATGCTCATATTGAGATACTAAGAAACTGATTGGGATGTTCAAAGGCAGTTCGCTAATGAAAAACAGAGAATATAGCAGAAGCTTTCCAAAATTCAAGTTGTAGTCCAGACCTTTGTCTTAGGAAATAAACATATTTTAGACCCGATTTTAGTTTTAGAATTTGAAGATTTTTAAGAACTCTTATAGTTATAATTGGATATCACTTTGGTAGGTTGGAGTTTTAGCCCAAAATTTGTTAATTTTGAAGCTTGATTTATGCAAAATCGGCAGTGTATTTGATGATTAAACATAGAAGGCAACATTTGCTATTTTTGTAACAAAATGGATCTTGATTTCATCTGTTTATGACTTCGGATCAAAACCGGGTCAAGAAGATGAGCCGTAAGAATATAGTTCTTTACAAAGTTATCTCTGTCAAAACTGTTACAGTAAAAGTTATAGTTGCAGGCTCTAAAGTTGTGTACAAAATACTCCGTATTTTTTAACCAGTGCGCTTTCAGGGCTCGCCAGTTTTGTAAAATTATATTATAAAGATGCAAAATTAGAACATGAATTTATGATGTCAATTGTAATATTTGATTTTACTTGCTAAAGATCAATCAATCAATCCACTAAGATTAGTCAAAATGTCTATTTTATTGGAGTATTATTAAAACAGGGAAAAGAGTTTATGTGAAGAATTTCCGCATATATTTACAGAATTTTAAGAATATTCCTCATATATTAGAGACTTTATGACCAACTAGCTCAGAATTTTCCATGATATCTCTGTTAAAAAATTTATTGAAGCAATATTATTTGTGTAGGGTAATGAAATTGAATGTTAAAAAATGGTCCCTATTTACAGATAAGAGGAAATTTCTTATTGCAAATTATGTAAGTAAAGTTCATATTGGTTTGGGAAAATAGTAAAATGTATGTTGAAGTCAAAGTAAAGAACGAGTGAGGTGAGTTTAGCTATATATCTTAGATGAATCTTATCTTTCTTGACCAAATAATAGCCTTATGTTATCGAGTCTTTGTCTTCTCAATATACACTTGATCATCTTATCCTGCTTCTTTGCTGTTAGTTCAGATAATTTTCTCCACTAACAGATCCTTAGATAATATCTACAACAGAATGGCGTCTAGTTCTTCTTCATCCGTTCAAAAGAGCTTCAAGTATGATGTTTTTTTGAGCTTTAGAAGTGGTGACACCCGTAACAATTTTGTTGGCCATCTTTATGAAGCTCTTCAGCGCAATTGCATTGAAACGTATAAGGATGATGAGAAAATCGAGCAAGGAAAACCGATCAAGGACCAGCTCTTCAAATCCATAGAGGACTCTTCATCTTGGTGCCTAGATGAGCTTGTGAAGATTATAGAATGTAAGAAGACGACCGAGCAGAACGTTTATCCTGTCTTTTTTTGATGTGGAGTCCACAGAAGTCCGCTATCAAAGTGGGGCAGTTAAAGAAGCCTTTGCCAAACACGAAAAGAAAGAGGCTGCTGGAAAATGGAGGGAGGCTATGAAAGAAGCATCTAATCTTGCTGGGTGGGAGTTGAAGGCCACAGCTAACGGGTAATTTCAGTTCCATTCAATTTTTATCATGATATCTAAATTTATATAAATTTTAATCCTTTTATGTTATATAACTCCTAACTGTTTATGTGCACTTTGAGCAAGCTAATAATGAAATCTTTAATGATACAGGGATGAATCTAAACTTATCCAAATAGTTGTTGATGTTATTTTCAAAAAGAAACATTCCACTCTTTCGAACACTGATGGAAACTTAGTGGGTATGGAGACCCGAATCAGAGATGTTCTTTCATCTTTAGATATTGGCACTGAAGATGTTCGCATGATCGGAATCAAGGGGATGGGAGGTGGGGGGAAGACAACTCTAGCCAGAGCTGTCTATGATCATATTTCTAATCATTTCGAAGGAAAAAGCTTTGTTGATAATGTAAGGGAAGTTTCAAAGCCTTCTTTGTCCGGTTTAAAGAAGCTTCAAAAACGGATACTAAAAGATGTGTTAAATAAACAAGACATCACTTTTAGTAGTGTTCATGACGGGAAAAGCATGTTGAAAGACATGATGTGTCGTAGAAAGACACTTGTTGTTTTAGATGATGTTGATCGTATAGAACAGCTTGAGGCATTAGCAGGCAAGCCTGACTGGTTTAAATCGGGAAGCCGAATAATCATTACCACAAGAGATGAGCAAGTGCTGTTAGCCCACCGGGTGAACTTCGTTCATAACATCAATCTGTTATCGTCTAAGGAAGCGATTTCTATAAAGATGAGATCATAAAACACGTGTTAAAATAGCTTTATCTTAGGAAAATCATTTTCTTTGATATTATTTTATACTATTGAATGATATAAACAATAAAAATTGATGAAAAATATAAGAATTTTTTACTCTTGGAATATTGCTCGTATCACACTCTTATACCGTACAGGTGTACACATTTAGTTGATCGGTTAATGAACGTTTTAAAAAAGCATATATGTCATGCGTGCAGTCAGTCACAACTCTTAACTAAAAGTCACTGGAAAAATTAGTTAGGTGTGAAAAAATACACCATGTCAAGTCTTTTTCTCTTATTCAAATCTTGTGAAGAGTAAATAACTTATCATTTTCTCTTAAAAGAGACTATATAACATATTTAAACTTATTCTTCATTTTGATCCAAAATTTGTTTACTTTAATATCTTGTTTATATATGTGGAAAAATAAGTGATAGTGGACTTGTTTTCCAAAAAGATGGTCATAAGATAAGATAGAAATTTGTCGACTTTTGTGACTCCCTTTCCAATAATTTCTTGCTATTTACGCATATTTGACGTTTTCGACCAGTAGTATTTTAAAATTAAAATAATACTGTAATATAAAACTTTGACTACCAAAAACCAGTTCTGTAATAATTCTTCATGTTTAATATAAAACTTATGATGGTGACTTAAAGCTGTTAAAACCATATATATAAATGATTTTTGTTAAAATCGTTATGTATTCTATTTATATCTACAGTGCATTTAGCGCTTTCTATTTTTAGAAACATCAAATATATGATCCTACTATTCCAACCCTAATTCCACTATTTAAACCCAAAAAATAAAAATTGGTCAACTATTAATTTAATTTTTTATTAAAAAAATAAATTGTTTTTTCCTTTCAGTCAAACATGAAAATAAAAAAGTTATTTTCATTAACACATATTTAGGGCCTGCTTGGTTCAAAGTGTGAAAAGGAAAATGAAAGGGAAAAGGAATGCAAAAGAATAAGTGAGGTGGGTACTCAATCCCTTACCCCTCAATTTATTCTATAATGGTTCATTAACCATTACGGGGTAATCAATCCCTTTGCACTCCCTAACCAATAACTAAATAATGAGTGAAGTGGACCCTTTTGAATACCTTACCCATTCCCCACCCCCTTAACCCCCAACCAAGCACGCCCTAAGGGGTGGCAATGGTTTCATTCCATACCTCACAATACCTCACAATCCACCAATAATTTCATTCCACCTAATCTCATACATCACCATAATTTTTTAGTGGCAATGGTCATTCCATACCTCATTCATTTTTATTTTATTTTTTAATTCATAATTATATTAAACAATTAAATAAAAACATAATATTTCATTAATAATAAAAAAATGCATAATGCGAAAAAAAAAATTACATCCCCGTTGAAATAAAAATAAAATTAAACTAGTCATCGAGGTATGCTAAGTTTAGAGCCGCCAAATGCTCCATAAGATCAAATCGTAGACGATTATGGATATCTTCGTCTAGCAACTCCTGTAGTGCACTGTCATCGTAAACTGGCGCTACCGGCTGATCCATTATATGAACCGGTGATATTGCTATCCCGTCGTCTTTTAAAATCATATTGCATTGTATAATACACGCATAAACGAGGAGTCGATTCTTTTCGACCGACATAGCCCGTAGAGGACGACTAAGAATCATCCACTTTCCCTTCAGACGCCCAAAAGTTCGTTCGACATCATTTCTTGCAGACTCTTGTAGCTTTTTGAATCTCTTTTCCTTCGGGTCAGTGGGAAACTTATGTGCTTTAACCAACGTTGAATATGTAGGATAGATTCCATCGGTAAGATAATATCCACGTTTGTAAAGCCGTCCATTTACAGTAAATGAACTGTTTGGCGCCGTTCCATTTCGCTTAGTAAGATACAACGGAGATTGATTCAAAATATTGATATCGTTATTCGCACCTGGAGGTCCAAAAAACGAATACCAAAACCACAAATCATTTGAAGTGACAGCTTTAAGCATAATAGTCGGGTATTGGTGATCACCTCTTTTATATTGGCCTCTCAAATGCCTAGGACAATTTCGCCAAACGAAATGTGTACAATCAATGCTACCAAGCTTTCCAGGAATGTGATGTTTTTCTTGGTGTGCCTCGAATATCCGTGCAACATCATGGCTTGTCGGCCTACGTAAGAACTCTCGACCGTATAACGCAATTACCGCATCGCAAAAATGATAAAGACAATCTCCTACAAAATATTAAAAAATATATATACGAAAAAAAATACGAATTTATATATATTAAAAAAAATACGAATCAACTAAAAATAAAAATACCGGACGTTCTTCGTGACATGTTTAGATAGTCATCAAATCTATCCGGAGGTTCACCTGTTGCGAGTTGCCGAATGGCCAATGTGCATTTTTGTAACGCCGTGAAACTTTTTTTCTTCCTCGCGTCTCGGCCCTCTTTAAACCATTCAAATGTCGCTTCAACATCGCCAACAATTCTTAAAAACAAGCTTTTGCTCATTCGAAATCTTTCACGAAAAACACGGTGGGAAAACTTTGGTCGTTCGACGAAATAGTCATTCATTAAAGTTTCTAATGCTTTATCACGAAAGCGGGTCAAAGATTGGCCCTGAGTATTGCTTGAGCTAGCGGTGTCTTGAAGGGAATCGCGCATAGCGAAATAGGTTTCTAGAGTACTACCGGTGGACAAAATGAGTTCGGACGACTCTTCGGGGAAAAATTAATTCGTCATCGGACGAAGAAGAGGATGGTGAAGACATGTTTTTTGAATGTTATATTTGATTTGTGTGTGTAAAAATAATGTGATTTGGAATGTGTTGTGAGGAGTATTATTTATAAAGGAAAGGGGATTTATTTATTTATTTTTTATTTTTTATTTTTTTTTATGTTCAATGAATGCAACGGTAAAAAATTCAAAAAACATCACACGCTCCTCTCACAATTTGGCCATACCGTTGCGGTTTGTGAACCCGCAGGTCATGCCGATTTGGCCATACCGATTAAGTGGCAATGGTATGCCGCACCATGCCTATGCATACCGAATCCATACCTCACAATGTTGCCACCACCCTTATATCTTCTCTCTCACCACATGAATTACAATTTTAGTCTCCTAACCGGAGAAACTCACCGGATCCGGCCACAAACACCACCCAAATCGGACTAATACCACACAAAAAAAACTTTCTTTTAAGAACCTAAGACCCTAACCCACACACACACTCATGAAAAAACATAACTTTAAGTTCCAAAACAGAAAGATCTTATATGAAGTGACGATTTAAACACATAAAACATTTTAATCTTTGTCAAAAGAGCCAATGGTGGTGGTCGACGCAGCCGGAAAAGGTGGATCGGGCGATGGTGTGCGGTTGTGGGCAGCACTTTAAGAGATCATGTAAAGATAGAGTCGATAAAAAAAAAGTAACTCCCAATGCCGTCTTCCACGGGTTATGGGTACCCAATACCGTTTCTGGTGTTTGGGGGAGGTTAAGATGTAGACAGCTTTACCCCTACCTAAGGTAGAGAGGCTGCTTCCAGTTCTACCAAAGGTAGAAAGGACCTCCGGCCTTTTGTAGGGAGTGAGGATCGAACCCCTGACCTCTCGGTTGAGAGGCAAAGGTTCCAACTGATCCAACCCTACTTATTGTAAAGATAGAGTCGATGTCGGTGGTAAAAAGATGCCGGAAAATTAACTATGGTGATATAGAATTTAAAAAGAAGAAGATGAATATGTGAAGAAGAGAGAGAAAAAGAAATAATAGAAGAGGTGTTTGCAGGCACATTTATGACAAAAAAAAAAAAAAAATACTTTGATATATGTGAAAGTAAATTAAAAAGTGAAGCTTTTTTATTGTTTTTGAGCTTTTTCAATGATGATTAATTATTGTTTAATTAATATGGGTATTGTTAGTGGGATTAATTCGTTCATTTAGCAAACCCCTAATTTTATACAAGTTACAAAATTCAAATCAATATGCATTTTAAATTTTGTAACTACTAAGAGCATATACAATGCATCAAGTCTTTAAGACTTGATGCATTTAATGCATATGACATTTAATAGGCAAAGCTTGGATGAAAGACTTGATGTATACTAAGTCTTTGAACAAAAGCTTTTCAAAAAGCTTTCATTGCAATGCAAAAAACTCATTCAAAAGACTTTTTAGATTAGTAAAAAGCTTTTAACCATTTGAATTGCGGATGCTCTAACTATGTCATTAAACTATTAAATATTTATATTTATACCATTAAAATCATTAAGTTCCATTAATAATTAAATGTTCCCGGTTCCCACAATTTAACTCTTTCAATAACATTTATTTATTTACAAAATTAAACTTATTGTTTCATGACCAAATAAACGTGACAAAAAAATAAGTCAAAAAAAGGCGCCAACAAATATGTTTTGTTGCACGGAATCATACACACCACATTAAAACCTATGTATTAAAATAAATAAAAATCTCTACTCTATTCTATATAAAAGAGTGTTTGTTTGAATCACATTTCCCCTCAAAATTCTTAAAAAATGACACGTGCCATCTAAAATCCCCAAAACTCCTTGAACCGTTCGATCATCATATTATTTCTCAAAGCATTAAACACATCAAGTTTCAAAACATATTCTTCAAGAAATACTCTATCAAATTAATTGCACCTAATTCAAAATCTATATCCAAAATTAGAGAACATAGGCTATCAAAATCATATCCATAATCGAACCTAATTTTGTACAATTCCCCCCAAATCAAATCCCCCAATATAAGTTGTTCAAATCCCCCAATCGAACCCTAACTTTGTACAATTCCTCCCAAATCAAACCCTAATTTTATATTATGGGACATGAATATGTGTTCAGCAACAATATTATGAACAATATTGTATGGATTCCTTATGTTAATCAAACCCGGTAGTTAATGAATGAAATATCATCAAGTAAATTGTATGGATTCGTTTTTGCGATATAACGTTGGTTTCGTTTTGAGGATTAAAAGGGAGTGTGATCCGGTGGAATAGGTGGGTCGATTATTGTTGAAAAATTATTCCAGTGACCTAATTGACGCCTGATTCATTGTACTATGAATTATAGGTTATTAATCTTATTTTGATAAAAAAAAAAAATTATCTCAATTACATGTTTTTATTTTAACTTGGCTCATGATAATGAATCATGTATTTATTTATTTTTATCTTTTTGATGATAATAAAGAGGTTGTTTGGTATTGCATATTTTGATTTATATTTTGACTTTGATTTAATTTTATTTTCATTGTTTCTGTAAAAATATTTTAGGCTTTGAATGATCTATTTTTTTTTAATTGCAGGCATGCTATAGATTGAGGATTAAACCTTCAAGAATTTCTTAATTGTTTCAGGTTGTTTTATCATCATGATTTGTTTATTGATTGAATGTATTTATTTTTTATTTGTGTTGCTTTTCAAATCATTATATGTTGTTTATTGATAGGATCTTATGCATGCGTTTAGTGTTTGATTATATTTGTATGAACACAAAATCTGTGTATGCTTAATTTAATTGGGTTTGAAATCATTGTTATATACCTATTGTTTGAACGCTCTAAGTGTTTGATGAAATGTCTATGAGAAAAACTGTGCAACGATATGCTAGAGTTGTGCAGATTCTATAGTCCTATTGATAGCGTTAATTAAGAATCATGAAATGAGATTAAAATAGTCATTATGTTTCGGTTCATGTAATTTGCAATATTTTTATGAACTATGGCCCGATCAGTTTGAGTACAAGAAAAATGGAGTAACTTTGGTAATGGTATGGTATATTGCAATGTTGGTTGGGTCATGTGTCATTCGTGATTCATTTGGTATATTGACTGATGATGTAGCCCTAAACTCAATATCTTATATTTTGTATATTAGTCTTTTATCTATGGTATATTTCACGTATAGTGGGTAGTCACCTAATTGTAGTCACCTAATTTAGTAATTAGACGCATGTATTGTTTTCATGTTCACTAAATTCCTTTCAATATGCAATACTTGAATTATTGTTTAAATAAATGGTATCTTTTTTCTCAGGGAAAAACACCCAGCTGACACTCATTGTCACTATCGATGTTACCCAATAAAGTGCCCCTATACGTAAGTACAATACTCCTTCAGTATGTTGCTTTTAAATACCAGTTCCACGACGCTAATTCTTGCTGTCTTATGTGCGTTGCAGCCAATACTTATATAATGACACAAACTTTAGCCCCCGACTGTGGTCCCTCTACTCAAAAGCTTGATCACTTCAAAGGGTGTAGATGCAAGCACTAGATTGGATCATATTACCCGTCAATGTTCGCGAAATTATTTGTGTACGCTTTCTAATTGTCGCATGTTATATCTATGTCGTTTTTAAATTATACTGAACAATGATACTTATACTAATTCTTTAAACCAGGTTGTTGTCTTTTTGTAACAGATGCTGGTAGGAACCAACAAAAAAGTAGTTTGCAACTCCCATTGGAATATCGACCGTGTAAACTCTATGGCTAAAGGTAAATTTTTTCTTTAGTTGATTTGCAAAACCGCCACGTCAGTGATTATTTAACACTACTACAAAAAAGGACATAGAGCCCCCTTAATAGAGCCCGGTTTTTGTGAAAAACGGGCTCTAAAGGGATTATGGGGGGTATAGAGCCATGTTTTTCCAGATAGAACCGGGCTCTATGTGAAAAATGTTTAGAGCCGCGTCTTTTGCGTACAAACCGGGCTCTATTCCTTGTATAGAGCCCTCTTCCGTTTGCTAAAACCGGGCTTTATTATTAAGATTATTAGAGCCCGTTTTTCTTCCATAAAACCAGGCTCTACTACAATGCCCTCCAAAATGGTTTTATAAAATCAAAACTTAAAAATTTGGCAACTTAAGCCGGTTCTCAAAATAAAGTCAAAAAAGCCTAAAACCAAAGGCGGGCTATTTCCCTCCCCAAATTTCACAAAACCCTAATCTCTTTTCCCCTTTTTCACAACTTTCATCACACACAACTTAAACACCCTTCATCACACACACCAAGCCAGCAGCCGCCGCACACCAGCACCGCCGCACCCAGCTTCGTCACGCAACCAAGCCAGCAAAAGATTTGAATCGAAAGAGGTACAATCGATGTTATTGTTCAATTAATCATTATAGTATCTCATAAATGAAGTTGTAATATATGTTCCAACATCTTTTAGTGGTTTGAAATGATAATTAAATGAAAGAGGTACAATCGATGATTACTGGTATGAACTGTTATGAGTGTGAAGTTATGTTAAATATGTATACTTCCATTAGCTAAATATGTATACTTCCATTGCTATCAAGTATATTTTTTATTTTTTGATTGTTTCATATTCAACTGAATTCAGTAGCTTTGCTAATTTGGTAGCTGAATGATAGTGATTATAAGATATTATATATTATTGCAATGTTGTTTATAAGAAACTTATGTTAAATGCCTCAAATTATATTGTAAAGCTCATCTTTTGATATTTGTTGTAGTAAATGGGGTGTTTGGTGAGATTTTTTTCTGTCACAAACTGGGCATTTGAACCTCCTCTTTATTGTTTAAAATATATCTTCCGGGACCTAGTTTTGCTGTAATAAATGGGGTGTTTAGTACGAATTTTTTTCCGTCACAAGTTGGGCATTTGAACCTGCTATTTTCTGTCCAAATTATGTGATTCAGGACCTAGTATTGCTGTCATAACTAGTATCTTTCTTGCTCTATTTGCTGTAATAAAGTAGGTGTTTGTTAAGACTTGCCATCACAAATTGATGGTGGTACAGCCCTTGGCTGTAATAAAATGTTTGTGACAGCCCTTGGCTCATTTGGGGGTGTCACTTAGCTTTCACACAGCCTTTCATAACCTGTCTTTAAGGTGGTCGGTCTAGGTGGTTAATGAACCAAGCATAGATAATAACTTAACCATAAATGCATTTTAGTGTTTGGTGGCTAATAAAATCATCTATCAAGTGCTCTATGGTTTTGGTTAGTGTTTGGTGGCTAATACAAAATTAGAATTGTTTGAGTGAGTTTAGATTGAACTTAATAAAGTGGAAAATTGATCTAATCAGTGCAACTGGTGTTTTGGATGCCCATTGCATAAACAACCAGATTATTAAAACTTTATTCTAAATAAGAGTATGATTGTACAAGTCATTTGTACAGCAAAATGAAATTGTTCAATTATTTGTACTAGTCATTTCTACAAGTCATTTGTACTTGAAGGATATACTAGATTTGAAAACCTTTTTCTAAAAAATGAATTTGTGTTATCTCTTATCATCATTTATCATCCACTATGGCCAAGCCGGCCAACTAATTTCCATCAGTTCAGCACCAAGTTTTCCGGTTATGAGTAGAGCCTCAAATAATTTCAACAATTTTATGCTCGTGCTTATGTCGTAATACATTCCTCATTACTCAAGTTTCAATTGTCACACACAACTGCTGCCCACAGGTACGGTACGCTGTACATTTGGACATTATTAAATATTCCTACCATGAAGACCAAGTCACCAAACGTTATTTTTTCTTTCACACTGACATATGAGTTACAAGTTAACTTATGCTAATACACTGACGACTGCTGTTATTATAGGTTTAAATGAAGGATCAGAAGGGAGTTTCACCAGATCATGTAATAATGATCAGAAGGGATCACCAGTATACATGAAAATGATGCCCGCGCTATTCAAGAGAACGAGGTAATTCAACTAGGTATTTGTTACCGAATCTGGAACCTGTGTTGCAATTCAGCGGATCATGAAATCTTGATTTGTTTCTAGAAATTAGTAAATATACGTTCAACATGTTTTAGTATGTTGCGGGTATATTCGTTATCGGCTTATTTGGACATTATCATATATTCTGTTTGCAGCTATAAGCATGGTGAATCCAGAATCGTTCTCTATGAATCAGGAGCAATAGACAGGGTGCAGAATCCACATCGACAAAAAAGATAGGGGAATGTCACAGAAGCTGATACTCATGCAGTAAAGCAGAATTATTTTTGGTAAACAGGTTAGTTCATATCAGATTGAATAATCTTACAATATATGATTTAGTTATGTTTATATTGTAAAGGTATAGTCTGCACATACTTAATCTAGATATATAATAAAAGGTTTAGTGCTTCAACCCATTCGACCCGTTTTCACTCTTGCTTTAATATGACTCATTTCTGACCTGTTTCCAACTTGCCCTGAACCATTGCTATTTTTTAATCTATTACATGATGTTGTAGAGGATGCATATCTCGTGGGGTGAGAAGGACAAGGTACACAACCTTGAGCTTGCTAAAACCATGAAAAGGTTAGATTGCAGAATCTACATACATATTTATATTAGTGTTTAACCATGAAAAGGTTAGATTGCAGAATCTACATTATTTATATTAGTGTTTTTTTACTACATTTGTTGTGGATCTAAGCAAGTGATTAGAACGCAAACAACGTTAGAGTACATAAAGAATGACATATACCTTCTACCCATTGAATTTGCCTGAAAAGTAACATATGTTTGTTTTAGTTTATGTTGGTGGTCGATGTGGTGTCTTGCAGGTACTAATTATTGTTCGGAGAGTGTACCACGATGAGCAAAGTCAAGATTCGTCATCAGGTGTGATTCTCAACTCTAAAGACGGTTTTGGGACGTCATCAACTTCATCAAATCCTTCTGTTTTCGTAAGGATATTCAAAGGCAATGTATAACAACAATTCAGAGTAATATTAATGGTGTATTTTCATTTTCATTTTTGTTGCAAGAGTTGTCACACGATTAATGTCAATGTATTAAGACAAAGTAAGCTGTAACTCAATAAATATTCTTGGTTTGAATAATGTTCATTTTGCAAGAAAAAATTGATTTAATGGCTGGTGTTTACAGTGTGGGATTTTTTTTTTTATATTTCTTAATTCACATAGAGCCATGTTAGTTGATTAAAAACAGGGCTCTATAAGAAGTAATAGAGCCCGTTTTCAAAACCGGGCTTTATTTGCTTCTCTAATAGAGTCCCCCCCCTTTTGTGCCCTCATGAAAAACCGGGCACTATGACCATTTTAAACCGGGCTCTATGGCCTTTTTTGTAGTAGTGTAAAAAAACATTACTTTAGCCATATTTTAAATTTGTGATATTTATATTGATCTTAAATTTAGCTATATTTATATTGATATGCTTTTTTTTAATCAAAGCATCCGAGTTAGAGTATCTGCTTTTTTTTTTGTCGATCATGACTGCTTACAAAGGATTTTCATATACAATTAGATTACTTCTTTTTTGGGACGCCAACCAAGGAAAACAAAATAAAGAAGGTACTTACCTATTTCTTATAATCCATTATTCAACATTTAAAAATCCCATAATACAAGTTAACTTTGAGATGAATGTCGATAATCCCAAATATATATGTAAGGGGTGTGTTCAGGAAATAGCTTGTACTCTTAAACAAAAGTTGATAATTTGTTGTAAGACAAACAATTCAGGACATCGTGTTTGGCTGTATAAAAACCAAGTAATGAGATAAGCAGTTGTTCAAGTGTCTCAAAATTATAATAACAAACTTATAATCTACTGTTAGTAAAGCAAGTCAGAAGATAGTGTTTGGCTATATAAAAATGAAGTAATTAGATAAACTGTTGTTTGAGTATTTGGCTATTATGATAAAAACATAGAAAGCATAAGTAGTTTAAACTATTTATTTACTAGAAATAGCTTATTGCATCATATATTAAGTAGACCATACAGATTCCTTAACCAAATAGTGATTCCTATTTTCAAGATTCGTTATCTCTAGTTGTTGTACATATAGCATTTGAGACCTTCCGTGGAGTAAGTTGTCACACACTACAACCATGCTCCTTGAATTTCATTCCCCTGTAAGAACTTTATCCGTGTACATTGCTTAACAATTGTATTGGTTTTTATGTTAATAATGTATATCTAGAATAAACATGTTCCAGATTGACCTATAGTCCTTTATAATAGATAAGAATCCACATAGTTTCACAAATATTGCTTCTGAAGGTATTTGAGCAATGTATTGAAAACTTAATTACGATTCAAACCATAAACTGTATTATTGGGGTTAATAATTTTCCACATGTGTATTCACAGTTGCTTTAGTTGTATTTAAGCAGTTTCTTACTTTTGTCCCTCAATATGTTTTTGTATGTTTTTGACTTTTATGCGACTAACTGCTGAAAAAATCCTTTCAGGCTCATGATCATAGAAGCAGATGTAACTAGAAAGAATGAAAGGAAATGTTGAGCAATACTCCGTGAATAGTAAGGAGGCAAGATGAGTGGGTTGTGCGGATTGATTTAAAGGTTAAAACAGGTTCACGTAGAAACGGGCACCTTTAGTACAGGTCAAAACACGCTGCATCAGGAAGGGTTAGGACTGAATCACAAACAATACTTTGTCCATCTTTTATATCACAAACAAAGATTGTTATGGAGTATGTTTACTTTAGAATGACTTTAAAAGACTTTCAACCCGTTTTACCAGCTCCCCTTTTAGCGAAAGAAACAGTTATTTAACGCGTTTGAGATACAATACATCTCTAACATTGGTTTTTTTTACTAAATTTATATCGAGTCAATAGACTTTTTATATTTTAGACACATGATATAAAACATAAGTTTTTTATAAAATGTAGCTTGTAGTCCAGATCTTTTTTACTAATAGACATATTTTAGACCTGAATTTAGTGTTTCCAAATGAAAATTTGAAGTTTTTTAAGAACTCTTACAATTATAACTGGATATCACATTGGTAGAAGTGAGTTTGAGCCTAAAGAAAGATTGCTTTAGGTTACTAATACAAGTTTTACTTTTTGAATATTATGTATAACTAGAAGGAGTTAATTTATAAAGGGTTAATGACATGTAATAGTAACGTACTTTTACATTTGTTCCATTATCAGATACGAACCCAAAATAATACAACAACACCCATCCAACTTTGTTTGTTTTGTGTTGATATCAACAAATTCACGTTTTTTACATACAAAATTCAGGGCACGCGACAGATGTAAATGCCACGTCATTTTTTGTACCTTTTATTTCCACGTCAGCCTCCTAGTACATATTATAAGTGTTCTTACCCAAATTGAAATACCTACAACCCTAACACTTTAAACCTCAAATTGAAACACATACAACCCAACCCCAATTGCACTAAATTAAAACATATCTTCTTCTTCTTCAAATAAGTACTATGGTCAATTTCCCATCTTATGTAACTGCAAAAATTCATTGCCTTTAGTTCTTCAAAAATCCACAACTTTGAGCCACCATGCAAGACGATTTCTTTGATGCCCTAATCCAAGTGTAAGTGGTTTGTTGTTAATATTTGATTTTGGTTTATCTTTAATTTTGACTTTTGTCCTTGCTTTAATTTTGACTTTTAATTTTGACTCTTTGATAATTTCAGTGGTCTGGAAATCAATGTAACACTTACTATTTTGTTGATGTTGAATTGCTAAGTGATTACTACAAATATGAGATGTATAATTTGATGCAACAAGCTGGAAGACAAAAGCAAGAAAAGCAGACTAGTGAGAACACTCAGATTGCAGAAATTGGAAATGAGATGCACTTGTTGAAGACAAGATGTCCCTTTCAAGAAACACCCATCAACACCAATCACCTTTCTGCAACCCTCATTCCATCCATCTTTCAAAGTTGCATTAACATGAATATACATGACTATACAGATTCACAATTTTTGAAATAAGTTAATAGACTTGCAAAATATTAGAAACTATCCTTTGAAGCAGACATAAAACCTTTTGAAGTAGGTTTTACCACCTGAGCCTTGATCAACATCAAGCTTAACAGTTAATCCCGGGTTAGTTTTCAATAATCTGGCTTTGTAGTCCCATATTTTACCATAGTGTTCAACTAACCCACCTTCATACTCATATAAAGCTCTTTGTTTTGCCCTTCTAACTTGTCCTAAGCTGACATTGATCAAGAATTTATCCCTAATATGGCTTTGTAAATCTCTATAAGTTATCTTAGGATAACTAACAATCTCTCTAACATAATGACTTGCAATCCATTCGTATGTGACCAATGACCCAAAATCAAAGACCCTAGCACAATTGTGATATGGAATTAGAGTCTTTATCTGAAAGGATGCCTTATTCTGCATCCATGAACCCCATAACCGAAAGGTGCAGACATTACATGATTTTTTCTTAGAAGGTGACATTGACATCTGAATTCCACTCCCAGTCCACTTTTTTTTACCCTCTGAAACTTTATCTTTACCCTTACCCTTTGGTGCAATCTCTTAACCATAACCCTTTGGTGTAGTCTCTTAACCATAACCCTTTGGTGCAGTCTCTTTATCCATACCCTTTGGTGCAGTCTCTTTAACTTTCTACCTACCTTACTAGCACACATTCCCTCTTCAACATTCCTACCACACAAAACAAGTAATGATTTATAATCATTCCTTTTTTACCAAAGTTGATAGCCATTAGCTACACCATAATTGGCCAATAAAATCTTCATCTCTTCACGATCTTTAAATCTCATTCCTAAGATGGGAACCATTTCATTCCATGGCTGGTTTGGATTAAAGTCAGGATAGACTACTCCAGGTTTTACTTTGTAACTAAGATCCACATTTTGATCCTCAATCTCATCTTCTACAAGTACTTTTGTATCCCTTTTTTTCATTTGTACCAAATGTGTTCCTAGTGGTTTTGTTAGGATCTGTTTTGCAAAACCTATTTAAAAAGGGATCACTTGTGCATCTATGGGTATGATAACTTCTTCTTCTTCTTCTACATATTGTGGTTCAACAAAGGCGGATATATCATCTAATTCACACTCATCCTCATCAGAATCCTCTAAATCATCATCATCTTTTGCAAACCAATCATGGATATCATAGCCATGATGTTCAACATATACATCAATTTCCCCACCATTGCCAAAGCTACTGCTATAAAATCACCAAACAGTTGTTCATTTTTTAACTCCCTAATCCCATCACTTAAGTCACTTCCAGGGAGACAATAGAAAAGGCCAACATGAGGGTATTCAATAGAACAACCGATAAAATCAAATAACTTGCCATATGTCATGTATTCAAAATCCATTATATCTTTGTTGCCCTCAGTAAACTCTAACGGAGGCCCAATAAAGAGTCCATCATGATAAAACGTAACTGTTAGGATAACCATTCTGCGATAAAAACAAAAAAAATTCAAAATTTAGGGTTACGGGTTATAACAACAAATAACACAAAATTTAATTGATTAAAGGCATTAATAACTTAACTAAGAGACTTACCTTTAAAAAGTCCAATGAAATTTAACGAACTTGGGGAGATCAATTTTAGTTTAGAAAATTAGGGTTCATGTGCGGGTTTGATATGTGTGTGTGTTTTGTGTTAATATACTAGTTATAATACCCGTGCACGCACGGGGTTTTGATAAAAAAAAAGTTATTCTGTATTAATACTGAATATTGTGTCTTTAAAAGTAATTGCATATAATTATATATATAGTTATAAGTTTCGTGCACGAACGAAGTTTACACATAAATCAAATTTATTTTAACATGTTAGTTCAGTATATACACATATAAGAATTTGCCTATGAAAATTGTTATATAAGTACAACTAATACTTATGCACGGGGTTTTTCATTATGCATTAATATCCATTCGAATTTGATAAAAAATTTGTAAAAATTTCTTTTAGGTAATTCAAAATTTAATTTTATTTAGCTGACAAAGAAGTTGATGTTGTTATATAAATTTCACTACTGATATTATGTTATACACATGATGCAAGTTTAATAGCACATAACGAGCATTGATAAAGTTAAAATATACTCTTTAAAGTTTTTTAAAAAACGTTTTTCTAGATATCCTTATATAAATAAATAAGAATTACATGAGTCATTGTTATAAGTACAATCGCGTATAATTATTTTTATATTAAATTAACCCGTGCTTACAATTTGATAATTATATTCTCATTTTCAGTAATTTAGCCGTATTTAAAATGTAAACTCGTGTCTGCATAGGTTAAACTTTTAAAAAATGAAATAAATGAGTCTTTATTGAACGTACACAGTAAACAAATTTGATACTTAATCTTATGCAAATTTATATGTTGTTATTTTAAAACAACATATACATTGTATTTTTTAAGATATAAAGTATAAATAATATAAAGTATAAGGAGGTATTTGTTTATAATCCAAAGTTATTAAAAATTATGTAAGCTTATAATATTACATTTACCTCTATATGATTTTTCAAAATTCAACCACTAAAGTTTTATTAATTACCTCATTTTTTTTAAGTTTTTATTTTCACATATTTGACACCTGTATTTTTATGTGCTTTTTTTTTTATCACCACAAAGTTTATTAAAGTTTGACCAAAATCAATTTAATTTTGACTTTCATTAACCAATCACATCACACGATTTTGCTTACGTGGCGAAATCGAGCTCTCCTATTAGCCCAATTATTTTTTCAATGAGAAGGGTTTTACAAAAATACTTTGAAATGATGTAATTCTTTTATTATATAAAAGATGTGTGTGTTTTGTGACTTTCAAGTCAACATCTTGAACAAATGGGAATATCTAACATTTTAAAGTTAAAAAATAAAAAATAAATAAAAAATCCACGTATTGTTTTTTACCGGTGTAGCCGGTTGCCTGTAAAGCCATGTAAGCAAACGTATGACAATGAAAATAATTTATAAAGTTGGATGGGTATTGTTGCATTATTATTGATTCGAATATGATAATGAAATAAATGGGAAAGTATGTTGCTATTACATGCCATTAACCCATTTATAAACAGTCAAAGTAGGGACTTGGATATGAAGTTGGAGATCATGTACACATGAATCTATGAGGATTTTTCAAGTGATGTATGATACACAAAGTAGTATTATATATATGCTCTTTGGGTTAAAATCATCAAAAACAAAAACATTTGACTTTTTAGTAAAAGTATTGACTTTCATCAAATTTATTGACTTCTTTTCTTCATTGTAATGAACATATAGTGTTTACCGGTATTGTCAAATAACAAGAAAAAAAAATAATAAAAAATAAAAAAATGAAAAGTGTTGAAGGGCTTCTTATGACAAAGCACTATATTTGTAATAATCAACCTTGGTATTTACTTGGGTCAAAACCGGGTCAAGAAGATGACCTATGAAAAAAACTGAAGTTTTGCTTTTTCACATTTTGACCGCATTAGATTTAAAACAATTAAGTGTATTTCAAAGTTAGTTTTGCCGACTACACTTGAAGCCACCCAACAACATTTTAAATACCTATTTAACCACTCTGCACCAATGTTTTAAAAACCGGGTTTTTAATCGACACAGTCGAGTCACCGGGCACCGGTTAGACCGCCAGGTCAACCCGGTTTTTATAAAAAAAAATTGAAAAAAATAAAACCCGGCCGGGTTTCAAGACCCGGGTTACTCAAAACCCGGTGGGTCTAACCGGTTAACCCGGTTTTAAAAACCAGGGTTTTTTGACCTGTTTTTTTGGCCGGGCACCAGTCCGACCCGTTGAACCGGCGGGGCGACCCCGGTTTGAAAACGTTGCTCTGCACTCTCAAATATATGTGTTAGTTTTATGGCCAAATATGTGACAAATCATAAATATACCTCATTCAAATCAAGTTAGCACTACTTTGATTAATTTGTTTGAAATGTAGATCAAATACTCGTATAAGACATGACTAGAAGAGACTTAGGGGGTGTTTGCCTTGCGTTTCACTTTTGGCCACAAAATCCTTCCCTGCTGCCACAAAACGCAGTTTTGGAGGATGTAAACGACATTTTCAAATGCACACCCAAACACTTCAAATAGATTATTTCCGGTTCGCAAACACAATAAGCAGATAATCTGCTCCACAACGCAATGACAAACACCCCCTTAATATGTTTACGGACGTTATGTGAACATATTATGATGAGGTAAAATATGGTGATGATTAGTGTTTGCAATGGAAATATATGTGTATGTCGAAGTAAAATATGATGCTGATTAAGCGAAGACCCTTGGAATAATTGACTAGGAGTTGACTAACTTATCTCTTTATCATTGTTGACAACCGAAGTACATTTCAAATGGAAAGATCTCTTATTATTTTACACACGGTGCGTTTCAAAAAGAAAATATCTTTTGTGTGTCAACTACATTACTTCTTTTATCATTTTGCACCATTGTAAGAATACCACTGAAACTATTATGTATACCATTTCTTTTATATAGTTTCCTTTATGTAAAAACCCTTAAGAAATTAAAGTAAAAAAGAGGAAAGAGTTGTAGGGCTTGTCATGCCATTACCCTTAATTCGTGAACATTGATTTTTATTCTCGAAAACCATAAGGAGACAAAAGATCGATCAAAGAAAGATTTTGTCAAACGACAGGGTGTTATGGATCTTCAAATTAACCAAAAGGAGCATGAAGACCCAATTGAAGTTAAATCATTGTTGTACATTTGGTTAATTGTTATACATTAGGTAAAATCACTGTTGTACGTATCTATACAAGGTTACACTTGATGTGATTTTGTGAAAAATAATAAACTTGGAGTTTGATATTATGGAGTCGGATTTTAGTTGGGTCGAAACTGGGTCAAAATAATGATTCATGAGCAACTTGAAGAAGGATTTTCACGATTTGACCATAAGACATCGTTCATAAATTACTCAAGAAATATCTTACTAATCGAGTTAGGGGTGTTAGTTATGGCGGGTTCAGGCTCGTTCAGGTCGGGTCTAGTCGGCTTGAGGATAAAAAATTGACCCGAACCTGACCCTATTAGAAGTTCGGATTGTCGGGTTTGGATCTACTCAGGTCGGGCTCATTAGGGTTCGGGTCATCTCGGGTTTTTGACTAATAATGTAAGGCTATAAAAATAAGTTACAAGAAGTTTATTGAAAAATTAAAAAACCTTACTCGGATTAATCGGGTTGACCCGAACCCGAATCAACCAAAAATATTTAGCCTGACACTCAACCCTCTTTGCTATTCGCGCGGGTTAATTGGGTCAACCGAATAAATTGAGTTTGGCTCGGGTCGGCTTTTTTAACACTAAATGATCTTATAGGATATCGTATTCATTATCATTATCTAAGTCCATGATTTAAATAATAATATCATTTTATAACTTGATTAACCCAATTGGCAAAATGATCTCAATGTTGTCTAATTCTTTGCTTGTTTTCGTTGTTCATTTGACATCATATATTTGCGTAATAGTTTCCTGGTACTAGAATTGTTAATTCTAGAGGATATTTGAAGGTTTCATTTAAAAGCATATGTACCGACCAAATGTTTTTAACTGCTAAATGCCTTGTCGAAAAACTATAAAAACTTATAGATACTAGAAATAGAGGTCTATAAAAGCTTATAGATACTAGAAATAGAGGTCTAAACAATACAATACAGATTTTGTCGAAAAACTATAAAAGCTTATAGATACTAGAAATAGAGGTCTAAAAAATCCCGAAGTCTCTCATTTGTATTTCTCGCTCATGACTTGTTCTGCTATGATGAGAGTTGTTTGGGGTTTGCATTGGTTGGATTCGGATTCCAACAATCAACTTGCTTATTTGGTTCGTGATGGCCGATCATGGAGTTGTTTGCTGATGGATAGTCTTCTTGGTCGATGTGTGGGTTCGTTGGAGATCCGGGTGAGAGCTGTACTCTTTTTCCCTACTCCAAGATTTTCCCACTGGGTTTTTACTTGGAAAGGGTTTTTAAGGAGGCAGTCTCATTTGGTTCATCAATCTCCTTCGAACAGGTGGGCGGATCTTTTTGGAGTTTCTTGTTCCATCAGATGGTTTTTTCCTGTTGGAGTTTTAGTTACTGTATGTTTTAGTTGATGTAACGTCTAGTGCCCTGTCACTAGATTTCTCTTGGATGTTTCAAGCGTTTGCTTGAGGTTAATGTGGCACTCAGTCACATTCCATTGTACTTCATTGTTTTTTGGTTTATATATTTTACCGGGGTGTATCCCTTTTACCAAAAAAAAAAAAAAAAAAAGAAACCACGTGACAATTGCAATAACTTTTCCTTTCATATTCTCAAAAGAAGATATTACTTTATTGTCACATCATGTTCCCCATCCCAAACCATGTAAAAATATCACTAGTACGACTCAGTGACTCACATATGCACTTATTTTCATCAAAAATACGTTTTTCACCATAGTTCATCTCTTTAACTTTCAAAATCTTGAACCCTGCTTTCATTAATGGCGTCCACTTCAAGTTCATTGATTCAAAAGAGCTTCAAGTATGATGTTTTTTTGAGCTTTAGAGGTGGTGACACCCGTAACAATTTCGTTGGCCATCTTTATGAAGCTCTTCAGCGCAATTGCATTGAAACGTATAAGGATGATGAGAAAATCGAGCAAGGAAAACCGATCAAGGACCAGCTCTTCAAATCCATTGAGGACTCAAGGTTTTACATCATTGTTTTCTCCAAGACTTATGCATCTTCATCTTGGTGCCTAGATGAGCTTGTCAAGATTATGGAATGTAAGAAGATGACTGAGCAGAATGCTTATCATGTCTTTCTTGATGTGGAGCCCACTGAAGTCCGCTATCAAAGTGGGGCAGTAAAAGAAGCCTTTGCCAAACACGAAAAGAAGGAGGCTGCTGGAAAATGGAGAGAGGCTATGAAAGAAGCATCAAATCTGGCTGGGTGGGAGTTGAAGGCCACAGCTAACGGGTAATTCAATTTTCTTCATCATATCTCTGCAATATTTTGCCTAACCTGCATTTATATATGTTAATCCTAATTGTTTATGTGCACTTTGAGCATGCTAATAATATAATCTTTATTTAATGATATAGGGATGAATCTAAACTGATCCAAATAATTGTTGATGTTATTTTCAAAAAGAAATATTCCACTCTTTCGAACACTGATGAAAACTTAGTGGGTATGGAGACCCGGATCAGAAATGTTCTTTCATCTTTAGATATTGGCACCGAAGATGTTCGCATGATCGGAATCAAGGGGATGGGAGGTGGGGGGAAGACAACTCTAGCAAGAGCTGTCTATGATCATATTTCTAATCATTTCGAAGGAAAAAGCTTTGTTCAAAATGTAAGGGAAGTTTCATAGCCTTCTTTGTCCGGCTTAAAGAAGCTTCAAAAACGGATACTAAAAGATGTGTTAAATAAACAAGACATCACTTTTAGTAGTGTTCATGACGGGAAAAACATGTTGAAAGACATGATGAGTCGTCGAAAGACACTTGTTGTTTTAGATGATGTTGATCGTATAGAACAACTTGAGGCGTTAGCAGGCAAGCCTGACTGGTTTAAATGAGGAAGCAGAATTATCATTACCACAAGAGATGAGCAACTGTTGTTTGCCCACGGAGTGAACGAATTCGTTCATGATGTCAATCTGTTATCTCCCACGGAGGCAATTTGCCTCTTCAGTAGGTATGCATTTAAAAGAGAGATTCCAAATCGAGGGTACGAAGAGCTATCAGAACAAGTTGTACAATATGCTCATGGTCTTCCCTAAACGATCAAAGTTTTTGGTTCGTTTTTTGTGGTCAAAGTGAACCTTACTGGGTAGATGCTATAGAAAGACTAAAAACAATTCCATTAGAGGCAACTATGAAAAGATTGGAAATAAGCTTTGATGGTCTAGAGAATGATTACAAAGAAATATTCTTAGATGTTGCATGCATACTAAAAGGTTGGCGCAAAAAAGATTCAATTAGAGTGCTTGAAAGCAGTGGATTTCATGCTGAAGTTGGTTTAAGAGTTCTTGAGCAGAAATCTCTTATAACTTATAATGAAGATGAGGAATTGTGGATGCATGATCATTTAGAAGAAATGGGTAGGAATATTGTTCGTCGGTCACACCTCGATGAACCTCAAAGACATAGCCGATTGTGGGTTAAGGAGGAAATTGAGTATATATTGAATAATGACCTTGTAATAATTAAGTTATGATTTAATAAAATTAAGAGTTAATACGTTTTTTGTTCATGTGGTTAGCTGGAGATTTCATTTTTGGTCCTATAGTTTGAAAAGTTTCTATCTTAATGAAACATCCATTGCGGGTTCGATCCAAAATTTCTAACCCTGTTAGTTTGACTACATTTGACCGTTTAATAAAAGGATGTTATTGTCACTTTTCTTATAAAAAACACATAACAAGTTTTCCCCAAATTCACTTTGTGTCTCTAATAATCATTCAAAAATTCATTAATTCGAATGGAATTATCATTCAATTCTTTTATATCATCTTCATTCACTCTAAATTTGATAAGTGATTTTGGGCGTTTTGAAATTTAGGGTTCCGACAAATATTTAAGGGGTTTTACTTTTTCGATTTTAGGGTACCCAAGCAACTAAATGTCTATACTTCGACTCACCTGGTTTCAGTGCTGAAATTGCAATGAAAGGTCTAGCAAAAATGAAGGATCTTAAATTTGTTTATATGGGTCTCTATAAGTATGATCGTGAGAGCAATATTGTTTGGGAATTTGATAAAGTTAGCGAATACCTTCCAACTTCCTTACGATTTATGAGTTGGGATGGTTTTCCTTTTTCGAGTTTACCGAATACATTTCAAGGAAAATATCTTGTTGGACTTGACATGTATGAAAGCAATAATGTTCAACTTTGGGAAGATGGAGAAGGAAAGGTAGAATAATGGTTGATTAGTTCTTTTTCATGATTCATTATGATCCTATATATAATATCTATTGGTTTGTCATTGCACCAATATTAATTCTTTTTTGTACTTATGTTAGGTTCTTCCTAAGCTCAGGTTCCTCACTATCAAGGTTTCAAACTTGAGGACCTTTGACCTTAGGTTGGCTCCAAATCTAGAGCAGTTGACTATTGCCTATTGTCATGATTTTGTAGAGCTTCATATACCTGCTCATCATCTAAAGCTCGAACATCTTGTCCTCACTCATTCAAAGTTGAAGACCATTCACCTCGGGAGTATTCCGAATCTTGAGGCGCTAATACTCAGCGGCTGTCATGATTTGGTGGAACTTCAAATGCCTGCTGAAAGTCCAAAGCTCGAAGAGGTCGACCTCAGTCATTCAAAGTTGAAGACCATTCACCTTGGGAATACTCCGAATCTTAAGACGCTTATACTCAAAGGGTGTAATGATTTAGTAGAACTTCAAATGCCCGTTGAAAGTTTAAAGCTCGAAGATCTCAACCTCAGTCATTCAAAGTTGAGGATCCTTGACTTTGGGCTCACTCCAAGTCTCAAAAGGTTAAATCTTGAAAATTGTAATGGTTTGGTAGATATTAATGCTCCCGTTGGATGTCTGAAAATTGACTGGTTAGTATTTCTAGAGGATCTTAATTTTTCATCAACAGATATTAGAATCCTTCCTGATAGCATTTGTATGTTGAATCAACTGAAATCGCTTAAGATTGTATCTTGTTGGCTTCTTGAGAAGTTACCAGAGGATCTTGGGCGATTACAATGTTTAGAGAAGCTAATCCTTACAGATTGTAAGGTTTTACAGGATTTACCGAATAGTATCTGTAAGACGAAAAGTCTAATATCTTTACATCTTGATGAATGTCGTCAGATTATGAAGTTACCTGAGGAAATGGGACGTTTAGGCTGTTTAAAAGAGTTCGATATAACACGTTCAGGCATAACTTGTCTTCCAACGGGCATTTTTGAATTAAAAGGTCTGCGTATTGTTGGGGAGTATCAGCAGCTTCGGTCATTTGGTTTTACATCTGAGATACATAAATTCAGGAATGAAGCAGCTGTGATTATTAGAGGTACACAAAGCAGTAGTCTCTTATCGCGTACTCAAAGGAGAAAACGACTTAACTGGTACTTCCTCTGTTTTTCTGTTAATCATCATTATTTCAGTTTATTTTTTCTTTTTCTTTTTATCTTTTATTTTTTTTTGTTTTTTTTGAAATTGCTGAGATAGTAGTTAATATGTTTATTGTATTTCATTACCTTGTGTAACTTCGATCCTTCTCCTTTCGTCATGGCATACCTTTTGCATGCATTAATGATTGTTTTCATGTGCTTAGCCTCTGCTTCTCATCATCTGATTGAACCAAAGGATGATGCTCTCTTCAAATGCCGTAATGAGCTGGATGTTCAATCACCGAGCTCAATGGTGCCATTCAATATTAATGTAAGCGTCAAAAGTTTGGATTGTCATTGGTGTCGCTGTTTGAAATTCAATGTCAACTTCACTGTTATAAAAGGGAAACATGTACTCATCACTTTCCATAGTATACTTGCTTTTTAACATATGTAATTAACATTTTTCGTCATTTTGCTGTTTACCGTTGTTGTTTCTACACCGGAAGTCAAAATACAGTTTAAAGTCAAGTAAGTAGAGTTAAAAAAGTTCATCGAACATTATAGTTGACTTTGTAAAAAAGTCAAAGTGCGTTCTTTTGGAAAAGAAGGTGGAAATTTGATATGAGTAAGGATCAAATGAGAAATAAAATTAAAATGAGAAGGGTGAGAAGAAACCACAACCGCACATTTCAGATGCACCTACAAATATAGATGCATCTCCCCTTAAATTTCTCTACCTTATTTAAAATGTGTGGCTCAAATTTCTTCTCATTCTTCTCATTTCAAATTTTCTTCTCACTAGATCTCTTCCCAATTTGATATTAGTTTTGCGTAATATCATGTTAAAGTTAAACTCAGTAAGGTTTCATAAGTTAAAGTACTCCCTCCGTCTCAAAATAATAGTCCACATTTCTTTTTTTTGGATGTCTCAAATTAATTGTCCACTTTCCCTTTATAGTAAAAACTAGAGAACTTTGTGGGAGAATATTCCTTTTGAATGGTTAAAAATTAAAGTAGTGTGTATTTCTTGTCTCCTGACAATAATTTTGAGACGGAAGGAGTATTATTTAATCATAAACACATTTTAAAACTGTATAATAAAAATGGGTGACAAATGAATAAAAGGAAAGAGTATAATTTGAAGGTTTATAAATGGTTTTTATTGGTCATATGGTTGAAAGTTCAAACAGTAAATCTTATCTTCTTTTTTTACATTGACCAAAAAGACATTATGAGTGGCTTTTGTTTCTCAACATCAATATTCCACAAAATTTCCACACAAACACGTCACTGCAGCTGGAACTAATATCATAAACACATAGAATCTTCTAACAATTTGAACCTGCTTCCAATGGATTCTTCTTCAAGTGCTAACATTCAAAGGAGCTTTAAGTATGATGTGTTTTTAAGCTTCAGGGGTGAAGACACCCGTAAAAACTTTGTCGATCATCTTTATGCAGCTCTGAAGCAAAGAGGCATTGTCACTTACAAGGATGACGAAAATATCGAGAAAGGGAAAAGGATCAATGAGCAACTCATCAAGTCTATTGAAGACTCGAGATTCTATGTTATTGTCTTCTCTAAGAACTATGCTTCCTCATCTTGGTGCTTGGATGGGCTGGCTAAAATTATGGAATGCCAGGAGATGATCGAGCATACTACTTACCCAATCTTCTATGATGTGCAGCCCACTGAAATCGGGAAACAAATCGGGGCAGTAAAAGATGCTTTGCCGAAAACGAAAAGAAGGAGGCTGCTGGAATATGGAGAAAGGCTATGGAAGAAGCAGCAGGTCTGGCTGGCTTGGTATTGGAGGATATGCTTGATGGGTAATTCCTTCCTTAATATATCTGCAATATAAGTTCATTAGTTTCTTTTTGGGGTGAGTTATGTGATGTACATAAATCTGAAATTAAGAATTCTTTCCATCTAAGAATCTCAAAACAGCTAATTGTATATATCTTTAACTTACAGGCATGAAGCTAAATTCATACAAAAATTTGTTCAAGACATTTCACGAGATTTGCATTCCGTTGACTTCATTTTAGCTGAAGAGTTGGTAGGCATGGGGACACGGATAAGGGATGTGGTTTCATCTTTAGAAATTGATGTTGATGATGTTCGCATGCTAGGGATATGGGGGATGGGTGGTGCGGGGAAGACAACTTTAGCCAAGGCTGTTTTTGATCAAATATCCTTTCAGTTTGAAGGTAAAAGTTTTGTTGAAAATGTAAGGGAAGAATCAAAATCATCTTTGTCTGGTTTGAAGTCATTGCAGAAACAAGTACTTTCAGATATTTTAAATGATCAAGGCGTCACCGTAAGTGGTGTTCTTGATGGGAAAAACAAGATGAAAAAAGCGATGGGTGGTAGAAAAGTACTTGTCGTTCTTGATGATGTCGATCATAAAAACCAGCTTGAGGCGTTAGCAGGTGACAGTAATTGGTTTAAGCCGGGAAGTAGAGTTATTATTACAACAAGAGATAAGCAAGCACTGGCAGCCCACGGAGTAGGATTGATTCATAATGTGACTTTGTTATCTCAAGTGGAAGCGGGTTGCCTCTTCAGTAGGCATGCGTTTGGAAGAGAGAATCCGATTCAAGGGTACGAAGAGTTATCAAGAAAAGTTTTACAATATGCTGATGGTCTTCCCTTAACGATCAAAGTTATGGGTTCACATCTTCGTGATCTAGATGAGTCTGAATGGAAAAATGCCATAAAGAGACTAGAAAAAATTCCATGTAAGGATACTATGGAAGTATTGGAATTAAGCTTTGATGGTCTAGATAATGATCACAAAGAAATATTCTTAGATGTTGCATGCATACTAAAAGGTTGGGGCAAAGAGACTGCAATTAGAGCGCTTGAAAGCTGTGGATTTTGTGGTATATATGGTTTAAGAGTTCTTGAGCATAAATCTCTTATAACTTATGATAGATACGGGCGCCTGGGGATGCATGACCATTTAGAAGAAATGGGTATTAATATTTTTCGCCGTTTCTATCCTAATGAACCTAACAAACATAGCCGATTGTGGATTAATGAGGAAATTGAGGATATATTGACTAATGACCTGGTAAGAATCAAGTTATAATATCATCAAACTGAGAGTTAACTACGTTTTTGGTCCGTGTGATTTGCTAGGTATTTCATTTTTGGTCAAATAGTTTGAAAAGTTTCGGGTTTGTTCCAAAATGAAAGATCCTTTAATTTAACTATGTTTGACCATTTAATAAAGATCCAAGTCCATTTTTGTCCCAAAAATGAAACCATGGTTAAAGGTTTCCCCCAAAAAAAATGACTTCCATATTTGCCACACCCAAAATTGTACGACTCCACCAAAAAATTGAAATGTGTCTCAGAAAAGTACACGTTTTGAATATTTAATTATTTTTTTGTTTGACTTTTTCAAAAAAGTACAAGTCACACAATTCATATGGAATTATTTATTTTTTATTTTTGGCAAACCTTTAACCAATAGTTTTATTTTTGAGGCAAATTTTTGGATTTGGCTCTTTAATAAAAGGATATTATTGTCTTTTTAAGTACCATATTAGACAAAATAATAAGTTACTGTACAATTCTCACCTTGCTCTTTGTTTGTGTCTCTAAAAGTTTTCCCCAAATTCACTTTCTCTCTCTAATAATCATTCAAAAATTCATTAATTCGAATTGAATTATCATTCATTACGCGTTATTTCATCTTCATTCACTCTCAATTTGATCAGTAATTTTGGGCGTTTTGAAATTTAGGGTTCCGACAAAAATTAAGGGGTTTTATTTTTTCGATATCAGGGTACCCACGCAACTAAATATCTACACTTTTCTTCACCGGGTTTCAGTGCTAAAATTGCAGTAAAAAGTTTTCCCCAAATTCACTTTCTCTCTCTAATAATCATTCCAAAATTCGTCAATTCGAATTGAATTATCATTCAATTCGCTTTATATCATCTTCATTCACTTTCAATTTGATAATGTTTCCGGTGATTTTGGTCGTTTTGGATTTCAGGGTACCCAAGCAACTAAATGTCTATACTTAGAGTCATCAGCGGGTTTCAGTGCTGAAATTGCAGTCAAAGGTCTAGCAAAAATGAAGGATCTTAGATTTATTCACATAAATCTCATAAAGGATTATTATGAGAGCAATATTGTTGAATTTGATAAAGTTAGCGAATACCTTCCAAGTTCCTTAAGATTTATGAGATGGCATGAATTTCCTTTTTCGAGTTTACCGAATACATTTCAAGGAAAATATCTTGTTCAACTTGACATAAGTAGCAACAATATTGTTCAACTTTGGGAAGATGGAGAAGGAAAGGTAGAATAGGTTAATTTGTTGTTTTTCATGATTCATTGTGATCCTATATATCTATTGGTTTATCATTGCACCAATATTAACTATTTTTTTTATACCTATATTAGGTTCTTCATAAGCTAAGGTTCCTCACCTTTTGGATGTCAAAATTACAGACCTTTGACCTTAGGTTGGCTCCAAATCTTGAGCACTTGACTATTGCCGGATGTCTTGATTTCGTAGAGCTTCAAATACCTGCTGAAAGTCCAAAACTCGAATGGCTCAACCTCAGTCATTCAAAGTTGAGGACCCTTGACCTTGGGCTGACTCCAAATCTCAAAAGCTTAAATCTTGGAAATTGTTATGATTTGGTGGAAATAAATGCTCCCATTGGATGTCTGAAAAAGCTTGACTTCTTAGACTTAAGTGATTGTGGGAGGTTCGAGTCTTTTGTGTTTGACAAACGGTCTCAACGAGCTAAGGCTGATTCTTTATCTGAGTTACATCTGATTGCAGAACCCACAGATGTTTACCCTTTGCACTCCGACAATGATTCACCAAAGTTTCAGTTTTCATGTTATTATAAAGAAGATCCAGCTTCATCGTATGGAAATCTTGAAAGGCTTATTTCCATAGGTCTGTGTGCTTGTACAAACCTTGAGAGTTTTTCAAGAAGCATTTGTGGATTACAAGGTTTAAGAAAGCTTACACTTGAAGGCAGTATTACAGAAGCACCCAGGGACCTTGACCAGTTAGAATGTCTAGAGGAGCTAACTTTTTCATCTACAGAGATTAAAAATCTTCCAGATAGCATTTGTATGTTGAAACATCTCAAATCTCTCAAACTTAATTCATGCTTATTTCTTGAGAAGTTACCCGATGATATTGGATGCTTAGAAGGTTTGAAAGAGTTGAACATAGTAGGTACAAACCTAACCCGTCTTCCACAGAGCATCTTCCAGTTGAGAGGTCTACGTATTGTTGGGTCGATACGGCTTATTGATACATATGGTCTACTACTCAAGAGACGAAGAACCTCTGATGATGATGAAATAGTCTGCTACATATAGCCCATACTAACACATGCCAAAGGAGCCAATACATGAAGAGCTATTTTAACAGGTACTTTATTTTGAAATTTTAAATTCATTATGGAAATATTCACTGTTTCTACAATTTGTGTGTTTTACCATGATTTTAACAATCCATTTTATGCTATTAGGAGGTCCGATCAGCAGGAAGCATGTTGGAAAATTTAGTGCACTTGTGGAATTAGTTCACACCTTGTAATGGGTTAGGAGGTACGGAGTGTACACCCATAAGGTCCATGAACGCCCTGACTCTAATAGTGGTTTGTATTGATAGTGCTAGTAGAAAGTACTGCTTGTGGAAAGTACTGTTGGTGAAAGTACTGCTTCTGGAAAGTACTGCTTGTGGAAAGTACTGCTTGTAGTTTCCACTAATAAGCAGTGTTTCCACTGAAGGTGCTATGAAAGTACTGCTAGTTGTATGAAAGTACTGCTAGTGTTAAGGTACTGCTTGTAACGGCTTTGACCTATTCAAGTGGCAGTTTCAACTGCATTATGACCACGTTTAATTGGTCATGTAACCACTAACGTCTATAATGGGGATAATTGTGAGGTTATTAATGGGCCGATTAATACTCATAATTCCATTGGAATAGCTCAAGAGTATTATCCTATAAATAGGATATCTGATTATGCATGAAGGACACACAGAAAACGAAAACACTTATTAGCGAAAGAGTTATAGAATTGTGCATAATTCTCTAACTGCATTTGGTCTTATCCCAAGTAGATATTCGTGATACCCAGGCATTAGGGTCGAATAGTTTACTTTGGAAAGTGATCACACGATTCCAAGTGATATCCGGTAACCACCTAGTGGTATCTGTTACTGCTGACCTTTGTTTTGTTTCTGCTGAACAGTTGCATTTCTACTGAATTGATTATCTCAACCCTGTTGCTGGGAGACACACACCAACAATCAAAGTAAACTATTTAGTGATAATCAATGGCAACTGCTGCAATGAAACATATGGCTTCAAACTTTGCCAAGCTTGATAAGTTTGAAGGGGTGGACTTTAGGAGGTGGCAGAAGAAGATGCATTTCTTACTGTCAAGCATGAGTGTGGTCTATGTGCTGACTACTCCAATTCCTGATGATGGTGGGGATGATGCTACTGTGGAGCAGATCAGGAGGAGGAGCAAGTGGGAGAATGATGAATACATATGCAGAGGTCTTATTCTGAATGGTATGTCTGATTCTCTGTTTGATATTTATCAGAACTCTGAATCTTCCAAAGAACTGTGGGATTCCTTGGATGCCAAATATATGGCTGAGGATGCATCAAGTAAGAAGTTCCTTGTTAGTAATTTCACAAATTACAAAATGACTGATTCAAGACCAGTTATGGAACAATACAATGAACTTCTTGGAATACTTGGAAGGTTTACACAACACAATATGCACATGGATGAGGCTATTTCAGTCTCTTGTGTTATTGACAAACTTCCTCCTTCTTGGAAAGATTTCAAGCATATCTTGAAACATAAGAAAGAAGAACTAACTCTGGTTGAGTTGGGCAGTCATCTGCGCATTGAGGATTCTCTCAGGGTGCAGGATAATGACAAGCCAAAGAGTAGCAATGCTACTGGACCATCTGTTGTCAATATGGTGGAGCATAACAACTCCACCAGGTACAATGACAACAAAGGCAAACGCAAATATCATGACAACACAAGGGCAGATCCTAACAAGAAGGCAACACCTACTTGTTGGAAATGTGGCAAGACTGGTCACATTAAAAGGGACTGCAAAGGTGTTAATGTTGGTGGTAAAGCCAATGGATCAGGCACTAAAAGTTCAGGGAGTGGTGGTTCAACCAACTTTCTAAAAGGTCAGAATATGTTTAATAAGTCTTTTCAGATTTATTATGTTACATATGTATCTGAATCTTTTTATGTGCAGGATGATGATGTTGCGTGGTGGGTTGACTCTGGTGCAACAGTTCATGTGTTTAAAGATAGAAGCTGGTTCAAGACTTATGAGTCACTGAATGATGGTTCTATTCTTCACATGGGAAATGAGTCAACAGCCTTGGTGCATGGTCGTGGTTGTGTAGATCTTAGGTTTAGTTCAGGAAAGATTGTAACTTTGTTTGATGTTATTCATGTTCCTGATATCAGGAAGAACTTGGTTTCAAGTAGTATTTTGAATAATTATGGTTATAAACAAGTCATTGAGTCTGATAAATTTGTGCTTTCTAAGCATGGTGTTTTTATTGGTTTTGGTTATTTATGTAATCAAATGTTCAGGCTTAATATTACCACTGATAGTGTATTTATTTCCACTGATAGTGTTAATTCAGCCTGTGTGACCACCACTGACCAGACTGACTCTACCCTGTGGCATGCTAGACTTGGTCATGTTCATTATAAAAGGTTGCAAGATATGTCTAAGGATGGATTGATCCCAGCCTTTGACATGGACACTGAAAAGTGTAAAACTTGCATGTTGACCAAGATTACCAAGAAACCCTTTCAGGGTGTTAGTCGTGAGACTAAGCTCCTAGAGCTTGTACACAGTGATCTGTGTGATTTGCATGCCACTCCCTCTTTGGGGAACAAGAAGTACTTTGTGACATTTATTGATGATGCTTCTAGGTTTTGTTATGTTTATCTGTTACATTCCAAGGATGAAACATTAGATAAATTCAAAGTGTTTAAAACTGAAGTTGAATTACAACTTGGGTCTTTAATCAAAAGATTAAGGACTGATAGGGGAGGTGAGTACATGGATACTTAGTACTTTCAGTCTGTTGGAATAATCCATGAAACGACTGCCCCTTATACTCCTCAGCAAAATGGTATTTCTAAAAGGAAAAACAGGGTGCTGAAGGAGATGGTTAATTCCATGTTGTCCTATTCAGGACTGAGTCAAGGGTTCTGGGGTGAAGCTATGTTAACAGCTTGCTATTTATTAAATAGAGTTCCCAACAAAAGGAACAAGGTTACCCCTTATGAACTCTGGACTAAAAGGAAACCCAACCTGAACTATCTCAGGGTCTGGGGTTGTAGGGTTGTTGTAAGACTCCCTGATCCAAAGCAAAAGACTTTGGGTGAAAGAGGCATTGACTGCATCTTTATTGGATATGCTGAGCATTCCAAGGCTTTTAGGTTCTATGTTATTGAACCTAATGAACATGTTTCAGTTAACTCAATAATTGAATCAAGGGATTCAACTTTTGATGAGAATAGATTCACATCAGTCCCTAGACCAAGTCAGAGGATTCCTAATGGAACTCATGACACTGGTGTATCAGAGGTCCCTGATGATGAACCATCAGTGGTCCCTGATGAGGTTGTGGTTCAACAACCTGAACCTGTGCTCAGGAAGAGCAAAAGGGTCAGGACTCCAAAGTCAATTGGACTTGAGTTTCAACTATACTTAGTTGAAGGTACAAGGGATGAGGTCAGACCAATACTCCTATTGCTTCATTGTTGAGGATGATCCCAAGACATTTGAAGAAGCAATGAAGTCCCAGGACATTGCTTTCTGGAAAGAAGCAATCAATGATGAGATAGATTCCATCATGGGCAACAACACTTGGGTGTTGGTTGATCTACCACCAGGTTGCAAGCCTCTGGGTTGCAAATGGATTTTCAAAAGGAAAATGAAGGTAGATGGAACTATTGAAAAGTTCAAGGCTAGATTAGTTATTCAGGGCTTTAAACAAAAGTCAGGGATAGACTATTTTGATACTTATGCCCCTGTGGCTCGTATCAGTACCATAAGACTGCTGATTGCTATGACATCTATTCACAATCTGATTATTCATCAGATGGATGTGAAGACAGCTTTCTTAAATGGTGAATTGGAAGAGGAGGTTTATATGAACCAACCTCAGGGCTTCATCTTGCCTGGCAATGAAAACAAGGTGTGTAAACTGATTAAGTCTCTTTATGGACTTAAGCAGGAACCTAAGCAATGGCATCAAAAATTTGATGAAGTGGTTTTGTCTAGTGGTTATGTTCTTAACCAAGCTGACAAATGTGTATATAGTAAATTTGATGAATCTGGTAAAGGAGTCATCATTTGTCTATATGTTGATGACATGTTGATCTTTGGCACTGATCAAAATCAGGTTGACCTGACAAAGGAATTTTTGTCATCAAGGTTCTCCATGAAAGACATGGGGGAGGCTGATGTTATCCTTGGTATAAGGATTAAACATGAAAGTAAAAGAATTTCTATCTCTCAGTCTCATTATATTGAGAAGGTGCTGAGGAAATTCAATTACTTTGATTGTACTCCAGTGAGTACACCTATGGATACTTGTGAGAAGCTGATGCCTAATCATGGCAAGGCTGTATCTCAACTTGAGTATTCTAGGGTAATTGGCTGCCTGATGTATGCCATGACTTGTACAAGGCCTGATATTGGTTTTGTAGTGGGAAAATTGAGCAGGTATACTAGTAACCCTAGTGCTCATCACTGGCAAGCAGTTCAAAGGGTACTGAAGTATTTGAAGAGAACTATGGATTATAGTCTCTCATATACTGGTTACCCATCAATGTTGGAAGGTTACACTGATGCAAGTTGGATCAGTAACACTGAAGACAATTCGTCTACCAGTGGCTGGGTATTCCTACTTGGTGGAGGTGCAATTTCTTGGGCATCCAAGAAGCAAACTTGCATCACCAGTTCAACAATGGAATCTGAATTTGTGGCTTTAGCAGCTGCTGGTAAAGAAGCTGAATGGTTGAAAAACTTGCTTCTTGAGATTCCATTGTGGCCTAAACCTATAGCACCTATTTCTATCCGGTGTGATAGTGCAGCTACATTGGCTAAGGCTTATAGCCAGATGTACAATGGTAAGTCTAGACACTTAGGTGTTAGGCATAGCATGATTCGTGAGCTTATCATGAATGGGGTGGTATCTATAGAGTTTGTTAGATCTTAACATAACTTAGCTGATCACTTGACGAAGGGTCTGGCTAGAGACTTGGTTATAAAGTCTGCTAAAGGGATGGGTTTAAGTCCAACTTAGTCACTGAATGCTAGGACACCCAACTCCCTCCTAAGGAAACTTGGGAGCTGAGTTCAATGTGGAAAGCTGAACATTCAGTGGACTGGAGCACATGTTTTATATACATGCCAAGGTTGTGCTCAGAACCTGCTGAAAGGAGGATGAAGTCTTCACTTCTTAATGGTTAACTTATCTTTGAAAAAGTGCTTGGCAGGATCATGAATAAAGAGGAACCACCTATGTAAATGTTGAAGTTTTGCCGCTTCAGGAAGCTTTTGGACTTTTAGCTTTTACAACATTTATGAATTTGGATATGGACACATGGCTTGTTGATAACACTCAGATTGTGCATGTTTTTAGTAACATTATGTGTACTTTTATATCTGTTATTTGGTTATATTTGCGTGATTTTAGTACTTAATCGTATCTAGAGATGTTTGTCTAGTATTTATAACCAAGTGCAGGGAAATGGAGGAAAATGTGGAAATATGCAGCTAATCGAAGATTCCCGCTTCAGTTAAGTATAAATCAGTATTTCTAGGACCTTTGAAGACTTTAGTGATTGAAGAACCTAGTTCTACAAGACATAGTGAAGAGAAAGATCAAGTTTTGTATCTCAGAAGATCCAACCGGATCCGGTTACACCTTCAGCCGGATCGGTTGGAATTTGGTCAGAATTAGTGTTTTTGCTATAACCGACCGATCGGTCGCAACCCGCAACCGGATCGGTCGGTGTGTTATTATTGAAGACCAGCCGGATCGGTTGGTCATATGACCGATCCGGTTGGAGAAGCTGCAGTTGTCAAATCTTCATCACTAAGCTTCCCCTTTGCATCCAAACGATTCTAGGTCCTTCTCTTGGTGTATTCTAGTCCCTTCCTTACTCCTTGGAGGCCAAGTTAAGCATTTAACACCCTAGGCCTTGGAAATAGTATAAATAGAGGCTAATTGTGAGCTTATGAGACACACCTCAATTACAAATCTCTCTACTCATCAAACCAAGCCTTAAACTCTTAAAATTCGTCCTTAGAAATCCAGGGAAGTTTGGAGTTCCAGAAGTTCCACCTTTGGAGGCCAAAACACCAAGAAGTCCACCACGATCCTTTGGGAATCATTACTTCATCATTTGTAATCTTATTCCAAGCATTGTAAGACTTTTAATCATGTTTTCTAATGATCAAAGTTATGAGTTTATGTTCATGTTTGTTATGAGTGGCTAGTTTCTTTATACACTTGCTTAAATGATGTTGATTATCATATGATTAGTTAGTGATTGTGTTAACATGTTTTAATTCAATTTCAAGTTAATTCTAAGATCCAATTGTGCTAAAGTTTCATCATGACATTTGTTAATCAAGTTTGGCTAATTGATAGTAATCGTTGGGGTCGAAAGAACTTCGTGTTTTTCAACTAGTCATAATCATTTTGTCTATGGATGATTGTTTTTACCCATTATTCTTGATTATACAAAGGAACTAAGGTGTGGTTGTAATAGAAACGCTTTTTGATTATCAAATTGGATTGGTTGGAAACATCTAAATGGTCGTAAGATTAGTTGTTGAGAATCAATTGTAGCCTTTTGTCTATGATCGGTTACCTTTTGTATTGACCATTTCTTAAGCAATTTGATGAACAAGTGGATGTTTTTGTGTTTAAGTTTATTGATATAGACTTATGAAACTTGAATTGATCTTGAATTGATTGGTTAAACTTAAAGCTTGTTTTTATGAACTAAAATCTTGACGAAGGTTTAACTTGTAAGAACAATAGATTAGTTTTCAACTAATTATCACAACCAACATGTTAAGTAGTTAACACAATCACATTAATTTATGATATGATACTAGTTTAAGCAAGTGTAGTTTTTAATCATCTGAATTTCATTATATCTATTTGCTTTGTTATATGTTTTTGATAGACTCCGTTAATTCAAACTTGTGCTTAGATTCACCCAAATCCCTGCGAACGATCCCGACTTACCTTCATAATCTTGCTATCACGGACGAGTATACTTGCTCGTATGTGTTATTGGTAATATTGGTAATTCACCTTTTATAAATTTAAAACTTTCACCAACCGGGCACATCAAGTTTTTGGCGCCGCTGCCGGGGATTTGATTGTGTTTCAACAAGTTTTTGAATTTCCCTCTGTCGATTCAACCAAAAAAAATATATATATTATTTTCACAGAAACCTTAACCGGATCCGGTTGCCCCTCAACCGAATCGGTTACAATTTTAACCCTCACTCAACTGGTCTAACCGATCGGTCGCAACCCGCAACCGATCCGGTTACCTGCTCTGTTCCATAAAAAACCATTTTCGTTGTTTGTTCGTGTGTTTAGATATTGCCTGGATTCTCTAGGACATTGTATGAACACTCGAGCAACGGGAATAGAACCAATTACACCTCTTACCAACCCCGAACGATTGATTCGAAGAAGAAGGAGAACACGTTTCATACCATTGGAAAATCGTGTACCAAGAGTACCAAACCCACCATTTGATAACCTCATTGAAGCCAAAGTTGTTTACAATCCTTTCACCAATTTACCTTTTCCCATGGCGGACGATCAACCCATGTGGGGAACCAACCGAACCGTAGCACCAACCCCCGAAAGTGCTATTGTTGCTATTAACCTTGGTGACAACTTCACCGTGAAGGGACATCACCTTTCTATGATCAAAGACCGATAATTTGATGGCCGTGCGCGGGCCGATCCGCATAAGCACATTGCCGAATTCATCGAAATTTGCGGCATGTTTTGTTATGGCGACACCGATGTCAATGCCATCAAACTCAAACTTTTCCCATCATCACTCGCTGGAGATGCTAAAGTATGGTACAATGAATTAACTCCAGGAATCATCAATACTTGGGAGGAGATAAGGCAAGCTTTTGTGAGCCGATTCTTTCCACCTGCCATGTTTGATCGATTAATGGGAGAAATTCGTGCTTTCAACCAAAACCCAAACGAATCACTTGTCCAAGCTTGGCTTCGAATGAAAGATTTGCTTCGTAGTTGTCATGGACATGGATTATCAAAAGGAACCATTATCCAAATCTTTTACCATGGACTAGATGAAATCTCTCAAGACATCCTTGATGCTGGAGGAATTTTTCTCTATAAAACTCCCAATGATGCACATCAATTGCTCGAAGATCGATTACTTCTCAAACTTGATTGGTCCAAAGATTCCAAAACCAAACCTCTTCGAAAAACCGTTGCTTTTGTCGAAAACACCGATACCTCAAAACTCATGGAGAAGATGGAAGCGTTAACCTCAAAAATCGACTCGCAGTACAAAGATATCAAAGATGAAATAAAGGAAATGCGAGATGGATGCAACAATTGTGGAGGAAATTACCCATCGTCCGAGTGCGACGATAAACCTATGGGTGGACCGAAAGAAGGAGAAGCAAATTACGCTCAAGGAGGATACCGTGGAGGAGGATATCGTAGTAATTATTACGGTCGAAATTCTGGAAATTGGCAAGATCGCCGACCAAGGGATGACAACCGTGATTCTCAACCACGAACTGACGATCCACCACACCAAAATTCCGACAAAAAGACAGAAGAAACTGAATTCGAAAAAACCATGAGAGAATTCGTGGCTGGTCAAAAATCCGCAAATGATTTTATCAAAAATCAATTTTTCAATCTCAAAGCCAAAGTTGAGCAAGGACAGAAAAATCATCAAGCATCTATCCAAGATCTTGAAAACAAGCTTGGCAGACTTTCTGACCAACATTCCTCTAGACCATCTGGTTCATTGCCAAGTAACACTCAATCCAATCCAAAACCATCAAATGATAAGACATACCGTCCACCCCAAACAAGAAATGAACATATCAATGTTGTTTTCACAAGAAGTGGTCTCTCGTACGATCCACCACCTAATCCTAATACTCCTGTCACCATTGATAGTGAGGATGAAAACGAAGAACCAAACACAACTCAAACCACCAAAAAGAAAGACATTCCATCCGTCAAGGCATATACACCAAAAATTCCTTATCCTCAACGCCTAAAGAAAGAGAAAATGGAAGAGCGTTATAAGAAGTTTATCAAAATAATCAAAGAGGTTAGACTCAATGTTCCTCTCGTTGATGTTATAGCCAGAATGCCCAATTACGGGAAATTTTTGAAAGAACTTCTTAATAACAAAAGCAAGCTTGAGCAAATATCAGCAACTTTTCTTAACGAAGAATGCTCAGCTATAGTTCAAAACGAAATTCCACCAAAGCTCGGAGATCTTGGGAGCTTTCTTATTCCATGTACTTTCGGGAATAATGTTAAATGTGATGCTTTAGCCGATCTTGGCGCAAGTATCAATTTGATGCCTTATTCACTCTATTCCAAGTTGTGCAACAACAGCCTGAAACCAACAAAAATGAGCATCCGATTGGCAAATCATTCCTATCAATATCCTGTGGGAATCGCTGAGAATATGCTTGTTCAAGTTGGTAAATTCATTTTTCCCGTGGACTTTGTAATCTTGGAAATGGAAGAAGATAGTAAAGTCCCACTCATTCTAGGAAGACCTTTCCTAAATACCGCCGACGCAATCATCAAAGTTAAAGGAAAAGAACTCAACCTTGGAGTTGGGGAAGATCAAATCACTTTTCTTATCGATAAAGCAATGCGCTACCCACATTCCAGTGATGACACTTGTTTTAACGTCGATGTTATTGATGAAGTCACTGATGAGGAATTAGATTCATTACTGAACGAATCCGATCCATTCATGACTACTTCTGAAAAAATCAATGAAACAGATTCTGACAAAGAGTTTGATGATTTCATGAAAGTAGAATTTGAAGGAGATAACTCAGAAGAAGAAGAAATGGAGGAAGAGGAAGAAAATTTTGAGGAAATCACTTTCAATGACAAGATGCGAATAAAATCCTCTATCGAAGAACCACCCACGGATCTCGAACTCAAACCTCTCCCAAATCATCTTGAATATGCTTATCTGGAGGAGAACTCACTTCTTCCAGTAGTCATATCTTCATTGCTCGAGGATAATGAGAAAGAAAGTTTAGTTTCCGTGCTCAAAAATCACAAACAAGCTTTTGCTTGGAAAACATCTGATATCCCAGGAATTAGTCCTAATTTTTGCAAACACAAAATCAATTTTGAAGAAGGGATTAAACCTGTGGTAGAACGTCAACGTAGACTCAATCCCAACATGAAAGAAGTTGTTAAAAAGGAAATCATTAAACTTCTCGATGCTGGAATCATTTATCCAATTGAGGATAGCCCTTGGGTAAGCCCTGTTCACTGTGTTCCCAAGAAAGGAGGAATGACGGTTGTAACTAATGAGCGAAATGAGCTAGTTCCAACTAGAACTGTCACCGGTTGGCGTGTTTGTATTGACTATCGTAAGTTAAACAAAGCCACCAGAAAGGATCACTTTCCGCTCCCGTTCATGGATCAAATGCTTGAAAGACTAGCAGGAAATAAATTCTTTTGTTTCCTCGACGGATTTTTAGGATATTTCCAAATTCCCATCGATCCTAACGATCAAGAAAAGACCACCTTTACTTGTCCTTTTGGAACATACGCATATCGGCGTATGCCTTTTGGTCTTTGCAATGCACCCGCGACTTTTCAGAGGTGTATGATCGCCATATTCCAAGACATGCTAGAAACCTCCATGGAAGTTTTCATGGATGATTTTTCAGTCTTTGGAGATTCATTCGAAGCTTGCCTTTCTAATCTCGATAAAATGCTCGAAAGATGCGAAGCTGCACATCTTGTTCTCAACTGGGAGAAATACCACTTTTTGGTAACCGAAGGGATTGTGCTTGGCCACAAAATCTCTAGTGCCGGAATGGAAGTCGACAAAGCAAAGGTCGATGTCATCTCAAAACTTCCACCACCAACCAACGTCAAAGCCGTTAGGAGTTTTTTTAGGACATGCTGGTTTTTACCGCCGATTCATCAAAGATTTTTCCAAAATATCTCGTCCGATGACAAAACTTCTTGAGAAAGAATCTATCTTTGACTTTGATGCTGATTGCATAAAAGCTTTCGAATCACTGAAATCTCAACTTACTAGTGCTCCGATCATGGTTTCACCTAATTGGTCACTACCCTTCGAACTTATGTGCGACGCAAGCGATTTTGCTGTTGGAGCTGTCGTAGGACAACGCGAAAGAAAACATTTTCGGCCTATATATTTTGCCAGCAAGACACTGAATAGTGCCCAGCAAAATTATACCGTCACCGAAAAAGAATTACTGGCTGTCGTTTTTGCCTTTGACAAATTCAGATCATATCTTGTGCACTAAAAAACAGTCGTTTTTACCGATCATTCAGCAGTCAAGTATCTGTTCACCAAACAAGACGCTAAACCACGTCTTATTCGATGGATTTTGCTACTCCAAGAATTTGACATCGAAAACAAAGATAAGAAAGGATCAGAGAATCTTGCTGCTGATCACTTATCCAGTCTCGAAAATCCTAATCTTGAGGAGTTGAAAGAAGAAGAAATCGATGATTATTTTCCCGATGAAACTCTCATGACCATCGACGGAAATGACGATCCTTGGTTTGCTGACTTTGCAAACTACCTCGCCGGAGGAATTCTCAGAAAAGGACTAACTCATGCTCAAAGAAGCAAATGCTTTTCGGAACTCAAATACTACTTTTGGGAAGAGCCATATCTTTTCAAAATGTGTCCCGATGGGATGATCCGAAGATGTGTTTTTGGTTCCGAAACTCGTAAAATTCTTGACGAATGTCACCATGGACCAACTGGGGGACATTATGGTCCTTCCACCACAGCTAAGAAAGTTTTTGATGCTGGATTCTATTGGCCAACAATATTCAAAGAAGCACATACACTTGTTCAAAACTGTGACGCTTGTCAAAGAACCACCAACCTCTCTCGAAGGGATGAAATGCCATTAACAAGCATTCAAGTGTGTGAAATATTCGATATTTGGGGAATCGATTTCATGGGACCTTTCCCTAAATCCCACAAATTTGAATACATTCTCGTTGCTATAGATTACGTGTCCAAATGGGCAGAAGCTGAAGCTTTACCGACAAACGATGCTCGTGTCATCGTTAATTTTCTCAAAAAGCTTTTCGCTCGTTACGGAATTCCCAAAGCACTCATAAGCGATCGAGGAACTCATTTCTGCAATCAACAAATGGAAAAAACCATGAAAAGATATGGAGTTCATCATCGATTTGCGACTGCTTATCATCCACAAACTAGTGGTCAAGTCGAAAATACCAACAGAGCTCTCAAAAGAATACTGGAAAAAACAGTAAAAGACAATCCGTCATTATGGGCAAGAAAACTTGACGATGCTCTGTGGGCATTTCGTAAGGCTTATAAAACACCAATTGGTACAACTCCTTACAGACTCTTGTATGGGAAGACTTGTCATTTGCCGTTCGAAGTTGAACATCGTGCTTATTGGGCGCTCAGACAATGTAACACCGATCTCAAAATAGCTGGAGAGAAAAGATTTCTGCAATTGCACGAACTCGATGAATTAAGACTCCAAGCTTATGAAAACTCCAAACTGTATAAAGCCAGAACAAAAGCTTATCATGATAAAAAGCTACGAATTCGAAAAGAATTCAAAGCCGGAGATAAAGTTTACAACCAAAATGGTTTGGACCATATGTTGTTAAACATGGATATCCATCTGGGTATGTCGAACTCTATGACAAACAAGGTGGAAGTTTCATTGTTAATGGGCACCGAATCAAGTTATACTACAACAAGGAGCAAATGAATGAAGTTTCAGTTGCGACAGTGTCCTGGAGACACCATGAGAATGAATTCGAAACTATCACCTTTGTAGCACCATTTCCTGGAAGAATCCTACAAACTGTTCCATGGAAACCAACTGCTGAGTTCGTCTGGGACGATATTGAAGCTACTGGTGAAGAATTCATGTACATCCCCGAACTTTACAAAATGTTCAAAGCTGCCCTTGCAGCTAAATAAATTCGGGAAGACTCGAGTCAGGCTGATGACTCGATAATAAAACAAGCGCTTCTCGGGAGGCAACCCGTGTGTTTCAGATTTGATTTTCTGTGGTCACTCCCCAAAGTTTTAAACCTTTGGTTGAACTTAAGTGTGGGGGGGTGCCATCCTTTTAATAAAACCTTTTGTTTGTTTATAAGATTGTATGCAGGTAATGATTTCTCCAGTAGACGCCAGGAATGAAGAAGAAATTTTAAGCTGATAAACTCGTTGACATATCTGGTTTCATCTCTATTTTCCCTATTTCTATACTTTGAAGTTCGTTTATCATTGAGGACAATGTCTAACTTAAGTGTGGGGGGGGGGGGTGAATAGGAAAAATTAGAGTTTTCATGCTTAAATTTAAAATTTTGTTTGCCCTTGTGATCTAGTTGTCTTCACACTCTTAGGATTATCTATTAGAATAACTGGATCATTCCACTGGTAAAATTGGTAATATTTGAAATTTCAAGATGTGTTCCGATTACTATTGCAATCAATTCTGGGATCGATAACATTTGCTAACACATATTATACCCTTTCCACTAAATTGTGAGGATTTGAGCCTATTTCTTAATAGCATACATCTTTTATGCTTAGAGCTTTTGTTATGAGTGTGCCGGTGATTTTATTTATTCTAGAACTTGTGCTTGTAAATCATTACCAGACCGCAGTGAGATTGCATTCGTGCGATATAAGTAAATTCGTGTGATAAAGAGGCACCTTAGGATTTAACCCAAATGGCCTTCCATTTTACATCTAATGATATATTAGCTAGCCTCATTGGTTAGTTAACCACCCACATGGACCCATTTGTAGTGCTCATTTTTAGCACTAGATACCCCTAGTTACACCTTCTGAGCCATCCCTTTCATTTTTTCTTCACCCAGAAAATACAAAAAGATTTTACATTTTAAACCTTAGCCTATCCCATATCAATGTCTAACGGTTGGTTGCTAGTCTCATGGAAAGTGAAGATTGTTCAAATGATTATGAGTACCACATCCTATGTGATTGATTGAGCCATGCATTATGTTATGTTATGTTCAAAAAAAAAATTGTGTTGAAAGTATGGAAATAATAGCCAATGTGCTATGATCGAAGAACAATTGTCATGGCAAAGCGAAAAGCTGTGGTAAGTGGAAAAGAAGAAAGTAAAGCTATAATCATTTATTTGGTTCGTGGAATGTTTGGTAGCTAGCAACTTGGGTATTAGACTTGATTTCATTTTTATTTTAACACCAATTTCATTAACATTCCCATGCCTTATCCATACCCTTAAACCGAAGCCTATCATTATAACCCGAACAAAAGCCCTCTTTAGATGTTTTTACTTGGTGCTCACGCCACGTCGGTGGAGTTTTGTTTCTTGTACAAGCTTATGGTAATAATCTAATCACGACTAAGCAATGAGTGTGATTTATCTTGTTACTCCACTAAAAATGAGTGATTGAGTGAATTATATTCCATTATTTTTCGTGAGGTGTTTTGAAATGTTAATCATGCAAGAAAATCATTGGATATTGTCAAACATCTTGATGTTTCACCTTTATAAGCATAATTGATGAATCCTCTCTCGTATTTATACTTGGTTGATTTGCATCACATTTTTCATAATCACGATCTTGTACCAGTGGATGTTTTTCCTAGATTTGCTTGAGGGCAAGCAAAGTTTAAGTGTGGGGGAATTTGATAACACTCAGATTGTGCATGTTTTTAGTAACATTATGTGTACTTTTATATCTGTTATTTGGTTATATTTGCGTGATTTTAGTACTTAATCGTATCTAGCGATGTTTGTCTAGTATTTATAACCAAGTGCAGGGAAATGGAGGAAAATGTGGAAATATGCAGCTAATCGAAGATTCCCGCTTCAGTTAAGTATAAATCAGTATTTCTAGGACCTTTGAAGACTTTAGTGATTGAAGAACCTAGTTCTACAAGACATAGTGAAGAGAAAGATCAAGTTTTGTATCTCAGAAGATCCAACCGGATCCGGTTACACCTTCAGCCGGATCGGTTGGAATTTGGTCAGAATTAGTGTTTTTGCTATAACCGACCGATCGGTCGCAACCCGCAACCGGATCGGTCGGTGTGTTATTATTGAAGACCAGCCGGATCGGTTGGTCATATGACCGATCCGGTTGGAGAAGCTGCAGTTGTCAAATCTTCATCACTAAGCTTCCCCTTTGCATCCAAACGATTCTAGGTCCTTCTCTTGGTGTATTCTAGTCCCTTCCTTACTCCTTGGAGGCCAAGTTAAGCATTTAACACCCTAGGCCTTGGAAATAGTATAAATAGAGGCTAATTGTGAGCTTATGAGACACACCTCAATTACAAATCTCTCTACTCATCAAACCAAGCCTTAAACTCTTAAAATTCGTCCTTAGAAATCCAGGGAAGTTTGGAGTTCCAGAAGTTCCACCTTTGGAGGCCAAAACACCAAGAAGTCCACCACGATCCTTTGGGAATCATTACTTCATCATTTGTAATCTTATTCCAAGCATTGTAAGACTTTTAATCATGTTTTCTAATGATCAAAGTTATGAGTTTATGTTCATGTTTGTTATGAGTGGCTAGTTTCTTTATACACTTGCTTAAATGATGTTAATTATCATATGATTAGTTAGTGATTGTGTTAACATGTTTTAATTCAATTTCAAGTTAATTCTAAGATCCAATTGTGCTAAAGTTTCATCGTGACATTTGTTAATCAAGTTTGGCTAATTGATAGTAATCGTTGGGGTCGAAAGAACTTCGTGTTTTTCAACTAGTCATAATCATTTTGTCTATGGATGATTGTTTTTACCCATTATTCTTGATTATACAAAGGAACTAAGGTGTGGTTGTAATAGAAACGCTTTTTGATTATCAAATTGGATTGGTTGGAAACATCTAAATGGTCGTAAGATTAGTTGTTGAGAATCAATTGTAGCCTTTTGTCTATGATCGGTTACCTTTTGTATTGACCATTTCTTAAGCAATTTGATGAACAAGTGGATGTTTTTGTGTTTAAGTTTATTGATATAGACTTATGAAACTTGAATTGATCTTGAATTGATTGGTTAAACTTAAAGCTTGTTTTTATGAACTAAAATCTTGACGAAGGTTTAACTTGTAAGAACAATAGATTAGTTTTCAACTAATTATCACAACCAACATGTTAAGTAGTTAACACAATCACATTAATTTATGATATGATACTAGTTTAAGCAAGTGTAGTTTTTAATCATCTGAATTTCATTATATCTATTTGCTTTGTTATATGTTTTTGATAGACTCCGTTAATTCAAACTTGTGCTTAGATTCACCCAAATCCCTGCGAACGATCCCGACTTACCTTCATAATCTTGCTATCACGGACGAGTATACTTGCTCGTATGTGTTATTGGTAATATTGGTAATTCACCTTTTATAAATTTAAAACTTGCACCAACCGGGCACATCACTTGTATAGTGTCAGGAGCTTTTAAGTGTTTGAAAACTTGTGTGTAGTTATCTTCAGGTATTCAAATGGGTTGAAGGGTTCAATTCTTAGAACACCCTGATTCTCGAATATTTGAACGTGTAATTACTAAGATGGAAATTCAATCATCAGGACATTTTCGTTTATGCACATGTTTTGCTTGATGTTTATTTTTCATGCAAAGGAAGTGAACTAAATTTGGGGAGGATTGTTGGAAAATTTAGTGCACTTGTGGGATTAGTTCACACCTTGTAATGGGTTAGGAGGTATGGAGTGTACACCCATAAGGTCCATGAACGTCCTGACTCTAATAGTGGTTTGTATTGATAGTGCTAGTAGAAAGTACTGCTTGTGGAAAGTACTGCTGGTGAAAGTACTTCTTGTGGAAAGTACTACTTGTGGAAAGTACTGCTTGTAGTTTCCACTGATAAGCAGTGTTTCCACTGAAGCAGTGTTTCCACTGAAGCAGTGTTTCCACTGAAGGTGCTATGAAAGTACTGCTAGTTGTATGAAAGTACTGCTAGTGTTAAGGTACTGCTTGTAACGGCTTTGACCTATTCAAGTGGCAGTTTCAACTGCATTATGACCACGTTTAATTGGTCATGTAACCACTAACGGCTATAATGGGGATAATTATGAGGTTATTAATGGGCCGATTAATACTCATAATTCCATTGGAATAGCTCAAGAGTATTATCCTATAAATAGGATATCTGATTATGCATGAAGGACACACAGAAAACGAAAACACTTATTAGCTAAAGAGTTATAGAATTGTGCCTAATTCTCTAACTGCATTTGGTCTTATCCCAAGTAGATATTCGTGATACCCAGGCATTAGGGTCGAATAGTTTACTTTGGAAAGTGATCACACGATTCCAAGTGATATCCGGTAACCACCTAGTGGTATCTGTTACTGCTGACCTTTGTTTTGTTTCTGCTGAACAGTTGCATTTCTGCTGAATTGATTATCTCAACCCTGTTGCTGGGAGACACACACCAACAAAGCATTCGTCAATCAGCGCATAACATTTAGCCAAGTGAATTCCGATTGGGTAAGTCGTTAAGCAATTGCCACTCAGCTCATATGGTGATCTAAAGCTCATATCTCTCCGCATCTATTCTCATGTGCATTGAAATGATTTTTTCCCTAGGCATTTTTTATCGTTGATTATTGGCAAGTGATTTTGGCTCAATCCATTTCGGTCATTGACAGTTTTCTCTGGTACACTCCCAAAAGTAGGATTGTTTGTAAAGAAGTGTTTCAAAGTATGATTGTCATTTTTACCTTACAGTATTAGCACTTTTTGGTTGTATACACTGTTAGATCAAAGCTATAATCCCAACTTGGATGCTGTACTAGTACTCATTACTTTAAATAACAAAAGAATGTGAACTTTATTTTAATTCATGGAGCAGAATAAACACAGTTGACTTGTTCAGAAAGTCAAACTGATGAAAATGGTGGGACTATATATGATAATAGGTTGGAGATGATCATGTTAAAAATAAACTTAAGAAAGTGTTATAAGTGATGTGTAATATCATATATAAGATTTTGATTCACATAAATAAGCTCTACATGTGGATGGAATCATCAAGCATAAAGTATTTGACTTTTTGAGTCAAACTATCGGCTTTCATCAAATTTCACTGAGGTTTTCACAAAATTGTACTGACACGCAAATTTTGGTGATAAGAAATTATGAGAGTATGTACTGTATGGAGTTTTGAAAGGCATTGAGTAGTCATATTTTGTCTTTGTCATGGTTGAGCTACAAACCGTAAATGTTAAGTTTCAGTTTATACTTTTTAATTGGTTTATACTAGAATTCAGTTTATACAATACTAGTTATAATACCTGTGCACGCACAGGGTTTTGACAAAAAAAAAAATTATTCTGTATTAATACTGAATCTTGTGTTGTTAAAGGTAATTACATATAATATATATAGTTATAAGTTTCGTGTACACACGAAATTTACACATAAATCAAATTTATTTTAACATTTTAGTTCAATATATACACATATAAGAATTTGCCCATGAAAATTGTGATATAAGTACAACTAATTAATACTTATGCATGAATTTTTCATTATGCATTTATATCCATTAGAATTTGGTAAAATATTTGTAAAAATTTCTGTTAGGTAACTCAAGATTTAATTTTATTTAGCGATAAAGATGTTGATGTTGTTATTTAGATTTCACTACTGATATTATGTTGTACACATGATGCAAGTTTAATAGCACATAATGAGCGTTGATAAAGTTAAAGTATACTTATTTTATAATGAACGTTGATATTATGTTGATGTTCTATAAAAATATTTTTCTAGATAGCCTTATATAAATAAATAAGAATTACATGAATCATTGTTATAAGTACAATCACATATATTTATTTTTTATATTAAAGTAAACCGTGCTTACAATTTGATAGTTATATTCACGTTTTCAGTAATTTAACCGTATTTAAAATGTAAACTCGTGTCCATGTAAGTTATTTTAAAAATGAAATAAATGAGTCCTTATTGAACGTAAAAAAATTGATACTTATAATCTTATGTAAATTTATATGTTGTTATTTTAAAATAACATATATATTGTATTTTTTAAGATATAAAGTTTAAAAGTATAAAGTATTTGGGGGTATTTGTTTATAATCCAAAATTATTAAAAAATATGGAGGTTTATAATATTACATTTAACTCTATATAATTTTTTAAAAATCAACCACTAAAGTTTTATTAATTACCTCTTCTTTTTTTAAGTTTTTGTTTTCATAAATTTGACACCTATACTTTTATGTGTTTTTTTTTTTATCAATCGAATTTCTCCATCAAATTTATTAAAGTTTGACCAAAGTCAATTTAATTTTGACTTTTATTAACCAATCACATCACATGATTTTGCTTACGTGGCGAAATCGAGCTCTCCTATTGGCTCAATTTTTTTTTCAATGAGAAGGGTTTTCTAAAAACACTCCGAAATGATGTAATTATTTTATTATATAAAAGATTGGTGGTTGTTGAAAATGGGTCAAGAAGAATGTCCCGGGAGAAGAGTGAAGTTGGTATCTTATTCGAAAGTCATAGTTTTTCACTTTGGCAACAACGCTAAGTTTAATTATTTGCATTTTGGCCACAACGCTAAGTTTAGCTACAGCTTACACATGCATCCATTTTACTTCCATTGTTAACGATTCAGATGTTAAAACATCACTAATAGAAAATTCATTGCATATAAAGAATAGAAATTTCTTTGATAGTTTTGATTTTAGTCAATTGGTGATGAAAAATAAAAGATATATGCAGTAAGTTAAAGTAACTGGTGTATATCTTAAAGGTGAAAGCTAGCTTTAACATAGTCACAAGTGAAAGGAAAACACTACCATAACAGCCTATTTCATCGCCAAAACAATTGAAGTGACAACTGCAATAACTATGATAATTGACTTCCAAAATGTCAAACTTAATATAGTCTTCCCCAATTCTTGACTTGTTCCATTCAACTCAAATTCAAATTCTTTGAACCTCTCTTCACTAATGCGGTGCAAGAGTTAGCAGGTTCTTGGATGGAGCAAACGGCTCAACTTAAAAGGACCGTAACTTTTGATCTGTTTGGATTTGAGGAGCCCATGATATCTTGTCAGAAAGCCTGCAACGAGGCCGACGTCATGCCAAATATAAGGTTTGCCCCGACAGATTTTGCTAATGTCCTCGTTGTTTGGATCCTCGATTTTGAATTTTCCCGAATTGAGCTACTTTTTGTTTATGCTAGTAAAGGATGTATGTCGATACGGAGAACAGAACGAGTTGAGTGAGTGAGTTGAATCGGGTGAAAATTGACGAAATGAACGGTTGGAGATCGAATCGGGCGTCAAGAGTGAGGTTTTGGCGGGTTTGAGCAATTAATTTAAAAGTGGTTACTTTATTAAAGTTTTGTTTCTTCACACTTTGGCCACAAGGTTTTAAATAAAAGTGGTTTATTTATTTGCACTTTGTACAAAAGGTTTATAAAAAGTAATGGCAAAGTTAGATATATATTACCCCCCCACATATGCAACCACCGGAACTTGTTTAATAGAAAGTTTAAAGTTCTATTACGAGTATGGATCAAATAAGAAATAAAATTGGAATGAGAAGAAACCACAACCACACATTTTAAATGTACCTACAAAAATAGATGCATCTCCTTTTAAATTTCTTTTTTCTATTTAAAATGTGTGGCTAAGAATATTTCTCACTATTCTCATTTTATTTTCTCTTCTCACGAGATCTCTTCCAATTCTATTACATCAAACTAGGGATGAGCATTTCGAACCGAATCTCGGAACCGTACCGGTACCGTATCGAAACGGTACCGATTCTTGAAATACGGTACGGTACCGGGACTACGAAATAAGGTGAAAAAAATCGGGACCACTAATTCGGTATGGGACCGGTACCAAATCGGGAAATTCCCGAAAAAAGCAGGGAAAACCCGACTTTCCGGTACCGGTACCGGTACCGATACACGTACCGGTATCCGAATACCGTTCGGTACGGTACCGTTACCACTAGTTTATGCTCGGGAAAAAATCAGTACCACAAATTCGGTACGGGATCGGTACGGGACCGGTACCGTGCTCATCCCTACATCACATGTAACCTTGGACCTTATATATGACCTTCCAGATGCAACCTTGGGCTTCTCGAGAGTTATGAACCCTGTGGATAGGATCTTGACCCTTTCGTAAACACCTTTGGCTGATCTGTGAAGCTCATGGACACGCTTTTAACCTTTCTGCGAACCTTCAGTTGATCCTTGAACCCTCAGTGAGTGATCTCTTTTGTTAAAAGCATGCTAATTCAAATTTGTTTTTAAAATGACAATATGTAAGTCATATTTATGAAAAATAAAATTATTTACCTTTTAATTTTGTAACTTTTTGTTGAACGTGTAAAATATCATACTTTACTATCACTGGGTATATTACTTTTTGTACCCTACATAAGCTTATATAATCCACATATAATCATCTTTTTATTTAATATATTGTATGATTGTAAACTATGATTTTGGTAACACGTTGATTATGCTTTTCAAAAGTATATCAACTTTGTATGTTTTTTTGTAATTTTTGTAAACTAGCAGAGAAAATGTTAATCTAATACTACAATGATGCAAAATTCGTTGCTTGTTGATGAAATTTCTATTGATTTTGCTCGCTCGATGTTAATTGTCTTCAATTGATATTGTTTGTAATTGCTTTTTTATCTATTGAAAGTTAAAAAAATTAAAAAAATAAAATAAATAAATAAATAAATAAAATTAAATAAAAAGAATTATACTGTTCGTCCGGTCCGTGCAGTTCGGGCCAAATCCTTAATTGGGTCTTTATCTATTTTTTATTGCTTAATTGATCCTTATAATGAAACTAAGTAACACCATTCATCCCTATCGCCCAATACAGTTATCTTTCCCCGTTATCTCACCCCATGTGCCTTGCACATGAGGGTATAATAGTCTTTTACACATTTTTAAAAACAAAATCTATTAAAAACAAGGGGCATTTACATTTATATCCTTGCAAAACTTTGAAATTACACCAATATCCTTGTAAATTTTATAATTACTTCAATATCCTTTCAAAACTTTATAATACACATATTTATACAAAACCAAAATTTATTATCTTTAGATATTAAAAGCTTTTAATAAATACTATTTAATAGATCATGTTACCTATTTACCCTTGTCTTCTCATTAAACAAACATAAATATCAAAAGGTTTACCACAGATGAGATTACAATTAAATAAAACCCAATCTCTAAAACCTGTAAGTCACCTTTTCACGATGGTAAAGGCCATGAATCAATTTCTACGCAATGTGAAAGCTCAGAGCAAGAAAGTGAAATATAGATGACAGTAGGCTACTATCGTCATGTGTGTTAATTAAATGCAAGTGGTAGATACGATTGTGAAATAATTAATTGGAAGCAAAGTGTAATTGATGAAATAGATTTTTGATAAATCATACTCAGTAAATTCATACACGAGTGAAATAATTATATGTTGGACGGACTCTTCAATTCTTTAACTTGTAGATGAGGGTAAGGAAGTAATTTAACATGTCAAGCAATATTTATGTAAGAGTTATAAATATTAGATCCAAAAGGATATGATAAAAATGTGATTTTGGATAAATATGTGTATTGTAGAGTTTTGGAAGGATATTGAAGTAATTATAAAATTTACAAGGATATTGGTGTAATTTTAAAGTTTTGCAACCTAAAAACAATAACTTTGATCAAAATCTATTAAATGAATAAATAAATAATAATCTTTTACATACTTTTTAACAAAATTTATTAAATGAATAAATAAATAAATTGCAAACACACCACACCCACGATCTAAATCTCCAGCTTCTTTTTCTATCATTATACCTTATTATCCATCACCAACGACATTCTACTCTAGCTCATATTTTCAGTTTCAAGATTTAAGATCATGCAAAACCCTCATAAACCACAATCAACTTCATCACCATAACCCATCCAAATATAAAAACAAACCCCCATTATCTTTTTTAATTAGCTCCCTTTCAACAAGATCATGTCTACTTCTTTATTCTAGCTTACTTCTCTCATAAAGCCTACATATCCAAATTGAACTAACGCTTAAATAGGCAGAAAAAAATAACATCCAATCGAAATGGTTCAGTGTGTATTTTTTTGGTACATCATGTGTTTATTTCCCCACGAGATGAACTGATTTTTCTTAACCTCCAACCACTACACCCGCCGACACACCATCCACCACCGCTTTGCTTTATGTTTTCCATTCCTTTATTTGAACCAAGCATGCTCTCAAATTCATTTCAACAAAAACACGAATCAATTCAATCAAATCCATAAATAAACGTGACGTGACGTGCGAACACGTAAGAAAAACGTGACGTGCGAACACGTAAGAAAATGGACGAAAACATATAAAATTTGGCGAAAACGTATAAAAACGGACGAAAGCATATAAAAACGGGCGAAAACGTATAAAAACGGATGAAAATGTATAAAAACGGATAAAAACGAGTGAAAACGTACAAAAACGTGCGAAAACATATAAAACACATGAAAACGTAAGAAAAACGGACAAAAACGTATGAAAACGAACAAAACGTAATAAAAAATATAGGGACTAAATTTGTTATACTCACAAACGACAGGGACCTTATTGTTAAGGGTATTTATGTCATTTTTGTAAATTTAACGGTCAAACAAACAGAAAAATTGGTCAAGGGACCAAACCCGTTACGGGCCGCAACCACAAAGACCCAACCCGTTAATAAAAAGTAAGGGACTAAACCCGTTTAACCCGACAGACCACAAGGACCATTTTTGCAATTTACCCTAAATTTTAAAAGCAAAAAACTCAAATTTCAAGCGGATGGTCAAAGTGAGGAACTGCTCAAATCAAATACGGGTCGGGTTTGGGTGCATGTCAGAACACCTTAATCCGAACATGATACGTTTAAATATTCCCATCGGATTAACTTCTGATGAAGATGAGAAGTTTAGATTGAGACACTTACTGTGGTTGATTTAGATTGGAGCGGTTGCAGGATTCTTGAAGATGATGATATTGAGGATTCTTTCGTCGCCAGAGGATAATAGTGCTAAAGGTAAAACTAATTCTTTATTTTGGTGACTGATTTGTGATATGTGATCATGTCAAAGTCAAAGAAAGTCAAAGATAAAAGTCAAAGTTTAACCCAACAGCTTTTCCCGCCCATTAGTTTACCCATTTCCCTGTATAAATACAATTCTTGTAATCATTCACAACTAGCTAATCATTTTGTAATCTTCTTCCTCATTGTAAACTCTCATCTATCAAATAACAAATCCTTTTCATTTCAATTCGTGATTCTATTCTTATCTCTTGGAATTGCCTATTGTCTTGAAGGTACTACTTCATTTCCTTGTATTTCTAGTAGTACACATCAATTGGTATCAAAGCAGAAATCTTGGTACCAAGAATCTGTTCTTGTACTGACACAATACGTGTTTCATTCAAGTTTTGCTGGGTTTTGGTGGTTCTTGATTGAATAACTACTTTCTTGAATAGTTAGTTACAGTTCTTGAGTGGGAAGTTAAGAGTTTGTTACATTGTTACAGAATTCATTGTTCTTGGTCAATATTGAAGTAATGGTGAATACAAGATCTGTTGAGGCTCCTCCTCCAACAATGGAAAGTCAACTCGAGAGTCTGCTAAGAACTATGACTCAAATGGGAAATAATATGACTCAAATGGGGGACAGTATCAGGTTGTTGGCACAAAGAATCAACAATGGTGAGGGTCCAAGTCAAAGGGGTATGAATGCTGCAAATCAAAGTACTGGTCAGACTGGGAATCCAATGCAGTTCACAAGGGTTACCAGCATTGAATTTCCTAAGTTTGGGGGTGATGATGTGAGGGGGTGGCTTTACAAATGTGAACAATTCTTTAGGGTGGATAACATTGCTGATGATCAAAAGGTAGCCTTAATCTCTATTCACTAGTTTGATATTGCATTAATGTGGCATAGGCAATTCTTGAGAATAATGGGTGATAATGTTGATTGGGTGGTTTATAAAACTGCTATACTTAAGAAATTTGGTAGTTCTTTTGATGATCCATTAGCAGAATTGAAAAAATCAAGTATTGAACCACTATGGAAAACTATCAAAATGAATATGATAAGTTGTTGAGTAGGGTGTAAATACCAAAAGAGCAAACAATTAGTTTTTTCTTGGCTGGTTTACCTACTGAGATTGAGTTGTCTGTTAGAATGTTTAATCCACAAACATTGGCTGGTGCTTACTCTTTGGCAAAATTGCAAGAAGCCACTAATATGGCAGTTAAGAAGAAAATGAAACCACGATTGCTTAGTACTCCTAAGTTTGGAAGTTATCACATCAGTGGTCCCATAACTAGTCCCAAACCATTAGCACTATGAGCTCCAAATGCTAATTGGAGAAACAAACCACCTAGAAAGCAAATGACACAGAAAGAACTGGAAGGAAAAAAGGCTAAAAACTTGTGCTTCTATTGTGATCAAAAATATTTTCCTGGCCATAAGTGTCCTAGTCAAGTTTTCATTGGAGGTCATAGTGGATCAAGAGGAAAGTGAAGAAGAAGAAATTATGTATGAAGGTGTGGTGGAGGACCAGATTGGTAGTGAATTGGAAGGAAGTACTGAAGTTGCACCACAAATTTCTATTCATGCTTTAAATGGAATTCAGACTTATTAGACAATGAGGGTAATTGGAAAACTTGGGAAGCATGAGTTGCATATTTTGATTGATACTGGGAGTACTCATAACTTCTTGGATGTTAATAAGGCTAAGCAAATTGGGTGTGATCTTAAGAATACTTATCCTTTGCAAGTGACTGTGGCAGGGGAAGGAATTTGTATAGCAATACTGTGTGTGATGATTTTTCATGGAAGTTGGAGGGTGAAACCTTTACTACTAGTGTTATGTTGTTACCATTGGGAGGCTGTGACATGGTTCTAGGAATGCAGTGGTTGTCTACTTTGGGAGAAATGAGATGCAATTTTTTGGATCTCAGAATGAGTTTTATTTACAATGGTAGGATGATCAATCTAAGGGGAAGTACTAAGACAACTGTGCAGTGGTTAAATGGTAAACATATTGCAAGAGGAATGGAGAAAGGAACCAATTTAGCCATGTGTGTGTATCCTAATGCTATGTTACATATGATCACAGCCTCTACTTCTGATCAAACACCTCAACACACTAACTCATCCCAAATCCAAACAGCCCTTCAGCTGCTAATTGAAGAATTTGTAGATGTGTTTGCAATACCAAAAGGCTTACCACCCAAGAGATCTCATGATCATAAGATACCTCTGAAGGAGGGTACACCACAAATCAATTTGAGACCCTATAGACATCCACCTACATAGAAAGATGCTATAGAATCCATGGTTCAGGAGTTGTTGGAATCAGGAGTTATCAGGCATAGTCAAAGTGCCTTCTCATCTCCAATAGTCATGGTTAAAAAGAAAGATGGCAGTTGGAGAATGTGTATAGACTACAGGCAATTAAACAAGAATACTTTGAAGGATAAGTTCCCCATTCCATTAATTGAAGAGCTGATAGATGAGTTACATGGATCTGTGATTTTTACTAAATTGGATTTGAGGTCTGGGTATCATCAAATCCGGATGTATGAGGATGACATTTCTAAAACAGCTTTTAAAACTCATGAAGGTCATTATGAGTTTTTGGTGATACCCTTTGGTCTCACTAATGCACCATCAACATTCCAGACCTTAATGAATGAGGTGTTCAAACCATTTCTTAGGAAGTTTACCTTGGTGTTTTTTGATGACATTTTGGTATATAGCTCAAGTGTGGAAAAGCATGTGCAACAGTTGAGAATTATCTTGCAAACCATGAGATCAAACCAGCTCTTTGCAAAACAAAGTAAGTGTGTATTTGGAGCTGAACAAGTGGAGTACTTGGGTCATGTGATTACTAGTAAAGGAGTGGCTACAGATCCTCAAAAAAATCAAGCTATGGTTGAGTGGCCTGTTCCTAAGACTTTGAAGCAACTTAGAGGTTTTTTGGGCTTAACAGGTTACTATAGAAGATTTATAAAAGGCTATGCTATTATTAGTTCTCCCTTGACTGTGTTGTTAAGAAAGAATGCTTTTGGTTGGAATGAGAGTGCTCAAGTGGCTTTTGAAAAGTTGAAAACTGCAATGGTTAATGCTCCAGTTCTGAAACTACCAAATTTTAATGAGGTATTTGTGATTGAAACAGATGCTTCTGGTTTGGGTATTGGTGTTGTACTACAACAACAAGGTCATCCTATTGCTTTCCTCAGTAAGACACTTGCCCCAAAACACCATTCATTATCAACATATGAGAAAGAATTCTTAGCAGTACTACAAGCTTTAGACAAATGGAGAGGGTATCTACTTGACAGGCACTTTATCATAAAAATAGATCACTTCGGCCTTTAAGTACTTGTTAGACCAAAGGATTACTACTCCTACTCAGATGAAATGGCTTCCAAATTTGATGGGGTATGATTATGAAATTGTGTATAAGAAAGGGTCTGAAAATGTAGTTGCTGATGCACTTTACAGGGTACCATCTGGTGCAGAATTTGTACAGATCAGTATCAATTCTGTGTCTAGTGATATATATGAGCAAATCAAGCAAGGATGGACTGATGATCCAGAGTTGCAAGCTCTAATTTTGAAATTACAAGCTGATGCAACTAGTGCCAAACACTACTTATGGTCTGCTGGACAGTTGTTAAGGAAGGGCAAATTGGTCATTAGTGGAGATGATGAGTTAAGAAAGAACATTTTGACATACTTTCATAGTAGCCCTGATGGTGGACACTCAGGAATGCAGGCTACTATGCAAAGGATGTTTGCTCATGTGTATTGGAGAAAATGAGAAAACAAGTTAAGGAATTTGTGAGGCAATGTGATGTTTGTCAAAGATTTAAACCTGAGTTAGTGGCCTACCCTGGGCTACTACAACCTCTTCCTATTCCTGAAACTGTGTGGACAAAAATCTCAATGGACTTCATTGATGGGCTACCAATGTCACAAGGAAGGACAGCTATTATGGTTGTTGTAGACAGATTGAGCAAATACAGTCATTTCATAGCCCTTAAACACCCTTACACAGCCATACAAATAGCCCAAGTGTTTTTGGATACCATCTACAGGTTGCATGGGTTACCTAAGATCATTGTCAGTGATAGAGATGCAGTCTTTATGAGTAAGTTTTGGAAGGAACTGTTCTCTATTTTGAAGGTCAAATTGCATACTTCAACAGCCTATCATCCCCAAAGTGATGGGAAAACTGAAGTGGTAAACAAAAGTTTAGAATGTTACTTGAGATGCATATGTGGAGATAGACCAAAGGAGTGGAATTCATGGTTGACCTTAGCTGAATACTGGTACAATACTTCCTATCATACTACAATCAAAACTACACCATACCAAGTTGTTTATGGCCAAGAACCACCAGTCCACATTGCATACACAAAAGGAGATAGTAAAGTTGCCATGGTAGATAGAACCTTGGGAGCAAGAGAAGAAGCAATTAAGCTACTCAAGTTTCATATGAAAAGGATACAGGAAAGAATGAAAGAGCTGGCTGATAAGCACAGAACTGATAGAGAATTCTTGGTCAATGATTGGGCTTACTTAAAACTACAACCATATAGACAATCTACCATCAGACAAAGTAGGAATCACAAGCTGTCAGCCAAGTATTATGGACCTTTCCAAGTCATCCAAAAGATTGGGAAGGTAGCTTACAAACTGCAATTGCCTGAAGCTGCTCAGATTCATCCAGTTTTTCATGTTTCTCAGCTTAAAAAGTACAAGGGTGAGACTCCTCAAGAAGCTGGAAGATTGCCACAGATGAACACTGAAGGTTTGGTTGCAGCAGAGCCTTTTGCCATTTTAGACAGAAGACTAGCTAAGAAAGGAAATGCAGCAGCAGTGTATGTACTGGTGCATTGGACAAATGGAGATGTTGCAGATGCCACATGGGAGTTATATGATGACATTGCTACTAAGTTTCCACAGTTTAACATGGTTACTTAAGTAGTTTCTTGAGGACAATCAACATTTGAAGGAGAAGACATTGATATGTGATCAAGTCAAAGTCAAAGAAAGTCAAAGATAAAAGTCAAAGTTTAACCCAACAGCTTTTCCCGCCCATTAGTTTACCCATTTCCCTGTATAAATACAATTCTTGTAATCATTCACAACTAGCTAATCATTTTCTAATCTTCTTCCTCATTGTAAACTCTCATCTATCAAATAACAAATCCTTTTCATTTCAATTCGTGATTCTATTCTTATCTCTTGGAATTGCCTATTGTCTTGAAGGTACTACTTCATTTTCTTGTGATTTCTAGTAGTACACATCAATTTGTTAAAGTTACTTTTTCGAATTTACTTGATGATTAGGGATGTTTGGGATAGTTTTATTCAATTTTTTTATGTGATTACTGTTGGGTTTGATATAGTTTTCAAGCTGTTTGGAATTTATTTTGGTGACTGATGTTTGGGACAGTTTTATTAATTGGACAAGCTGAATACTTCGGTTGTGCTTATTTTCATCATCTTACACAAACCGAAACTTCCCCACACTCTTCCCAATCCATCTCCACCTTAACATGTGTCTCCTGCCACCTCCTCAGCCCACTCTTCCAATTCTGATTCGGTCCATTCCAGTGACCCATCTACAGATGGCCCTTCCCTGGCCCAAACACCTCCTGCACCTGATGTCCAGACACCTACTTCATCTGCGGCACACACTGACACTCTTTTCTTCCGTGGCTCCAGCACCTACTGCTACCACGACTCATGTTTTCTCTTTCTCATATAACCCCGTGGCATCTCTAAACCTCTCACATGTTTCACTCTTCGTACCACATTTACCTCTTCCATTCCTCAATTTCGTACTCTTGCTTTACAATATCCTAATTGGCATGGTGCAATGTCTAATAGTTTAACGTACATTGTGGGTGGTAGAACTTAGTAGTGACAGACTAACAGTTAATAACTTAGTTGATCTTATAATGATGTAGCAAGTCTGTCTTATTTTGAGAATTGGTGCTTTTGGACCATATAACTTACAAGCCCTTTGAAAATGCTATTATTTAACACCCTTACGGTTATCATTAACATAACCAAAAACAAGTGTGATTGTTACAAATGAATTCTGATATTTGAAATATCAAAATGGGATTGTGCTTATCAACATGTGATATATTCTGTAGTTCATCATCCCAGTTTGTAACACATACTGTATTTAGCAAATTTTTTCAATTATAAACGCTTGAATATGCAGCAATTTTTGGCCCAAGAAATGCCACAAACATGTTGGGATCACCACACTGATTCACTTTGCATAAAAGAAATGATATTTGTGTTTTTTTAAGACTTATGAAATGTACGAATATTCTAAATTAGAAGTTTCTTCTGCTGCGGCTATCTTTGACTTGTGCTTTTACCTTGTGAAACAATTTTTAAATAATAAATCTTCGTGTTTTTTGTGTTTTTCGTATGTGGGTGCGAACGTGAGTTACATATTATGATTTCATGAAGTAATTTGGAGCCAGATGTGTCTTAAACCATTCTGCTAACTACTATCACGTGTATAGTTTATCATTCCAATCCCTTAATTACTGGTTATTATTATTGAATTGCAGATGAGAATATTTCGACACGACACCATTCAGTTTGTAACAGTTCCAAACTCCCGCTTACCGGACTTGGTGTTTTGACCAAAGAATCAAGAAAAAGAAAGCAAAATGTCTCAAATGTCACTAGCGCTCCAGAATCAGTAATCACAAGCTGCAGCAAACAACCTTTTCCAAAGTTGATTGTCAGTCCTCGTAGAAAGTTTCAGCTGATTGATTTGTAACACCCCAACCCGACAAGGGTAGAAGTGTCACATTCTGGTGTCATATCAGAACATACAAATAAAATTTTCGCAAACGAAAGCCTTATAAAATAAATTACCAAGTCATATAAACGGATGACTTACAAAAAAAAATACAAAATCCAATATGTCCAACGTAAATGAAATCTAAAAACAAAAGCTCTTCAAATAAAATCCAAAACGATAAGGTAACTAAGGTTGGTCTGCTCGAATAATCCAACTCTCAGCCCATCAAGCTCATCTTCAAACCTAAAACCTGTCGCAGGAAAAGAAATGCGGCTGAGCTTAAAAAGCCCAGTGAACAGATATAACAAAACGAAAGCTAAACGAAATCAAGATGCAAATGAAATAAGGAAACTGATAAACAATGTCGTAACGAGGAAAGATCAATGAGACGATGAGGGTCCTGCAGAAACATAATTACACAAATACCCAAAGGAAACAGATAAAATAGGAGGAAAAGCACATAGCACATTGATGACATAAACGTACGCACGTCTAAATAACCAGGCATACAATAAAGCAGGAAATCAGAGTATAAATAAGCCAACGAAAGTCCAAATGCTAGCGGAAGCAATTTACGAGAAAGTAAGCATGGCAATCACACAAGTCAAATAATTACAGTTAATAACATCACAAGTATCACAACAGCAGCAATAAAATCAGTAGTCAGACATGGTAACCACAAGTATCAAGTATGAATTCAGCATGAACACTATAATTGAATGACTTAGGGACATAGCAGGACAAATTGAAGTTAACAAGTCAAACCACATAAGTTGAACCATTTATCCAATCGGACAGTAGCATAAATAGCAATGTACACATGGCTGATCAACAAAGAGCAGATAAGGATACTAACAGATATTCGTAGTCCACGAGGTTAACAGAACGAAGTTTACATGATAAACCGTCAAAACAATTATTTAAATACTAGCATGGTCACCAGACAAACCAAAAGGGGTCACATAACAGTAGGATAACATGTAATCAGATGACAACAGGTGGATCATATAATCACGTACTAATCAAATCGTAGAAGGGTAAACAGTAGTCACATAAGACATACAATAGCACAATCAAATTCAATAATCATATAATAACCCAGTACGTGAATGGAACGATGGTCTGAAGTAACGGAACCAGAGTATGACAGATCAATGAAATGGAGTATACATAACATGGTAGGTAGAGTGAGTCACATAAGGGTACTGGATAAAGATAATCAATACAGAATATGATGCGTTGGGAAATACAGAAGGTACAATATGGGTATATCAATAGTGTAAGGTCTGTCAGAAATCCATCCCGAGCCAACAAAACAAACCAATATCAATAGTGGCAATAGTAGCCAAGTATCCAATAGTAACCAATGTATTCGGAGGGGTGACCTCGGAATACCAAACCAATAGGAGGGGAGACCTCAAGTAACCAGTGGAGTAGCTAGCTCCCAAAATGTGAGGGGGTGTAATGCACACACGCACCGCATCACCAAAACATATCATATCATATCAAATGCAAATCAAATCAAATCAAATCAAATCTAGGATGCATCCATACGCCCCTGCAAATCAAATCATAGTGGCCAAACATATCTTTCTTGAGCTCATAATCATATATCAAACAAAAGGGACGGTGTGGAACATCACTCAACCACACTAGAGTCATGCCATTGGTGCATCAATGACACGGACATGGAACCCCCATGCCTAGTTAATGGCTCGGGTATCAAACTGACAGGTCAGACCAAAGTACAAAGTGTAGCAATGTATATGTCTTCATAAGCAAATGTGCAATGTCAATAGTTCACAATTCAAAGGTTCATAACAATAGTTCAATATCAAGGTCCAATATCAATATTTCAATATCAAAGGTTCAATAGCACAGATTCAATAGCACAGGTTAAAAGCAACAATTCAGTAGCAAAGGTTCAGTAGCAATGGGTTCAATACTGGAAGTTCAGTAACAGTGGTTCAATAACAGAGGGGTCAAAGCAAAGATTCAATAGCAATGGTTCAATAGCAATGGTCAAATAGCAAAGAAATATCATAAGCGAACAAAGTCGAAGGATCAGAAAGTCATGAGAAATCCCTACTGAAAAGGGATAGAATATCTGTACCTTAACGCCAATGAAAGGAAAGCATACGAATGAATGAACACAAGGACACAACGTCACGCCTTCTTCAATGAATCTACACGGATTACGGTTCGTATAATATTTATTAGCTCATTTAAATCATAACGGATTTATTTGCTTGTATGAATCGTATTAATATTAAGCGTATTCTCACTTCTTATTTCATGTATTCCAAATATAAGTTTCATGTAATATTCAATTTGTACCTATGCCTCATTTTAGTTTAAATAGACAATACATGCATGTGGGTCTCATACATGTAAAACAAGTTAGGTCTCTTTTTACTTCATATTTTATGTATCCACCTTTTATGATTAAAGCAAGATTCCATTCATGATAATAAACAATTAGACACAATTATTACAAGTTTACATAATCCCCTGTGAAGCCCTTTTATTTTGTCGAGACTCACATCCCAAAATAATTTGATATAACAGCCCATGGAACCCACAAGACCCCTTTTGTTTCCATTACTAGATGATGCCAAAAATCCCATGTTCCTACATATGTCTTAATCATTTATTTGATATAAAATAAAGGAATGCATGTGCCGTGTACAAAGTAAGTCCATAACAGATTTATATTGCAAATTAAAAGACCTTTTTCATTCTATATTTTATGAGAATCAAATCATGATTCCATGTAACAATATTTATCATTTAGGTGAGCATGATCATAGTCGAATATAAGGAGGTCGAAACAGGTTCACAACAACCAGTATATGGGACGGACAAGGTTCAAACAGAAATCATAAGTGGGTCGAATTATATGGTCATTCATTCGAAAATCCATGTGTTTCATTTATGATCTCATGTGATGAATATTAACGTTTAGTGATGAATCTTAACATTTTATGTGATGTTTATGTCGCATGCATGCACTCAAATGAGAACCAGTTCACATGACAAGGATTAAGGTAAACAAAGAAAGAAAAATCGAAGGAGTAGAGATTCATTTACCCCAGGCGTATGAGAGAAAAGAAAACAAACACCAAGAAGAATGCAAAGCAACACCCACGACCAAGCCAAACCAACAGCCAACTTTGTACCTTGTAAACCCACGATCAATCAATCCATTCGAATCAGGAGCTCACGACAGCAGCAACAAACCAAAGACAAGAAACCAAGCGATCCTTGGACTACAACACCCACGTTACCAGCCTTGTATTAGCCTCAAATAGCCTTCTCTTGAACCTTACTCTTGTCGACAGAAATTATGGAGGTGGGAGAAACAATGTTTGCCGTATACTTTCTTGAGAAGAGTTAGGGTCTTTTTATTTGAAAAGGTAAGTGGGAATATTAGGTAGATACCAAAAAAAATATAGATAGTGCCTTGATTTGAGGAGGGGCGTTTTGTTTTGACGATTTTTGGGGAGGAATGGGACCAATTTTATGACTTTCCATCTTTACCAAGATATCATGCATCTAGACATCATATTGGTTCAAGTGAATTTGTACATAGCTTAATATAATTAGCACTTTAGGATTTATTTAATTATGTAACATTTAATTATAGACATGAGTGAAATATTTTAATCATAGTCTTGCATAAATAATGTATGTTTCGTATTTAAAGAGATCGACGTGTTATAAGGGTTTTCTTAATTATTTAACTTGAGGGGAAAAAGGTCATTTCACACGTTTACGATTTTAGGGTTTTACAGATTCTGACTCTGATTCTGATATCCCTTCAATAAGTAAAGTTGCTACTAACAAGACCAGCAGTAAGTCAGAATCTTATTTGAACATGGAGCATTGTTTAGGTTTATATCAGCAGAGAAAAGTAAACGAGTCACTCAATACTTCCACCAGAAAAGATTTATGGGAAGATTTTAAACACGAGAAGAGTTTCCATATCCCGACACCAGCGCTGGATGAGGTCTGTGAGGAATATTTTAGTTCTCTAAAAGATAAAAATAAGGCGCAGGGTAATGTTGGAAAGAGTAACCGTAATAGTCATGTTATGGATAGTGTAATAGATTTAGATGATCCTCGCCCGCAAGTATTGTAATTATATAACATGACTAATCATAAATATAAACAATAAACATTAAGTACACATGTGGAAGCGTATAGGAAAGATTAACGAATAATTAATTAACATAAGAAGAATATGCGTACCTTACTTGATTCTAGCCGAACAAAAGTCAAATCCACAAAACTAGCAATTGGATGAACCCTAATTAGGGTTTATAGGATTATGTAAATTACCCCTTACCTTTTTGTAATTCAATCCAAGAATACTAACAACAATGTGTTAGTACCACTTTCTTGTACACACGTACTATACCAAATTAAAGGAATGCTAGTTTTAATTAAACAAAACAATTTTAGATGGAAAAGATGTTGATCGATCCCCTAGGGAGGGTGCACGATCGATTATGGCAAAAAACACACACAAACAATTTTAGGTTTTAGCCAATGAGTACAAGAGAGATCAATTACAAACACCCTTGGTTTTGTATTTATACCCAAACAAACTTGGTGAACAAGTTTGAGTTGTAGATGGATTGGGTTTCCTTTTCTTGTGGCCGATCGGATGAGGTATCCCACAAGGAATTCCGGAACCTTCCCATTATTTACAACTTAGTCCTTTTCCAATTACATTTAACGACCGTTAGTCCATTACACTTAATTACTTAACGTCCGTTATAATTATTTCGTTTAATTAATAAATAAGTATAACATTTATATTTAATTATTAACTTTAATTCTCATACTCAAAGTGTGCAATCCCGTGGTCTCGAGTTTGATCCTAACACACGTCTATTAATTTATTGTCCATTAAACCAACAGCTCCCACTTAGACATATCTTAATAGAGTGATCACATCGGTTAGCGTGTAGCAACACTTTGATGCCTCTAGTACAACTCGAGCAAGGTCTCCTGGAAAAACCTTTTAATGATTTCTCATTATTATTATCATTTTGTTTCTAATACCATGTTAAATAAAGATATGGATATAAGTCATTCTTTATTCAACCATTCTGTTTCTCATTGTTAGTGATTGAGCAAGATTACCAAATCTTCTGAACATATTCAGGGGAGATCTTTGGGCGTGGCCACACAAACATCTTGTCAACCCTACGAGGGGCCAGCAGTATTAAACTCCAAAATAATTTTGAAGGAACAAATTCTATCTTGACTACGAGACTAACCCACAAACTTTGCAACACTTCAGAAAACAACCCTTATGACTGCCACTTACGTATAGCGTTAAGTTGTTTCACAGAAGTGCACTACATTCATGACACTTATCTGGTATCTCAAGTCTGAGGATAACTATTCATGATTTACTAATAACAATATCCATAAAGTAAAATCATGTAGTTGGGATAAGTCCTATATTCAATTCATAGAATATCATCTGAAATTGGTATGCATTCTCATCAATATACTTTCAAGTATATTCTACTAAATCACTCAGATTTGTCTTAATTTAACGATACTCCCATATCATTAATTGACAACGGAAGATTTAAAATAAATAAATTTATTCAAGGATTAAACATGCAAATATAGGATACGATATCTTATAAAATCAATCATACCAAGTATTGGATTTATTATAACAATTGTTTAACATCCCTTATCCAAATACTAAATAGATCAATGCATGAAAATTCCAGTTGATGAATTGTGCCTCAAATAATGACAATCATACTTGTTGACAAGGCATAAATCAACCAACTTGATCTATTGTAATTTTGAGAATACTTATTTCAAGAATTCAATTAGTGGAATCCTTGTATGTGTGCATTCACCAATTCACATAATAATTCATAAAGTGTGTGACATCCTCTATCACCAATTTATGACAATTTAAACTTTCAAACATTTTAAAGTTTAAAGTATTTTTATTCTTATAATGTATAATGCAACTATGCTTTTAGTAGCACAACTAGTTTACATGGCCATTAACAAGGATGAAATCATACCATGACTAGTATTGAGTGTCATCTCAATTAAACCAGCATCATTGTATACAAACAACAATATGCTCATTAAAACTCCGTAAACTTTAATATCTTATCGTGTAATGTTTGATGTCTTCCAAACTTTCAAGTTTGTAGCTGATGACAATTTGCACAACAATTGACATATTGTTCATCCATAGAATCTAGGAGCAATTCCAGGCTGAGGATGTAATTCTATTAGAATCTTCATTACACAAATCATCTAATAACTTTTAGTTAGATATCAATGTTGTCAAATCACTTCTTATTTAAGAATAATATAACAATTTTAATACACAACATGATGTACATGATGAATCTACAGGTAAAACTTAGACTTCATTCATGTTCTATCTTGTCATAAAATATTTATCCATTTCCCAAATGATATATCATGTTTTATTAGAATCATTTACTTTTACTGCACATGTTTATTAATAATAAACATATATTCATTTTAATTCTTAAATCTAACAAGTGAAGTTTCATTCCAATCTAAGACTTAACATTTAGCTTACAAGGAATGTTACTTCCTATATGTTATACAACATATAATATTTAAGAAACTTAACATAATACTCCCACTAGCTTTTAGGAATACTTAAAATTTATCTTATTTCAATTATAAATCGATACTAGGATTTAATAATTAAAAAATAAGAATAATTTTATAGATGCATGCGTTTATCCATTCATGAATTATTGCACTTCGTACACTTTCAAAGATTATATGAATTCAAAAAAACCTTTCAATTACTTACCGTCCTCGCTCAAGCAATTTCTCAAGAAAGAGTTTTGATATTCTATTGTCATATTTCATATTAATGAAAACAAGTATGACAATTATCATCTTTATATATTTAATGTGTCTAGAAAAGAATATTCAATCATAAAACATGCATTAAATATATGTACAATTTTGTCCATATGATTTCTACATAGAAATTCAAACCACTAGGGTTTTTCATCTCTTTGAAGAAACTCATTTCCATTCTCTAGTCTAACTATTAAAATAAACCAAATTTCCAAAATTGATTATCTTCATGGACAACATCTTTAACATTCATAGTATGAGTAATTTACCCAATTCGATATTTGGTAATCCATCATAATGATTATCAGGTTTACTATAATCCTGTAACTCATATTTTTCAGCATATAAGTCAAATATCTGAGATATCCTTGCAAATCTATGAATGAAAATTCCATCATCATGAGGTCTATCATTTACATGTCTAACCTCATCATGATATTTACTAGTGTGTTTTAGAAGATTATGTATCTTGTAATTTTGTCTTTCAAGATAAAAAAAACTACCACTTGCCTTTTGTAATATATAGACTATCTATATATACTTAGCAATTAGAGCAAAACTACATTGTTCTCTTTTTGGGACATTACAAATACACATTGATAATTCCTGACTTAAGTTTGTTAATAACCTATTCATAAGTAGTTTAACAAAATCAGAATCTTCAATTTTAAAACTTAATGTGATTCATCACATTTTATAATAAAATGGTGTTTTATTAATCTTCTATGTTGGAGTCATATTGAGTATATTCAATCCATACTCAATTTTCTAACCTCGTTACTTTTTAAGAATGAAGTTATGGTTATCTTGAATCAAACAAATCAAATAGAGTTTGATTCTTCTAATTGAACATACCATCAACTTGTGGTATTCATTAGAATTAATATTCTAAGACAATCTAACAATAATAAGATAAACATATTCCTTTTGGCTTACCTATTTACCAACTAAGTCAACTTAATGGTATAATAGACTTTCCAAGCCAATTGCATGTTTTTTATAACACAAGTACTTTTTAACCAAGTCACTTCATATTCATGTCTCATCAAGAAAACATAAACTGTTATAATCCCATTATACATTATAAATCATTGATCAACTCAATGACTTCTTGTATATGTCTTAATTTAAAAACATAAGTTAACGTCTTACTTTATTATAAGTCTTAAAAGACTTTATGTTCATGTCTTTACAATAAATCATAAACATGTTTAACTAAAGTAATTATGAACACAACTCTTGGTTTCAATAGTAATTTCAAGTTAATTTAGTTACTTCACAATAATGTAGGACTACATTATTTTCCATTTATGTCATTCCAAAATACATAAATAAACAAATTGAAGTAGTATTAGATTACTTCATTTATGTCATTCTAATAATACATAAATATCTAATTTGAAGTAGTCTTATATATCATTTTGACACATGTTCTAAATACTTGTCTAATTTAGAAACTGCAAATATGTCCATGCAAGGTCTGACTTCACATGAAGATTTACTTTGTTGTTGCAATCTCGCCAAGTTCTCACATGACGTAAATTGCAACACCAAGTGTTTCTTGAATTAGATATGTACAAGTTATGTTAGAGCATTAGTCTCTTACCTTGCAGTTAAGAGAATCCTTTAAATCATATACATATATGTTGTACCTTGCACACAATATAGATTTCTCCCACTTGTGCATGGAACAACATCATGTAGCAGACAAAAAACACGACATATGTTTGTTTATGTGACTAATATGATTGTGTCATTGATATTAGCATAACTAGTAGATGTAGGACCACTTCATTGTCTAATTAGGAAACGTACATGACTATCCTTGATAACATAAGTGTCTACAAGTGGAAAGTAATTATCTTAAGACAATCTAGAGATAATCTGGGTTACTACCAAGATGACAAAGCTTGTAACTCCCACTGAATTAGAGATCATTACATTAATTCCTTATTCAGTAATAAGAACATAATACTCCCACTGGATTTGACAACATTATAAGTGTTTCATTAACCAGTGAAAGAAAACAGTGTTCTATTTACTTCCCTACACCTTTGAGAAAGTCCATACATAACAATTACTCATGTACTAAAAGAGTGTATTCTACTATGTAGATGATGAACTATCCATCAATGCTATTAACTTGAAAAATTGGGCATGCAATTTCTTTCTTAATAGTTCTACTATTCCAACAATTGTAAGTAGTACTTTTAAATGGTCAAAATAAAACAACTAGATAAAATATGCTAGTTTGTCTCTTACCAATTTTGCAGTAAATTAGTCTAGCCTCTAAAATAATGACTCAGAAATATGCAATTTTCTTAACTATTAAAATTTTGCTTACGAGTTATGTATTTAGAATTTAGACAATTCTAATTTGTCCTATCATACCTTTCTCATTCATGAAAAGGAATAGGATTGAATCTCACTCTTTCTTATGAAAAGAGGACTAGGTTTATTCTTTTAATAAAGTTGACTCTACCAAAAACCCTTACAGGTGTAGATCAATTTACCAATACAGGAATAACTTTCTTTTACGATTTAATGTTGCATTAATACATTTAAAGAATTAGCAAAATTCAATTTTATTATTTTCGATAATTAAACTTTTCAAGAAAATAAAATACCCAAGGTAATATTCATATAACCATAGAATTTTCTCGAAAACTAGGATCCAAATTATCATAGTTCCATTACATCAGTTAATCTGCTAGTAACGAAAGCACATAATAGGGTAATCTGTCGAACAGTAATTGGCAAACATTTTCCAATTCCTAGATCATTATGGGAATTATATTTTTCAACGCTATTGCAAATATAAACATGTTTCATCCCATCTTATGCCTTGAGTCCAGGTCTCACTTCCTATTCAACTTAAGTGTCTAACTTAAAGAACTGCAAATATGTTCATGTAAGGTCTGACTTTACATAAAGATTTACCTCTCCATCACAATCTCGCCAAGTACTGTCATGAAGTAAATTGCAACTTCAAGTGTTCCTTTTAATTAGATGGCACATAACTTAATTTATAAGGGTATTAGTTTTGATTTTATGTGGTCAAATCAAATATGTACAAAGATGTCATGCATTCATCTTTTAGCATAATTTTAATAAAAAACTTTTTATTACCAATTCAGAAAGATCAAATTATCAAAGTTTTGATTGAGGTATTGGGTTCACCAATCAAGGAATTTAGCGTTAATTATCATCCATTATACCGTACTTTTGCGTAAGTGTAAACACTTAGTGTTTCGGGTAATTACCACCGAAGTGGCGCATGGAATTAAAACTAATTCACCCTTAAGCTGAGTTTGTACATTTATGGCTTACTAAGTAGCTCCAATCGAACTCACAGGGGGCAGAGGACCAGGTAAGCGCAAAAGCATAACCTTAGACATTCTTTCAGTGTGACTGTGCGCACTTCTTTATTAACCCCTTTATAGTTTGTTCTAGTGGGTGAGCCGTTCAGATCATTTGTACCAAAATCATCAATCAATTAAACTATTGAAAACTTAACTCTTCAAAAACAGATCAAATTTCACCATTGTTTAGTCCGTATTATGTTTCTATTCAAAATTACCCTTTGCTTAAAACTGTCTAACATAATAAACAAACAAGTAACAAATAAAAAAAAACAACTAAAAAACAATGTGCACATAATAAACAATTTATACGTGTAAACAAGTAGCCACATGCAACTTATTCGATAAAACCCTATTAATAATCAATGTCTATGTTAAATTAATGTATATATTAATTAGGGCTTTCACTCTCCCAATTGAAAGTGAGCCACATACATCGATGAATCGATTGCGTAAACCCATAATTAATAGTCTACCATATTGCACATAATTGATTCATTAATATATATAATTGGAGTCTTCCCCAATTCAAGATTTATCGTAAATAAACATGTGATAAATATATCTTAACAATTAAATAAATATTCAAGCAACTATCCATGACAAACATGCATGTATCATCATGGATAAATCATAACAATTATACAAATAGTCACAAGATCGCATATCAAAAATCCAATGTCACATAACAATTATTCATGAATTAATCACGTAACTTATATATTAATTCTAGGTTTCGATAAGGTTACCAAACAATTTTCAAACCCTAAAAAAAAATTTGTGTGTCGACTATAAAAAAATTAGGGGTACGCCCCATATAATAAAAGAAAATTCGACCCATAAAAAATTAAAACATAAACCCTAGATTAACCATATCAAACAACAAACAATTATTTGTTTTATTACGCGTTTATGTAATTAATTACTCATTAAAAACCAATGACTCGTGATGCCACTATTGTAATTATATAACATGACTAATCATAAATATAAACAATAAACATCAAGTACACATGCGGAAGCGTATAGGAAAGATTAACGAATAATTAATTAACATAAGAAGAATATGCATACCTTACTTGATTCTAGCCGAACAAAAATCAAATCCACAAAACTAGCAATTGGATGAACCCTAATTAGGGTTTATAGGATTATGTGAATTACCCCTTACCTTTTTGTAATTCAATCCAAGAATACTAACAATAATGTGTTAGTACCACTTTCTTGTACACACGTACTATACCAAATTAAAGGAATGCTAGTTTTAATTAAACAAAACAATTTTAGTTGGAAAAGATGTTGATCGATCCCCTAGGGAGGGTGCACGATCGATTATGGCAAAAAACGCACACAAACAATTTTAGGTTTTAGCCAATGAGTACAAGAGAGATCAATTACAAACACCCTTGGTTTTGTATTTATACCCAAACAAACTTGGTGAACAAGTTTGAGTTGTAGATGGATTGGGGTTTCTTTTCTTGTGGCCGATCGGATGAGGTATCCCACAAGGAATTCCGGAACCTTCCCATTATTTACAACTTAGTCCTTTTCCAATTACATTTAACGACTGTTAGTCCATTACACTTAATTACTTAACGTCCGTTATAAATATTTCGTTTAAATATAACATTTATATTTAATTATTAACTTTAATTCTCATACGCAAAGTGTGCAATCCCGTGGTCTCGAGTTCGATCCTAACACAAGTCTATTAATTTATTGTCCATTAAACCAACAACAATCACATCAGTATTTTTTCAAGTGCTAGTTCGAATTCGTTTTTGCAATTTTTCCTGTTAAAAGTAGAAAATAGAGTTTCTGAGCAGCCCAATACATCAAATATCGATTACATGTAAGTTAATTCTGCTATATTATTTAAAGTTTTTCGCAAGATTAATTTCATAAAAGATGGTTGTATGCAAATGACTCGATAGAGATATCATTTCATATGCTGTCTTTCTTGTGTTTCTAGGGGCCAATTCAGCAATGGTGATAAAATCAAGGAAAAATTCAAGAAAATCAAAAACTCAAGAAACGTTGCAAGGTTTCATGAATCCTAAGGTGCAGGATTACTCCCCTTTCTCAAAAAAAAGGATCACAAAAGATGCTGGCAAAAGAAGGGTTCAAGCGGATGGTCAAGCTACAGGACATTGGTTCACAAATGGCGATGGGAAGAGGGTAAGTTGGAAAGTCCGTGTTTTGTTATTGTAGTCATTTCCAATTGAGACACTGTTAGAAGCAAATATGGGTCGGGTGTGGGTTCGGATTGGCATTTCAGAACACCTTAACTAGAGAACGAATGTTTAAGCAGTTAGGTCAACTATGTCAATCCTAACCCGTTTACACATAATCCGAACATCGCCTATTCAACCCATTTTTCCAAACTGGTGGGTGAGTCGACTTGTTTAACCCATTTAGCTTATTTAACCCATATAACTAGTTACAAACATAATTTATCTAAAACTTTAAAAAACTCAAACGGGTTGGCAGGTCAACCCATTTTTCTAAACTGGTGGGCGGGTCGACTTGTTTAACCCATTTAACCCGTTACAAACATAATTTATCTAAAACTTTTAAAAACTCAAATGGGTTAGCGGGTCAACCTTTTTAACACACTCAGCCCAAAAAGTGTTTAGAGAAGATCCTAACCTGTTTATTTCCATGTTGGGGTCATGTTTCGTGTAAGGAATTGCCACCGTTTGATGGCATTTCCTTATGTGTTGTATGATATAAATAGAATTTTCTTGTACTTTCAGGTTTATGTTGCTAAAAACGGGCAAGAGATGACTCACAAAGCTGCTTACATTCACTATAAAAAGGTGCTTCTGCTCAAAATATATATCCTAACTTTCTCACCTTGTTTTGATTCATTATAATAAACTTTATGTTTACTTATCTTTTGTGTGTAAATATGATATGAGCTAAATAAAGCGCTTTTGTCCTTTAGCAAGTCTGATTTCTATTATCATTAAAACATTTGCTGTTTTGACAGGAGAGTGGAGGAGGATTTAAAAATAAAAAGGCTAAGAAAACTTCCACCAAGAAGAAATGAGTGTTGACCACTTGTCTGAAATGTGAGATTGGTATATAATCATGTTAAGACATTAAGAGTATGATTTGGATTGTTCAAAGGCAGTTGACACTAGTATCTATCAATCTACAAATGGAAACTTTCAGAAGTGTTGGTGAAGTTTCTGAGGCTGCTTGGTACCGGAAAACAGAGAATGTAAAGTGGAAGCTTTTTAAAATTTAAGTTGTAGTCTAGACCTTTTCTCTTACTAATAAACATATTTTAGATCTGAGTTTAGTGTCTCTAAAAGATAGTTTGAAGCTTTTTAAGAACTCTTACTGTTACAAATTGATATCACTCTGATAGGGAATGCAGTTTGAGTCTAAACTTTGCTAATTTGAAGCTCGAGTTATGCAAAATCAGGAGTGTATTTGATGATTAAATATAAAAGGTAACATTTTATGGTGGTTTTGTAACAAAATGGAGCTTTTAAAAATTCAGATCAAACTGGGCCAAGAAGATGACCCGTGAAAAAATAGTTCACAACAATGTTAGTTTTCTCCAAATTGTTAGAAGTTATACTTGCATTAGGGGTGTTCACAGGGCGGTTCGGCTCGGTTCGGTTAGAGATTTTAACTATCCATCGCGGGGCGGGTAGTTCATTTTACTATCTGAAACCGAACGATACTAGGATGCGGGTACCCGAAATGAGCGGTTACCCGCGGTTCGGGTCACGGTTAACCATTTTAAAAAATTAATCGAATTGAATCGGACGAACAATGACATAAATAAGAACGTAAGATGTCAATTGTAGTAAAATTAAATAACATTGAAAAGATTTAAGTCATAATACCGTCGCAATAAAAGCATTCAAATTATCATATGTAACAAAATAACTAATACTATTTATTTGACGTTTATAAGTACGATCACTTTAATCATATGTAATCCATGGCGTTAGTAAATGATCACATTAGGGGTGTGTTTGGGGAGGGCTTATGGAGGGGCTTATGGGGCTTGGGCTTCTAAAATAAGTCGGCTTATAAAATAAGTCTCGTTTGTCATGCGGGCTTATGAAATCATAAGCCCCTAAAAGGGCCTTAAAACTTTAGCCCCATAAAAGGGGCTAAAAACTTTAGCCCGGGGCTTATGAACCATAAATTACATATTTACCCACAAAAATATCTAACATATACCATAAAACTCATTTAATTATATACTTTTTAGTAATTTTGCAATAATAAGCCCCAGCCCCAGCCCATTTGCCAAACAAGTATACAAAAATACAAATTTCAACTTCAGCTTATAATAAAAGCCCTAGCCCCAGCCCCAGCTCCAGCCCATTGCGCCAAACATACCCTAGGTAAGTAAAAATACGTTATACGATAAAAGTAATGCAATAAGATAGTTAATACTTGTACATTTTTAAGAATGGTTTGTTGAAACCTACATGTATATTATAGGCGGTTCGGTTCGGGTAACCGCGGATAACTAAAAGTAAACCCCGAAACCGAACCATGATAAGCGGTTTTTCCGGTTTCGGTCTTTCTCGGTTTCGGTTTCTTCGGTTATTGGTTTTTTCGGTTTCGGGTTGAGCAGATCGGCTCGGGTCGTCGGTTTCTCGGATTTTTTGAACACCCCTAACTTGCATGCTCTCAACTTGTAGAAAATATTTTTAACCATTTTTGAGGGCTCGTCATTTTAGTAAATATATAACATAAAAAATGTAAGATTAGAAAAAGACTTTATGATGCCACTGTAATTTTTGAGGGCTTCGTCATTTTAGTTAACAGTCTTTTTTTTTTTTTTTTTTTTTTAATTATTAGAACAGGTAATTTTATGAAAGTAAAGTTCAAATTGGTTTGGGAAAATAATAAAATGTATGTTGAATTCAAAGTAAAAAACGAGTGATTGACGTGAGTTAGCTATATCCCTTAAATGAATCTTATCTTTCTTGACCAAATAACAACCTTATGTTATTGAGTCTTTGTCTTCTCAATATACACTTGATAATCTTACCCATGTTTCTTTGCAAATAGTTAAGATAATTCTCTCAAAAACAGATCAATCCTTAGATAACAACTAGAATGGGGTCTACTTCATCTTCATCCATTCAAAAGAGCTTTACGTATGATGTTTTTTTAAGTTTCAGAGGCGAAGACACCCGTAAGAACTTTGTTGATCATCTTTATTACTCTCTTAAGCAGAAAGGCATTGTCACTTACAAGGATGACGAGAATATAAAGAGAGGGAAAAGAATCAATGAGCAATTCATCAAGTCTATTGAAGACTCGAGATGCTATATTATTGTCTTCTCTAAGAACTATGCTTCTTCATCTTGGTGCTTGGATGAGCTGGTTAAAATTATGGAATGCCAGAAGATGACCGAGCATACTGCTTACCCCATATTCTATGATGTGGAACCCACCGAAGTTCGCAAACAAAGTGGGGCTGTTGGAGAAGCCTTTGCCAGGCATGAAAAGGAAGAGGCTGCAGGAAAATGGAGAGACGCTCTGAAAGAGGCAGCAGATCTCGCTGGCTTGGAATTGAAGAACACGCTTGATGGGTAATTCCTTCCTAAAAATATCAGCCATATAATTTCATTAGTTTCTGTATGGGGTGAGTTATGTTATATATATAGATCTGAAATTAGATATTATTTTCATCTGGCAATTTCAGAAGCTAATTGTATATATCTTTAACATACAGGCATGAAGCTAAATTCATACAAAAAATTGTTCAAGAGATTTCACTAGATTTACGTTCCATCAAATTCATTTTAGATGAAAAGTTGATAGGCATGGAGACCCGGATAAGGGATGTGGTTTCATCTTTAGAAATGAATGTTGATGATGTTCGCATGTTAGGGATCAAGGGGATGGGAGGAATTGGGAAGACAACTTTAGCCAGGGCTGTTTTTGATCAAATATCCTCTCAGTTCGAAGGTCAAAGCTTTGTTGAAAATGTAAGGGAAGAATCTAAACCATCTTTGTCTGGTTTAAAGTCATTGCAGAAACAAGTACTTTCAGATATTTTAAATGACCAAGGCGTAACCGTAAGTGGTGTTCTTGACGGGAAAAACAAGATGAAAAAAACGATGCGTGCTATAAAGGTTCTTATTGTTTTAGATGACGTGGATGATACAAAACAACTTGAAGCCTTAGCCGGTGACCCTGACTGGTTTAAATCTGGAAGCAGAGTTATAATTACAACAAGAGATGAGCAAGTACTTGTAGCCCACCGAGTGAGCTTGACTCATAACGTAAGTCTTTTGTCTGACGCAGAAGCGATTTGCCTCTTCAGTAGGCATGCCTTTGGGAAAGAGATTCCAGTTCAAGGGTACAAAGAACTATCAGAAGAAGTTGTGGAATATGCTGCTGGTCTTCCCTTAACAGTCACAGTTTTGGGTTCGTTACTTTGTGGTCAAGATGAGTCTGAATGGAAAGATGCCATAAAAAGACTTGAAACAATTCCGTTAAAGAAAACTATGGAAGTATTGGAATTAAGCTATAATGGTCTGGAGGAGGATTGCAAAGAAATATTTTTAGATGTTGCATGCATACTAAAAGGTTGGGGCAAAGAAGCTGCAATTAGAGCGCTTGAAAGCCGTGGATTTTGTGGCATATATGGTTTAAGAGTTCTTGAGCAGAAATCTCTTATAACTTATAATGAACATGGGAAATTGGGGATGCATGACCATTTAGAAGAAATGGGTAGGAATATTGTTCGCCGTTTGCACCCCGATGAACCTAACAAACATAGCCGATTGTGGATTGATGAGGAAATTGAAGATATATTGGCTAATAACCTGGTAAGAATCAAGTTATGATTTAATTAAACTGAGAGTTAACTAAATTTTTGGTCTGTGTGGTTTGTCGGTATTTCATTTTTGGTCCAATAATTTGAAAAGTTTTGGGTTTGGCCTAAAATGAAACACCCGCTGCGGGTTGGGTCCAAATTTTCTAACTCCGTTAATTTAACTATTATTGATCGTTTAATAAAAGGATATTATTGTCTTTTAAGGTATTATGTTAGACAAAATAAAAATTGCTATCAATTTTCATATAAAAAACACATGACAGTTGACAGTTCTCATCTTCCACTTTCTAATTGAATTATCATTCAATTCGCTTTATATCATATTCATTCACTCTCAATTTGATCAGTGATTTTGGGCGTTTTAAAATTTAGGGTTCCGACAAAATTAAGGGCTTTTATAGGAATTTAATCATGGTCATTATTTTTTCGATTTCAGGGTACCCAAGCAACAAAATGTCTATACTTACAGTCAACGGGTTTGAGTGCTGAAATTGCAATAAAAGGTCTAGCAAAAATGAAGGATCTTAGATTTATTCACATATATCTCGTAAAGGATTATTTTTCTTATTATCTTAAGAGCAATATTGTTCAACTTGATAAAGTTAGCGAATACCTTCCAAGCTCCTTACGATATATGAGTTGGTCAGGATTTCCTTTTTCAAGTTTACCGAATACATTTCAAGGAAAAAATCTTGTTGAACTTGACATAAGTCGCAGCAATATTGTTCAACTTTGGGAAGATGGAGAAAAAAAGGTAGAATAATGGTTAAATTGTTGTTTTTCATGATTCATATATCTATTGGTTTGTCACTACACCAATATTAATTTTTTTTTTTTTTTTTTATGTTAGGTTCTTCATAAGCTCAGGTTCCTGACCCTGACCAGTTCAAAACTGAGGACCTATCACCTTGGGATTACTCCGAATCTTGAGATACTAAAACTCGATTGGTGTAAGGATTTGGTAGAGCTTCAAATGCCTGCTGAAAGTCTAAAGCTGAAACTTCTCGACCTCAGTCATTCAAAGTTGACAAATCTTCACCTCGGGAATACTCCGAATCTCGAATGGGTCTACCTCTGTCATTCAAAGTTGACAAACCTTCACCTCGGGAATACTCCGAATCTAAAGACGCTAATACTTGAAGGCTGTAATGATTTGGTAGAACTTCAAATGCCTGGTGAAAGTCCAAAGCTCGAATGGGTCAACCTCAGTCAATCAAAGTTGACAAACCTCCACCTCGGGAATACTCCGAATCTAAAGAAGCTAGAACTCACAGGCTGTTGTGATTTGGTAGAGCTTCAAATGCCTGCTGAAAGTCTAAAGCTGAAACTTTTCGACCTCAGTCATTCAAAGTTGACAAATCTTCACCTCGGGAATACTCCGAATCTCGAATGGGTCTACCTCTGTCATTCAAAGTTGACAAACCTTCACCTCGGGAATACTCCGAATCTAAAGACGCTAATACTTGAAGGCTGTAATGATTTGGTAGAACTTCAAATGCCTGGTGAAAGTCCAAAGCTCGAATGGGTCAACCTCAGTCAATCAAAGTTGACAAACCTCCACCTCGGGAATACTCCGAATCTAAAGAAGCTAGAACTCACAGACTGTTGTGATTTAGTAGAATTTCAAATGCCTGCTGAAAGTGTAAAGCTCGAAGAGCTTTACCTCACTCGTTCACAGCTGAAGACCATTCACCTTGGGAATTCTCCAAATCTTGAGAGGCTTATTCTCAGAGGGTATAATGATTTGGTAGAACTTCAAATGCCATTTGAAAATCTAAAGCTCAAATATCTCCACCTGAGTCATTCACAGTTGAAGACCATTCACCTCGGGAATACTCCGAACCTTGAGACGCTTATACTCGAAGGGTGTAATGATTTGGTAGAACTTCAAATGCCCCTTGAAAGTCTAAAGCTTGAAAAGCTCTACCTCAGCCATTCAAAGTTGAAGACGATTCACCTCGGGAGTACTCCGAATCTTCAGGAGCTAACACTCAAAGGCTGTAATGATTTGGTAGAACTTCAAATGCCCATTGAAAATCTAAAGCTCAAATATCTCGACGTGAGTCATTCACAGTTGAAGACCATTCACCTGGGGAATACTCCGAATCTTGAGACGCTTCTACTCGAAGGGTGTAATGATTTGGTAGAACTTCAAATGCCCGTTGAAAGTCTAAAGCTCGAAAAGCTCAACCTGAGTCATTCAAAGTTGAGGACCCTTGACCTTGGGCTGACTCCAAATCTCAAAAGGTTAAGTCTTAAAAATTGTTATGATTTGGTGGAAATTAATGCTCCCGTTGGATGTCTGAAAAAGCTTATCTTCTTAGACTTAAGTGGTTGTGGGAGGTTCAAGTCTTTTGTGTTTAACAAATGGTCTCGAGCAGCTGAGGCTGATTCTTTATCTGAGTTACATCTGATTCTAGAACCCACAGATGTTTGCCCATTGCACTCCGACAATGATTCTCCAAAGTTTCTGTTTGAATGTTATTATAAAGAAGATCTGGCTTCATCGTTTGGAAATCTTGAAAGGCTAATTTCTCTTGGTCTGTGTGCTTGTACAAACCTTGAGAGTTTTTCAAGAAGCATCAGTAGTTTACAATGTATAAGAAAGCTTACACTTGAAGGCTGTATTCCAGAGGTACCCAAGGACCTAGTCCGGTTAGTATTTCTAGAAGAGCTAAATTTTTCATCAACAGATATTAAAATCCTTCCAGATAGCATTTGTATGTTGAATCAACTAAAATTGCTTGAGATTGTATCTTGTTGGTTTCTTGAGAAGTTACCAGAGGATCTTGGGCGATTACAATGTTTAGAGGTGCTAATCCTGACGGATTGTAAGGTTTTACAGGATTTACCAAACAGTATCTGTAAGATGAAAAGTCTAATATTTTTACATCTTGTTGAATGTTGTCGGATTATGAAGTTACCTGAGGAATTGGGTCGTTTAGACTGTTTAGTAGAGTTGGATATAACACGTTCAGGCATATGTAATCTTCCAAAGGGCATTTTTCAATTAAAAGGTCTGCGTATTTTTGGGGAAGATCAGCAGCTTCGGTCATTTGGTTTTACACCTGACTTACAAATATCCGAGTATAAAAGCAGTAGTCGCGTATCACGTGGTCAAAGGAGAAAACGACTTAACTGGTACTTCCTCTGTTTTTCTAGTAATAATCTTTATTCAGTTATTTTTCTATTTTTTTTTTAATTCCTGAGATAGTAGTAGTTAACCCTTCAGCCAAAAATGAAGAATTATCTAATTTGTACTGTGTATTCCATTACATTGTTATCCATTTTTATTTTTTTTTTGTTTTTTTTTTTTTTTTTTTTTTTTTTTTTTTTTGTTTTTTTATGTTTTTCTCTACCAAAATGTTCTTTCGCCATGGCATACCTTTTCCATGCATTAATGTTTGTTTTCATGTTCTTAGCCTCTGCTTCTCATCATCTGATTGAACCAAAGGATGATGCTCTCTTCAAATGCCATAATGAGCTGAATGTTCAATCACCGGGCTCAATGGTGCCGTTCTATATTAATGTAAGAGTCAGAAGTTTGGAGTGTAATTGGTGTTGCTGTTTGAAATTCAATGTTAACTTCACTGTTGTGTCATCTTTCCGCTCAAGTGGTCTCACGATAGACAAATATCAATGAAGATAGTCGTATAAATATCAATATACAATTCTTGGATACATTCCCAAAGTGCGATTGTTTTTATTTTTCTATTTACAAATAGTATTATTTATGCGCTGTCGAGATATGATCTACTCCCTTAATTGGATGATTCAATTACTATGTAACTGCTCTAAGTCATTTTAAAATTTGAAGTAGTATAAGTTATTTTACAGCAGTTTACCAGAAAATAGTTGACTTCTCGATAAAGTCAAACTGTCTTCTTGATGAAAATGATTAGATTTGGATAAAAGTCTGGCAAATGATTCCATGAAAATTGAACTTAGGAAAGTCTAACTAGTTATGAAAGGTCATAAACTAGTTTTACTTTGTATTCATATGTTCTCCATTTTGATGAAATCATTGAACATAATAAAACATGACTTTTGGGTCAAACTATTGACTTCCATCTAACTGAACAAGTTTTTCATAAACTTATATTAAAAAACTTATATGAGAGTTAACCTCATCAAATCAATGTTAACCTTAATTGTGATTTTCCTTATACGTAGTTTATATAAGCTCCAAAACAGAATCCTTTAGAGAAGTTTTAAAATATATTGAAAACAGAATCTATCAATCCAAAAAGTTTAAAAATTACTATTCTTATTTCTTGTTGCAACATTATCAAACCTAATGCAAACATCCAAACACCTTTATAAAACTCATCAATAGCACAGACCCTGGCTACAGTTACATAGACCCCCGTGATAATAAATGTACATTCTTAGGAGATGACAACAGTCTCACCCTTACTTTGAAATATTAGTTTAATTGTTGTCCTCCATCTCTTTTGACTCATGGGTGATCACCCTTACCATCCTTAGTTTAATTGCTAGTACACAAACATAAAAAAAAGTAAACATGAGGCGGTTTCTTGAGACTCTGGGCTGAATGATTTTGATTTGATAAAAAGTAGGGTCAATTACCAAAAGTTTACTCTCTTTTGCATGATGATCGATCAGATGTGTAAAGTATGGATCTGTGATGAAGAGGATCTCTCGTCAAAGTTAACTAGTCTATCCAACGGCTTACTCTCTTTTGCATGATGATCGAACAGATGTGTAAAGTATGGATATGTGACGAAAAGGATCTCCTGTCAAAGTTAAGGGATATCAAGTGTTGGTGTGTGTCTCCCAGCAACAGGGTTGAGATAATCAATTCAGCAGAAATGCAACTGTTCAGCAGAAACAAAACAAAGGTCAGCAGTAACAGATACCACTAGGTGGTTACCGGATATCACTTGGAATCGTGTGATCACTTTCCAAAGTAAACTATTCGACCCTAATGTCTGGGTATCACGAATATCTACTTGGGATAAGACCAAATGCAGTTAGAGAATTAGGCACAATTCTATAACTCTTTCGCTAATAAGTGTTTTCGTTTTCTGTGTCTCCTTCATGCATAATCAGATATCCTATTTATAGGATAATACTCTTGAGCTATTCCAATGGAATTATGAGTATTAATCGGCCTATTAATAACCTCATAATTATCCCCATTATAGCCGTTAGTGGTTACATGACCAATTAAACGTGGTCATAATGCAGTTGAAACTGCCACTTGAATAGGTCAAAGCCGTTACAAGCAGTACCTTAACACTAGCAGTACTTTCATACAACTAGCAGTACTTTCATAGCACCTTCAGTGGAAACACTGCTTCAGTGGAAACAACACTGCTTCAGTGGAAACACTGCTTATCAGTGGAAACACTGCTTATCAGTGGAAACTACAAGTAGTACTTTCCACAAGCAGTACTTTCACCACCAGTACTTTCCACAAGCAGTACTTTCTACTAGCACTATCAATACAAACCACTATTAGAGTCAGGGCGTTCATGGACCTTATGGGTGTACACTCCGTACCTCCTAACCCATTACAAGGTGTGAACTAATCCCACAAGTGCACTAAATTTTCCAACAATCCTCCCCAAATTTAGTTCACTTCCTTTGCATGAAAAATAAACATCAAGCAAAACATGTGCATAAACGAAAATGTCCTGAGGATTGAATTTCCATCTTAGTAATTACACGTTCAAATATTCGAGAATCAGGGTGTTCTAAGAATTGAACCCTTCAACCCATTTGAATACCTGAAGATAACTACACACAAGTTTTCAAACACTTAAAAGATCCTGACACTATACAAGCCATGTGTCCATATCCAAATTCATAATTGTTGTAAAAGCTAAAAGTCCAAAAGCTTCCTGAAGCGGCAAAACTTCAACATTTACATAGGTGGTTCCTCTTTATTCATGCTCCTGCCAAGCACTTTTTCAAAGATAAGTTAACCATTAAGAAGTGAAGACTTCATCCTCCTTTCAGCAGGTTCTGAGCACAACCTTGGGATGTGTATAAAACATGTGCTACAGTCCACTGAATGTTCAGCTTTCCACATTGAACTCAGCTCCCAAGTTTCCTTAGGAGGGAGTTGGGTATCCTAGCATTCAGTGACTAAGTTGGACTTAAACCCATCCCTTTAGCAGACTTTATAACCAAGTCTCTAGCCAGACCCTTCGTCAAGTGATCAGCTAAGTTCTGTTGAGATCTAACAAACTCTATAGATACCACCCCATTCATGATAAGCTCACGAATCATGCTATGCCTGACACCTAAGTGTCTAGACTTACCATTGTACATCTGGCTATAAGCCTTAGCCAATGTAGCTGCACTATCACACCGGATAGAAATAGGTGCTATAGGTTTAGGCCACAATGGAATCTCAAGAAGCAAGTTTTTCAACCATTCAGCTTCTTTACCAGCAGCTGCTAAAGCCACAAATTCAGATTCCATTGTTGAACTGGTGATGCAAGTTTGCTTCTTGGATGCCCAAGAAATTGCACCTCCACCAAGTAAGAATACCCAGGCACTGGTAGACGAATTGTCTTCAGTGTTACTGATCCAACTTGCATCAGTGTAACCTTCCAACACTGATGGGTAACCAGTATATGAGAGACTATAATCCATAGTTCTCTTCAAATACTTCAGTACCCTCTGAATTGCTTGCCAGTGATGAGCACTAGGGTTACTAGTATACCTGCTCAATTTTCCCACTGCAAAACCAATATCAGGCCTTGTACAAGTCATGGCATACATCAGGCAGCCAATTACCCTAGAATACTCAAGTTGAGATACAGCCTTGCCATGATTAGGCATCAGCTTCTCACAAGTATCCATAGGTGTACTCACTGGAGTACAATCAAAGTAATTGAATTTCCTCAGCACCTTCTCAATATAATGAGACTGAGAGATAGAAATTCTTTTACTTTCATGTTTAATCCTTATACCAAGGATAACATCAACCTCCCCCATGTCTTTCATGGAGAACCTTGATGACAAAAATTCCTTTGTCAGGTCAACCTGATTTTGGTCAGTGCCAAAGATCAACATGTCATCAACATATAGACAAATGATGACTCCTTTACCAGATTCATCAAATTTGCTATATACACATTTGTCAGCTTGGTTAAGAACATAACCACTAGACAAAACCACTTCATCAAATTTTTGATGCCATTGCTTAGGTGCCTGCTTAAGTCCATAAAGAGACTTAATCAGTTTACACACCTTGTTTTCATTGCCAGGCAAGATGAAGCCCTGAGGTTGGTTCATATAAACCTCCTCTTCTAATTCACCATTCAAGAAAGCTGTCTTCACATCCATCTGATGAATAATCAGATTGTGAATAGATGTCATAGCAATCAGCAGTCTTATGGTACTGATACGAGCCACAGGGGCATAAGTATCAAAATAGTCTATCCCTGACTTTTGTTTAAAGCCCTAAATAACTAATCTAGCCTTGAACTTTTCAATAGTTCCATCTACCTTCATTTTCCTTTTGAAAATCCATTTGCAACCCAGAGGCTTGCAACCTGGTGGTAGATCAACCAACACCCAAGTGTTGTTACCCATGATGGAATCCATCCCATCATTGATTGCTTCTTTCCAGAAAGCAATGTCCTGTGACTTCATTGCTTCTTCAAATGTCTTGGGATCATCCTCAACAATGAAGCAATAGGAGTATTGGTCTGAGACCTCATCCCTTGTACCTTCAACTAAGTATAGTTGAAACTCAGGTCCAATTGACTTTGGAGTCCTGACCCTTTTGCTCTTCCTAAGCACAGGTTCAGGTTGTTGAACCACAACCTCATCAGGGACCACTGATGGTTCATCATCAGGGACCTCTGATACACCAGTGTCATGAGTTCCATTAGGAATCCTCTGACTTGGTCTAGGGACTGATGTGAATCTATTCTCATCAAAAGTTGCATCCCTTGATTCAATTATTAAGTTAACTGAAACATGTTCATTAGGTTCAATAACATAGAACCTAAAAGCCTTGGAATGCTCAGCATATCCAATAAAGATGCAGTCAATGCCTCTTTCACCCAAAGTCTTTTGCTTTGGATCAGGGAGTCTTACAACAGCCCTACAACCCCAGACCCTGAGATAGTTCAGGTTGGGTTTCCTTTTAGTCCAGAGTTCATAAGGGGTAACCTTGTTCCTTTTGTTGGGAACTCTATTTAATAAATAGCAAGCTGTTAACATAGCTTCACCCCAGAACCCTTGACTCAGTCCTGAATAGGACAACATGGAATTAACCATCTCCTTCAGCACCCTGTTTTTCCTTTCAGAAATACCATTTTGCTGAGGAGTATAAGGGGCAGTCGTTTCATGGATTATTCCAACAGACTGAAAGTACTGAGTATCCATGTACTCACCTCCCCTATCAGTCCTTAATCTTTTGATCAAAGACCCAAGTTGTAATTCAACTTCAGTTTTAAACACTTTGAATTTATCTAATGTTTCATCCTTGGAATGTAACAGATAAACATAACAAAACCTAGAAGCATCATCAATAAATGCCACAAAGTACTTCTTGTTCCCCAAAGAGGGAGTGGCATGCAAATCACACAGATCACTGTGTACAAGCTCCAGGAGCTTAGTCTCACGACTAACACCCTGAAAGGGTTTCTTGGTAATCTTGGTCAACATGCAAGTTTTACACTTTTCAGTGTCCATGTCAAAGGCTGGGATCAATCCATCCTTAGACATATCTTGCAACCTTTTATAATGAACATGACCAAGTCTAGCATGCCACAGGGTAGAGTCAGTCTGGTCAGTGGTGGTCACACAGGCTGAATTAACACTATCAGTGGAAATAAATACACTATCAGTGGTAATATTAAGCCTGAACATTTGATTACATAAATAACCAAAACCAATAAAAACACCATGCTTAGAAAGCACAAATTTATCAGACTCAATAACTTGTTTATAACCATAATTATTCAAAATACTACTTGAAACCAAAGTAAACTATTCGACCCTAATGCCTGGGTTTCACGAATATCTACTTGGGATAAGACCAAATGCAGTTAGAGAATTAGGCACAATTCTATAACTCTTTCGCTAATAAGTGTTTTCGTTTTCTGTGTCTCCTTCATGCATAATCAGATATCTTATTTATAGGATAATACTCTTGAGCTATTCCAATGGAATTATGAGTATTAATCGGCCCATTAATAACCTCATAATTATCCCCATTATAGCCGTTAGTGGTTACATGACCAATTAAACGTGGTCATAATGCAGTTGAAACTGCCACTTGAATAGGTCAAAGCCGTTACAAGCAGTACCTTAACACTAGCAGTACTTTCATACAACTAGTAGTACTTTCATAGCACCTTCAGTGGAAACACTGCTTCAGTGGAAACAACACTGCTTCAGTGGAAACACTGCTTATCAGTGGAAACACTGCTTATCAGTGGAAACTACAAGCAATACTTTCCACAAGCAGTACTTTCCACAAGCAGTACTTTCACCAGCAGTACTTTCCACAAGCAGTACTTTCTACTAGCACTATCAATACAAACCACTATTAGAGTCAGGGCGTTCATGGACCTTATGGGTGTACACTCCATACCTCCTAACCCATTACAAGGTGTGAACTAATCCCACAAGTGCACTAAATTTTCCAACATCAAGTATTATAAAATCAAAAAAGAAAATTGCACTCACAGACAGCCATACATAGAAAGTACATTTGTAGCTAGCAGGAAAGAATCCTTATGGGTAAAATGAGTCAATGTGGTTAGGCTGAAAGGTGCTAGTATATGGGAGGTGGAATGTGATAAGAGTTATTGGCCGAAGCAAATTATGTTTCTAAGAGATAAAATGAGAACAGATGTTCTGAGTAAAGTTGGCAATGGGTCAAGCATTTCTATGGCATGATAGATGGTGGGGTTCTGAACCATTAAGCAAATTCATACCTATGGAAGCAGTGACATAAGCCGGTCTGGATCACACTATGAAGCTCAAAGACATGATTTGTGAGGGGCAATGAAGTAGTGCTTCCCCTATTATCCAAACAATTCCCACACCAAGCCTGAATGAAGAATCCAATGACAAGTATATGTCGTGTTCAAATGATGGAAGATGTGTAAACTACTCAACTAATAGAGCATGGAAAGATTGGAGATCTAATGGAAATTAAGTGGATTGGGGTGATATTGTAAGGTTTTCAAATTGTACTCCCAAACACTATTTCATTATGTGGATTGCAGTTCATGGGAGACTAACAACACAAGATAGATAGCTAAAGTGGTATCCTGATAAACAAATGGTGTGCCCTCTGTGTACTATTTGCCCTGATTCCCTCAACCATATGTTCTTTGAGTGCCCTTATTCTAACAAGATTTGGGTTGAATTAAAGAAGACTAAGGAAGTAGCACTGCCTCATAAGTTGGATGATATTGTGAACTCAATGACAAGTGTGCATTTCAGTAAATCAATCAAGCGTGTCCTGAAAAGAATTGTTCTTGCAGCATGGGTTTACTTCATTTGGAATGAAAGGATTAAAAGTGTTTAAAATGAAAAAAGAAATGATAAAGATCTAGTGGCTTAGGAATGGCAATACAGTAGATTTGGAGCAAGACGGCAGCTATCTCCATCCCAAACCCGATACAAAAGTCATCCCCAAACCCGCCCCAATCCCCAATGGGATCTTATCGGGGTACCCTATTGGGGCGAGATGCTCCCTCAAACCCACCTCATTCCCCATTGGGTTTTATCGGGTTGTCTTTTTTTAGCATGATGCTCCATCATACTCGTGTTGTTCCTCGTTTACTCTTATCTTTACTCAACTTAAATATCAAAATTCTATATTTACTCAAAATAAGCATGTTAATCGGATATGAAATTCATATTCAACAACATGGACAAAGGATTATGAGGCCAAGGTTCAGTCATGGTCAGGGCAGAGGTGGGAAGGATGCATGGGGGCACCCCCTCCCCCTAATATATATATATATATATATATATATATATATATATATATATATATATATATATATATATATATATATATATATATATATATATACAAAATAAAAAATTTATGTGTGTAATTTTTTAGGGAATTTATCCTCTGTTTCCAAGTTTTTGAAATGAAAGAAAATAAGTGAAGAGTTAAAAATGAACAGAAAAGAAGAAAATATGAACGAAATTTTATTTTTTATATCATGTTCCCAAGTTAGGAAAGAAAAGAAGAGATAACCGATGATTTTACAATTATACCCTTTATTGTATATAAAAGTTATGATTTATATTAGGTCATTTAAGTAATTACATTTATTAAAAGCTTCTTAAAATAACTTCTCTCCAAATCATCTCACTTTTGAGAAGAAAGTTTTGGAGAGAAGTTTAGCCAAATTTCCTCTACTCTTCTCTTCTCTTCTTTCTTGAAAAAAACTCTGGAACACGATTTCATTTTGTTTTCTTCTCACTTCCTTTCTATTCTTTCAAAAATCAAACTCGGGAACGCAATCTTAGTGTTTTTGTTTGCACACATACAAAATAAGATGAAACGACATTCATACCATTTCCTAATTCCCCAAATCTTTTTTATTCGTTTTTCTTGTTTTTGATCCTTAAAACCCAAGTACACGAGAAATTTTGTATACCAAATATTTGAGAGAGCAATAGAACATAATAATATCATAAATTTGTTCTTGTTTATTAACCCCTTCCCTGGCGTTCTTATTTAACCATCCAAAATTCCAAATTTAACTTCCTGAAAGGCTTAAACGTTGACAAATGCATTTTCAAAATGTAATCATAAGTACGGAATTATCCATATGATATGAAAGGGAAACAAGAAATTATATATCTCAAAATTTGTTACTACGTAAGTTATATAAATCAATGCCCATCGTATGATACTCTCAGTTATAGGACCGTCTCATTGATTTTAGTGGCCCTGTGCCAAATTAAAAAATAGGCCTTTGAACATGATAATTTTAAACATATACAGAGAAACACTTATTAGTAAGACAAATTTTTTAAAAAGGCATTATAATAATGGTGGCTAAATAAAAATTTTCGATGTGTAATGTATTTTAGTTTATTATGTTCTTTTTAACAATAAATTTACGGATATCAAGAATTTCGTATAGCCCGTGCCCGTTCGGGCTCAAAATCGTTGGCCCGTGTCTGCTTGGGCTCGAGCCCGTTTGGTCCCCGCCCGTTCGGGCTCAAGCCCATTTGTCCTGTTGCCCTTTCGGGCTTGAATATTTGTATAATGTGCTTTATCACTTTTAGTAGTGAAATTTAACGCAAGAATTGTGTTTAATTTGGTTGTACAATATGCTTGATAATTTGTATTTCTTATATAAGGGGTGTTTTAATAACTGTATTAATTGTATTTATTGACCAGTTAAATAATTGAGTACATTAAATAGCATTAATGTGGTGTTTTGTTGTACACTATGCTTCTTGTCTTGTACGTCTGAAAATTATGTCCATTAAAGTGTTGTACACTATGTTTCTTTTTTTGTAAGTAGTAGTCATTATAGTCATTAATAACATTGACCACTTTAATAGCATTAATTTTGTAAGTCTGAAAATTACATCATGCTTATTTTGTAGTACACTATGCTTATTTTGTTGTAAATATGAAAATTTGTTGCAGCTATTGTACATTGTTCTTAAATGGTTGTAATTTTGGGTGAAAGGGTGTTTTTAATAGAATTAATGTTGTTTGATAGAATTTTGGTCTTAAAATGACACAACGCTTTATTTTGTTGTACAATATGCTTACTTTATTGTAATTCTGAAAATTGGATGCATTAAAGTGTTGTAAACCATGCTTAATTTCTTGTACGTCTTAAAATTAAGAGTGAGGTGTCTTCGTGCATTATAAGTAGTATAGATGCGTCTTAATTAATTTCTCAAATCTTAATTTCAAATTCAAACCAGATTTTAACTCAAAAGCTAAATTAAATGTATTAAAAATAAGGCAAGTAATTAAATGGTGAACAATTTGGTGGAGTAAAAGAAAATGTTATTAAATACTACTCTGCATTACTCACTATCTCACTTTGTATGTCAAATATGGGCCAAAGGAGGAAAAATGAAGTCCAGTAAACTTGCATAGAGGAAAGAATGGACACAATAAGCTAATGTCTACCAGCATAGGATAACAACTTGTTCTTCTAGTTATTAACCTTAGACTTCACCTTATCAATCATTCATTTGCAATCAATAAATTTATGGTGTTTGGTTATAAGAGGTACTCCTAGGTATGAAACATGTAAGAGCCCAACCTTGAAGGGAAGAATATCAACAATTTGTTGCTTGACATGATCTTGAACATTTCCAAAGAAGACTGTGCTTTTCCCAATATTATGATGCAAACCCGAGATAGCACTGAACTTATCCAATGCTGATTGCACCACTTTTACTAAGTTGAAATCTCCATGACATGGAACAAGAAGATCATCAGCAAAACATAAGTGTGAGATTTGGAGCTCTTTGCATCCCTAGTGATACTTGATATTACCACGTTCATTAATCTGGTGCTTTAATAGTAAACTGAAAGCTTCCATTACAAGTGTGAAGATGTAAGGTGAGATAGGATCACTCTGTCTAAGACCTCTCCCTCCTTTGAAATACCCAACTCTTTCATTGTTGACATTAATAGTGAAAGCAACAGACCTTATACAAACCATAATCATTTAACCATTAAAGTCGGGAATTTGAATAATTTTAGAATACCTTCGAAGAAATCCCAGTTTACTGTGTCATAGGATTTTTGTATATCTATCTTCAATGCTACTCTCCTGGCTTCATTCTTTCAATTATAACCTCTGAGAAGCTCTTGAGTGAGAAGAATGTTATCAGTGATTTGCCTTCCTTTATAAAATCACTCTGACGTGGAATAACTAGCTTACATAGAGCATTCTTAATTCTATTGGTCAAGATCTTACTGATGATCTTGTAGAGCACATTACAGCAGGCTATAGGTTCATAGGAGTTTTACTTTTAGGCACAAGGGTGATAAGAGTAGCATTAACTTCACCTAAAAGCTTCCCAGTCTTAAAGAATTCCTTGACAGCATCACACACTCTAGGTTACATAGAGCACTCTGACGTGAAATGACTAGCTTACATAGAGCATTCTTAATTCTATTGGTCAAGATCTTACTGATGATCTTGTAGAGCACATTACAGCATGCTATAGGTTCATAGGAGTTTTACTTTTAGGCACAAGGGTGATAAGAGTAGCATTAACTTCACCTAAAAGCTTCCCAGTCAAAAAGAATTCCTTGGCAGCATCACACACTTCTTTACCAATAGCAGCCTATGCCTTCTTGTAAAACTTAGCAGTATAACCATCTAGACATGGGGCTTTATTGTCACATATATCAAATAGAGCTTCTTTCACTTCCACATCACTTATCTCTCTGATCATGAAATCTGCATCAGCATTGGAGATAACATTGGGGTTCAGGCAGAGAGGGCTCGGAAGGGTGTGCAATAGGTGTCGTCGCACAAGGCCTCCACTTAAAAAGGCCACATTTTTATTAATTTTGCATATAAATATATATAATATTAAACATATATGAGTTATATAATTAAAGTTTATATGCAATTTCTCTTTAGTTTACAAGTGTAATAGGGCTTCTTTGCTATTATCGCCCAGGGCCACCGAAAACTACGAGACGGCTCTGGGTTCAGGCTATTCAAATTACTACACTGCACAGGGGTTGCAACACCTAAAAACCTTTGAAAATGCTTTACAAATTGCTCAACCACTTGTTTTCCTTTAAACCTTTCTCCATGTTCACTATTTACAGCTTCAATTCTAGTTTTTTGTGCTCTCCCTTTAAAAACTGTATGGAAAACTTAGTATTTCTGTCCCTATCACATAACCAATCAATTTTTGCTTTCTTGCCGGAAGCTTTTCTTCATCCTTAGCAGCTGTGTTGAATTCATTTAGAATCATAGCTTCCTCTTGTTTAAGAAAGGCATTATGGGGATCTTTGCCAACCTTTATCTAGAACACTTTCAGCTTTTCCTTCCATCAATAACGTTTTCATGAAGATTTCTAAATTTCCAGCTTATGCGTTTTTACTAGCCAAAGTTTTCCAAAGCTCTTTCCTTTCTTTTCCTGAATTAGATGTATATACAAAACAACAAAAGAAACTGTTTTTGCTATCTTTAATCTTAATTTGATACAAAATTGTCTGTTTACTTGAATAAAGCTGCATAACATTGACATTTCCTTCATTCCACCCAATAATTTTTTTGCAACCTTTATCACTCTCCTTCATGTTAGAGCACCAATGCCAATCCCCATACACAAATTCAAAAATCCTGTTAATTTGTTTTTCTTTGATGTGAGTTTCCAATACAACACAAATATTCAGATTTTCATCACTTATAAACTTCTTCACATCCTTCTACATATCCTTACTACACATACCCCTGACATTCCAAGCAACCGCTTTTAACTCAATATTCATTGTTGACATTTTAAGCTATCTTTAAAAGAGGCCTTTCTCAGCATACCAGAAGCATTTCCTGCTAATTCATTATGAGTCATACTCTTTGTGTTGGAAATGTATATATTTACAAACATTTGAATGTCCGGATTCGAACTCGTGACCACGGGATTGCACACATTAGAGAATGAGAATTAAATTTAATAATTAATGTTTATGTTTACGATTAATTATTGCACATTAAGTCCGGTTAACGATCATTAAGTATTTAACGGAAAAATGACTAACGACCGTTAAATGAAAAGAGAAGGACTAGTAATGGAAAAACTTGAAATGAAGAGTTTGGGTTTTCCCTTGGGCTTGTCCTATGGCCGGCCAAGGGTAATGGGTTTCAACCCAATCCCTAACTTGTTCCCAAAGTTTCCCTACTAGTATATAAAGAGGGTTAGGTTCTAGGGTTTCATACACTTGTGCATTGAATTAACCCTAGATCTCTCCTCTCCTCTCTCTTGTCCCATTTTCGGCCGAACACCCCATTTGTAAGGGAGTTTGGTTTCGTTTTTCTTAAACGAGGACTTGTGTTAGATCTAGCAATCGCTTGATTCGTTGGTTAATTCGTGTGTACAAGAACGTGGTTGTAAGACATTATTATTACACCAATTAGTACTTCTTTGTTTTGCTCAAGGGATCTGACATTCGCAAGAGGTACGTTACGCATACTTTCAGTTAATTATTTATTTGTTATGATCTTTAGTCTTCCGCTGTGTACTCTTGATGTCTTTATGTTTTATTGTATTTTATATATCATAAACTCAACAGTGGCATCACGAGCCTTGTATAACAAGTAATTAATTACTGAAACACATAAATAAAATAAACATGTTGTGTTATTATTTGTATGCGTAGATCTAGGGTTTGCAAAACCTAAACCCTAATTTTTTAGGTGGGGCGTTTATTTTGGTGCCCTAATTAGGGTTTTGTAAACTAAAGTTTTAATTGTATTAGAAACCCTAAGATGCATGCAACTTTATGTGTATTGCGTAACTCTATTTAATTGCATTAATTGTTAAGTGTAATTTTATGTCCATGATAATTATCTGCATGTTTTATCATGGATCTGCTTTTATTGTATGTCTTTCTTGTTTAAGTGATATACACTAAATTATGATAGATCTAAAATTGGGGAGGACCTCAATAATTATTAATTTAATCAATTATGTGCTATGTGGTATATATTTAATTTTGACTTACACAATTGATGCATGTGGCTCACCTTGTACATAGATGAAAACGGGTGAAAGTCTTAATTAAATATATGCATATTGACAGAACTAGAATTGGTTATTAATAGGATTTATCAAAATCGTTTGCATGTGGCTATTTGATATGCATGACTTTTATTTGTTATGCATTCATTATTTATTTGTTTATTTTTACAAATACTTGCTTGTTTGATATGTGTAACAAGGGTATTTTTACAAGAAAAATAAATTGACTTAAACAATGGTGAAACATGTGTTTTTAAGCGTAGTAATCATAATTGTTTAATTGATTGGTGACTTTGGTACAAATGGTCTGAACGGCTCACCCATAAGAATGAACTATAAAGGGGTTAATAAAGAAGTGCGCACAGTCACACTGAAAGGATGTCTAAGGTTATGCTTCAACGCTTACCTGGTCCTCTGCCCTCTGTAAGTTCGAATGGAGCTACTTAGTAAGCCATTAAATGTGCAAGCTCATCTTAAGGGCGAATTAGTTTTAATTCCATGCGCCACTTCGGTGGTAATCATCCGAAACACTAAGTGTTTACACTTATGCAAAAGTACGGTATAATGGATGATAATTAAAACTAAATTCCTTGATTGGTGAATCCAATACCTCAATTAAAGTTTGATGATGAAAAGCTTATACATTAAAACAAGATATAAATGTTTTAATAAAAACTATGCTACAAAGATGAATGCATGACATCTTTGTACATATTTTATTTGACATCAAAACTATTACCCTTTAATTTAAGTTATATGCCATCCAACGAAACGGAAACACCTAAGATTACCTTTTATTTGCGTGAGAACGTGATCTAGATCGTAATTAAAGGGTAAAATGTCCACGTGTCGTGAGATCGGGCATGGACGATTTTGCAGTTTCTTAAGTTGGACAACTTAATTGAGTTAGGCGGTGAGAACTGGCAACTCAAGGCATAAGATCGGATAAAACATGTTTACATGGCGATTGAAATTGGCTATATGTAAATCCTATAAATCTAGGAATTGCAATTGAAATTGGCAATTGAGCAAAAGCTCTACCACTTTGTATAAGGTTCATTACTAGCAGATCAACTGATGTGATGAGATTATGACAATTTGGATCCTAGTTTTTCAGTGAAAATTAAATGGTTATATATACTTATGAACCATGGGTAATTAATTTTCTTGAAAAAGGTTAATTATCGAAAATACTAAAATTGAATTTTGTAATTCTTTTGAATGTATAATTGCAACATTTAACCGTAAACGAAGTTTAGTCTTTGATCAGTAAATTGCTCCATTCTGCTTTCAAACAAATGTTTGATCAAGAAAAATTTACTGAAAAGACAAACGAAGTCTCTTTTCCATGGGAGAAGCATTAGACTCAATCCTCTTCCTTTTCATGAATGAGAAAGGTATAATAGGAACGTTTTGAATTGTCTAAATTCTAATGTAACTCATAGCAATGAATTGCACGTCATATTTTCCATAAAGATTTCATTACCTTCATTAGGTGAATGAATCCTTTTGTAACAAACATGAATGTTGGTTAACTGAAAAACATGTATATGAGTTACAAAATTAGAAGCTAGACAAAATTACCACGAAAATTGGTAAAAGGAAAACTAGCTTAATTTACCTAGTTGGTTTGCTTTAACCTTTAAAGGTGCTACATACCAGAATGGGGATGGTAGACCTGTTAAGGAAGAAATTGCATACCCAATTTTTCAAGTTAATAACATTGATGGATAACCCATCATTCACAGAGTAGAATACACCTTTTAGTACCATAGTAATGATTACGTATGGTTCTTCAAAGGTGTAGGAAAGTAAAAGCAAGCAAGTTGTTTTCACTGGTTATGCAACACTTACAATGTTGTCAGATTCAGTGGGAGCATTTGTGTTGCATTATTGAATTAGAAGTTGTTTTATTGATTTCTAATTCAGTGGGAGCTACATGCCTTATTTCCTGTGTAGTAACCTAGATTATCTTCAAAGATAATTACTTTCCAATTGTAGGCACTTATGTTTTTAAGGAGAGTCATGTGCATTTCCTTACTAATCAATATAGTCCTACATCTACTTGTTATATCTATGACACAAATCATATTAATCAAATAAACGAACGTGTATCGTGTTGTTTATCTGCTACATGATGTTGTTCCGTGCACAAGTGGGAGAAATCTTTATTGTGTGCAAGGTACAACACCTATTAATATGATTTAAATGAATTCTATTGACTGTAAAGTAAGAGAATAACGTTCTAATAGGAAATATACATTTAAATATGTATGATTGCCCTATTAAGAACATGTGTCAAGATGATAACAAAGACTACTTTATTTTCAATATTTATGTCATTCAATATTTAAGAAACACTTGTAGTTACAATTTATGTTACGTGAGAACTTGAACTAGATTATAGACCAAGGTAAAATATCCACGTGTCGTGAGAACGAGCATGGATGATTCTGCAGTTTCTTACGTTGAACTTTTCATGGAATGACATAATTAAATGAAGTAATCTAATACTACTTTGAATTTAAGTATTCGTTGAATGACTTAAATATATGTAGTAAATATTAACTTGAATTATTAATTGAAACCTGAGGTGGTGTTCATAATTACTTTAATTATAAATGTTTATGATTTTGTAAAGTCACAAACATGAAGTCTTTTAATACAAGACTTACGATATAAAGTAAGACGTTAACTTGCTGTGTTTTAAGACATATGCATGAAGTCAATGAGTTGATCAATGACTTATAAAGTATAGTGGGATTATAACTGATATGTCTTTTGACTTGGTCAAGAATACTTATGTTATAATACATGCAATTGACTTGGTAATTCTATTGTACCATTAAGTTTTACTTTGTTGGTAAATAGGTAAGCCAAAGAATAGATGGTTATCTAATCTAACAATATTAATTCTAATGGAATACCATACTTTTATGGTATGTTCAGTTATAAGAATCAAAATCTATTGGCATGTTTGATTCAAGATAACTATAGTTTCTTCCACAAGTTATCAAGGTTAGTAGATTGAGTATAGATTGAATATACTTAATAAGACTCCAACCTAGAAGATTAATAAGACATCATTTGTTTATGGAATGTGATGAATCACATTAAGTCTTATAAATGAAGTTCTGAATTTGTTAAACTACTTGTAGAGTGAGTTGTAACAAACTAATGTTAGGAACTGTCAATGTGTTCTGTAAAGTCCCAAAAGAGAACAATGTATTGTTGCTCTACTTGCTAATCTATTTAAAGGTAATCTTTAAATTGTTAAAGGCAAGTGGGAGTTTTGTTTAGATCTTGAAAGATTAAATTACAAAATACGTAATCTTCTAAAATGCACTAGCAAAGATCATGGAGAGGCTAAATATGTAAATGATAGACCTCAATATGATGGAATTGTCATTCATAGATCCGTAAGGATATCTCAGATATTTAATATGCTGAGGATTATGAGTTACAGGATCATGGTAAGCCTGTTAATCATGATGATGAATTTACCAAATGTTGAATTGTGGTAAAGCAATCATACTATGAATGTTGAGATGCTGTCCATAAAGATAATCAACTTTAGATACTTGGTTTATCTTAATAATGAATATGAGTTTCTTCAAAGGATGGAAACCCTAGTGGTTTAAATCTTTGTGTAGAAATCATATGGATAATATTGTACACATATTTAATGCATGTCTAGTGATAATAATATTAATCATATTTAAGCAATCAACTATGATTGAATATTCTTTCCTAGATACATTAAATAGAAGTATAAAGATTATAATTGTCATACTTAGTTTCATTGATATGAAATTTTGACAATGAATATAAAAACTCTTTGTTTTGGAATTACTTTTGCGAGGAAGATAAGTAATACAAAGTAGTTTTATGAATTCAAATAATCTTTGAATATGTACAAACTGCAAGAATCCATGAATGGATATATGCATGCATCTATGAGATGATTCTTATGTTTAATATTAAATCCATGTTTGATTTAATAAATTAAAATAAGATAGCTCATAAGTATTCCTGAAAGCTAGTGGGAGTATTATTTTTAAATCTTATAAGTTGTATGGGCAACTACATTCCACCTAAATTAAGTTTTAGTTGGTAATGAAACTTCGTTTGTAAGATCTGGAAATAAAACATACAACCTTGGAATATATGTTTATTACTATAAACATATGCGGTAAAATAAATGAGTCTAATAGAACATGATAGATATATAATGAGATCTTAAAGTCTAACTTGAAGATTCATCATGTACATCATGTTGTAAGATTGTTGTATCATGCTTGATTACAAGATGATTTGACAACATTGAAAGTTGTTAGTGTAATAAATATTTTAAAAGGAATATGTTTGGATTTAGAATCACATTCCACAGTTTGGAGATGCTCCTAGATTCTATGGATGAAAATATGGCAATTGTTTCTTAATTATCATTGCCAACAAACTTGAGTTTTGGTAGGCACCAACATTACACTATAATTGTTCAAAGTTTACGGATGTTTAAAGAGCATATTGTATAATTGAGATGACACTCAATTCTAGTCATGGTATCCTTGATGATGACCATGTTGACTAGTTATGCTCAACTAAGAGCATAGTTGCATTATACATTAAAGAATAAAGAATACTTTAAAACTTTAAAGTTTTGAAAGATGATTGTCATAAAAGGGTGGTTCAGGTTATCACGCACCTTATGGAATGATATGACAATATCAAGATATGTGTAAACATATACAAGAAATTCACTTGTTGAATTCTTGAAATAAGTATTCTTAAAATTCCTATAGATCAAAGTTAGTTGAAATTATGCCCTGTCAACAAGTATGATTATCATGACTTGAGGCAAAATTCATTAACTAAGAATTATCATGCATTGATCTATTTAGTATTTGGATAAAGGATATTGTAAACATTATTATTCAAATGAAATAAAGTATTTTGTTACGGTTATTATTCATTTATTATGATGTTATCCATGTTTAAATCCTTGAATAACTTAAGTTATTCTAAATAGTCCATTGTCGATCAATAACATGGGAATGATATTGAATTAAGAAAAATCTGAGTATTAGTTAGAATATACTTGAAATTATATTGATGCGTAGCATGACTAATTTCAGATGATATTCAATGAATTGAGTATAGGACTTATCCCACTCACATGATGATACTTTATGGATCTTAGTCATTAAGTATATCATGAATATTTATCCTCTGACTTGAGATACCAGAGATATGTCATGGATGTAGTGCATTTCTGTGAAGCAATCTAACGCTATACGTAACTGGTAGTTATAAGGGTTGTTTTCATAAATGTTGCAAAATCTATGAATCCTGCTTGTAGTCAAAATGGGATTTGTTTCCTTCAAATTCATTTTGAAGTATAATACTGTTGGGCCCCTCGTAGGGTTGTTAAGATGTTTGCATGGCCATGCCCAAGGTCTTCTGGAATATGTTCAGAAGATTTGGTAATCTTATTCAATCACATAAAGCGAGAAACAGAATAGTTAATTAAGAAATGAGTGAGATCCATATTCTTATTAACATGGTATTAGAAACAAAAAGGATGAATATGATGATGAATCATCAAACTTGGTTTTTCTCCAGAAAACCATACACGAGCTGTACTGGGGGCATTGGCGTGTTGCTAGACGCTAACCAATGTCATTTCACGTTTTGTAAACATATCCAAGTGGGAGCTGTTGGAAATGTATATATTTATAAACATGTGAATGTCCGGATTCGAACTCGTGACCACGGGATTGCACACATTAGTGAATGAGAATTAAAGTTAATAATTAATGTTTATGTTTACGATTAATTATTGCACATTAAGTCCGGTTAACGATCGTTAAGTATTTAACGGAAAAATGACTAACGACCGTTAAATGAAAAGAGAAGGACTAGTAATGGAAAAACTTGAAATGAAGAGTTTGGGTTTTCCCTTGGGCTTGTCCTATGGCCGGCCAAGGGTAATGGGTTTCAACCCAATCCCTAACTTGTTCCCAAAGTTTCCCTACTAGTATATAAAGAGGGTTAGGTTCTAGGGTTTCATACACTTGTGCATTGAATTAACCCTAGATCTCTCCTCTCCTCTCTCTTGTCCCATTTTCGGCCGAACACCCCATTTGTAAGGGAGTTTGGTTTCGTTTTTCTTAAAAGAGGACTTGTGTTAGATCTAGCAATCGCTTGATTCGTTGGTTAATTCGTGTGTACAAGAACGTGGTTGTAAGACATTATTCTTACACCAATTAGTACTTCTTTGTTTTTCCCAAGGGATCTGACATTCGCAAGAGGTGCGTTACGCATACTTTCAGTTAATTATTTATTTGTTATGATCTTTAGTCTTTCGCTGTGTACTCTTGATGTCTTTATGTTTTATTGTATTTTATATATCATAAACTCAACACTTTAGAATTCCATTCACCTCATCAAAGACATCTCCCACATCAGGGCATTCCTTTTCCCATTTTGCCTCCCACTGATCTTTAGAATACTTAAACATATCACCATTCCAATTCATAGATTCTTCCAATGTTGGTTGTCACTTATCAACAATATCCTTCCCATTCCTTTGTTTGACTTCAAGGCATTCACTATCCTCAATTTCCTCAAAAACAACAAACTTATTAGCACTCCTTCTGATCTCCTCCACTGTCACTTTACTGACTTTCCATGGGATTTTTGGGCTCATAAGCTTAGGATTGCTTTCATGGCTTACAGGATTAGGAGCTTTAGCAACATTCATGTCTTTGTTACTTTTTGCATCATTAGTATTAGTATTGAGGGCATTTTGACTCCTATTAGTAGCTTTCCTATTCACAGGTCTAAACTTTATTCTATTCTTGTAGTTCTTGTTGAATTGACCACCCTTTTTACCCATATCTCAAGTATGCTTGTTATTATTGTTACCCAAATTACCCTCACTTATACAAACTTTCCCAGGATCACTATTCTTACTAGAAGCCTCCGTCATATTTGTTCCACATGTACCATCATTGTGACAAAAAAATGTTGCACTGACTGCACCTTGGTGGTTTCCAGCTATACTCCACAATGAAAAACTTAGAACAAGAGACAACTAGATCTTTGCTCTTATAACACAGTTCAACTTTGTCCTTGAAGTCTTGAGTAACCTTAATCTCAACTGAAACTCTTGCAAAACTAATATTACCGGTACCTTCCTGACACATTCAAGCAGTTTCCCTATCCATAACGATTGGTTTTCCCAAACTACTAGTAATAGCACTAATACCTCTCACATTCCATGCCTCAACTGGTACATCAAACAGTTTAATCTAGCAAGGCAAGACAGCATGATCACTTCTATCCACAGTGATATTAGGGTCCCACTTTTGAACCATGAGTGGCTTATTATTGACTAACCAGGGGCCACTTTGCAGCTAATGATTCATTCCTTCTTCTTCTCTAAATTTGAACAAGTACAACCCATTTTGAGACACATATCTTTTAGTCCAAACTTACCCCACATTCTAACTAAATTGTACTTAAGCTCATAGTATGACATTTTACAACCAACAAAATGTCCACACAATGTTAGCATCCATTTCTTACTACTTTCCAGTAAAAGTTCATCATCAAATACCACCACTTCCCTTCCATCATCAGTCACAGTACGTATCAAGCTTAATTTGTTCCTAACGATACTAATAGTAGGTTTGACAGTATCAGCAAATGACTTAAGTAACACATTTTTACTCCTATTATTATCATCAGAATATGAAGCACTAGCAGCCTTGTTACCATTGAAATCATTATTACTTTGATCATGAGGAATTTGAATTATAGTGGTCGCAACAGTAATATTCACATCAATGCCAGTTTCATTAACCATTTTCTTCCTAATCGACGCACCGAGTGTAGGAAATTAATTTGCAGCCAAACATTCCCCTTTCACAGTGCTTCCACATTCAGTGTCCTCCATTGACCCCACACCATCAATATTCTCACCTCTTTCCCTACTTCTCACCTTTTGTTCTCACTTCTTGTCCTTTATTCTACACTAACTCACAAACACTATCCTTATACTTATTAGGCACAGTTTTCTTCCTTTTAGATGTCCTTCCTTTAGGTGACATGATTAAGTACAATTGGGCCATTCAAACACCTCAATATTTCTAAAAACTTGATCGGATTGGTGTTGATTGTAATATTATAAAGGGAATTGAAAAAACAAAATTTGGCTCCAAAATTCAAAAACATGGTAGAAATACTGGGTAGAAATTGGGGAAATTCATATCGATCGGTGTAGAATTGAAAACTATATTGATCACACGGTTTAGAATTGTGAATTACGGTCAAGAACCAGCGTAATTGAGGGTTTTCAAGGTTTTTTAACGGTGAAAAATGGAGGGAAAGTAGTTAGGGGTTTGTTGGAAGAGAGAGAAAGGTTTTTAAATTCTAACTACTCATATATCGAACTTGACACTTTATATGATTGTGTGTAGCCAACTATTTTTTTTCTTATTGTATCTACTGAACTTTCAAATTTCGATCATTGTGTGTATTTTGTGACTATTTTGCCATGTAAAATGACCATTTTTGTATATCTATCTTCAATGCTACTCTCCTGGCTTCATTCTTTCAATTATAACCTCTGAGAAGCTCTTGAGTGAGAAGAATGTTATCAGTGATTTGCCTTCCTTTATAAAAGCACTCTGACGTGGAATAACTAGCTTACATAGAGCATGTAACACCCCCCAACTTCGTGATACACAGCGGAATTCAAACCGGGTGTTACTTCATGGTACAACAGTCATAACAATAAAAAACGAACTCTAATGGAGTCGTTTCAAAAGATTTATCATTCGATTTATATAAATATCATAGTTTACAAAAATGAGGTCCCAAATGGTTCCATGTTTACAAAATACATTAAATTGATTTTCGAATGATAATAAAATTTATAGCCTTCTTGAGTATCCGTGTTCCTCCGTGCCAGCCTCGATCAATATAGACCTGAAATACATGCTTAAAATTGTCAACACAAAGGTTGAGTGAAATTCATAGAGTTTGTTTGATGGTTGAACACATTATGTTGGTAGTGTGAGCTATAGACTCACACCAATGGTTTGAAAACAAAACAGTTTTTATCAGGCTAAGCATCATGCAATCAAGGCGTTAATGTGTTCTAAAATTAATTAGAGAAAATGTCGGTGTGTGCCCTTTCAGGTAAAAATTTCCGTTTTTACCAATGTTACTCAAATATAGTGCGTTTGTTTGCCTACCCGGTCAACACAAACGGGATTCGTCAATCCCAATAGATCTATTCACAATATTCACGCCCACTCTCACTAGTGATTAATGATTCATGATTAAGGGACTTAAGTTTGGTAAATGTGGTAACTTAGTGCTAATAAAACAATCAGATAAACATACAGTTTGAAAGCAATGTGTTCGATTTAAAATAAAGATGTATCTCCCCCAAGGGTTTGTAAAACAATTAAGTAATAAAAGTGGGGCTATGAACTCACCTCAGAGTAAATGATATCAAATGTATAATGAGAATGATGGATATGCCGTGAGAACTTCTACGAGCAACAACTTTTGGCTTTCAATAAGAACGGAGTAACTTAGTAAGGATACGACTTTGATTGATCACTTAAGACTTCGGATTGAGCTAGCTTTCTACACCTTGGCACCCTTGTAATCTTAAAGAGTTGGTGATGAAGTACTAAGTGACTTGAGTGGATTTAAACTCAAGAAGATCACTTAAACTTGCTAGAGATTTGATGTAGTAACTTACTACTTGAAACGTCTTTGCATAAACTTGGAGTTTAAAGATCAAATTATGGAAGATATGAATGTTTTAGTGTATGAACGACCCAAATCAGTATGTGAAAGTCTTTAGGATGTATTTCACTTGCTATTTATAGGAGGGTAAGTTTGGTTAACCATATATTGGGTTAAATATTAACCATGGTTAAGTTAGGACACATGTAATGATCTAAATGAACCATGGTTAGGATTATGACACCAAGATGATGACCCCCCCCCTATGTCATCCATAACAAGATAAGATGACTTAGGTGGATAGTTTTGGTATTATCTTGAGTTTAGAGCATGATTTTGTTCTGTTAAATGCCAACCGTAAGTTGTTAAGCCATAAAACGTAAAACCGGGTATCGTAAAAATACGAAACTTGTAGGAATGATGAAACTCATCATCATACTCCATCTAAAAATATAAAATGGGTGATAAGTCCTATTGGGTGCAAAACGCTGTTTAAAACTGGAAACACGGGTCAAAAACGCGTAATTCGCAGTTTATCAGAAAAGAACGAAATTTCAGGGAAATGATCGTGAATTTATTTAGAGTAGACTAAAATTAGTCAAAATGTGGTTTTTGTTATACGTGGGATAACTTAATAGTTATACGTGAAGTTTAAAAGTTACGCGATTTAAGCAAAAATGTAGAACGTACAATATCAATTTCTTTATGGTCAAAGGAGGAGGGAAATATGTTTGACTTTTCCAAAAATGTAAAAGTTTCTAAACATCTTAGAAAATACAGTGCATAAATGGTTAAGTCTCAGTCTACGTAGATTTGTTTAAAACGCAAGTTTAGTCTCGTACGGCTCAGGGTTTATTTGGTAACATTTAAAAGAAATCTTAAAAATTCTCTAATTAATTATGAGTGATCTAAAAATTAATCTGATGTGGGGAAAATTGTCAGAGTTGGTTTTCGATATGCGCGGGATGTTGAAATGGTGCTCCGACCAAAACGAAACTTTAAGACGATGTTTTTTTAATAACTTTTGCGAAAATGATCTAACGATTGTCGAACTCTCAGGTTATTACTAAAATAAATTATCTTACGAGAATGTGAAATAAAATTTTTACGGGATGAATAGTGAAAGTGAATAGTAAAGTGAATAGTAACTTTTTAAAAATATGAAAAGTAACCCGAAAAATGTGGATTGTTACAGAGCATTCTTAATTCTATTGGTCAAGATCTTACTGATGATCTTGTAGAGCACGTTACAGCAGACTATAGGTTCATAGGAGTTTTACTTTTAGGCACAAGGGTGATACGAGTAGCATTAACTTCACCTAAAAGCTTCCCAGTCTTAAAGAATTCCTTGACAGCATCACACACTATAGGTTACATAGAGCCCTCTGACGTGGAATGACTAGCTTACATAGAGCATTCTTAATTCTATTTGTCAAGATCTTACTGATGATCTTGTAGAGCACATTACAACATGCTATAGGTTCATAGGAGTTTTACTTTTAGGCACAAGGGTGATAAGAGTAGCATTAACTTCACCTAAAAGCTTCCTAGTCTTAAAGAATTCCTTGACAGCATCACACACTTCTTTACCAATAGTAGCCTATGCCTTCTTGTAAAACTTTGCAGTATAACCATCTAGACATGGGGCTTTATTGTCACATATATCAAATAGCGCTTCTTTCACTTCCACATCACTTATCTCTCTTATCTGCATCAACATTGGAGATAACATTGGGGTTCAGGCTATTCAAATTACTACACTGCACAGGGGTTGCAACACCTAAAAAACTTTGAAAATGCTTTATAAATTGCTCAACCACTTGTTTTCCTTGAAACCTTTCTCCATGTTCATTATTTACAACTTCAATTATACTTTTTTGTGCTCTCCCTTTCAAAATTGTATGGAAAACTTAGGGTGCGTTAGTTCAGGGAAAACACCCTCGTTTTTCATAAAATATTTTATGGAAAACAAAGAAAACATATACCGCGTTCAAATTAATGATTTCTAATAAAATTCTATACAAAACACAAAATTCCTATTTCCAACTTTAATACACAAAACTACAAAACAATTTTTTTTTTCACCTATTTTCCTTTGAAATACTCCTAATCCGTTTTCATTCATTTTTATGCGTTTTTAACCGTTTTTATACGTTTTTGGCGGCTTTTGTCCGTTTTCATCTTTTTTTACGTTTTCTTCCCATTTTTTACGTTTTCGTCTGTTTTTTGCCCTTTTTGTCCGTTCTTTTACGTTTTCGTCTGTTTTTTTTACGTTTTCGTCTGTTTTTTTACGTTTTCGTCTGATTTTTACGTTTTTGTCTGTTTTTTACGTTTTCGTTCGATTTTTTATGTTTTGTCCGTTTTGTCCATTTCCTTATGTTGTCGTCCGTGTTCGTCCATTTTTTTTACGTTTTCATTCGTTTTTAAAGTTTTCATCACTTTTTTTTATGATTCGGTCCGATTTTTTACGTTTTTGTCCGAATTTTTACGTTTTCCTTCGTTTTCGTCTGATTTTTAACGTTTTTGTCCATTTTTTACGTTTGCGTCCGATTTTTTTACGTTTTTGACCTTTATTTTACGATTTCGTCCCTTTTTTTATGTCTTTTTTTACGTCTTCGTCCGTTTTTTTTACGTTTTCGTCTATTCTTTTATGTTTTCGTCTATTTTTTTACGTTTTCGTCTGATTATTTACGTTTTCTTCTATTTTTTTACATTTTCGTCTTTTTTTTTACGTTTTCGTCTCAATTTTTATGTTTTCGTCTTTTCTACGTTTTCGTCCGGTTTTTACGTTTTTGTCTATTTTTTTTACGTTTTCATCCGTTCTTTTTTTACATTTTAGGCCATTTCCTTACGTTTTCGTCTGTCGTTTAACGCTTTAGTCTGTTTCCTTACGTTGTCGTCCATTTTTTTACATTTTCGTTTTTTTATAACTTCGTCCGATTTTTTACGTTTTGGTTCGATTTCTTACGTTTTCGACCTTTTAACATTTTCGTCTATTTTTTTTACATTTTCGTCCGATTTTTACGTAATTAACCTTTTTTTTCGTTTTCGACCCTTTTTTACGTCTTCGTCCGTTTTCTTACGTTTTGGTTTGTTCTTTTACGTTTTCGTCTATTTTTTTTGTTTTCGTTCATTTTTTACGTTTTTGTCCATTTTTTATGTTTTCGTCCTATTCTTTACGTTTTCATCTGAATTTTTACGTTTTCGTCCTTTTTTACGTTTCGTCTATTTTTATGTTTTTTTAGGTTTCGTCTGACGAAAACGTAAAAAAATGGATGAAAACGTAAAAAAAGCATACGAAAACGTAATAAACCAACGAAAACGTTAAAATAATGGATGAGAACAATATAATTTAGAAAACGTAAAAAAAACGTTAGAAAAACTAAAAAAAATTGCCGAAAACGTAAAAAAACATAAACGAAAGAACGAAAACGTAAGAAAACATAATAAACAGGGAAAAATGTAAGAAAATGAACGAAAACGTAAAAAAATAAACGAAAACGTTAAAAAATAGATGAAAACGTAAAAAAAGGGGCGAAAACGTAAAAAAATATGAAAACTTAAAAAATCGTACGAAAACATAAAAAATGGGCGTAAACGTAAGAAAATGAACGAAAACGTAAAAAAACTGACGAAAACGTAAAAAAGCCGACGAAAACGTAAAAAGCAGACGGAAACGTAACAAACAGACGAAACATAAAAAAACGGACGAAAACATAAAAAGGCGGACGAAAACGTAAAAAACAGACGAAAGAGTAAAAAAAACTAACAAAAACGTATAAAAAAAAAAAAAAAAAAAAAAAAAAAAAAAAAAAACCCGGATAAAACACCATAATTTAGTGGGTCGACCCGACCCAAACCATCTGACCAATGACCCGTTAGACCCATTCTTAAAACAGGACCTGTAACCCATGACCCAAACTGAACTAACCCGTTTGCCACCTATAATAAAACGTATAAAATTAATGTTCAAAAACATAAAAAAACGTACAAAATGGATAAAAACTTACAAAAACGGATAAAACGTATAAAACTGATGAAATATGAAATTTTACTTTTTGTCGAATTTAATGTTTTTATGTCGAATTGTGTCGCTTGAAGATTTTTTCATGTTATTTGATATTATATATTACGTTTTTAATTCTTTATTTTCTCATATTCTATTTTTTAGTTATTTTATAATTTAGTTTGTTAGTTTATAATATTTGTTTTTGTGTTTTGAAGATGTTTTTATAATATTACAAAGGTGAATGGAGAATTGATATAGAAAACAACAACACTTAAACATGTTTTCTAGTTTTGCAAAATGGAAAACACAAACACATATTTCTCAAACTAAACGCGTCTTCTAAATTTTCCATTATTTTGTGGAAATAAAACTCCCCTCCCTTTTCCTACAAAACAAGAAATGGGAAATGAAAGAAAATGTTTTCCAACTAAACGCCACCTTAGTATTTCTGTCCCTATCACATAACAAATAAATGTTTGCTTTCTGGCCGGAAGCTTTTCTTCATCCTTAGCAGCTGTGTTGAATTCATTTAGAATCATAGCTTCCTGTTGTTTAAGAAAGGCATTATGGGGATCTTTGTCAACCTTTATCTGGAACACTTTCAGCTTTTCCTTCCATTCAATAACTTTTTCATGAATATTTCCAAATTTTCAGCTTAGCTTCTTCATATGGACTTTTAAAGCTTTTAACTTCTTTGCTAGTTTGAACATGCGACAACCTCCCACTTGGATATTCCATTCTTTCTGCACAACACACAGAAATTTAAATTTATCAACAATAAAATTTGAAAATCTAAAAGCCTTTTGTTTCTTTCTCATCATTTGTGGAATGATCAGTACTGCAGGGATGTAGTCATAAGTAAAGTGAGGGAGAAATAGAGCATGTGAATTAGTAAACTTGCTCATAAACTCCACATTTCCAAGGACTCTATCAATTTTCTTCAAAATTCCACTGCGTGGGTTAAGTCTACTTTGTACCCATGTGAAATGGATTCCTGAGCAGTTGATGACTTCTACTTTAATGTTATCAATGCACTCTTGAAAATCAATCATGTCATTAGTCTTGCAAGATCCACCTTCTGAATGATCTTCAATATTCAGACTCACATTCAAGTCTCCCAAAAGAACCCATGGCTTATCATTGATTATGCTTTTTTACTAGCCAAAGTTTTCCAAAGCTCTTTCCGTTCTTTTCCTGAATTAGATGTATATACAAAACAACAAAAGAAACTGTTTTTGCTATCTTTAACTTTAATTTGATACAAAATTGTCTGATTACCTGAATAAAGCTGCATAACATTGACATTTCCTTCATTCCACCCAACAATGATTATGCAACCTTTATCACTCTCCTTCTTGTTAGAGCACCAATGCCAATCACCATACACAAATTCAAAAATCCTGTTAATTTGTTTTTCTTTGATGTGAGTTTCCAATACAACACAAATATTTAGATTTTCATCACTTATAAACTTCTTCACATCCTTCTGCATATACGTATTACACATACCCCTGACATTCCAGCCAACCATTTTTAACTCAATATTCATTGTTGGCATTGTAAGCTATCTTTATAAGAGCCCTTTCTCAGCATACCAGAAGCATTTCCTGCTAATTCATTATCAATCATACTCTTTGCAATTCCATTTACCTCATTAAAGACATCTTCCACATTAGGGCATTCTTTTTCCCATTTTGCCTCCCACTAATCTTTGAAATACTTAAACATATCACCATTCCAATTCATAGATTCTTCCAATGTTGGTTGTCTCTAGTTATTAACAAACTTGTCAACAATATCCTTCCCATTCCTTTGTTTGACTTCAGGGCATTCACTATCCTCAATTTCCTCAAAAACAACAAACTTATTAGCACTCCTTCTGATCTCCTCCACTGTCTTTTTACTGACTTTCCATGGGCTTTTTGGGCTCATAGGCTTAGGATTGCGTTCATGGCTTACAGGATTAGGAGCTTTAGCAGCATTCATGTCTTTGTTACTTTGGGCATAATTAGTATTTGTATTGGGGGCCTTTTGACTCATATTAGTAGCTTTCCTATTAACAGGTCCAAACTCTATTATATTATTGTAGTTCTTGTTGAATTGACCACCCTTGTTACCCATATCTCTAGTATGCTTGTTATTATTGTTACCCAAATTACCCTCACTTATACCAACTTTCCCAGGATCACTATTCTTACCAGAAGCCTCTGTCATATTTGTTCCACATGTACCATCATTGTGACCAAAAACTAGATCTTTGCTCTTATAACACAGTTCAACTTTGTCCTTGATGTCTGGAGTAGCCTTAATCTCAACCAAAACTCTTGCAAAACTAATATTACCGGTACCGTCCTCACACATTCTAGTAGTTTCCATATCCATAATGATTGGTTTTCCCAAACTACTAGTAATAGCACTAATACCTCTCACAGTCCATGCCTCAACTGGTACATCAAACAGTTTAATCCAGCAAGGCAAGACAACATGATCACTTCTATCCACAATGATATTAGGGTCCCACTTTTGAACCATGAGTGGCTTATTATTGACTAACCAGGGGCCACTTTCCAGCACATGATTCATTCCTTCTTCTTCTCTAAATTTGAACAAGTACAACCGATTTTGAGACGCATATCTTTTAGTCCAAACTTACCCACATTCTAACTAAATTGTACTTAAGCTCATAGTATGACATTTTACAACCAACATAATGTCCACACAATGTTAGAATCCATTTCTTACTACCTTCCAGTAAAAGTTCATCATCAAATACCACCACTTCCCTTCCATCATCAATCACAGTAGGTATCAAGCTTAATTTGTTCCTAATGATACTAATAGTAGGTTTGACAGTATCAACAAATGACTTAAGTAACACATTTTTACTCCTACTATTATCATCAGAATTATCATATGAAGCACTACCAGCCTTGTTACCATTCAAATCATTATTACTTTGATCATGAGGAATTTGACTTACAGTGGTTGCAGCAACAATATTCACATCTATGCCAGTTTCAGTAACCATTTTCTTCCTAATAGACGCACCGAGTGTAGGAAATTCATTTGCAGCCAAACACTCCCCTTCCAAACCTATATCACTTCTTGTCCTTTATTCTATACTAACTCACAAAAAGTATCCTTATACTTATTAGGCATAGTTTTCTTCCTTTTATTGGTGTTCTTCCTTTAGGTGACATGATTAAGTACAGTTGGACCATTCAAACAACTCAATATTACTGAAACTTGACTGGATTGGTGTTGATTGTAATATTATAAAAGGAATTGAAAAAACAAAATTTGGCGCCAAAATTCAAAAACATGGTAGAAATACTGGGTAGAAATTGGAGAAATTCATATCGATCGGTGTAGAACTGAAAACTATATTGATCACATGGTTTAGAATTGTGAATTACGGTCAAGAACCAGTAATTGAGGACTTTCAAGGTTTTTTAATGGTGAAAAATAGAGGGAAAGTAGTTAGGGGTTTGTTGAAAGAGAGAGAAAGTTTTTTTTTTTTTTTTTTTTTTTTTAATTCTAACTACACATATTTATGCATATAGTAAATTCATTTGGTCTTCGATGTTAAGTTTGAGTTTAGAGTTAATTACATGAATGGTCCATGTGGTTTGTCAGGTTTTACGGATTAAGTCCCTAAACTTTATTTTTTGTAGATCTCCGCCCTATGGTTTTGACCCATTACGGGTTTGGTCCCTTGACCACTTTTTCTGTTAGTTTGACCGTCAAGTGGGTGTTTAAATGGCTGAAATGACAGAAATACCATCCTATTGTATGGTCCCTGCGGTTTGTAGCATATCACGAATTTGGTCCCAACTTTATTTATTTATTTTTTTTGTCCAAATTTTTTTTCTGAATTTTTTATTAATAATATTATTAATAAATTTTTTTGTCCGAATTTTTTTGTCCGAAATTTTGTCCTAATTTTTTTGGTCTCTGTGGGTGTTTACATTTTTTTGTCCGAATTTTTTAGTCATAATTTTTTATTTCAAATTTTTTTTGTGCGAATTTTTTAAGTAAGTTTCACATTTAAAAAAAAAATTTTGACAGATTTTTAAAAATCTTTTAGAACTTTTTACGAGATTTTTTTTTATAAAATTTTCACGAAAAGCGTTTTAAAAATTTTGGTAAAATTTTCGTCATTAATTAAGTCAGATTTTTTTTTTTAATTTTTTGACATAAGTTTTTTAAAATTTTTTGGACAAACAAAGTTTTGACATAATTTCTGTAAAAGTTTTGACATAATCCGTCAAAATTTTAATTTTTTTAATTAAAAAAAATATATTTCAAAATTATAAAATTTTTAATCTGTTAAAAATCAAACTATTAAATTAAAAAATAATTGTTAAAATATTAGATTTTTAGTTTGTTAAAAAATATTGTTTTTAAGGTTTTGACATAATCTATTTTAAAAAAGTAAACTTTAAACTTTAAAAGGTTTGACATAGGTTAAAAAAAAAGAAAAAAAAAAACTTGTTAAAATCAAATAAAATTTTGATTTAATATGTGATAAGAAATAAGAATAAAAATTTACAAAAAATTGAATTAAAAATTTAATACTAATAATGTTAATTAAATAGTTTAAAAAACAAAATCTGTTATACGAGACAAACCACATGGACCCATATGCTAAGACAAACGAGGGTAAAAATGTCATTTTAACCATTCTTGACGGTCAAACTAACAGAAAAAGTGGTCAAGAGACCAAAACCGTAACGGATCAAAACCATAAGTAGGAGATCCGGAAAAAAAAAGTTTAGGGACTAAATCCGTAAAATCCGACAAACCACAGGGACCATTTATGCAATTAACTCTTGAGTTTATTATTGGTTAATGTTGGAGCTCAGTTTCTGCAGTTCATGACCTTAAACTAGATCAGTTATGATTAGGGTCATACTTTGGTTGTAACTTGTAAGTGCGGCAAGAAGACAACCCGAGAGAAAAATGAAGTTAGTATTTTTTTTATTTAAGTTTTGGTTTTTTACACTTTGGCCACAAGTACTAAAAGGGGTAAGAAATGAAGAAAAGAAAAGAGCTAAAGGACCTCTTATGTCATATACCTCCAAATTCATTTACAGATGATGGATTTGAAGTTTGAAGAACAAGTCTCTCAATCTTTGTTAGGCATAATAATTGAAGGTTATATATTAATAGTAATTGCTCATAGGCTATAACTACTGATGGTTTAATTACTGAATCCTAATTAATTGCTACACTACCACAAGGATTTCGAAAACCCCCAAAATGTGGTTTGTTTGTTTTGGGTAGAAGAAAGCGGGTCAAAATGATGACCCGATAAAAAAGTGGTTACTGTGTTAAATTTCATTTGTTCACAAATGGGGATGGGTGGATTTGGAATTGGGTTCGGTTGTTGTTGATGATGATGATGATATCGAGGATTTTTCGTCACCCGAGGATAATAATGCTAAAGGTAAATGATATACTATTTTTTGGGATGTTTTATTGAGCTTCTTTGTTTATCTTATTATTGCGTTTTTATCTAGTTTTCAGGCTGTTTGGGATTGCTTATTATTTGATTTCGTGAGTGAATTAGTGAATATAAAAGTTTTGCTTAGCAAATTAGTAACAGTTTTTAGTAGTCACTAATGCCTTTTTTAGTAGGTTCAAATTGAGCTTCTTTGTTTACCTAATTATTGCGTTTTTATCTAGCTTTTAGGGTGTTAGGGATTGCTTATTATTTGAATTAGCAAATATAGAAGTTTTGCTTAGCAAATTAGTAACAGTTTTTCGTAGGTACCCTTTAGTTGTGCTAGTGTTACTTTGGTAATGTTGATTATCAGTGAAGTTTAATTGTACAGTAATCCGGTATTAAGAGTAGTCACTAATGCCTTTTTTAGTAGGTTCAAATTGATTTCATAAAGAGAAAAACAAAGTTTGTGATTCTGTATTCTTATCAGGATGAGTTTGGCAGCCAATTCCATTATTTTGAACTCTAATAGTAACGAAAAGCTGGACTTAGTTTCTGTATGTTGTGGGTGGATAGGGGGTTGTCGGGTTCGGCTACGGTAGATTTGGATTTGGGTTTTGGTTCTGGTAAGAGTACAGTGGATTGATTGGGTTCGGTTGTTCGGCTAAGGGTAAATGATACTATTTTTGTTTAATGTGATTGTTTATTAGAGTTGCTTTGTTAGTTATGAACTTATGTGATTGATTGGGTTGTCGGGTTCGGGTTCTGGAAAGAGTAAAGTGGATTGATTGGGTTCGGTTGTTGTTGATGCTGAAGATATCGAGGATTTTTCGTCACCCGAGGATAATAATGCTAAGGGTAAATGATACTATTTTTGTTTAATGTGATTGTTTATTAGAGTTGCTTTGTTAGTTATGATATGATACAGATCAGGGGATGTTTGGGATTCTTTTATTGATCTTGTTTGTTTATCTCATTATTGCTTTTTTTTTTTTTTTTTTTTTTTTTTTTTTATCTAGTTTTGAAGGATTGCTTATCCAAACTGCTTATATGATTTCGTGAGCGAATTAGCAAATATAATAAGCAAATTAACAGTTTTTTATAGGCACCCTTTAGTTGTGCTAGTTTTACTTTGGTAATGCTGATTATTAATCTGTATAAGTTTCGGAATCACAATCGGTATATGTTTCATTGTAGGGTAGAATGATTAAATGGAATGGATCTAAACCAACCTCTTGTGAGTGGTATGGAGTATGGAAATTATTAAGGAATGAGTCCATAACTTGAAACCCATATATGTAAACCAAACATGTACAATCATAGTCATCATCATTCCCTCATTCCCATACCTCCCAACCAAACGCACCCATGGTAAAGTAATCGGAATCAGTGTGAATAAGCAAAAACTTTGAAATATGTTGTCTAAAAATGATATCATGATCACAATCAGTTCCAGACACTAAGATTCACTGATTATTTGCCGTTTGAAAATGATATTAAGAGCAATCCTAAACACCACTAATGCTTTTTTCAGTAGGTTCAATTTGATTTCATAAAGAGAAAAACAACGTTTGTGATTCTGTTTTTCTTATCGGGGGCAGCCAATAATATTATTTTGAACTCTAATAATACAATAAACTGGACGTTAATCTATATGTTGTGGGTGGTAGACTGATAGGACTTACGAGTAACCGTTGATAACTTCATTGTGTCTATTGTGTAATATATTTAGTTAATCTTATGATAATGTAGCAAGTCTTGTGTATATAGGGAATTGGTGCCGTTGGGCACTTGGGCTACAACTTACAACCCCTTTGGACTGTTACCAATGATTTTTCATATCCGAATAAGGAAATGAGATCGTGTTTATTAACAGGGGATATTTCATGTAATCCATCATCCCACTTTCTAATTCATTACTGTATTTAGCACAGACATAAACGCTTAAATATGCAGCAATTTTATGATTTATAAGATTCCATAAACTAATTTGCAGTCAGACGTATCTTAAACCAGTGTGCTAATTACTATCACGCATGCTTGTTTATCATTCCCATATTCACTGGTTGTTATTATTGCTAAATGCAGATGGGACTCTTCCAACACAACACTATTCAGTCAGTTACAGTTCCAAATTCCCGCTTACCGGACTAGGTGTTTTGACCAGATAATCTGGGCAAAGAAAGTAAAATCTCTCAAATGTCTCAAACGCGCCAGAATCCATAATCACAAGCTACAGCAAACAACCATTTCCAAAGTTAACTGTCAGTCCTCTTAGAAAGTTTCAGCTGATTGATTCTGATAATCCTTCTATCAGTAAAGTTGCTACTAACAAGACCTGCAATAAGTCAGAACCTTATTTGAATAGGGCGCAATCTGTAGTTTTAAATCAGCCGAGAAAATTAAGTGAATCACTCGATACTTCAGCCAGAAAAGATTTATGGGAAGATTTTAGACATGAGAAGAGTTTCCATATCCCGACACCTGCATTGGATGTGGTCTCTGACGAATAATTTAGTTCCATGAAAGAAAGGGTAAAGTTCAGAGTTATATTGGAAAAAGTAGCCATAAAAGTCATGTTATGGACCGAGTAATAGGTTTAGGTGACCTAGCCGCCAGCTCATCAGTATTTTTTCCATGATGATTTGAGGGTCTAAGAGCTAGTTCGAACTAGTTTGTGCATTTTTTCCCGTTAAACGCAGAAAATAGAGGTTCTGAGCAGCCCAGTACATCAAATATCGATTACATGTTAGTTAATTCTGCTATATTACTGATAGTTTTTCGCATGATTAATTTCATAAAAGATGGTTGTATGCGAATGACTGTATAAAGTCCGATATAATTTCTTATGCTGTCTTTCTTGTGTTTCTAGGGGCCAATTCAGCAATGGTGACAAAACTCAACAAGCTGCTAGAAGTAATAAAGCTGAGACAAGCTCATCAAGGAAAAATTCAGGAAAATCAAAAACTCAAGAAACGTCACAAGGTTTCACGAATCCTGAGGTTAATACTGCAAAAGGGATCACAAAAGATGCTGGCAAAAGAAGGGTTGAAGCAGATGGTCAAGGGACGGGGCATTGGTTCACTAATGGCGATGGGAAGAGGGTAAGTTGGAAAGTTCTTGTTTTGTTATTATAGTCATTTCAAATAAAAAAATTGTTAGAACCAAATATGGGTCATTTGTGGGTTCGGATTGCCATTTCAGAATACCTTAACCAGAGAACAAATGTTTAAGAGTTCAACTATGTCAATCCTAACCCGTTTACGCATAATTTGAACATTGCCTATTTAACCCATTTTCAAAACTGGTGGGTGGGCTGACTTGTTTAATCCATTATAAACATAAATTATCTAAAATTTAAAAAACTCAAACGTGTTGGCGGGTCAACTTGTTGAAAACACATCTCGAAAAACTGTTTAGACAGAGCCAAACCCGTTTATTTCCGTGTCAATTTTGGGTCGTGTTTCGTTTTATGAATTTCTTCTCCTACTTTTTGATGGCATCTCTTTCTGTGTTGTATGATATAAGTAGAATTTTCTTGTACTTTCAGGTTTGTGTCAGTAAAAATGGGCAAGAGATGACTGGCAAAGCTGCTTACATTCACTTTAAAAAGGTACTTTCACTCAATTGTATCTCCTAACTTTCTCACCTTGTTTTGCTTTATAATTGTTAAACATTGTTTTAAACTTTCATTTTTTGTGTGTAAATATGATATGAGCTAAATAATGATGCTTTTGCCATTTAGCAAGTCTGAATACAATTATCATTGAAGAGTACCTGTTGTTTTGACAGGAGAGTGGTGGAGGATTTAAAAATAAAAAGGCAAAGAAAACCGCTACCAAGAAGAAATGAGTGTTGACCATGCTTTGAAGTGTGCGATTGGTATATCCGTATCTAATCTTGTTGAGACACTGAGAGTCTAATTTGGATTGTTCAAAGGCAGTTGACACTAGTATCTATCAATCTACAAATGAAAACTTTCAGAAGTGTTTAGGCTGCTCGGTACTCCAAAAAAAAGGAAAGAAAGTGGAAGCCTTTCAAAATTCAACAGCCCATTTTTTTACTAATGAACAAACTTTAGACCTGAGTTTAGTGTTTCTATAATAGATTTTATAGTTTTTCAATGATGATTATAGTAATAAAGGCTGTCATTCTTGCATACAACTTGTGATTTTCCATCAAAACACAATCATGCTCTCAATTTTCTTGTAAGAAAATATTCAGACGAAAAGTCTTCTGCTATTCTTAGCAGCTTTTGAAAAGCAAAAGAACTGTCGTAGGTGCATTCCTGAACATTTTAGTGTGTTGTACCTACAGTTTTGGGAACTGACTCCAATTTATTTGATTATGGGTTTGTGTGAGACTAATGCTTTCGCTATTTTCAGTAGTTCAGGTCTTCAGTACTTTCAAGATTCATCAATAGGTGGCTCCTGGTCCCAATTTAGTAGAAAAGACAATATATCTCACTGTGGTGATCTAATGATGTCGGTAAAATCAGTTTTTGCCAAACAAATAGTTAAACTGCAACTTAACTTTACTGACTTTTATTTAACCATTGTTTGTAGCAAATGCTATATGATTTGAAAATTTACTGACATAAAATTCACGTAATGATTTCCAAACCATCATTAATATGAAATTAAGAAACAAAAACATGTGCAAGTATGCAACTAACAAAATGTGAAAACATAAATATCAATAGCCTTTTATAAATGGTGTGTGTGTGTGTGTGAATCTTATCTTTTTTTCATTGACCAAAAGACCATATGAGTGGTGTTTGTTTCTCAACATCAATATTCCACAACTATACCCACACAGACACACACTTTTTCACATAAGCTCTTTCAACCATACTTCTAATGGCTTCTACTTCAGTTTCATCCATTCAAAACAGCTTTAAGTATGATGTCTTCTTAAGCTTTAGAGGCGAAGACACTCGAAAGAACTTTGTTGATCATCTTTATTTTGCTCTTACACAAAAAGGTATTGAAACATACAAGGATGATGAGAATATTAAGCAAGGGAAAATGATCAGTGATGAGCTTATTAATGCCATTGAAGACTCGAAATTTTACATTATTATTTTCTCCAAGAATTATGCTTCTTCATCTTGGTGCTTGGAAGAGCTTGTTAAGATTATGGAATGCCGGAAAGGTTTTGGGCATGCTGCTTATCCCGTGTTCTATGATGTGGAGCCCACTGAAGTTCGCAAACAAACTGGGGCAGTTGGAGATGCATTTGCAAAACATAAAGAGGAAGAAGCTGCAAGGAAATGGAGAGAGGCTTTGAAAGAAGCATCTGATTTGGCTGGGTTTGAGTTGAATAGCATTGCTAATGGGTAAGTAAATTTCTGCATCATATCTATGCAATATTAGTAAATTTTTTCATCTCAAAATGGGCCAGGCGAATAATGTTTTTAGCAAACAACCTATTAGAGCATATGGTTCGTCAATGTTTAACACACTGTCGTCAAACTTACCATCCATGGTATGAAACCGCAGATAAGTTTAGCGTTGGTCATTGGTCATTTGTATATACCACATGCTTTCGGAAACTCTTCTATGGAATTTACATTTATAAGTTATAACACTACCAAGTGATGTTAATCAACTTTTTAGAAAGTTTAAATGTGAGTGGTAGAGTATTATTTTTTTCTCTTTTGTCCTTACACTTAAAATCGCCGGTCCTCTATGTACAATGGAAAGTTCATGACTTCATGTGTATGGTTTGTTACCATGAACAAGTGGCTCTTTTCTTTTTTCATGGTAGACGTGACGAGTTTCAATCTGTGCTACCTTAACAAACACATCTATTATTCATTCACTACTTATTACAAATCATATATACTTATATCACTATTTACTTCATGTATGAGATTGTATGTCAGTAATAAAGATCTAAAAAGTTGTTCGGGAATTTTCACAAGCTAATTGAATCTTTATTTAACATATAGGCATGAAGCTACGTTCATACAGAAAATCGTTGAAGAGATTTCACTAGAGCTATGTTTCATCAATTCGAGCAGTGATGAAAATTTAATAGGCATGGAGACCCGTGTAAACAAAGTAATTTCATCCTTAGAACCTAGTGTTGGTGATGTTCGCATGCTAGGAATATGGGGGATGGGAGGTGCGGGGAAGACAACTTTGGCAAGAGCTATTTTTGATCAGATATCGAATCAGTTCGAAGGCGAAAGCTTTCTTGAAAATGTCAGGGAAGTTTCAAAAGCCTCTTTGGAGGGTCTAAAGAAGTTGCAGAAACAATTACTTTCAGATGTTTTAAAGGATCAAAACATTGAAGTAAGCAGTGTTTCTGGCGGAAAAAGTATGATGCAAAGGAGGATGCGTAGTAGAAAGGTACTTGTTGTTCTAGATGACGTCGATCATAAAGACCAGCTTGAGGCGTTAGTAGGTGACTGTAATTGGTTTAAGCTGGGAAGTAGAATTATAATTACAACAAGAGATGAGCAAGTACTGGTAGCCCACCGAGTGAGCTTGATTCATAATGTGACTTTGTTATCTCAAGAGGAAGCGGCCAGTGGCGGATCTAGGATTCGGAATGAGGGTATGCACTATTTTAATAGCGCAACTAATAGTTCGGTTCTCGGGTCGGGTTTTTTTCAATGATTCGGGATCTTTTTACATATGCGAGTCATATAAAACTGTTTTAGCTTATATATTCGGGTTATTTCACTAAAATGTTGCTGTGGTTTGGGTATGAATCACTGAATTGAATATGATCAAATCTAAACAATAAAGCGTACTGTTAAATTAACAAAACCATCAGATCCAAAATCAAAGCTGAACTTCTTGAAAGAAATCCGAATAACAGAAAACTTATATCCAAAACAAATAAAAACCCAAAATGTCGGATGCATAAACTTTTGCTTGTTATATAAGCTATTAAAAAACCTCCTAAACAAAACATAAGATAAAAAACGTTCAAGAGAACTAGAGAAGTAATAACAAGTACTACCTACACCTACAGAGTAACTATTCAATACAGTAAAAAGTATTAAAGTGGGTTGGTCTTGAAAATTGGTGAGTAGACATTCACATCTAATGTGGGCCTCTTTAAGTATTTATATACATGAATATAGTAATAATTTTAAATTTACCTTCTTCTTCATCAAGAAACGACCATATCCATTATTTCCGGCTGTAATTCTTATGTTTTTTCATTTTAAATTTATCTATTTGATCATTTACATCAACAAAAAATGGCAAGTCGGATCAGGGTATGCATCTCATTTTCGTTGGGTATGCACTCTTTGTAATTCGATTAACAAAATTCCAAAACTCAGTTTTTTTTACACTACGGCGAGTAATCACAGGGTATGCAAGTGCATACCCTTTGTTGGCTGTAGATCCGCCCCTGGAAGCGGCTTGCCTCTTCAGTAGGCATGCGTTCGGAAGAGAGAATCCCATTCAAGGGTACGAAGAGTTATCAGGAAAAGTTTTACAATATGCTCACGGTGTTCCCTTAACAATCAAAGTTATGGGTTCATTTCTTTGTGGTCAAAGTGAGCCTTATTGGATAGATGCCATAGAAAGACTAAAAACAATTCCATTAACAGCAACTATGAAAAGATTGGAAATAAGCTTTGAGGGTCTAGAGGATGATGAATACAAAGAAATATTCTTAGATGTTGCATGCATACTAAAAGGCTGGAAAAAAGAAAAAGCAATTAGAGTGCTTGAAAGCCGTGGATTTCATGCTGAAGTTGGTTTAAGAGTTCTTGAGCAGAAATCTCTAATAACTTATAATGAATATGAGGAATTGGCGATGCATGATCATTTAGAAGAAATGGGTAGGAATATTGTTCGCCGTTTGTACCCCGATGAACCTAACAAACATAGCCGATTGTGGATTGGTAATGAAATTGAGGACATATTGACTAATGACCTGGTAAGAATCAAATTATGATTTAATAGAACTTAGAGTTAACTGCATTTTTGGCCCCTATGGTGGTTTGCCGGGTATTTCATTTATGGTCTAATAGTTTGAAAGGTTTCGGGTTTGGTCTAAAATGACACCCGCTTGCGGGTTCAGTCCAAATTCTTTAACTCTGTTAGTTTGACTATGTTTGATCATTTAATAAAAGGATGTTATTGTCTTTTTAAGTATTATATTAGACAAAACAATAAGTTACTCAGTTTTTTACATAAAATCACATAACAATTCTCATCTTTCTCTTTGTTTGTATCTCTAAAAGTTTTCCCCAATTTCACTTTCTACCTCTAATAATCATTCAAAAATTCATTAGTTCGAACCGAATTATCATTCAATTCACTTTATATCATCTTCACCCACTCTCAATTTGATCATGTTTTCAGTGATTTTGGGCGTTTTGAAATTAAGGATTTTATTTTTTCGATTTCAGGGTACCCAAGCAACAAAATGTCTATACTTTCAGTCATGGGATTTCAAAGCTGAAATTGCAGTAAAAGGTCTAGCAAAAATGAAGGATCTTAGGTTTATTCACATAGATCTCGAAGATGATTATTATCCTAAGAGCAATACTGTTCAATTTGATAAAGTTAGCGAATACCTTCCAAGTTCCTTACGATTTATGAGATGGTGGGGTTTTCCTTTTTCGAGTTTACCGAATACATTTCAAGGAAAATATCTTGTTGAACTTGAATTGTATCACAGCAATATTGTTCAACTTTGGGAAGATGGAGAAGAAAAGGTAGAATAATGATTAAATTGCTGTTTTTCATGATTCATTATGATCCTATATATCTATTGGTTCGTCATTGCACCAATATTAATTGTTCTTTTGTACTTATGTTAGGTTCTAAATAACCTCAGGTTCCTCACAATCGGGTTTTCAAAGTTGAGGACCTTTGACCTTAAGTTGGCTCCAAATCTTGAGCAGTTGACTATTTACGACTGTTATGATTTGCTAGAATTTCAAATGCCTGCTGAAAGTTTAAAGCTCGAACATCTTGGCCTCACCGATTTTAAGTTGACAAACCTTCACCTCGGAAATACTCCAAATCTTAAGAAACTAGTACTCCGAGGCTGTTACAATTTGGTAGAATTTCAAATGACTGCTGAAAATTTAAAGCTCGAACATCTTGACCTCAGTCATTCAAAGTTGAAGACCCTTCACCTGGGGAGTACTCCGAATCTTGAGACGCTAATACTCGAAGGCTGTAATGATTTGGTGGAACTTCAAATGCCTGCTGAAAGTCTAAAGCTCGAAGTGCTCAACCTCGGTCATTCAAAGTTGAGGACCCTTGACCTTGGTCTGACTCCAAATCTCAAAAGGTTAAATCTTGAAAATTATTATGATTTGGTAGAAATTAATGCTCTGGTTGGATATCAGAAAAAGCTTGCCTTCTTAGACTTAAGTGGTTGTGGGAGTTTTAAGTATTTTTTGTTTGACAAACAGCTTGATTCACATGAGGCTGGTTCTTTATGCGAGTTACATCTGATTGCAGAACCCACAGATGTATGCCTACTGCACCCCGACAATAGTTTTCTGAAGTTTCGGTTTGAATGTTATTATCAAGAAGATCCAGCTTCATCGTTTGGAAATCTTGAAATGCTTATTTCGATGGGTCTATGTGCTTGTACAAACCTTGAGAATTTTTCAAGAAGTATTTGTAGTTTACGAGGTTTAAGAAAGCTTACACTTGAAGGCAGTATTCTAGAGGTACCCCGGAACCTTGACCAGTTAGAATGTCTAGAGGAGCTATTTTTTTCATCTACATATATCAGAAATCTTCCGGATAGCATTTGTAAGTTGAAACATCTCAAATCTCTGGAACTTGAATCTTGTTTGCTTCTCAAGAAGTTACCTGATGATCTTGGCCAAATAGAATCTCTAGAGACGCTAATTATAACGAATTGTAACTGTTTACGAGATATTCCAAACAACATTGGTAAGATCAATTGTGTTATATCACCAAAGGTCTACAAACGCTATACTCATGGGAAATATAAGCAGCGGCCCATAAATGACGCAGTTGACAGACCCACAGGAGCCAATACATAAATAACAGGTACACTCTTTGTCTCTGTTTTTGTATTGATCACCTTACAAGACAACTATTGTGTCTGTTTTATATATGTTTTTACTTTCGATCCAGACATTTTTTCCATTCAAATGTTATTTTTTCTACCTTGATGTAATTGTTTAACGTATTTTTTTTTTCACCAAGCATCGTTGATAGTTTTCATGTGCTTAGATTCTTCATCGCATCACTCAAATGAACCAAAGGATCATTGTTGATTGCTGATTATTTTCAAGTGATTTTGGCCCATCCGTTTTGGTCATTGATAGTTTTCTATGGTACACTCCCAAGAGTACTATCGTTTGTAGATAAGTGTTTCAAATTATGATTTCCTTTATCTTTAAGTATTACTATATTAGTACTTTCTATCTGTTAGATTACACTATAATGCCCATCTTGGATTTTGTACTAATTACTGTAACTCATGGAGCTCAATAAACACAGTTGACTTCTTAGAAAGTCCAACTTAGTTGTAAAAAATGGTCAGAATTTTTCATGAGGCTGATCATGTAAATAATAAACTTAAGAAAGTGTTATAAGTTATGTATGATCATATACAAGTTTTTATTCACATAAATAAACTCTATAAATATTTCAGTGATAATAAATTATCAGAGCATCAACTGTTTGTATTATTGAAAGCCATTGAGTAGTCATATGTTGTCTTTGTCATGGTTGGGCTAGAGACTGTAGAATGTACAATTCGGACAATATTTTGACATGGTAAAACAGAAGTAACACAAAACGTTGCTTATAACTAATACCGCGTCAGTGCTGACCACACACACGTACAGTACATGACAGCAAGATTTGATGCTACAAACTCAGCTTCTTTGTTACAGTACATGGAACTGGTTTCATGTAACAAAGTTGACTTGTTGAGAAAGTCAACTGATGAAAAAGATGCGATTTTGACTTGAGTTTGGAATGTCAAAAATGAATTCATTAACAGATGATCTGACGTAAACCAGTTTTAAAAGGCCTATTATGTTAAACACTTGTACCTCCAAACTCATTAACAGATGGATTTATTAAACTTTGAAGCCCTGTTTCAATCTTTATTGGGCAAAGGTCAAACATTTTTTTATAAGCTAAAACTGATACTTTAATACTTTAAAACTGATAGTTTTCATGCGGTTAGACCTAGGGGTGGAAATGAGCCGAGCCGCTCGTGAAAAGCTCGGGATCGGATCGGTAAAAAGCTCGAACGAGCCGAGCCTAAACGAGCTCGAGCCCGAGCTCGAGCCTAAGTTGCAGGGCGTTTATTAATCAAGCTCGAGCTCGAGCCTAAGTTGCAGGGCGTTTATTAATCGAGCTCGAGCTCGAGCTTTACATACAAAGCTCGTTTGGGCTCGCGAGCCTAAACGAGCCCTAAATGACTTTATGATGTTTTTAGTATTAAACATATATACGAGCCGAGCTCGAGCTTATTAACGAGCTTAATACAGATATATTACGAGCCGAGCTCGAGCTCGAGCCGAGCTTTAACTTTTCTTTGCTAAATCCTATAAACGAGCCGAGCTCGAGCTGAGCCCGAGCCTATATAACATACCACGAGCCAAGCTCGAGCTTAAAACTTAAGGCTCGAAACGAGCCGAGCTCGAGCTCTGACAGGCTCGGGCTCGGCTCGGCTCGTTTTCACCCCTAGTTAGACCCTGCATCATGTCACATTACCGCACCATTGTTTATTGTTGATTATTTTCAAGTGATTTTGGCTTTATATGTTTTGGTCATTGATGATTTTCTCCGGTATACTCCCAAAAGTATGATTGTTTATAAAGAAGTGTTTCAATGTATGATTCTCACTTTACCTTTCTGTATTAGTACTTTTTAATGTATACACTGTTAGATCAAGCTATAATCTTAACTTGGATCAATAAAGAATTTGAACTTCATATTGATTCATGGAGCTGAATAAACACAGTTGACTTGTTCAGAAAGTCAAACTGTGTTTTCGATGAAAATGGTGGGGCTATGATAAAAGGTTGGAGATGATCATGCTAAAATAAACTTAAGTGTTATTAGTGATGTAATATCATATATAAGATTTTGATTCACATAAATAAGCTCTGCATGTGGATGAAATCATCAAGCATAAACTATTTGACTTTTGAGTCAAACTACTGGCTTTCATCAAATTTCACTAAGGTTTTCATAGAATTGTATGGACGCACATATTTTAGTGATAAGAAATTATGAGAGCATGTACTTTTTGTAGTTTTGAAAGGCATTGAGTAAGTCATATTGTGTCTTTGTCATGGTTGAGCTACAATTCTGATTTGGTCCATTCCAGTGGCCCATGTACAGATGGCCCTTCCTCGGCCGAAACGCCTCCTGCACTCAAGGTCAGACACCTACTTCATCTGCGGCTCACACTCACACACCCAAGGTCTAGACACCTCGTGATATCCTAACTGGCATGGTGCAGTGTCGTAGATTTCGGTGACCCTCACCTGCCAGCACATCAGTATTTCTTCCATTAGATTTGATTATTCAAGAGCTAGTTCGAACTCATTTGTGCAAATTTTCCCATTGAATACAGAAGATAGGTTCTTATCAGCCCAGTACATTAAATATCGATTACATGTAAGTTAGTTCTGTCATATTATTGATAGCTTTTAAGGGATTTTATGCAAACAGCTCTTCAATAATTCGTTTTTGTATTTCTTTTTATTTTTAGGGGTCAATTTAGCAGTGGTGACAAAATTAAACAAGCTACTAGAACTAATAAAGCTGAGACAAGCTCCTCAAGGAAAAATTCAAGAAAATCAAAGACTCAAGAAACATCACAAGGTTTCATGAATCCGATAGCTGATACTGCGTAAGGGATCACAAAAGATGCTGGCAAGAGAAGGGTTCAAGCTGATGGTCAGGGTTTCTGGGCATTGGTTCACAAATGGCTATGGGAAGAGGGTAAGTTGGAAAGTTCTTGTTCTGTTATAGTACTCATTTCTAATCAAGAAACTGATATCTCTCTGAGTTTGAATTCTTTGTTATAGTAGTCATTTTGAAATTAAGAAACTGCTAGAACCAAATTCAGGTCAGGTTTGGATTGGCATGTCAGAATGCCTTAACCCAAGCACGACATCAATAAGTAGTTAGGTCAGTTATAATCCTAAGTTCCTAACCCGTCTACACATAACACAAACATCGCCTATTCAACCTGCTTTTCTAAACTTGTGTGTGGGTCGACTTTTTTAACCCGTTTAACCCTACCCATTATAAACATAATTTATCTAAAATAAAAAAAACTCAAACGGGTTACTGATTAGACCCTACCCGTTTATTTCCATGTTGGTTTTGGGTCGTGTTTTGTGTTAGGAATTGTCACCCCTACTTTTTGATGGCATCTCTTTATGTGCTGTATGATATAAATAGAATTTTCTTGTACTTTTCAGGTTTATGTCGCTAAAAATGGGCAAGAGATGACTGGCAAAGCTGCTTACATTCACTATAAAAAGTTACTTCTGCTCAATTATATATATCTCCCAACTTTCTCACCCTGTTTTGCTTTATAATTGATAAAGTCTGTTTTAAACTTTTATTTTTTGCGTGCAAATATGATTTGAGATAAATTGTTTCTTTTGTCTTATAGCAATCTGTTTTCAACTTTCATTCATTTAAATCCGTTGTTTTGACAGGAGAGCGGACGAGGATCTAACAATAAAAAGGCGAAGAAAACTTTCACCAAGAAGAAATGAGTGTTGATTATGTGGCTTGTTTGTTATTTTTTAATTAAGTCATGTATAATTACGACGTGCGCCACGTTTTAGCTCTTACGGACGTGGTGCTATGTCGAAGAGGAATGCCCCCATACCCTGCCCTGGCGGGATTGAGTTTGTTGTTGTTGTTGTATTAAGTCATGTATAATTAAAAAATGACTTAATGCAGACAACTTCAGTTTTATTACTTAATATTTTCAGTTATCTTTTTCTATTAAGTCACAAACAAATAGTTTTCATATGACTTAATTAATTCATTTTTTTTCATATTAAGTCAATTAGGTCGAAATCAAATACTCCCAAAGAATTTGAATGGGATTGCTCAAACACAGTTGACACTAGTCGCTTCAGAAGTGTTTGTGAATTTTCTGGGTACCGGAAAATAAAGAACATAAAGTGGAAGATTTTTTAATATATGTTTTACTTTATTGAATATATGTCTAATTAGAAGTTAGGGGTGTTTGTTTAAGCTTATAAGAAATAAGCCGTGTTCGGCTTATATACCATAAGCCACAATTTTGAGGCTTATTTTAACACTTACGGGCTTATATAACATTGACAATGTTATATAAGCCTATAAGTGACAAATAAGCCACAAAATTGTGGCTTATGTTATATAATCCGAACTCATATAAACTAATAAGCCCATACATAAGCCAAAACAAACACCCCCTTAAACTAGTTAATTAATAGAGTACAGTCAATATTAGAAAGTCAACTGTCTTTTTGATGAAAATTATGGGAATTTGATATGATCATATGAAGATGGAAATGATCGTCGGTTTTGGTCCGGACCGGACCGGACCGAGGACCGAATTAGCCTAAAAGCCGAGACCGCGGACCGGACAGAATGTGGTCTGTCCGGTCCGGTCCAGTCCGGTCTCGGTCGGTCCGGTCCGTTCGGGTCGTATGTTCACCCCTAGTATGATCATACACAAGAGTGTATCGTTTTATGCTCTTTGTGTTGAAATCATAAAGAACAAAACCATTTGACTTTTTTTAGTCAAAGTATTGACTTTCATCAAATTTAATGATTTTTTATTCAAATGTAACGAACATAGAGTGTTTGTTACTGCTGGTATTGTCAAATAAAAAAAGAAAGTTGAAGGACATGTTATGACAATACTATATAAATATTTTTTTGAAGAATGGAGTTATGATTTCATTGCATGTTGATTTTAATAAGAAAATGGAGCTTGATTTTGTATGTTTATGGATTTGGATCTTTTACTTGGGTCAAAACTGGGTCAGATGACCCATGAAAAAAAAACCAAAGTTTTGCTTTTTCACGGATTGACCACACAAGTTTTAAACAATTAAGCTTATTTCAAAGTGTGTTTTGCCAGTTATACTTAAAGCTCTTAACCAATTGTTTGAAAACCTATATAGCGACTGTGTGCTCTCAAACATAAGTGTTAGTTTTGTAGCGAAATACGTGACAAATCACAAATATACATAGTTACATCAAGATAGAACTACTCTGAGTTGATTAACGTGTTGGAAATGTAGATAAAAATGTTATACTTGTATAAGTTATGTTTACGGACATTATATGTGTTAGATAATAAAGGTCTATTGGCCCGGCCCACTTGTTTAGTCCCGTTTAGTTGCTAGGGTTAGGTTAGTTACATTTCTATATAATATTTTGTAATCTTTATTGTTTAGTTGAATATGATAATAATATAGTTTTCAGTATTCCTTTGATTTCTACATGGTATCAAGAGCTAGATCAAAGATGAATAAGAAAAAGAAAAAAATTGGTGACCGTAAGTTTGATTCGAGTAAGTTCGTTCGTATTTTTAATCATGTCCCTAGTTGTTCACGTCTTTTGAGTAATCGAAATTGTGATCGGTTATATGACGGTGATCTTGAAGTAAATGCTAGATCTAAACTTTGGTTTCATTGAAGCTTGGACATAACTCTGATTGGTAGAATGATGTTAATGGGTCGGATTCACATACGTCAATATTCATGGTATGCATTAAAAATTAATTTGTTATTATATTGATGTTTGAAGTAATTATTATATTGGAATTGGGATCCACCATTATTGAGTTCAACAGTTACGGTTGATCTGTTTTGGTTATGCAAGGTTCCTATATTGAAATTTATGTTAGTATTAGTATTTATTCGGGTTATAGTTGATTTGTTTTGGTTTGATATTGGTATTAGTATTAGTGTCGGCACCGGTATTCGGTAAATATGGTTATGCTTGTTTGGGTTGTGATGGATTATTGTTGGTCAGTTTGATTTTGTATTGGTATTGGTTTAGTGAATTTGAAGAATTGGAGGATTGGTTTGGTTATACTTGGTTTTGTATTGGTGATTGTGATGGTACAGTCTTAACTAATCCGATTATGTCTTGAGTAGTTATGTGTAGCATCTCAACATCAACAATCTGTCAGGTGGTTCCGCATCTGGTTCCGCCTAGTTTTGTCTAAATCTGAATATGTCTTAATCCGAATTTGAATTTGTATGTTTGAATCTGCCTGTCTGAATCAGTCCGCCTGAATCTGCTCGCCTGTCTGCATCTGTTTATCTGAATCTGTCTGCCTGAATCTGCTCTCGTTCATCTCCGTAATTGTGTTGCTCTGTTCTGAGTTTGCACCGTGTTTGCACTCTGGGACCATCCGCTTTTCGTTTGCTTTTCAGTTTTAATTTATTTTATGTTTGACAAACTCTCAATGTTACCGCTGCAACATTGTGAGTTTGAGAGAGGGTGTTAGATAATAGAGGTCTATTTGCCCGGCCCACTTGTTTAGGTCCGTTTAGTTGCTAGGGTTAGGTTAGTTACTTTTCTATATAATGTTTTGTAATCTTTATTGTTTAGTAGAATCCGATAATAATATAGTTTTCAGTATTCCTTTGATTTCTACAATATGAACGTATTTGGCATTAGTATTTGCAATGGAAATGCGTGTGTGTATGTCGAAGTAAAATATATGATGTTGATTAAATGAAGAGCCTTGGAACAATTGACTCGGAATTGCCAACTTTTTCTTTATCATTGTTGACAAGCGAAGTACATTTTTACACGGGGGAAATTATGTTATATGCACAAGGTGACGTTTAAAAGGAAAAATCTCTTATTGTGTGTAAACTAACTACAATACTTCTCTTATTGTATGTATACTATTACTTTTGTGTAGTTGCCTTCATTTAAAAAAAGAAGAAAAGTTGAAGGGCTTGTCATGCCATTACCCTTAATTCGTGAACGTCGATCAAGATTTCATTAAACAGTGGGAGTTATGGATCATCAAATTAACCAAAAGGTGCATGAAGACACAATTGAGGGTAAATCATTGTTGTACGTTTGGTTGGTAGTTTAATCTTGCTTAGTTTATTTTGTAGAACCTAGTTTAAACTTAAACTTCGTTAATGCAAAATCACTGGTGTACGTATTTGATGATCTATACAAGGTTATGTTAGTGGGTTATTATTATTAGATTAAAATTGCATTAAGCCTATTGTATTCTTATAAGTAGGCCTATCCCGTTTCATAGTTCTTTATATTGTATGAACACTTTCATAATTATTCAAAAAACACACTTACAATAAGAGATGAGATCAATTGAAAACAAATCTAATCTAAAGAACAAACCATAAGATCTCAACCATCCATCTTCTTTTCATACAATGGATGAGATGAAAGCAAAAATTAACAAAGGAAGGGTAGAAATGTAATACTATAAAAACCCACTTTCCACAATTTTTTTTAAAAGCAACATATTTTGCAAACGGTAAATCTTCAAGCTACAAAAAATACACCAACGTGACGAGAAAAAAAATCATATTTCTATAGATATGCACTTTTATATACTTTCGATGAACTTTTTATTCAAAATTTTCGTCCAGACAAATCACACGTGATCCGTAAAAAAATCACATGTGATTTGTTATTTTTAAAAAATCACAAGTGATCCACCAAAAAATCACAAGTGATCCACCAAAGAATCACATGGGATTTTACAAGTCACATTCGATCTTTAAAGTAATAAATCACATGTGATCTTTAATTTCAAATCAACTTATTCTTTCATTTTATAAAACAAATTCCTGAAATCACGTGTGATTCTGTTATTTATTTTTTTCCTATGTTATTAAAAAATATAAATTACGTGTGATTCAGTTTTAATTTAAAAATGAGTAAATCACATGTGATTCACTTTCAAAAATAATTAAATGTAAAATCACATGTGATTTGTGGTAAATCACATGTGATTTGTGGTAAATCACATGTGATTTGTGGTAAATCACATGTGATTTGAGGTAAAATCACATGTGATTTTAGGTACAAAAAAAAATTCTGTTTATGTTGGGGGAAAAACAATAATTAGCTTAAGTTAACAAATGTATACACAACTGTTTGCAACGAGTATCATTTTTTTAGATTTAGTCGGCTACAGTTAACAAAAGTTTAAAAAGCTTTATATAAACAAAGAAAAGGCATCTCACTCCAATTGAAAGTATATAAAAGTTGCCAAACCATTATAGAAAGATCAAGTAGAAAGTTAGTACTTAGTACTAGACTTCAAAACCACATATACATTTACAACATAAAGTTTAATGCTCCATAGATATATCAAAAGGTAAAAAACAAATAAAAAGAAAGAGTCTCTTGAAAAATGTAACTTCAAAAGTAAAACGTGTGGAACAATCAATAAAAGTGTAAAACCCAAAAGCCCATATGTTTTGTATTATTTTATTCTCTCTTTCTTCTTTAATGGTTATCTTCTTCACTAATTCACAGCCATAACTGACGCCGAATTATCTATAAGACATCACTGCTCACCAACAGCTTCATAGTTTCACGTCTTTCATTTCAACTTCACACAAGGTGGTACCTAACATAAAATTTAGGTAGGTCCCAAAAGAAATTACCACGTCTGTTTTAACGGTTTTGCATCTCTAAGGTGGTTCCTGAGAACCACCTAGCAACAACCTGGTCCACCTCTGAAAGTTTGTATTATATTTCTTTAGGGAAAGTAATATTCCAAGATGGGTTCTGGTGGCCATGCAACAGAGAGAAGTGACTCCGACAGTGAGGTTGGCAAGCGATCCCCGTTGCAAAACCACCATTTACTCTTAGTGATGTAAAGAAAGCCATACCACCACACTGTTTCAATCGATCCCTATTACGATCTTCATCCTACCTTTTAGTTGATCGATTAGTAATCTGATCGGAGTTTGTGGTGGTTTAGTGACGTGGCAAAGGCGGTTGGGTTTGTAGGAGGGTAGGTGAGCATTGTTGATGGGTGGTATGTGTGTACAATGAAAATGAAATGGGTAAATGAGGAGACTATATTACAAAAGTACCCTTCAATAATTAATTATATTAAAATAAGGATTAATCTAAACCTTTATATTTAAAATAGATGAATGGTTGAGATCTCTTGATTTGTTCTTTAGATAATTTTTTGTTCTGCATTGAACTTTTGTCAATATGCTATCACAACCATGTTCCTAAACCTATTTTTGTGCTAATCCCAACTCCCCCCCCCCCCACCCAAAAAAAAAAAAAAAAAAAAAAAAAAAAAAAAAAAAAACAAACTTTTATCACCTTAAATTGATCTTCTTGTTTCTTCTTCATCATGACTGATCCAATACCCACATCAATCTTGACCATTGCAGATAAATTGCTTACTGTAAACAGCATAACCTCGCTTGTACATGTCCAACTAGATGTTGACAAACTTAACTATTATTTTTAGGCTTATTTTTTAAAGAATATATGTGAACATTTTGAGGTTCTTAAATATTAACCATCTAAAAAGTGAATCCACCAGTAGGGCTGGCTATTGATGCTCCTCCTTCTATTCACTCGTTGAAATTTGACTCAGTTGTGAAGTCATGGATCTTTTTTACTCTCTTTAATGCTCTTCAAGAACGCCTTCTTGTGACGAATCCCAAAAATGCTAAGGATGTTTGAGATCATATTGAGAATAATTTTCTTGACAAGGGGGAATCACAGATGCTACAACTTGGTGACCTAACCGTGGATGCATAATTTATAAAGATCGAATCCATCACCATCATATTGACTAGTCTGGATCCCTCATTAGCAATGATAATGTTGTCACCTATGCTCTTAATGGGTTAAGTGATAAATAGGATCATGTTGTGGGCATTTTTGCACATAAGATTCCTTTCACGGATCTAAACACGGTGAGATATATGATTCCTACCGAAGATATTGAAGTCAATCCCAAGCCTCTACACCTGATGCTTCATCTTCATTTCCTACTATTCTATTGGCTAAAAGAAATAATTCGTCTAGACGAGGAAATAATTGTCGTGACAATCGTACGTCTCAGCGCTAATATGAGCCTCGGGTTTGTCATAATTTTGCTAAAGGTTTTTTGTTGATTTGGTGCTACTTGAAAAGTTGTGCATGATTCTTCCACTCATGCAAAGCAGAATAGTTATTCATCCATTTGGTCACTGCCTAATGTCCCACTGTTACTCCTATTGGACCTAGAGGGGTCTCGGAAGGGTGTGCAATAGGTGTCGTCGCACAGGGCCTTCACTTATTAGGGGCCACATTTTTATTAGTTTTCCATATAAAAACATATAATATTAAACATATATGAGTTATATAATTCAAGTTTTATATGTGGTTTGTGTTTCGTTTACAAGTATAACAAGGCACATGGCCAGCTAACGAGACGGCCTTAGACCATCTATGCAGAAAATAATGGAGTTTGATATTATAGAGTCGGATCTTAGTTGGGTGTAAATGGGTCAAAATAATGATGCATGACCAAATTTAGGGTTTAATTTTACCTATTTTGATTGTTACATATATTTGAAATTTAGGGTTGTGGAATTGGGAATTAGAGTTTTGGTGAGAATTTGGGGAAAAACATAATAGGTAAAGTGTTACTATTTATTGACCTTTGTTAGGTCAAAGTCTTTTAATAGGGTTTTAATAAATAAAATATTATTTATTAAGTTTTTTATTCAATCGTACAATAGTAACCGGTTGCAGCCGGTCACCAGTTGCAAATATGGACAATATGGGTAATATTTGAACAAATTTAGGAGTTTCATAGGTGATAGTAGTACTTTACAAAGTTCCTTACCATTACCAACAATTGAAATTTTTTGAAATTAAGTTCATGGTCAATTTATGGACTTAACCCATTTTTTTACCCATGAAAGCTGAAAAGCCTAGAAAATACATGTACTACAAGAAGTTCTAGAAGGGTCAACACCCTCTTTAGTCTTGAAGTAGCTCGCCTATGCACATATGGCTTTCCGTTATCTAATATGTGTGGTACGCCCCTACATGAAAATGCACGCACACCATGTCACCATTCATGAGATTTGTAAGTTGCACTTGAACCCAACCGAATATTTCAATAAACTTAACCTAGTTTAGTTTTTGTTTTTAACCCACTAGTACTAATAGAGTAAACGTTACTACCCTTAATAAATTTGAGCTGGTATAGTCTTAGATTTGAACCCGATTAACCATTAGTACTATATAAAAAACGCTACCACCCATAGTTACAAATTCTTGACAATAAGTTAAAAATGCTAAAAATGTCAGAGTTAAGTGAATCTCGTACAACCTAACCCGGCTTTAATTTGGTTTGGGCGAATTCTTTTTGAATTTATAAATGAATCATTTCTAATACCAAAGATCTTTTGGCTCAACATTATACGAGTGAAACAATCTCAAAGTTGTGAGTCCAAGTTCGTGAGATGTGTGATATAGTTCGTAAAAATTTGTGAGTTAAAAAGAAAATTGATGAAATCCAAACAACGCGAAACGCATCAGGTGGGCCCAATGTAAGAGTTCTGCCAATTTGGTCAAAATTTTGCAAAATGTACCTTAATTTCTACCGAGTATTATATATGGTTGTCTTTCTTGGAATGTACATGCCGATTTATTTCGAGTTGTTTCAAGGAAACCACAAGAAGCCTACAAGGAGCTAGCAAATGAAACTGATATTAACATGCACAAAAAATTTTCTGAACATTTTAATATGATATCATACTTCTAAAAATCTTTATCATTCAATAATTCATTTTTATTGTCCCCGTGATCTCCATGTTGAATCAATTTTTATCGCTATTTCAACATAACCACGACACGTTCTTTGCGTAAAACAATGACGATGAATGAAAATTTGGTAACATTTATTATTTCTGGACAATTTTAGGTTGTATATAAACAAACATAAAATATCTTTTATATAACAAAAAAACTTCATTGAAAAAATAAGGTTGAGAATTGTAATCGGACTAATGGTAGTGAAACAATATGTATATGTGGCAAAAACAATTCTATTGGTTAATAAAAGTCAAAATTGAAACTCAATTAGTCAAAATTTTTTAAATTTCGTCTATTTTTCAAAATGTGCTAAAAACATATTTTTCGATTTTATAAAAAAAACTTAAAAATGAGCGGTAATTAATAAAACTTTAAGTGTTCAAATTTAAATAAATTGTGTTGACTTAGGTATAATTATTAATTTCAGGTTTTTAATAACTTTATAAATTTAGTAAATACAAATAGACTTTATACTCAATATACTTTATATTTTATAAAAAATACAACAAAATATTGTTGTTATTTATAAATACCGTTGTCACTATATATTAACCCAATGCATTTGCACAACCCAATGCATTTGAATTTTTTTTTACTATGAGATGTAATTAAATACACAATATATTATAAATATGCGAATAACTCATTTTATTTCTCTTTATGCGATTAATTACTGATATCTATAAAAAAAAAATTTATTTTATAACTATATAAGTATAAAAGTTTTATTTTATATATTTATTTTTTTAATATAGAAAAATCTTAGACATTACACTATAAGGCTTTATATGACGTGTATGGACTTACCTGTACGACATAGTCTATTTTTTGAAAAGTGTACTCTCTTCACTTTTAGCTACTTCACGCTCATATATATACATAACAAAAATTACACAAACAAATTAACGTTACTATTCACCATCGCCGTTATGTGCGTTAATCGTCTAATCTTAACAAAAGAACAAATTAAAAAATGGTAGTGATATGTGCACGGGCCTTTTTACTTGGCACACGGAAATTTAGTATGTTATGACTACTATACCCATACACCTCATAATTTTCCTTTTTTCTTTTTCCATTTGTTGAACTTAAACTTCTTAATTACCAAAGCCTATGTTGTTCATGAAACCACAATCTTCATCTACCGTCTAAGGCGACACATCAATCGCCTATTTTGATATGACACCCACATAGTTTCCGTTAACTGTTGGAGACACAATCTCGATCCACCGTCGTCAATGCCTCAATAATGAAATTTGGCTGCAGCGGCATATTGTACCTATCATCTAATAATTGTGATGACGGCGTCGAGACTATGTACCGTGAACTTGACTATAATGGTGAGAGAGACTTGTTAACTTATTATGGAGTAGAAAATCATGAAATAGTAACCAACTTTCATCTTTGTTTCAATTTAGTCACTGTAATTTTTTTTATTATAAAATATTGATCAAGTTTGAAAAGTGTTCCGTTTTAGTCACTCAAACTTTCAATAGTGTTCTATTATTATGTAATTTTTATGTTTGAGTGACTAAAACGAAACATCTTTCAAACTTGGTTATTACTTTATGGCAGACATCTCTTTTTGCATGTGCATAAGATGGTTGTACATTAAGTTGGTTGGGGTTATTGAAATTCAAGAGGTGTTTATTTATTGTTAAGGTACAACCAAACGATACACATATGAATATCTTAAAGATAATTTTTTTTTAACAATTACACAATAATGAAACAATATTGAAACTTGTATGGTTTTTGTGGTTAATTTAAAGTTTGAATGACTTAATTGGAACACTTATCAAATTTTTTTTACTATCACACAACATTTTCCCTTAAAATTTCCAGTGAACGTTGCCATGGCTTATGCTACCAACATCTAGGATGATTGCCTTGGAAAAAATGAGCAAACGTATCTAAGATTTGAATAGGAACACATGTTGGATGATATCCGTTTTTTTTCTATAATCGATGATTATGAGAAGATAATTAAGATTTTTTTTTTCTATAACTAAGGCTGTAAGCAAGTTGATTAGTGCTAGCTATGCCACATGAGACATAGTTGTAGCCTTGCAGGGATGGAAATGCGGCAGCGTCATGGATTATTTACTACGATCCGGTAAAAATGATAGAGAAAGCAAAACGGTAACGAGAAGAAAAAAAATGGTGAACGTTGAATATACGTAACAATTTTTTTTAAATTAACCAATATACATAAGATACTTATTTTATTCTCAAGATACGTAATAAATTTTCAAATACTTACCAATATACGTAATATTGACAGGTTATCAGTTTTTAAAGTTACATTAATGGTCCCTTTTGTTTGCGTTAACTTTCACCGTTAGTCATTTGACATTTTTTCACTTAAAAAAGTTACAGTAATGGTCTTTATGGTTTGCTTTGACTTTCACCGTTAGTCTTTTGACTTTCACCGTTAGTCTTTTGACTTTCATCTTTTTTATATACGTTTTTATATATGGTTTTATACACATTTTTATATACATTTTTATGCACATTTTAATACATGCTTTTATACAAGTTTTTACACAAATTTTTATATACGTTTTTTTACATGTTTTTATATAATTTTTTACACATTTTTACACACTTTTTTTACACGTTTTTTAAAATAATTCGTCATAATAATCTCATTAATCATACCATAAACATTTTCACTTCACAAGAATACTAATAATCAATTAATCAATCAAAATGGGTGATTTTGAAGCACCTCCATTCTCATTGGGTTTCGATTTCGACTTCGATGATCTCCGAACCACACCCGCACCCAAAATGAAGAAGCCATACACCCAAAGACACTGAATCGGGTTGCATCAGTAGCTAACGAGAAGACTGTTTTTGATAATCGAAATGATGATGATGATTTTGAGATTGAGACGCTGATTCAGATGAGGAGAATGAGGTGGAGGTAAGGCCAAGATTGAAACAGTTACATCGCGGGTGTAGTGTCGAGGATAGGGGTTGTCGGGTTCAGATACGGTGGATAATAATGCTAAAGGTAAAAGTAAATTTTTATTCTGGTGATTGATTTGGTAAAGTGATTAGTGTTTGTTTGGAATAGTTTTATTGAACTTGTTTATCTGATTATTGCTTGGTTTGATAGTTTTTTAGGGTGTTTGGATTTAGGATTGCTTATCCAAACATGGTTACATAATCATACATCACAATCATTTACCCTCGGTCCAAACACTATATAAACTGATTATGTTATGTTTCTAAGCAACCCCAATCACCCTCTAATGGCGAAGCAAACTTATCACATAGACCATTACTGGCGTAGGTAGCATGATTTTCATCTGGAAGTATTTGGTTATAGACGAGTCGACACAATCAAGGTTCGGTAACTTCTTGTCAATCTGAATAGTTCAGTTGTGCTTATTTTCATGTTACCACAAGTCTAGACTCCCAAACCGAAACTTCCCCACCCTCTTCCCAATTCATCTCCACCTGAACCTGTGTCTCCTGTCACCTCCTCAACCCACTCTTCCAATTCTGATTGGTCCATTCCAGCGGCCCATCTACAGATGGCCCTTGCTTGGCCTAAACATCTCCTGCACCTGATGTCCAGACACCTACTTCATCTGCGGCACACTGACCCTCTTTTCTTCTGTGACTCCAGCACCTACTGCTGCCACGACTCGTGTTTTCCCTCCGCCACATCACCCTGTGGCCTCTCTGAACCCCTTGCACGTGTCACTTTTCATACCACATTTACCTCTTCCAATCCTCATTTTCATAATCTTGCTTTACAAGAACCTAACTGGCATTGTGCAATGTATAATACTAGTATAATTTAATGTACCTTGTGGTTGGTAGAATTTAGTAGCAACAAACTAACAGTTAATAACTTATGTGATCTTATAATTATAATGATGTAGCAAATCTGTCTTATTTTGGGAATTGGTGCCCTTGGGCTATAAATTACAAGCCCTTTGAAAACGCTATTATTGTACACCCTTATGCTAGTATATTTTCAGTGAGAAGTTTCTTCTGCTGCGGCTATCTTCGGCTTGTGCTTTTACCTTGTATGCCGATTTTAAATAGGGTAAAAGCCATAAAATAACAACGTACTTTCTAAAATTTACCGACTTGAAACACTTACTTTTTTATTAGCATATACACGTACATTCAAATTTTGTTCCGACTTTACCCATATTGTAATGAAATAATATTATTTAATATAATATTATATTAATATAAATCGGTCATATGGGTGAAGTCGGAACAAAATTTGAAAGTACGTGGGTGTATATGTTAATAAAAAAGTAATTGTTTCAAGTCGGTACATTTTAGAAAGTACGTTGTTATTTTATGGCTTTTACCCTTTTAAATAATAAATCTTTATTTTTTTGTGTTTTTTGTACGGACATAGGGTATGTTTGGCAAAATTAGCTGTAAGCTTTAAACTGTAAGCTGTAAGCTGTAAACTGCAAAGCTGTTAACATGAGCTACAAGCTGTATTATTTTTTCAATAAAAGTGTTTGGTAAATTAGCTGTTAAATATAATTATAAGATGTAAAATGACAAAAAATGACAAATTTATAATTGCAAATAAATGTTTGGAGGGTATATCAGTAATTTAAAGTTTTAACAGCTCCAAGACATTTAAAAAGCTTCATGAATCAGCTTTTCATTTTGGAGCTATTTGTTTGAAATAAAAGCTTGTAGTTAATGCATCCAAACGAAGCTACTTAGTTTATAGGTGATTATTTTGTAACAAAAAACTAACAGCTCCTCTAAAAAGCCCCTGCCAAACAGGCCCATAGAGTTGTATTCTGCTTGACAGCTTCTTTCTCTTTGTGAACTTTTTTGTAACGCTAGGTCTTGCAGTATGCCATCTAGAAAAGAGCGGCAAATTAGCGGTCAATTGTTGTTGTCGACGATGATTATCTCATGCAGATTAAAAGTATTGTTGAGGAAGTTGATGTAGACGGACCGTAGTTCTTTTGATAGCTACATCAACATACTTGATTCTTGTTAGGATTTTCCTTTGCGGACTAGGATGATAAGTTGGATTTAAAAAAAAAAAAAAAAACTACGTATTAATAAAACGAAAGTAGTCAATGATATGGTAATAATTTGTTGTTGGGTTGTGGCTACTAGCTTTGATATCATGTGAAACGTGTCAAAGGGTATTGTATTGATCGTAATTGTGTGTGAATACATAATAAGCACCTCTATAATAATGGTGTAGTTTAGACAGTAAGCACCTCTATAATAATTGTGTAGTTTAGACAATAAGCAATTCTAATCCTAACTCTCTCTAAACCTCATGGATACAGCTCACAGGCCGGGTCAACTATATTAGGTGACCTCATGAAAAAACTTATAAATATAATGTATTTAAACTTTTTAAATATAAATGAGGTGTTACATTTGTGGAATTTATTTCGTCATTTTGGTTCTCTTCTAAAGGGATTCGTATTACATGCGTCCGTTTGGCCCGTGCTCGTTTAGCCTGTGCCCATTGCCCATTCGACCCGTGGCCCGTGCCCGCCCGGACCGCTCGTTTTACCACCTCTAATTTAGGTCTATTGGAAATGGTGCGTATCTTCATATGCACAAGTATGATTTATATGTATTGTGATAAAAACTTATTAAATTTAAATTTAACATGATTAAATATTACAGTATCAGTTTTTATGGAACTGTAAAAAGTACCAAACATATTATTGCAGTATGAGATGATGTTTTATTTCAACGACTACACGACTATTTCAGCCAAGTATTATAAGAATGAAATTTTATTATATAATGCACCTAACACCCATAAAAAATCAAGAACCGGCCAGTAGATATATGGAAACTTGTAAGTAACATCATCCGTAATATTATTTAAATGGATTGCTTAAGTCAACTATCCTATGTCAACTATCTAGATAATATTACATAAGGCTATTCCATATATAGTGGTTAATTGACGTGCAAGGAATTAATCATATAAACTTTGATGCTACATTCATAATTTTTTTTTTATAAAAGAGTTTGTTTTCATAAAAAGAATATGACATGCATTCGAAAATTTAAAAAGAAAAGACGAATACCTGTGCAAAATGATGGTGTATAACAACATATAATTATACTTGCGAACATGTGATTTTAGTATATTTTTTATGGGTTCAATCTTTAGTCATTGTGATAAATTATTTATAGGTTATAAATGAAAAATAATAAAGTTTGAGGATTAAACAATATATATAAAATATTAATTTAGTGGTGGGTGTTGATATTATTTTTAATAAAAGGGTATTATAGGGTACGAAAAGGGCTTTGGCTAAGTTGTTACCCACTTGAGAGATTTTGTGAATAAAAGGTCAAGGGTTCGAGTCTCGGCTCCTGCCTACTTCGTTGGTGTCCCATTGGGCCAGGAGAGTTGCTGGAGCTATTACTTGTGAGGTGGACAATGGCCGGTGCCAAAAGGCACCCGAGGTTAGGGTGTTGCCACCAATTCACACCTTTTATGAAAATGGTATTATAGGGTTTACACATTACTTCGACGTAAGTATTTTAAGTTTAAAAAAAAAGTTATGAATGCATTGTAGGTAGTACCAAAAAAAAATTAATTATAATAATTTTTATTTGTGACAAGCATTTTATAAAATATTCTTTGTCAATATAAGCTAGTTTTATCATATAATGCACCTTTAAGTACTAGTAAGGTGAATGGTTATAGCAACATCATCGGTAATATTTTTTAAATGGATTGTTTATGTCAACTTTCTAGACATATAAATAGAGATTAAACTGCTAATAGTGGTTGACGTGCAAGGGTTAAATCTTTATAAATTCTGATTTTGTATCCATAAAGTTTTTACTAAAGATTTTTTTCAAAAAGATGTTACATGGATTTATAGGAAGACAAGATTTTTTTTTTTTTTTTTTTTTTTTTTTTTTTTTTTTTTTTTTTTTAAAGAAAAAAAAAATTAATTAAGATAATTTTTTTGGAATCAAGTCATTTTTTGAATATTTTGTAAATGTATCATTTTCTTTTAATAAATTAGCGATGAAAGTATTTTGTGTGCCCATCCATCCCTAAAGCTTTTTTAAACATTTACATCCAAATTTCGTACTTTGCAAGTTTGCAACAAATATTTGATTTATTTGGATCCTTAAAGAATACGTTCATTCAACGACATCTTCTTTAAATTCATCCACTCAAAAGAGCTTTAAGGATGATATGTTTATGAGTTTGAGGGGCGAAGACACTCGCAATCTTGGCCATCTTTATGAAGCTCTTCAGGCAAAATGCATTGAAACTTACAAGGATGATGATAAAATCAAGAAAAGGGAAACAATCAACTACCATCTTATCAAATCCATGGAGGACTTCAAATTTTACATTATTGTCTTTTCCAAGAACCATCATCTTGGTGTTTGTATAAGCTTGTTAAGATTATGAACTATGCTTCTCAAAACAATCTCACAAATGCCTTAACAGATAACTTAATGTGGAGACCCTCACTTTTATCACTTATTATTTTAAGCTATATGTTTTGATTAAGTGGAAAACAAACAACATTTTACATGACTTAATAAATTAAGTTTTTTCATATTAAATCAATTAAGTTGTATTCAAACACTACCTAAGTTGGATTAATGAAAAAGACATGGAAATTTTCAAGATATATCCTTTTTCATAAATAGATTTTTCGATTAACTTGGCTACGAATTTTGAGGATATTTCTTTTATCATTACATACTCAGGGACGGATTTATGTAGAAAGTGTGGGGGGCGGTGCCCCCATAGCTAGCCGAAAAAGTTAAGATTTTAGTGTAATTTATTTTTAATTTTGACCTTTTTTCGAAAGTGCCCCCTTCCAAAAACTTAAATTGCCCCCCACCCACATACTAAAATCCAACATTCAACACTCTAAAGTCTTATAAATCCTTTATCTCCAAGTAAAAATACTCGATTTATGATTACGATCCTAGTTTTTTCTTCCGTATTTTGTGGCTATTGTAAAAAAAAAATTTGCCCCCACATCCTATTTTTCTGGGTCCGTCACTGTACATACTTTATGATCAGCTAGTCAAGAATTTTGTAAGGTATTTTTGTATTATTGTTAATCATGAAAAAAATTATTGCGTCAAATTTATGGGTTTCGGGAAAAAAGCTAAGATCCAAATGGTCCTTAATCGTAAATAAAGACATCTTTTTCATTCTGTTGTGATAATCTTTTCCATTCCAGTTTACATTAAATCCTATCAAATATTAAAAGACTCTATATTATTATGAACATCATAAGAATTTATATGGCATTAACTAGTGTTTGTCATAGAAAATACTTATGTTAATATTGAAGTTACAAGTAACGCTAGTCAACAAAATAGTTTATGCGAAGAATTTTCGTATTATATTTTACAAATTCTTTATCGGCCAATATGGCTAAGAATTTTGAGGATATTCGTGATTACTAAATTTAATTATGACCAACTAGCTAAAAATTTTTCAAGATATCTATGGTAAGAGATAACAATATTATAATACAATATGATTGGTGTATGGTGCTAGGTGGTGTCGTTTAGAGGTGATGCATTAGGTGTCCACACGTTGTTGCGGGTGCTAAGTGGTTTCGTTCAATTTTGTATCTTTGAGTTGAGTTTAGCGCAAGTGAACAACTGTTTAGTTTTGCATGATAACAGATAGTATTGGCCAGTTTGGGCCGATTTTCGTTAAAACCAAACCTCGAACCGAAAATTTGGGTTTTTGAAAATTACAAACTGGTTTGGTTATTGTTTTTTTTTTGGTTTTTTCATTAAATCAGTTAGGTTTTGGTTTCTTTTTCGGTTTTTTAGCTTTGGATTTACCGATTAATAGAATATTTAGTTATGAACCATGATAACTGTTAACGTATTTCGTCATTCTTTCAATATAGAAATAATAGCTAATAAGTTACTCATCACACATAGAAATTATGTTTTCCAACAACATTATTCCAACTAGATTAACACTAACATAATATCTAGCCATCCAAAACTATTAGATATATCAAATCCTTCGTTGAATTAAATAAGTAGATAAGATTATTTTAAATATTTTGAAAATAGATTAAGGTAGGATGGGGAGGTTTTTTCGGTTCATTATTTTATATGCAACCAACAACAGCTCCAAACATTCGTTTTTTCTATAAATCAAAAACACCCCGTCGGTTTTTCATTTGGTTAGTTTTTTTTTCGGTGAAGTCTTTTTGGTTTTTCGAGTTTGATTCGGTTTTTCGGTTTTTGTGCTAACCCCTAGATACAAAAAATAATGTTGTTAATAAACTTAATCATAATATGAAGAAGTGAATAAACGAAGGATCATAGGTGCATCTCATGTTCAGGTAGGAAACTTCTTCATTTGACCAAATCATGGGCTTTTATTTTCCAAATAATTCAATATTCTGTTTACACACAAACACAATCACCTTCAGATTGTATATATACCAAGTGTATTTGCAACCGTTCTTATAATTATACCCCACAACTATAATTTAAATTTACTGAAACTTAACCTTCAATCATAACTTAAATGGCCTCTACTTCAACTTCAACCATTCAAAAGAACTTCAAGTATGATGTCTTTTTAAGTTTTAGAGGCGAAGACACTCGAAAGAACTTTGTTGATCATCTTCATTTTGCTCTTACACAAAAAGGTATTGAAACATATAAGGATGATGAGAATATTAAGCAAGGGAAGATGATCAGTGATGAGCTTATTAAGGCCATTGAAGACTCAAAATTTTACATTATTATTTTCTCCAAGAACTATGCTTCTTCATCTTGGTGCTTGGAAGAGCTTGTTAAGATTATGGAATGCCAGGCGATGGACGAGCACACTGCTTACCCCGTGTTCTATGATGTGGAGCCCACTGAAGTACGCAAACAAAGTCGGTCAGTTGGAGATGCATTTGCAAAACATAAAGAGGAAGAAGCTACAAGGAAATGGAGGGAGGCTTTGAAAGAAGCATCTGATTTGGCTGGGTTTGAGTTGAAAAGCATTGCTAATGGGTAAGTAAATTTCTTCATTATATTTAGCAAACAACCTCTTAGAGCATATAGTTTGTCATTCTTTAACACACTGTTGTCAAACTTACAATCCCGTGGTATGAAACCACAGATAAGTTTTCACCTATATAACTATATTTATCATATATAATACCTATATCACCATTTACTTCATGTATTATTGTATGTCAGTATTAAAGATCTAAAAATTGTTCGGGAATTTTCACTAGCTAATTGAATCTTTATTTAACGTGTAGGCATGAAGCTAAGTTCATACATGAAATCGTTAAAAAGATTTCAGTAGAGTTAAGTTTCATCAATTCTAGCAGTGATGGGGATTTAATAGGCATGGAGACCCGTGTAAAAGAAGTGATTTCATCCTTAGAACTTGGTGTTGGTGATGTTCGCATGCTAGGGATATGGGGGATAAGAGGTGCGGGGAAGACAACTTTGGAAAGAGCTATATTTGATCAAATATCCATTCAGTTCGAAGGTGAAAGCTTTATTGAAAACGTCAGGGAAGTTTCAAAAGCCTCTTCGGAGGGTTTAAAGAAGTTGCAGAAACAAGTACTTTCAGATGTTTTAAAGGATAAAAACATTGAAGTCAGTAGTGTTTCTAGCGGTAAAAGTATGATGCAAAGGAGGATGCGTGGTAGAAAGGTACTTGTTGTTCTTGATGACGTCGATCATAAAGACCAGCTTGAGGCGTTAGCCGCTGACTGTAATTGGTTTAAGCCGGGAAGTAGAGTTATTATTACAACAAGAGATAACCAAGTACTGGCAGCCCACAGAGTAGGATTGATTCATAATGTGACTTTGTTATCTCAAGCGGAAGCGGGTTGCCTCTTCAGTAGGCATGCGTTTGGAAGAGAGAATCCAATTCAAGGGTACGAAGAGTTACCAAAAAAAGTTTTACAATATGCTGATGGTCTTCCTTTAACGATCAAAGTTATGGGTTCACATCTTCGTGATCTAGATGAGTCTGAATGGAAAAATGCCATAAAAAGACTAGAAAAAATTCCATGTAAGGATACTATGGAAGTATTGGAATTAAGCTTTGATGGTCTAGATAATGATCACAAAGAAATATTCTTAGATGTCGCATGCATACTAAAAGGTTGGGGCAAAGAGATTGCAATTAGAGCGCTTGAAAGCCGTGGATTTTGTGGTATATATGGTTTAAGAGTTCTTGAGCACAAATCTCTTATAACTTATGATAAAAATGGGTGCCTGGGGATGCATGACTATTTAGAAGAAATGGGTAGGATAATTGTTCGCCGTTTGTATCCTGATGAACCTAACAAACATAGCCGATTGTGGATTAATGAGGAAATTGTTGATATATTGACTAATGACCTCGTAAGAATCAAGTTATAATATAATCAAACTGAGAGTTAACTACGTTTTTGGTCCGTGTTATTTGCTAGGTATTTCATTTTGGTCAAATAGTTTGAAAAGTTTCGGGTTTGTTCTGAAGTGAAACACTCGTTGTGGTTCGGTCCAAACTTTCTAACTCTCTTAATTTAACTATGTTTGACCATTTAATAAAGAGCCAAGTCCGTTTTGTCCCAAAAATAAAACCATGGTTAAAGGTTTGCCCCCCAAAAAATTACTTCTATATTTGCCCCACCCAAAATTATGCGACTCCACCAAAAAGTTGACACTTGTCCTAGAAAAGTACACATTTTGAATATTTAATTATTTTTTTTGCTAGACCTTTTCGAAAAAGTACAAGTCACGCAACTTTTTGGTTGAGTCGCACAATTTTGAGTGGATAAATATGGAATTCAATGTTTTTTTTGGCAAACCTTTAACCATAGTTTTATTTTTGAGGCAAATATGAATTTAGTTATTTAATAAAAGGATATTATTGTCTTTTTAAGTACTACTATATTAGATAAAATAATAAGGTACTGTACAATTCTCATCTTGCTCTTTGCTTGTGTCTCTAAAAGTTTTCCCCAAATTCACTTTATGTCTCTAATAATCATTGAATTCGGTTTATATCATCTTCATTCACTCTCAATTTGATTATTTGATCAGTGATTTTGGACGTTTTGAAATTTAGGGTTCCGACTAAAATTAAGGGGTTTTACTTTTTCGATTTCAGGGTACCCAAGCAACTAAATGTCTATTCTTACGGTCATCACCGGGTTTGAGTGCTGAAATTGCAGTAAAAGGTCTTGCAAAAATGAAGGATCTTAGATTTGTTAATATGAATCTCTATAAGTATAATCGTAAGAGCAATATTGTTGAATTTGATAAATTTAGCGAATACCTTCCAAGTTCCTTACGATTTATGAGTTGGTGGGGTTTTCCTTTTTCGAGTTTACCTAATACATTTCAAGGAAAACATCTTGTTGAACTTGAAATATGTCAGAGCACTATTATTCAACTTTGGGAAGATGGAGAAGAAAAGGTAGAATAATGGTTAAATATATTTGTTGTTTTTCATGATTCATTTTGATCCTATATATCTATTGGTTTCTCATTGCACCAATATTAATTCTTTTTTGTACTTATGTTAGGTTCTTGATAAGCTCAGGTTCCTCACAATCTGGTTTTCAAAATTGAGGACCTTTGACCTTAGGTTGGCTCCAAATCTTGAGCAGTTGACTATTTCGAGATGTGATGATTTCGTAGAGCTTCATATGCCTGCTGAAAGTCTAAAGCTCCAAGAGCTCAACCTCAGTCATTCAAAGTTGAGGACCCTTGACCTTGGGCTGACTCCAAATCTCGAATACTTAGATCTTGAAAATTGTTATGATTTGGTAGAAATTAATGCTCCCATTGGATGTCTGAAAAAGCTTGACTTCTTAGACTTAAGTGATTGTAGGAAGTTCGAGTCTTTTGTGTTTGACAAACGGTCTCAACGAGCTAAGGCTGATTCTTTATCTGAGTTACATCTGATTGCAGAACCCACAGATGTTTGCCCTTTGCACTCCGACAATGATTCACCAAAGTTTCAGTTTTCATGTTATTATAAAGAAGATCCAGCTTCATCTTTTGGAAATCTTGAAAGGCTTATTTCCATAGGTCTGTGTGCTTGTACAAACCTTGAGAATTTTTCAAGAAGCATTTGTAGTTTACAATGTATAAGAAAGCTTACACTTGAAGGCAGTATTACAGAAGCACCCCGGGACCTTGACCAGTTAGAATGTCTAGAGGAGCTGACTTTTTCATCTACAGAGATTAAAAATCTTCCAGACAGCATTTGTATGTTGAAACATCTCAAATCTCTCAAACTTAATTCATGCTTATTTCTTGAGAAGTTACCCGATGATATTGGATGCTTAGAAGGTTTGAAAGAGTTAAACATAGTAGGTACAGGCATAACCCGTCTTCCACAGAGCATTTTTAAGTTGAGAGGCCTATGTATTGTTGGGTCGGTACAGCTTCTTGATACGTATGGTCTACTAGTCAAGAGACGAAGAACCTCTGATGATGATGAAATAGTCTGCTACATATAACCCATACTAACACATGCCAAAGGAGCCAATGCATGAAGAGCTATTTCAACAGGTACTTTATTTTGAAATTTTAAATTGATTATGGAAATATTCATTAATTTGTGTGTTTTACCATGATTTTAACAATCCATTTTTTGCTGTTAGGAGGTCCGATCAGCAGGAAGCCTTCGTCAATCAGTGCATAACAGATAGCCAAGTGAACTCCGGTCGGGTAAGTTATTAAGCAATTTCCCAAATCGAGTGGATTCAGTAGGGTATGGTCTATCATAAAGATTTTACGTTTTTTTAATATTTTGTTTCAACTTGATCTTTCAAGGTCCGGTGAGCAGGAAAATTGCCACTCAGCTCAATTGCCACTCAGCTCAGAAGGTGATCTAAATCTCATATCTCTCCGCACCTAAGTAAGATTGTTTGTAAAGAAGTGTTTCGAAGTATGATTGTCATGTTACCTTTCAGTATTAGTACTTTTAAATGTATACACTGTTAGTATTAGTCAAACTCTGTTCTTGATGAAAATGTTCTATGAGGCTGGAGATGATCATGTTAATAATTAGCTTAAGAAAGTGTTATGAGTGACGTAAGATCATATACAAGTTTTGATTCACATACATAAGATCTACATTTGGATGAAACCATAAAACATAAAAGCATTTGACTTTTAAGTCAAACTACAGGCTTTTATCAAATTTTGCTGAGATTTCCATTGGATTGTATTTTGCAATTGTGTAGTAATATTGTGTCTTTTTCATGGTTGAGCTACAAACCGTAGAATGTTAAATTTGGAAAACAGTTTAACATGGTAAAACTGAGCTAATACAAACTGTCACTTACAACTAAAACCATACTACCATTGACTACGTAAGTGATATTGTTGTGATACTAGAGTCTAAAAGGTTTGTACCTTTATCATAAAATTGAGGAAGATGATACCGTACAGGACATGGCACTAAGCTTTGTTCCTAATAACTTAGCTTTTTTTTTGTTAAAGTACATGGAACTGGTTTCATGCAGCAGAGTTGACTTATTCTGAAAGTCAACTGCGTTTTTGAATTTTAAAAGAGTGGGAAACTTGTATGATAAAATGATTTTTAAAAGCTAAAATTGGTACTTAAATTTAGTTTGGGTAGAAAGCGGGTCAGAATCATAACCCAGTAAAAAAGTGGATATTTTGTGTTAAAATTTTGGTTTTTCACACTTTGGCCACATGGTTTTTAATAAAAGGTTTATTTATTTGCACTTTGGCCACAAGGCTTATTAAAGTGATGTCAAAGTTAGATATATATGACCCTCCAGATGCAATCTTGGATCTTCTCGTGTGTTGCAAACTCCCTGGATAGGATCGAATCGGGTTTGAGTAGCTGATGGGAAGGTTATTGTTAATGATGATGATGATTTGATGTAGTTTTGAGGGTGTTTGGGATTGCTTATCCAAATATGTTTATTTGGTTTTGTGAATGAAGAAAGTTCTTTTAAGTTAAGCATTTTGAACTGCTTATTCAGCATAATTTCTTTTAACGGGAATGTGTAACTTAGCAGTTTTAGTAAGCCCAGTTTTAGTAAGCAAATTAACATTTTTTATAAGTAATTTTATAAGGACTACTTATGTGTGCTAGTGTTTAGTGATTATGATATAGTTTGCCCTCAAATAGTCACAATCTGTTAGCCTGCATTATCCGAACACCAGAATTCTTGGTTATTTGCTGTTTCAAACCGTAATAACTAGATATCAACAGCAATCCCAAACACAGGCACAAAGCGCAGAGAACACATATTTAACTACAATTATTTTAACAGGTACTTTCTGTGTTTTTAATTAACCTGTGTGTCTTTAATGTGTATGTTTTAATTGATCTTACAGTGATTGATGTTTATGTATTTGATGTGTTTTATAATCAATCCTAACAAGTTATCCATTTCCTGCAATTAGGAGTTTTTATAAACGTGAAGCAATCACCAATCAGCAATTCAGCACACAAGGTGATTTACGATTTAACCTACATGATAATTAAGTGTATGTGAATAGACGGAACTCACCCTGTGTAAAATCATTAGTAAAATTTCTAACTCGAATTGGTTGTTGGTAATATTTTGTCATGTTTAATGAGGCTATTTTATATCTTCAGTAGAGAATTTTCATTTGCTTACTTTTATTCTAGTGTTTACCAATGAACTAATCACCACCATCCATTTGGTTTGATCTAATGGTTGGGATTAACCTAAGATTTAATATATAAACCTAAGTCTATGTATTTTTCTCGTCTTTTTGTCTTTCTTTTTTATTTCTATTCTTTTTTTGTTTTTTGTTTTTTTTTTTAAATTAATGGTTTTTTATTAACGTTTTTTTTTTCTAATTAACTTTTTTTTATTATTTTTTTTAATTCACGTTATTCACGTTTTTTTTAATTCGCGTTTTTTTTCTTCGCTTTCGTACATTTTCGTTTGTTTCCATACGCTTTTGTCCATTTTCATACGTTTTCATACATTTCCGTCCAGTTACGTTTTCGTCTATTATTCATTCGTTTTGGTTCGTTTTCATACGTGTGTCCGTTTTCATGCATATTCGTCTGTTCTAACGTTTTTGTCTGTTTTTAAATGTTTTCGGCCGTTTTAAGACGTTTCATACGTTTCAGAATATCACAGGTGATATTCTCAATATCACAAGTAATATTCTATCACAAATGATATTCTGAATATCACAAGTGATATTCTGTGATATTCAACTAATGTTTTGTAATATGAAATCACAAGTGATATTCAGAATATCACAAAGTGATATATAGAAAATCACAAGTGATACTCATAATATCACAAAGTGATATTCAGAATATCACAAAGTGATATTTAGAAAATCACAAGTGATATTCAGAATATAACAAAGTGATATTCACAAAATTCAGAAAATCACCAAGTGATATTCTGAATATCACAAAGTGATATTCAGAAAATCACAAGTGGTATTCTAAATATCACAGAATATCACTTGTGATATTCACTAACGTATGAAAACGGACGAAAAAGTAAGAAAATAGACCAAAACGTAAAAAATGGACGAATACGTATGAAAGCGTATGAAAGCATAACAACACGTGAACAGACGAAAACATATGAAAAATGGACAAAAACGAAAGAAAACTGATGAGAACGGACGAAAACATATGAAAACGAATGAAAACGGACTAAAACGTATGAAAACGAACGAAACATATGAAAACGGGCGAAAACGTATGAAAACGGACGAAAGTGAAGAAAAAACACGAATTAAAAAAAAGTGAATAACGTGAATTAAAAAAAAAAAAAGTGAATTTTTAAGAAAAAGACAAAAAAATATAAATAAAAAAGAAAGACAAAAAGACAAGAAAAAAAAACATGGACTTAGGTTTATATATTAAATCTTAGGTTAATCCACAAGCCAACCAAACGGCCCTTAGTTCTTTCGTCTACGTAACATATCATCTATACTACTAGTAGACTTTTAAAAGCCATGCCCCGGGCACAATGTAGTGACTAAATGAAAAGGTGTTTATGAATATACAACAAGATTTATTTACGATTTCTTGTTTCATCTATCTACATTATAAGTCTCTTCGCAGTGGGAGGTCGTCCTAGTCGGTCGACCGACTCATGACTGGGTAGCCACCATTGCTGGTAGTAGTTGTTTGTGTGTCAGTCGGCTCCTAAACAAGCAAATGCTTTGTGGTCTCGACTGATAACTCACTTCACCAAAAAAAACCAAAAAATGTACTCTTACATTAAAAATAACACTTTTAACTTTTTTTAAATTTAAACCTTTTACCCTATAAATACATCATTCATTTCACCATAAAAAAGAAACAGGACAAAGACAACTTCAATGATTCACGATCGACGAGACTTTGCCCCCAAAGCTACAAGAGAAGCTAATGGAGATGAAGCAAGAAATCAAGGAATATTATAACTTAGATGATTAGTTTAAGTTTTTAATTATTATTTTAATATTTTAATTTTATTTGAATTATTATGTAATGTGTTTTAGTATTAATGAATTTTAAATTTGTAATTAAAAAAGTTGTAAAAAATGATAAAATAAATGTCGGTCTCGTGTGCCTAAAAGGTCGCCTATATGTTGCAGGAGAGAGAAAGCTGTGATGGCAAGAAAATTAAAGGTCGTTAGGGTCAATGTTGTGGGTAGCCTGAATGGCTACGAGTTGTATATTCTTTTTTTTTTGAACGAGTTGTATATTCATCAAACACTTTTTGCAACATATCTTAGGCCCCATTAATTTGGAGGCTTTTAGTAGTTGCTCATTCCCAATAAATACCATGTCAAGTACTCATAATTAATAGTAATTCCTGTTAGAAATGTATATATTTACAAATACGTAAATGTCCGGATTCGAACTCGTGACCATGGGATTGCACACATTAGCGAATGAGAATTAAAGTTAAATAATTAATGTTAATGTTTACGATTAATTATTACACATTAAGTCCATCTAACGATCGTTAAGTATTTAACGGAAAAATGACTAACGACCGTTAAATGAAAAGAGAAGGACTAGCAATGCAAAATCTTGAAAGGAAAAGTTATGGGTTTCTCTTGGGCTTGTCTACATGGCCGGCCAAGGGATGGGTTTTCAACCCAAGCCCTAACTTGTTCCCAAAGTATTCCATTCACTATATAAACAAGGCTAGGTTCTAGGGTTTCATTTATGTCTTTGTGCATTGAATTAACCCTAGATCTCTCCTCTCCTCTCTCTTGCATATCTCGGCCGAACACCCCATTGTTAGGGAGTTTGGTTTCGTTTTTTTTAAAACGAGGACTTGTGTTAGATCTAGCAATCGCTTGATTCGTTGGTTAATTCGTGTGTACAAGAACGTGGTAGTAAGACACTATTCTTACACCAATTGGTTTGAGTTGTAAAACGGTAAGGGACAACTCCTCAAACCACTCCTTTGGTTTTTGTTCAAGAGATCTGACATTCGCAAGAGGTACGTTACGCATACTTTCAGTTAATTATTTTTTTGTTATGATCTTAAGTCTTCCGCTGTGTACTCTTGATGTCTTTATGTTTTATTGTATTTTATATATCATAAACTCAACAATTCCCACCCTTAATAACGATCTTGTCGAGTGATTACCAATGATCATCAGTTATAGACGAAGCCTAGAACCAAACTTAAGAGAGTCTTACCACAACCAAAGAGACTTTACCAAATCAATAATCAAACCACGAATTTGAGTTCTACCTTTGATCTTTTTATGATCAAAATTAGTTGTGAAATTATATCATGAATTTTAAAATTGCGTATTTTCCAATTTTGTTTTTGCTTGTTTTGAAGCAGATGCACTTTGTATTATAAAAAGTGTTGCATATATATGATTTTTTTAGATAAATAACTAGATTTTGATAAATATACAAGGAGTTGCATATATCCTTTTTTTTTTTTTTTTTTTTTTTTTTTTTTTTTTTTTTTTACTGAATTCAAGATAATTTCTTCAGACATACTTAATTTGAGATTTAATAAATAAACTTATTGACAAAATCTTTTACGGAGTAGTATTTTTGTGTTACCTACAAAGGTTAGGTTTAATAACACAAGTAACGACATGTGCTCTCTTTAAAACGACGTTTTCGTTGAAAAAAACCACCCCCACCCAACGCCTCTTGAACCTATTTTGACCACAGGCCGATCATATGCAAGACCGACTTGGGAGAGAGTTGTGTGGTGGTGGTTATTATTAGTTATATTTATGTATAAATGAGATATGTTTAGATTTTTAAATTGGTAGTCTTACCACATCTGATGCGGTGGAATAAAAATGTAATGTAATGTAACACTAAGTTAACGATAATAATATTGATCACCGTCAAAATACTTATTTTTAAATACTCGTAAGCAATCAAAGTACTTGTTTTAAAGTAAAAACATAAACCATATAAGTTCCAAACACCCCACAAGTGCACAAATCAAAAAGCATAACCATGTTGATTATAAGTGAAGTTTAATGGTAAAGTAATTGGAATCAGTATGAATCTGCAACTTTGAAATACTTTGTCTAAAAATTATATCAATCAGTTTACATCCGTCTAAACACTAAAATTAACTGGTTATTTGCTATTTCAAAACATAATTATTGTTGGTGAATTCCTGATTAAGTCTGATTGTGGCTACCGTAGCGACTACTGTAGCATGGATCAGGTTTTAGGGTCATAGTTGGAGTCCTAGTCCAACTCGTCAAACTATTAGTTATCTATCAGGTTATGCTTTAATATGTAATCCTAGTTATAGTACAACGCGTATAGGATAGTCTATATATACCGTGAAGGGTAGGGATTCTCATTGTATCGTATTGGAGTTTTGAGTTAAGTTTCTTCAATATAAAGTCTTTGCGTGTTTGGCAATTATTGTTCTTCTCTTTTCCTGTATTGTGTTTGCTGCGTGTAGCTTTCTATACCTCAATTGGTATCAGAGCTTGTGGTGAATCGTGGAGGATTGTTGCCGCGTCTAAGGGTGACAATCAGCTTCCATTATCTGATTGATTACAACATCTTGGGAACCTGCATTGGACGAGCAAACAAGAACCTGTAACCTGCAATTTAGGGGTTAAACAGGTCTGACACTTGTTGGATTAAATCCTGCGATCAAGTGGTTTGGTCGCGTGAGTGATCAGAGTGTTGTGGGTGATTTGGTGCTACGTTGAAGGGTTACAGATACATACAACCACGTTCTTTACAAAACAAGTGATCAGTGGTTTAGACATGGAGTGATTGTGTACTGTAGCGAATTAGGGTTAGAGAAACCCTCAAAACAAATCGACTTCAATACTTGTGAACATGTTGGTTTAATTAAGTCGTGTGATATATGTATTTATGTTCATTAATCAGTTTATAAATTGATTAAAGCCCAGCCCAATTAAATACAGGAAGTTGGAAAAGTACTAAGGCTGTTTATTGTCCCACCACTTGTTGAACTTTATCTAGCCAAGAATATAAGGGCTGGAAAGTTCACCATTACAAACTTATACACGATCAAGAACTAGAACCAGGATGACCGGAGATCCATCAGGTTCTAACCCACCACCACCACCGACAAAAGAATCAAATTTGACGTTTCACTTCCCGATGTTAACGTCAACTAACTATACCACACCCCATCCAAACAACCATATCCATTAATTCCAACTTATTGACCCAATACCGTATAACTTACTTTTGTTGTAATTTACCCTTAATCCGGATACCTCCTTGAAACACTTTAGGATGCACATAAGAGACTTAGCATTCTCTCTATGAGTGAGGATCAAATGAGAAATAAAGTTGAAATGAGAAGAATGAGAAGAAACCACAACCGCACATTTTAGATGCACCTACAAAAGTAGATGCGTCTCCCTTTAAAATTCTTTTTTTCATTTGAAATGTGTGGCTCAAAATATTTCTCACTCTTCTCATTTTATTTTCTATTCTCACTAGATCTCTTCCCTTCTCTCTATTCCATTCACCAAAACATATTGTGTCATCTGCATATTATAAGTGAGACACTGTGACATTACTCGGCAAACTCTAACCCCTCTAAAAATAGCGTTTTCCACCGCTTCATTACAATCGCATTTAAGCCTTCCACCACCAAAATAAATAGAAAATAGGGATGTCAAGGGCGAGAAAAATCCCATAACCCACCGGTACCCGCACCGTGATGGGTTGGATCGTGGGGTGCAAAAATGAACCCCACCAGCGGATGGTGGGTAATGTACCCGTTGTGGTTAAACCCGTCACTCCCGTTTTAAAATACTTGCGGATATACTTTTCAAAATACCCGTGAACCCACTTTTTTTTTTTAATTAAACTTACACTTATTATATAACTTAAATATTTTTGAAGTTACTAGCTGATATATTTAATAGTCACCTAAACCTATTAAAAATGGAGCACACTAATCGTCCGTTTTAAATTCCAAGACTATAAGAAAAATATAAGTCATCTAATATCAAATATATACACTTAATATCTCAATCTTCAAGCTCCTGTCTTTTTATTGTTATATTCTTAAAAAGTATAGAGTTAAGAACACTCTTACATAAGAAAAATAACATAAAAGTTGCATTGTTGGTTATCGATGTATTATATCAACATCAATGTATGATATTCTGGTTGTTTTCTTTTCTATTTTCTTTCAAAAAACGTGTTTTCATATTATTTGTTCAAAAATGTTCTTAGGTCAATTCAATGTACGTACAATGTTCTTTGATTAGTTTTGAACACAAAATAGCCCAACGCATAACATCTTTAGAGTTCTTTGAAGACGAAGAGTTTTCACTTCAGTGATGAGGTGGTTCAACAGTTGAAGCACAAGAACCAAAAGAAGATGTTCATGTTAGTTAGGTTTGACAATACTTCAATATCCTTATTCTCACAGCGAAGACACTTAAAAAATATATAAGTATGCAATAATCAAGTGCCGGGAAAACCCTAAAAGCAAAAGTGAATAAAGCAAGTCTTCATAAGAGTTTCAGCACCTTTCCAAGAGTTGGTAAACTAGTGCAAAAGGTGTCAATATGGTTCCGTAAAGAAGAGTTTATCCCTTACCTAAAGTAGAAGCATTTAGTGCACTATTTACATAAGCATTGAATGCAAGATACGTATCTATAATACCTTTTAGGAAGGAAAATGATTTGCACACTCACTTTTTTTATTGGCAAACTCCACCTTATGCAATAACATGTTGTATTGTATATATATACTGCATTAACTGGTTGTACACTAGAGTATGCAAATCAAAAAGCAATGTGTGCAAATCATCTCCCTTTTAGGAAACCCTAATTCCCTACCAATCCAATGGTTGGAGCACTTGTGCTTGATTCAATTGACTCAAGTTCAAGTCACATCCTTGGTATTTGCTTTATATAGGTACCCACCTCCGTAAAACCTATGGGCACACTAGAGAGACTTTGTGGAATAAGAGCTCAGGGGTCCGAGTCTTGGCTTGTGCTCACTCCAATTGGTGCCAAACTAGGCCAGGAGAGTTGCCGTAGCTATTTCTTGTAGGGTGGACAATGGCTTGTCCCAAAAGGCACCCGGGGTCAGGGTGTTCCCGCTAATCTACACCTTTTGTGGAATAAGTGAATGTTTATGGTGGAGTAAATGCTAACTCTTATAATTAATGTGATATAAATTCAAGAGCATTACTCTTGTTTGAACTTAGGTAACTCAAAAATCATTCACCGAGTTTACTCCCAAACGGTTTAAAATTGTGATCACACGGTTTGGAATTGTGAGTTACGGTCAAGAACCAGGGTAATTGAGGATTTTATGGTTTTTAACGGTGAAAAATGGAGGGAAAGTAGTTAGGGGTTTGTTGGAAGAAAGAGAAAGGTTTTTTAATTCTAACTACACATATTTTTGCATATAGTAAATTCATTTGGTCTTCAATGTTAAGTTTGAGTTTATTATTGGTTAATGTTGGAGCTCAGTTTCTGCAATTCATGACCTTAAACTAGGTCAGTTATGATTCGGGTCATACTTTGGTTGTAACTTGTAAGTGGGTCAAGAAGATGCCCGAGAGAAAAATGAAGTTAGTATTTTTTTTATTTAAGTTTTGGTTTTTCACACTTTGGCCACAAGTACAAAAAGGGGTAAGAAATGAAGAAAAGAAAAGAGCTAAAGGATCTATTATGTCATACCTCCAAATTAGATGGATTTAAAGTTTTAAACCCTTAAGCCCTCAAACAAGTTTGAATATTTTGGTGATTAATGTTTGTTTGGGATAGTTAATTTGGATGTTAATACGATTATCGCGGTTTGATATAGTTTTTAGGATTTTGGATTAAACAAGTTGTTTTAAAGGTAAAAGTATTTTTTTTATTTGGTGATCGATTTGTTAAAGTGATTAATAGAGATTATTTATTGATCTGTTTTGGTGATTGATCTCAACTTAATGACTTGACTTTATAAAAATAGTCAAACTGCATCCTGTATGAATTGGATACTAAGTATCATGTTTAAAGTAAAAAGATTAGTGTGGTTTCATAAACAAGTTTTAGAAGCTACCCATATCTGAAACTTCAAGACCTGATACTCAGATAACAGATATATAGAAAGTCATTGAGGTGATTGTTCATCTTATTATGCATATATGACATTTGTATATGTCGATGGCAATAATACATGTAGAATAATTGATTGTGTACAATGGTGAAAAATTAAATAAAACAAGCCTATTAAAAAAGCATTCGATCTTATGGGTCTTTTTTCCACAAAAAGAGTCTTTTGTGACCCCATCTCATTCCAAAGTTTTTCCACACAAAAAGATCACGTTCACATTCACCATTGATCCTTCGTAGAAACATCATTACAAAGTTTTGATAACACTATCTTAATTATTAGTATAACCTCTTTAGGGTTATCCGTTTCATCCAAGTTTCTTTGTGATCAGCTTAATATTGTACCTTTTTTCAGTTATAACTTTAATGGCCTCCACTTCAAGTTCATTCATTCAAAAGAGCTTCAAGTATGATGTCTTCTTAAGCTTTAGAGGTGAAGACACTCGAAAGAACTTTGTTGATCATCTGTATCATGCTCTTTCACAAAAAGGTATTGAAACGTACAAAGATGATGAGAAAATTAAGCAGGGGAAAATGATATGTGACGAGCTTATTGAATCCATCGAAGACTCAAAATTTTACATTATTATTTTCTCCAAGAGCTATGCTTCTTCATCTTGGTGCTTGGAAGAGCTTGTCAAGATTATGGAATGCCGGAAAGGTTTTGGGCATACTGCTTATCCCGTGTTCTACGATGTGGAACCCACTGAGGTTCGCAAACAAACTGGGGCAGTTGGAGTTGCATTTGAAAAGCATATAGAGGAAAAAGCTGCTGGGAAATGGAGGGAGGCTTTGAAAGAAGCATCTGATTTGGCTGGCTGGGAGTTGAAAAGCATTGCTAATGGGTGAGTAAATTTCTTCATCATCTAGGCAATATTCTTTGATTTTACTTCTTTTTTATCTACGATTGAATGATTCCGGTGGTTCCAATGTATAAATAAATAATGGCTTTCAAAAAAACATGTTTCATCTCAAATGGGTAAATAACTATTTATATCCTAACATGGTGTATTTTTAATACATAACCTTAAAGAAGTTATTTATTCACAAACTTAAGATTTTCTCTGTAGTGATATATAACCTTAAAAGCAGTTTTTAATGCATTGAAATGAGTATGTTATAAGTTAGATGTTGAAGGGATGTGTTTGCGGGTAGACCCAACTTGTTTTGACCCGTAAAAAAATTACCTTATACCCAGCCTATCTGTCATTCATCTAGTATCTAACAGATAGCTGATTCTATGCCATTACTTTATATACAATTGTATGTGTTATTATCCAGATTTGATTGTTCAAGTAGGATTTTTAACAAGCATATTGAATCTTATTTTACATACAGACATGAAGCTAAATTTATCCAAAAGATTGTTGAAAAGATATCACTAGAGTTGCGTTTCATTAGCTTGGATGTTGATGGAAAATTAATAGGCATGGAGACCCGAGTAAAGGATGTTGTTTCATCTTTAGAAACCAGTGTTGATGATGTTCGCATGCTAGGGATATGGGGGATGGGAGGTGCGGGGAAGACAACCTTGGCCAGAGCTGTTTTTGATCATATATCCATTCAGTTTGAGGGTCAAAGCTTTGTTGAAAATGTTAGGGAAGTTTCAAAAACCTCTTTGTCAGGTTTGAAGAAGTTGCAGAAGCAAGTACTGTCAGATGCTCTAAATGATTATAACATTAGAGTAAGTAGTGTTTCTGACGGGAAAAATATGATGAAAAAGTTCTTGCACAGTAGAAAGGTTCTAGTTGTTCTAGATGATGTGGATCACATAGAACAACTTGAGGCGTTAAGCGTTCGTAATTGGTTCAAGTCGGGAAGTACAATTATCATAACAACCAGAGATGAGCAAGTGTTGCGTGCACACGGAGTGAACTCGATTCATGGTGTCAATTTGTTATCGAATGATGAAGCAATTTTCATGCTTCGTAGGTATGCATTTGGGAGAGAGATTGAAATTGAAGGTTACAAAGAGCTATCGAGGCAAGTTGTACGTTATGCGGCTGGTCTTCCATTGACTATAAAAGTTTTGGGTTCATTTCTATGTGGTAAAGATGAAACTGAATGGAAAGATGCCATAGAAAGACTAAAAACAATTCCGTTGGAGGAAACTTTGAAAAAATTGGAATTAAGCTATAATAGTCTTGAGCAGGATTATAAAGAAATATTTCTCGATGTTGCATGCTTACTCAGAGGTTGGAAGGAAGACAAAGCAATCCGAGTGCTTGAAAGCCGTGGATTCCATGCTAAAATTGGTTTAAGAGTTCTTGAGCAGAAATCACTTATAACTATTGATGAAAGGTTGGGGATGCATGATCATTTACAAGAAATGGGTAGGAATATTGTTCGTCGGTCACACCCTGATGAACCTCAAAGACATAGCCGATTGTGGATTGATGAGGAAATTGAGTATATATTGACTAATGACCTCGTAAGGATCAAGTTAGTATGAGTTTTGCTCCAGTAGTTTAAAAAGTTTTGGGTTTGGTCTAAAATGAAACATCCGTCACGGGTTTGGTCCAAATTTCCTAACTCTGTTAGTTTAACTATATTTGACTGTTATAATAAAAGGATATTATTGTCTTTCTAAGTAGTATTATATAAGACAAAATAATAAGTTACCGTCACTTTTCTTATAAAAAACACATAACAAGTTTTCCCCAAATTCACTTTGTCTCTCTAATAATCAGTCAAAAATTCTTTAATTGGAATCGTGTTATCATTCAATTCGCTTTATATCATCTCCGTTCACTCTCAATTTGATAATTTTTTCATTGATTTTGGGCGTTTTGAAATTTAGGGTTCCGACTAAAATTAAGGGTTTTTATCTTTTCGATTTCAGGGTACCCAAGCAACAAAATGTCTATACTTCCGGTCGTTGGGTTTCAGTGCTGAAATTGCAGCAAAAGGTCTAGCAAAAATGAAGGATCTGAGATTTATTCACATAGAGGATTATTTTCAAAGGAATATTGTTCAATTTGATAAAGATAGCGAATACCTTCCAAGTTCCTTACGATATCTGAGATGGTATGGTTTTCCTTTTTCTAGTTTTCCGAATACATTTCAAGGAAAATATCTTGTTGGAATTGACATACGTTACTGCAAATTTGTTCAACTTTGGGAAGATGGAGAAGGAAAGGTAGAATAATGGTTAATTTGTTGTTTTTCATGATTCATTATGATCCTATATATTAATTATATTTTGTACTTATGTTAGGTTCTAAATAACCTCAGGTTCCTCACAATCGGGTTCTCAAAGTTGAAGACCTTTGACCTTAGGTGGGCTCCAAATCTTGAGCAGTTGATTATTGACTATTGTCAAGATTTCGAAGAGCTTCATATACCAGCTGATCATCATTCAAAGCTCGATGATCTTTACATCAGTTATTCAAAGCTGACAAACCTTCACCTCGGAAATACTCCGAATCTAAAGAACCTAACACTCAAAGGCTGTAGTGATTTGGTAGAACTTCAAATGCCTGCTGAAAGTTTAAAGCTCGAATGTCTTGACCTCACTGATTCAAAGTTGGAAAAGCTTCACCTCGGGAATACTCCGAATCTTAAGAGGCTAATACTCGAAGGCTGTAATGACTTGGTAGAGCTTAAAGTGCCTGATCTAAAGCTCCAATATTTCGAACTCAGTCATTCAAAGTTGAAGACCCTTCACCTCGGGAGTACTCCGAATCTTGAGAGGCTTACACTCGAAGGGTGTAATGATCTGGTAGAACTTCAAATGCCCGTCGAAAATCTAAAGCTCGAAAAGCTCTACTTTGGTCATTCAAAGTTGAGGACCCTTGACCTTGGCCTGACTCCAAATCTCAAAAGGTTAAATCTTGAAAATTGTTATGATTTGGTGGAAATCAATGCTCCCATTGGATGTCTGAAAAAGCTTGACTTCTTAGACTTAGGTGGTTGTGGGAGGTTTAAGTCTTTTGTGTTTAACAAATACAAATGGTCTCAACCAACTAAGGCTGGTTCTTTACATCTGATTGCAGAACCCACAGATGTTTGCCCATTGCACTCCGACAATGATTATCCAAAGTTTCAGCTTTCATGTTATTATAAAGAACATAAAGCTTTATCGTTTGGAAATCTTGAAAGGCTAATTTCTCTGGGTCTTTGTGCTTGTACAAACCTTGAGAGTTTTTCAAGAAGCATTTGTAGTTTACAAGGTTTAACGAAGCTTACACTTGAAGGCAGTATTCCAGAAGCATCCTGGGAGCTTGACCAGCTAGAATGTCTAGAGGAGCTAATTTTTTCATCTACAAATATCAGAAATATTCCAGATAGTATTTGTAAGTTGAAACATCTCAAATCTCTCGAACTTAAATCATGTTTACTTCTTGAGAAGTTACCCGATGATCTTGGCCAAATAGAATCTTTAGAGATACTAATCATAACGGATTGTAACCGTTTACAAGATATTCCAAACAACATTGGTAAGATAAACTGTGTTATATCACCAAAGGTCTACAAGCGCTATACTCATGGGAAATATAAGCAGTGGCCCATAAATGACGCAGTTGACAGACCCACAGGAGCCGATACATAAATAACAGGTACATTCTCTGTCTCTGTTTTTGTATTGATCGCCTTACATGACAACAACTAATCTGTCTGTTTTATATATGTTTTTACTTTGGATTCTGACATTTGTCCCATTCAAATGTTATTTTTTCTAACTTGATGTAATTGTTTATGTTTTTTTTCTTTCACTAGGCATTGTTGATTGTTTTCACGTGCTTAGATTCTTCATCGCGTCACTTAAATGAACCAAAGGATCATCGTTGATTGTTGATTAATATCAAGTGTTTCTCGCTCAATCAGTTTTGGTCATTGATGATTTTCTCCTGTACACTCACAAAAGTACTAGCACTTTTTTGTTGTATACACTGTTAGATCAAAGCTATAATCCCAACTTGGATGCTGTACTAGTACTCATTACTTTAAAATTTAAATCAATAAAGAATTTGATATTTATTTTAATTCATGGAGCTGAATAAACACAGTTGACTTGTTCAGTAAGTCAAACTGATGAAAATGGTGGGACTATGATAAAAGGATGGAGATGATCATGCTAAAAATAAACTTAAGAAAGTGTTAATAGTGATGTAATATTATATATAAGATTTTGATTCACATAAATAAGCTCTGCATGTGGAGGAAATCATCAAGCATAAACTATTTGACTTTTGAGTCAAACTACTGGCTTTCATCAAATTTCACTAAGGTTTTCATAGAATTGTATGGACTCACATATTTTAGTGATAAGAAATTATGAGAGCATGTACCTTTTGTAGTTTGAAAGGCATTGAGTAGTCATATTGTGTCTTTGTCATGGTTGAGCTACAAACCGTAAATGTTAAGTTTCAGTTTATACTTTTTAATTGGTTTATACTAGAATTCAGTTAATGCAATGTTGGTGGTTGTTGATCAAACATGACCTCCAATTTGGTGTCAGTTATTATTTCGATTATACTTGGGTTGAAAACGGGTCAAGAAGAATGACCCGGGAGAAGAATGAAGTTGATATCTTATTCGAAAGTCGTAGTTTTTCTCTTTGGCAACAACGCTAAGTTTATTTATTTGCATTTTGGCCACAACGCTAAGTTTAGCTACAGCTTACACATGCACCCATTGTACTTCCATTATTAACGATTCAGATGTTAAACATCACTGATAGAAAATTCATTGCATATAAAGAATATTCTTTGATAGTTTTGATTTTAGTTTTATTAAATTTGTTTGTTAATATGATTATTGCTTTGGTTTGATATAGTTTTTTAGAATTTAGGATTGCTTATCCAAACATGGTTATTTGAAGCAAGTTGTTTTAACTATGAGCAATTTATCAGTTTCAATAAGCAAATCAACAGTTTCTTCTTCAATTGTGCTAGTGTTTGGTAAAATAATCAGAATTAGGTAATTAGTTTGATTAAGCAACTTTGAAACTGACTAGTTCGCTCTTACATGATCATACATCACAATCATTTACCCTCTGTCCAAACACACACACAAAAAAAAAAAAAAAAAAAAAAAAAAAAAAAAAAAAAAAAACTGATTTTATCTTGTTTCTAAGCAACCCCAAACACCCTCTAATGGCCAAGCAAACTTATCACATAGACCATTACTGGGATAGGTAAGAGTATTTTCATCAAGAACCTTTTATCCCAAATTTGTCAAATGATCTGCAAGTACATGGTTATGGACAAGTCAACACAATCAAGGTTTAGTAACTTGTTGTCAAGCTGAATAGTTCGGTTGTGCTTATTTTCATGAAGGATCTTTTTCAGATGTTCCCACAAGTCTAGACTCCCGAATTGAAACTTCCCCACCCTCTTCCCAATTCATCTCCACCTGAACCTGTGTCCCCTGCACCTCCTCGGCCCACTCTCCAAATTCTGATTCGGTCCATTCCAGCGGCCCATCTACAGATGGCCCTTCCTCGGCCCAAACACCTCCTGCACTCAAGGTCAGACACCTACTTCATCTGCGCTCCACTCACACACCCAAGGTCTAGACACCTCATGATATCCTAACTGGCATGGTGCAGTGTCGTAGATTTCGGTGACCCTCGCCTGCCAGCACATCAGTATTTCTTCCATTAGATTTGATTATTCAAGAGCTAGTTCAAACTCATTTGTGCAATTTTTTCTCATTGAATACAGAAGATAGAGGTTCTTATCAGCCCAGTACATTAAATATCGATTACATGTAAGTTAGTTCTGTCATATTATTGATAGCTTTTAAGGGGTTTTATGCAAACAGCTCTTCAATAATTCGTTTTTGTATTTCTTTTTATTTTTAGGGGTCAATTTAGCAGTGGTGACAAAACTAAACAAGCTACTAGAACTAATAAAGCTGAGACAAGCTCCTCAAGGAAAAATTCAAGAAAATCAAAGACTCAAGAAACATCGCAAGGTTTCATGAATCCGAAAGCTGATACTGCGTAAGGGATCACAAAAGATGCTGACAAGAGAAGGGTTCAAGCTGATGGTCAAGGTTTCTGGGCATTGGTTCGCAAATGGCTATGGGAAGAGGGTAAGTTGGAAAGTTCTTGTTCTGTTATAGTACTCATTTCTAATCAAGAAACTGATATCTCTCTGAGTTTGAATTCTTTGTTATAGTAGTCATTTTGAAATTAAGAAACTGCTAGAACCAAATTCAGGTCAGGTTTGGGTTTGGATTGGCATGTCAGAATTCCTTAACCCAAGCACGACATCTTTAAGTAGTTAGGTCAGTTATAATCCTAACCCGTCTACACATAACACAAACATCGCCTATTCAACCTGCTTTTCTAAACTTGTGGGTGGGTCGACATGTTTAACCCGTTTAACCCATTATAAACATAATTTATCTCAAATAAAAAAAACTCAAACGGTTACTGATTAGACCAGACCCTACCCGTTTATTTCCATGTTGGTTTTGGGTCGTGTTTTGTGTTAGGAATTGCCACTCCTACTTTTTGATGGCATCTCTTTATGTGCTGTATGATATAAATAGAATTTTCTTGTACTTTCAGGTTTATGTCACTAAAAATGGGCAAGAGATGACTGGCAAAGCCGCTTACATTTACTATAAAAAGGTACTTCTGCTCAATTATATATATCTCCCAACTTTCTCACCTTGTTTTGCTTTATAATTGACAAACTTCATTTAAATCTTTTTTTTTTTTTTTTTTTTTTTTTTTTTTTTTTTTTTGCGTGTAAATATGATTTGAGATAAATTGTTTCTTTTGTCTTATAGCAATCTGTTTTCAACTTTCATTCTTTTAAATCCGTTGTTTTGACAGGAGAGCGGAGGAGGATCAAAAAATAAAAAGGCTTGGGTCACTAAAAGAGTTTGAATGGGATTGCTCAAATACAGTTGACACTAGCCGCTTCAGAAGTGTTGATTGAATTTTCTGAGTTTGCTCGGTACCAGAAAATAAAGGACATAAAGCGGAAGCGTTTTGAACTTTAACTTGTAGTATGTACCTTTTTTTTTACTAATAAACATATTTTAGATCTAAATTTTTGTTTTTCTAAATGAGAAGTTGAAGCTTTTTAAGATCTCTTTGGATTATCATATTGGTAGAGAAGTGAGTTTGAGCCTAAAGTAGGATTGTTTTAGGTTACGAATATATGTTTACTTTATTGAATATATGTCTAATTAGAAGTTAGGGGTGTTTGTTTAAGCTTATAAGACATAAGTCGCCGTGTTTGGCTTATCTAACATAAGCTACAATTTTGTGACTTATTTTGACACTTACGGGCTTATATAACATTGACAATGTTATATAAGCCCGTAAGTGACAAATAAACCACAAAATTGTGGCTTATGTTATATAAGCCGAACTCATATAAGCTAATAAGCCCATACATAAGCCGAAACAAACACCCCCTTAAACTAGTTAATTAATAGAGTACAGTCAATATTAGAGAGTCAACTGTGTTTTTGATGAAAATTATGGGAATTTGATATGATCATATGAAGGTGGAAATGATCATGTACAAATGATTCTATATTCTACAAGTGTTGTATGATCATACACAAGAGTGTATCGTTTTATGCTCTTTGGGTTGAAATCATAAAGAACAAAACCATTTGACTTTTTTTAGTCAAAGTATTGACTTTCATCAAATTTAATGATTTTTTATTCAAATGTAACGAACATAGAGATGTTATTGTCAAATAAAAAAAGAAAGTTGAAGGGCCTGTTATGACAATACTATATAAATATTTTTTTGAAGAATGGAGTTATGATTTCATTGCATGTTGATTTTTGAGGAAAATGGAGCTTGATTTTATATGTTTATGGATTTGGATCTTTTACTTGGGTCAAAATCGGGTCAAGAAGATGACCCATGAAAAAAAAACCGAAGTTTTGCTTTTTCACATATTGACCAGACAAGTATTAAACAATTAAGTTTATTTCAAAGTCTTTTTTGCCAGTTATACTTGAAGCTCTTAAATTGTTAAAAAAAAAAAGAAAAAAAAAACCTATTTAGCGACTGTGTACTCTCAAATATAAGTGTTAGTTTTGTAGCGAAATACGTGACAAATCACAAATATACATTAGTTACATCAAGATAGAACTACTCTGAGTTGATTAACATGTTGGAAAGGTAGATAAAGTGATAAAGTTGTATAAGTTATGTTTACGGACGTTATATGAATGTATCTCGCGTTAGTGTTTGCAATGGAAATGCCTATGTGTGTCGAAGTAAAATATATGATGTTGATTAAATGAAGAGCCTTGGAACAATTGAAAGGGAATTGCCAACTTTTTCTTTATCATTGTTGAAAAGCGAAGTACATTTTTATACAGGGGAAATTATGTTATATGCACAAGGTGACGTTTAAAAGGAAAAATCTCTTATTGTGTGTAAACTACATTACTTCTCTTATTGTATGTATACTATTACTTTTGTGTAGTTGCCTTCACGTAAAAAATGAAGAAAAAGTTGAAGGGTTTGTCATGCCATTACCCTTAATTCGTGAACGTCGATTTTTATTCTCAAAAATCATAGGGAGACAAAAGGTGGATCAAGATTTCATCAAACAATGGGAGTTATGGATCATCAAATTAACGTACAGTAATGAGTTGTTACACATGTATCCTTTTCAGTTTGTTAATGTGTTGAACTTTTCATAAGAAGTTGCACGATGAGTTCAACTTTCACTTTGATCACTAGTTTCTACGATCATCATTGTCCAATTATGTTCAAGTGATTGAGTCTTTAAGTCCCTTTCAAGAGTAAAAATGTTGACTTTGCAACCTTCACAATTTGACTAGCATGCATGCATGGGAGCATGAGTCAAAATCTGTCATACAAAAAGTTAACATGAAAGATAATCGGCAAAAAGCATTTATAGGTATCCTTATTGATCTAAAGGTTTATCTACCGTAATTTCACATCCATCCAAACATTTTTACACATGGGAATTACTGGAAATTCTCGTACCGTAACCGAGTACCGTACCGGAACCGAACCGAAAAACTTGGGACGGTTCTTGGTTCCACTTTTTTCTTATTTTCAGTTCTAGGTTCTTTCGATTCCGGTTCCGGTTCGGGACGGTTCTAGTACCATGGACACCACATCGCCTGAATTTTGATCGTTAAAGAAAAGTCATAATCAGATCAAAGTGACTCTCGAATTAAAGTTACCCGTCAAAATAACATGTTTGTGAATATATATTATTCTATCAAACTTGACAAAAATGAAATGATATACATTCGAGAATGTGAAATCTTAACTTAGCAAACTTTAAACTTTAAATTGTTGAGAAACGGATATATTTTTTATTAATCTTCATGACTCATGAGTATTAACTATTTTTCTAATATCACATGGTTTTATTTTACATGAAAAAGAAAATGGCTGGTTTCTATCTACCTATTATATAAGTAGAAGAGCATGCATTCTCATTATGACACGTAAGCATCTAAGAAGAGAAGATGACAACTCAGCATACTTTATAAACAAATTGGCAAAAAAGAAAAACCCGAAAAAATCACCATGTAACAACTTATTCAACATCCATCAATATTCAAAGACCCATTTAGAACACCATACCGCAAGTACTACCAACTTCCAAATTTTCAAACCCCCTCTCCATCCTAGGTAGCTCTATACATACTCTAGCATTCTATCAACCACTCAAATACTACATCTACCTACCTATCTATCTACCTATATTATAAGTAAGGGCTTGTTTTTACTGTAGCCCTCCAAAAAAAGGCACGTCAGCTCTTAGGAGCAGCCCAAAAAATTACACGTGGCTCTTAATACTCTTTAGAGCAAGGGGTATGGGATCCGTTGTTTGTCGCCGAATCCTATGTGGCACTTAGCCACTTTGTGCCATCCTTAGCCATGATACCATGATGCAATGCCACTTCCCATTTCGCCGTTACAACGTAGAAGAAACGGACAAAAGAATATATGTGTTTGTGTTTGTGTTATTTATGTGTTTGTGAGGGTGGGTGGGGCCCAAATGAAAAGAAGTGAGTAAGTTGTGAATGAAGGGTATTTTTTAATTAGTGTGTTGGAGTGATGTGGAGGTGATGTGGCACACGTGAGGCCCAAATGAAGAGAAGTGGGCATGTCATGACACCCTTTGCTCTTATCTCTACCGGAGTAAAAGAAAGCTTTTAAAATACAGTAGCCTCTTCAAGAAAAGACACGTCATGAGGAAATAGTTGGACACTATTGAAACTTTGAAAACTTGTGTACATTCTTCCTTCTATTGTTCAAGATATTATTGTACATCTCTATTATTTACCCACACATTTCATTTACCTACTCTTTTCTTAACCTCCGACTTTCCTCTACTCGTTTACCATCTTCCGGCGACACAATTTCCGACAACAATTGACCCATCTTTATATCCATACTTATCTTCTATTTGATTTTGGTCTCGTGCTTTACCCTACATGTACATGATTCTGGTTTCTTTACCTTGAATATAAGTTGTGGTGGTGAAGGCTTCAATTATCTTTCTAGATTCCACATTTCTAACTTTTATTTATGTGGAACTCAACAAAATGACGGTGGCCTGCTCACCACACAAAATTTATGTTTCTTCTTTCCTCTCTATCTCACGTACTAACCATGTCTTGTTCTTTTTTTCCTTTCTTATGGTAGGTTAATGCTTGAATCAACCCAACCGAGGCTTCAAACCACAAGTACCCTTCAACTTTAGTGGCATTTGTAAGTTTCATGGTTTCTCTAATAAAGTTGTAATAGTATGCCGCAGGAGTGATGATGGTGTGTTTGTAGACGACAAGATCGACGCTTCTTAGGCTATGCACAGAGGCGACCTAGTTCGTCGCCGCCACATCAGCTTTCTCTCTCCGACGACCTAGTTGCCACAGTGGTGACCTGAGATTTTTTTTTTTTTTTTTTTTTTTTTTTTTTTTTTTTTTTTTTTTTAATTCAAATATTTTTAAACACAAAATTAAAATTCATTAATAAAAATACTTAACATTACAACAATAATTAAAAACTTAACGTAATAAAACGTAGACGTTACAATACTTATTAAAAACTGAAAACATCACAAAAAATCTTCATCGTCAGTTCGGTCTTCGTCACTTTCGTCTTCGGCTTCAATCTCTTGATTGTCTGCATTTCCACGGTTTCTTCAAATGTGTTCGACCAAATCAGATTTTATGTTTAGATGAGTTGATCGATCCGTTAACTCCTGAGTAACTGCTAAGGATTCTGCATGGGATCTTACCGGATCATGATCACGGTGGCCCTCTTGTGGAAACCATGTAGGAGAAATCGCCCGCTGCTTGTGTTTGATGATCATATTATGTAATATGATGCATGTATACACAATATCTTCGAGATCCTGTTTACGCAGCCCTCGAGCCGGAACTTTAAGCATTTTCCACTTCTTCTTCAACACACCGAAAGCTCGTTCCACATCTTTCCTTGCTGCTTCGTGCTTCCTTTTGTACAACATTCTTTTTTCATCACCAGTAGGAGGATTTGAAATGGACTTAATAAGAACAGACCATTCCGGATATATCCCGTCAGTAAGATAATATCCCCTTTTGTAAACAACATCGTTAGCCTCGAATTCAAGTTCCGCTGCTCTCCCAGATTTGATATCATTGAAAACAGGGGAACGATATAAAACGTTTATATCGTTATTCATCCCGGAGACACCAGAGAACGCATGCCAAATCCATAAATCTTGGGAGGCGACCGCTTCCAATAAAATGAATGGATGTGGCCCGTGATCACCCCTAGCATGTTGACCTCTCAAACTATTTGGGCAGTTCTCCCAAGGCCAACCTGTACAATCAATGCTTGCCATCATCCCAGGAAACCCATGCTTATGCTCGTGATGAGCATATAATCTTTCAAGGTCCGAATACGTGGGCTTTCCCAAATACTCAGCACCATATAACTCCATGATAACCGTGCAAAAGTTACGGAGACAATCGCGTGCTGTTGTTGCAGCCACTTGCAGATACTCGTCAAGAGAATCAGGAACTGCCGCGTATCCCAATTGACGAATTGCCGCAGTACACTTGACCAATGGAGAAATACCAAGTAAACCTCTACAATCAGGAGTTTGTTGAAAATAAGGAGAATGATTGGTTACCTCTTGCACAATTTGAGTGAATAGGTCTCGGGGCATCCGGAACCGCTGACGAAATGTTTTTTCGTTATACAACGGTTCTTCGGAGAAGTAAGCGGAAACTAAACGATTATGAGCACCTACATGATCCCTAGCCGTGTGGTTTCGTCGAGCCTTTGGCAGTGACGCTTGGTAAGTGTCCCAAGCATGCTGCGTATACTCCATGAACTCCGTAAACTCGCTCATAACTTCTTCCTCGTCGGAAGACGAAGAATTAAAAAATAACTCGTATGACATAATTATCAAAATGTGGTTGAAAGTGTTTATGAGAAGTTGTTTGAAATTGTGTGTTTAAAAATGTGTTTGAGTTTGGTATTTATAATGTTGTAAAAGTGGTAAAGTTTAATTTTTTTTTTTTTTTTTTTAATAGGAACGTTAGCTTTTTTTTTGGATAGACTTGGACCAAACTCGGTTGAAACCACAACCTTCTTCCTCCCTTTTCTTCCCCCAACCGAGCACAACTTTCACAGCCACAATGGCTCGACCGACCCTCTGCGCATAGCCTTATAGATATCTTACCTGTGGTTGATGCTTAAATATGCTAATAATTTTTGCTCTTTACCTGTGGTTGTGATTTTTATTTCTTTTTTAGTTCATCTTTCTAACTTTTGGGTCAAATATGGGTTTTTAATTTATTACTGTTATGTTTCATTTCAGTTAACATCACCAATCTTCCTACCTCTTGAAGTGTTTTACGAGGAATGTTAATTTAAATTTATATGTGGCTTGGACTGGAATCTTGAGTTTCAGCTTGCTTTTGTTTTGTTTTTTTATATTACCTTAAATGGCGTTTTGTGTGTAGTTTTCTTTTTCCTAAAACTCGCATCTACAAAAGACAAATTTGTAGCCATATATGTGTGATGTTGAATCTGTGCTTGTTTTCATTTTAGGCGATCCAGAAGTAATATATCTCCACCATGTTAAACTTTAGATGACTGTAACTATATGTATGTTTTGATGATGAATTAATGTACATGCTCTTGATACAAAAAAATTGGTAATATAACCAGATAAGTGATTTTAACAATTTGAGCTAAAATACACGAGCTTCAAGTTTTTAAATGTATATCATTTTGAAAGAAAATATAGAAAATTACATACACAAGGGATTACTCTTAACAACCTGTTGAATTTTTTTATAATACATATAAACAGGAACTCAACTTCAATTCTGTTAAATCTAAAATTTGTAGTTTATATAAATTACCACCAAGATATTAGATATTATTAATTACCACCAAGATCTTATATTAAAAGTCGACTTACGTTCTTATAACATCTTGTAAGTTTACAATTATATTTAGTTTATGTTTAACAACATTACAACAATCAGTATTCACATTTATTAACAATTTCTTTTTTTTTAGGTAGATCTCATATTTATTAACAATTTCTTTTTTTTAGGTATATCGAAGAAAAGGAAAATGCTAAAACATAATACATTTTCCTCCTACAAAAATTCTCATCCGCAGGATGCTGACAAATGTGAGAATGAACGGTTTGGATGGAGAGAGAGAATGAGTGGAAAAAAACTATATAATTTTTGTGTGTATAGGAGGATTTGTAGGATGAAAAGGTAAAAAGATGTAGGAAAACTTTAAAGAAAAAGATGAAACGAAACAAGATCTTTTTAAGAGAAAAAAGTAAATGATGTGACTAGACTTGTGGAAAAAGAGTGGTGAATGGTGATTGCTACATGGGGTTAATATTGGGATGGTTGTAAATTGGGACGGAGGTGATGGTTTTACCACAATTTTCATTTAGTCTGACGTGTAATATACAACTTCTACCAATAATAAGCGAATATATACTCCTTGGAGCATAAGAAGCCATAACATCAAATTTTCCGTAACGTCAGTGTCACACACTAAAAAATCACTCGTTATCATAACATCAAATAACGCCATCTTTTGAGACTTACTTTAAAAATAAAAATAAAAAAATAACGCAAACCATAACTTGGCATAACTCAAGTTATAACTTGGGTGGGGGAGTCATAACTTGGCATAACTCAAGTTACTAAACCAATGCAAGTTATAACTTGGTCATAACGCAGCCTTGCTCGGAGTGGGTAACGCACTTCAACGTGAACCAGCTAGGACGAAACGCCAGTTTTGCGTTATTACTCCGTTTGCTCTTAGTATGTAAGAAATATTATTGTCATATGATTTCTACTTCTTGGGGAAAAAAAGAGAATGAATTTCTATTCGTAAAAATGATAGATGTTGATGTTTGAATTCTTTTTGTCAAGTTGCGGCAAATAGCAAATCATTGTACTACAATCAAATTGAAAAGATATATTATATTCATAAGTTAGAGGTGAGAACATGCTTCAATAAAAATATGTAACGAACCAACTTTTAGCCCGACAATTAGCTCGGGTTTGAAAATACTCGTTGTAAATGACCATAAAAATATTAGTGCACAAAAAATATATTGTCTAGCTTTGTCTATTCACGTGTTGATATATATTACTAATATTTATTTAGAATAAATCATTTCATTTATGATTCGGTAGAAAATAATTGCTTGAAAATTTATAAAACAATGTAGAGATTATACTACTTATAGAGTTGGTGATAAGAGACGTGGGGTGATATGATAGAGGTGTTTTTGTTGATGTGATGTTGTATGGAGCCATTGGTCAAAGCAGGTATGGGCGTATGACATTCAAATGTAGGTAAAGGGAATGCGTAGAAAAAAGTGTTATCATAAGTTAAAATCTATAGAAAATATAAAAAAAAAAAAAAAAAAAGTATAAAAACTATCTTATTCTTTTGTTTTTCATCATCACAAAATATACATTAGTCCACTTGGGCCATGCATAACCAGGGGCGGAACTACATGGGGGGGGGGGGGGGGGGGGGGGGGGGAGGGGGCGGTGCCCTCCATGATTCGCCAAAAAGTATCAATTTTTAGTGTAATTTTTTTTAAGATCATTTTATTAAAGTGCACTCCATTACAAAATCAAATTGCCCCCCACCTTAAGATCAAACAATGTAAAAACCTTATACCTCTATCTTAATCTAAAAAAAATACCAATTTTTAGTGTAAAAAAAAATTTTTATAAGCTTTTTAATAAAGTTCATCACAAATTTTATCAAAAAAAAATTTTCTTTTTGCCCCCGCCCTCTAAAATCCTGGGTCCGCCAGCATAACACTACCTAGTTATATAAACAAGAGGTTTCTTGTGAGTGTAGCACCCCCAAATGATGACACATGAGCATCTAAATGCTTTCAAAAAGTGACACATAAGCCACTGCAAAATAGACAAATCAGTAGTAAACAGCCGGCCTCTTTGAAAAATAGACGTAGTTGAGCTACACATTCTCCATTCTTCATTACTGCCCATTCTCCTTTCTCTCACCCCATTTCATTTCACCCACTCCCCTTCATCTATCCCAAACTCTAATTATCGCTACCGGTCAGTTGCTATTTTCTAACAACGGTAACACCATCCTTCTTTTCCTCACTTTTTTTCTACCGATTTTGGTTATGTAGTTATACATGCATGTCCATGATTTGTGTATATTTGATATCTATGACTTTCATATTTGTAGTCGTGGTGCCGACGACGTGAATGCTTCAAGATGCGAGCTGTATCATATACGGACAAGAGCCTTTGTTACGATAAGCTAGTTTTATAATTTAATAATGACATGTTAATTACATGTGAAGATAAGGTTATTAGTTCATTATCTATAATATAAATTTTGTGTTGAGTCACTTGATTTTCTCGATCTTTTTGCATTCGAGAATCAGAAAGATATATAGGAGTACTTTTTAAGTTTGAACATCTAATGATCATTAGTCATATCTTCATTTTCAGAACAGAAAAGGTTGTCTTTTTTAAGAAAGTTGTGTGGGTATACTGTATGGTTTCGTGTCATGGGTTGGTATCATGAAAAATGTGGTGTTGCTTCAACACTTTTTGGTCATGACACCATTTTTGCGACATCAAAACACTTCTCTCTTGCCCGTTCCAAAAAAAAAAAAAAAAAAAAAACTCGTCTCTTATACAAAAGTGGTGTCATGGGTCCACAATACCCCACTAAATCACAAACACACAAAAAAAAGGAAAAAAAAGGGGGTTGATGTGAGCTGGTAGCCATGACGCCAATGCTGACCAGCCCGCATGCGGTGTGGTTTCTCGCGCTGTCGGCATGGCTTGAGACATCAGCCACTATAAAAGGCTCTCTAAGGAAATATACAAACTTACTGAAGTGTGGTATAAGTTTTGAGTTGATTAATTATATCTTCATGTTCTTCGATCGGACGATTTTTAGTCTATAAATCATATGTTATTTTTCTTACTAATTCGTTTAGGATTCACACTTCTATAAACTCCAAAACTATCTTACAAGATGACTTGACAGTTTAGCATATAATAACAACTTAAAACATACACCAAAAATAGAAATAAAAAAGTAACATGTTTCTAATTTTCCATGTATATGTCATTTGTGCCCTAATTTCTAAATAACTTGTAAATCGTAAATGTCCATATTTGGTTATAGTTTGTATATCGTGTCTTAGTGGTACTTATTAATCAATCCATCCACGAGTGTCCTTATTTATAGTTTAGCCTTATCCGGTTATCGACACAAAATCATGCATGCATAAATTGACCCACGTCGAAAAAAGCCAATGGAAAAGAACGAAAATCAAATGTGAACAAAAGTCGAACTTTATTAGGAGGAAATTCGAACCATATGTATGAAAAAAAATAAGGTATATCTGATTTGAATAATCTGATTGCATTGATCCAAAACTGATTACATTTACGTAATTAAAAAGTCTGTGAATCAACTTTTTTTGTATTAAAAATTATACTTTTTAGCTAAAGGTCTGGATAATGATTGATTGATTATGATCTCTGGGTAGGATGTCCGGATAATAGTGTTGTGTGTAGGAGAATTTGTAAGATGAAATGGTTGGAGGTTGTAGCCAGGGCCGGATTTCGGCATGTGCGGGATGATCAATGCACAGGGCCTTCATATTCTTAGGGGCACCACTATCTTAGACACATGGGACGATTTAATTTGATTTCGAGCATAAAACTGATAATAATGTGTTAAAGAACGTATTATTATTTAATTTTTACAAAGAAAATTGATAAGAATCATGTAATACCAGAAAGAAAAAAAATGACGTACACAAAGTGCTGCAGAGGTGTGGATATGAATTGGGTGAGAAGGATGATTACTTTGAGTTGTTTATAGTTCGATCCTCAAAGTTTTTATTGTTTACATTTGGCCCCTAATGTTTCTAAAGTTTTTAAAGCTATATCATCTTTAAATAAAGGCAGGTAGGTTACAAAATCATCAGTTTTAACCCTTGTCTAAGAACTTTTTTTTTTTTTTTTTTTTTTTTTTTTTTTTTTTTCCGATATGGCTTTACGAATGATAACATACTTGAATTAGCTTATATGAAAGCTATGTGCGTATCTTTGCATATTGTTTACTAGTAATTTTTTTTATATAAACAAGTAGTCCAATTGAAATAGTGTCACTAATTTAATGGCCACTATTGTTTTGATGTTTAAACTTTGATTTTAACTTGTTTGCTAGATTTATATCCGTTTACACATCTTAGCCATTTTCGTTTTCAAGAGGCCCTTGGTTTAATTATTGCGCAGGGCCTTTGAAATTCACGGGACGGCCTTGTTGTAGCAAAACTCATCTTACAAAATCTTAATCTCCCTCTTTGCCTTATTTTCACAACTTTCCATCTTTTGAGTATCATTGCGAATTTGCGATAACTACCTACAAGAGACCTGTTTTCTGAAGATGTTACTAGTGATCGGATATCATCGTCAACCGGGTGAATAGTTGGCTGCTCTTTTATAAAATCTCCTATGTTCAAGCTTATGATATGATATGAAAAAAGTAGTTGAGTCATCAGTTTTTATAGGGTGTGCTAAAACACCAAGCTGGAATAAATTAGACTGCCAGCTGATTTTATTATTGTCTAATATCATTGAATGATTCACGTAATGTATGTGCATGCCTCTATATCAAGCTATCGGCAACAAGAACTATAATAAGCGTACAAGCTACTCGAATCGACTGAAAAAATATTTGATATAAACTTCGATTGTTTGATACTTCGGCTTCTAAATAATGTTCACGAGCTGTACAGAGTGTGTGCACAATCACCCTACTAAGTACTAACTAATCAAGTGGACTTTGTGCTGTTACTACTGGAGCACTTAAAACTCGAGTTAGCTCTGAAACTTGAAACTTGACTCGGCTTAATTGCTAGTTTAGTACAATAACAAATAATAATATCAATCAACCAAGATTTGTACTCGCCAACTTGATTGCTTTTTATATATAGTTCGACTCGATTAGTTACTAGTATAGTAGTGGACTTTTGCAAATTTACGTACACGTAAAGAGGGTGAATACATGTAAAATGATACACACTCAACGTAACTCGGTACAAGTCAAGTATTTATACAGTTCAGTTAATCTTAACTAAAAACAAGTCGATTTCATATATTTCCTAAACTGATCCCAAGTAACTAAGAAGTTAACTAATTGGTATGGTACGAAGTGTACCAGGTAATAACTAGATGTGAAGATGAATGGTCAAACTTTCAATGCCACGTAAGACACCTGCTCGATCCAACATGGCAGTCTTTATTCCAACTTGGCATTCTTTGCATCCCTATATAAACTCCTAAACTAACTCACATTTTCATATTATAAACAAAAGAATAAAATGGGAAATTGCATAAAGAAGCAGCCAGCCATTCACCCCTTTGCCGATGATTTCCGATCACCAAAAGCTTCAGCCGAGGAAAACTTTATTTCCTACCCCGAGAAGATAGAAAATTATACGGGAGATGGTGAAAAAAAAGGCTAAGACAGAGATAAAAATTAAGATATCGAAAAAAAAGTTGGAGGAATTATTAGGCAGGACTGATGTCCAAGGGTTAACGGTAGAACAAGTGCTTGCTCGGTTGATGAATTTTAGTGATCGATTTGAATCTCATCAAGTATCTTGGAGGCCTGCTCTACAAAGCATTCCGGAGTAAGCATATAGCTATAGGTGATCCGTCTTGGGTAAATTTTTTTGCCCAAACTACGTGAGTTTTGTTTTAAGTTTCTGTAAGTTGTACATATGTTTTTCATATTTTCTTTTGTAGTGAGTATGTAAAGAATTAGAATTCAGCTGGTTTTATGGTACTATATATGGAACTTTTGATTTACCATTGTTTGTTCTTTTTTCTTGCGGCTCTGCTCTAACTTAACCGTCAAGCACACACATGGCTTTCCGTTATCTACTATGTGCGGTACGCCCCTACATGTAAATGCACACACACCATGTCACTATGCATGACATTTGTAAGTTGTAACTTCAACCTAGCCAAACATAACCTAGTTTAGTTTTAGTTTTGAACCCACTAGTACTATAGAGTAAAAACGTTACTACCCTTAATAAACTTGACCTAGTTTAGTTTTAGATTTGAACCCGGCCGGCCACTAGTACTATATAAAAACGTTACGACCTTTATTTATGAATTCTCGACAACATCTTAGCTCCAGCGTTAATGGTTTGATTCGAGTATCGAAGATGCAGAGTTAAAAATATTGGAGCTATGTGAATCTCATTCGTACTAACCCTTTTTTTTAATATGGTTTGGGAGATTCCTTTATCAATTTTCTAATGAATCGTGTTCAATATAAAAAATCTTCTGGCCTAACGTTATGTGAGTGACCCAACAATTTAAAGTTTGTAGGTTAAGTCTGAGATGTAATTCGTGAGACATTCAGTGTAGTTTGTAAAAAATTGCAAGTTATTTATTATTATTTTTTATTTTTTGATGAAATCCTAACAACCGAAACCCATTAACCTAATGCATTCGCACAAAGTTATACATATAAAAAAGACAACACGGTTACTATGACATGTAATTAAACACACGATTATAAATATATGAATGACTTATGTTATTCCTCTTTCTGCAAAAATTTCTTTTTCAACTATCCGCATCTAATAATGACTCATGTTATTTCTCTTTATAATTTTAACCCGTGCGTACATGGGTCTAGAAATTAAGGATTTTTGCTATTAAGTAGTCACCTACTTTCCGAAATGTTCTGATATGGTACATGTACTAATTTTCGTTCCAATATAATACGACTACTTTTCAGTTCGTGCTAATATGGTCAAGTAGTAAATTTGTCACCGGTTTGAATGCTTGCTTGATGACGTGGCTTCCAACTAAAAAAAATAATCATTGCATACATCCTACTCATCATCTTCTTCTTTATATACCCTATAGACATCATTCTTTAACCCTAATTTTTTCACCCAAATACTAACCCTAAATCCCAAATCAATTAATTTCTCCAAAACCGTAATAATGTCTCCATCATCCTCTACATCCAACTAGATTCGACCTATTCCCACCCGTTGCTTCTGTGACAAGCCAGTGATTGAAAGAACATCATGCACTGCAAACCTTGCTAGGCTGTTTTTGTGCTGCCCTCAACCTAGTGTAAGCAAAGCACTGATATTTATGTTTTATCATTGTGTTTGTGTTAATATTTGTTTTGATTTTTTTACTTTTAGGATTTCGGACAACAATGCAGATTCTACTACTTTCTTGATCCTGAGCTACGCTACAGTTACTACAGAAATGAGATGCACAACCTTTATACTAAAGTCTAACAACTAAGGCAAGAAATGCAAGTGCAACCTATAGGTCAAGAATTTGTGATTTGGAGTTGGAATTGAAAGAGAGAACAACCACTGGTGAATGCTACAAAAAAGTAGTTATTGTGTTTACAGTGGTCATGTTTGTGATGTATTTGCTACTGATGATAATGGTTTTAGGGATGGATGGATTTTGTGGTGTTTGTGTAGTTTAAGCTGGTATGGATTTTGGGAATGGTTTAATGGTTTTAGGGATGTATTATCTAGGTTTAATGCTGTTATGTAATGGTAGTGTCAATGGTAGAATTGTGTAGGTTTTATGTCATCATCTAATGTAGGTTTTAATGGTGTAATGTAAGGGTCCGTTTAATGATAAGAGTTTTATGTCATTAGTTGGGTAAAAAGACATGTATAATGGGTTAAAAAAGACAAGGCAAATGGGGTAAAAAAAAGATATGTATAATGGGTAAAAACAGACAAGCCAATGGGTCAAAACTGACACGTATAAATGGGTCAAATGGATAAGTCAAATGATAAATGGTAAAACAGACATGTATAAATGGGTAAAACCATACAAGTGGTAAAACCAGACAAATGGTAAAACTAGACAAGTGGTAAAAATAGGAGCATACTGTTGGAAAATTTAGTGCACTTGTGGGATTAGTTCACACCTTGTAATGGGTTAGGAGGTACGGAGTGTACACCCATAAGATCCATGAACACCCTGACTCTTATAGTGGTTTGTATTGGTAGTACTGGTTAAAGTACTGCTTGGTGAAAGTACTGCTTGAGGAAAGTACTGCTTGTGGAAATTACTGCTTGTGGTTTTCACTGATAAGCAGTATTTCCACTGATAGGCAGTGTTTCCACTGAAGTGGTGTATCCACCGCTAGTACTATGAAAGTACTGATAAGCAGTGTTTCCACTGATAGGTTGTATTTCCACTGCAAGTGGAAAGTACTGCTTATTGAAAGTACTGCTTGATGGCAGTTACAACTGCATTATGACCATGTTTAATTGGTCATGTAACCACTAACGGCTATAATGGGGATAGTTAAGAGGTGATTAATGGGCCGATTAACCCTCATAATTCCATTTGAACGGTTGAAAGTAATGTCCTATAAATAGGATACCTGATTATGCATGAAGAAACACAGAAAACAATAAACACTTATTAGCAAAAGGGTTATAGAATTGTGCCTAATTCTCTAACTGCATTTGGTCTTATCCCAAGTAGATATTCGTGTAACCCAGGCATTAGAGTCGAATAGTTCACTTTGGAAAGTGATCACACGATTCCAAGTGATATCCGGTAACCACCAAGTGGTATCTGTTACTGCTGACATTGTTGTTTGTTCCTGCTGAACAGTTGTTGATTATCTTTACCCTGCTGCTGGGCAATTGACACCAACAATCAAAGTAAACTCTTTTGTGATAATCAATGACAACTGCTGCAATGAAACACATGGCTTCAAACTTTGCTAAGCTGGACAAGTTTGAAGGGGTGGACTTTAGGAGGTGGCAGAAGAAGATGCACTTCTTGCTGTCAAGCATGAGTGTGGTCTATGTGCTGACCACTCCAATTCCTGATGATGGTGATGATGCTACTGTGGAGCAGATCAGGAGGAGGAGTAAGTGGGAGAATGATGACTACATATGCAGAGGTCTTATTCTGAATGGTATGTTTGATTCTTTGTTTGATATTTATCAGAACTTTGAATCTTCCAAAGAACTGTGGGATTCCTTGGATGCCAAATATATGGCTGAGGATGCATCAAGTAAGAAGTTCCTTGTTAGTAATTTCACAAATTGTAACTTTGTTTAATGTTATTCATGTTCCTGATATCAGGAAGAACTTGGTTTCAAGTAGTGTTTTGAATAATCATGGATATAAACAAGTTATTGAATCTGATAAATTTGTTCTTTCTAAATGTGGTGTTTTTATTGGTTTCGGTTATTTATGTAATCAAATGTTCAGGCTTAATATTACCACTGACAGTGTTATTTCAGCTTTTGTGACCACATATGATCAGACTGATTCTACCCTTTGGCATGCTAGACTTGGTCATGTTCACTATAAAAGAATGCAAGATATGTCTAGGGATGGTTTAATCCATGCTTTTAACATGGACACTGAAAAGTGTAAAACTTGCATGTTGACCAAGATAACCAAGAAACCCTTTCAGGGTGTTAGTCGTAAGACTAAGATCTTGGAACTTATTCACAGTGACCTGTGTGATTTGCATGCCACTCCTTCTTTGGGGAATAAGAAGTACTTTGTGACATTTATTGATGATGCTTCTAGATTTTGTTATGTCTATCTGTTACATACCAAGGATGAAGCATTAGATAAATTCAAAGTGTTTAAAACTGAAGTTGAATTACAACTTGGGTCTTTGATCAAAAGATTAAGGACTGATAGGGGAGGTGAGTACATGGATGCTCAGTACTTTCAGTCTGTTGGAATAATCCATGAAACGACTGCCCCTTATACTCCTCAGCAAAATGGTATTTTTGAAAGGAAAAACAGGGTGCTGAAGGAGATGGTTAATTCCATGTTGTCCTATTCAGGACTGAGTCAAGGGTTCTGGGGTGAAGCTATGTTAACAGCTTGCTATTTGCTAAATAGGGTTCCCAACAAAAAGAACAAGGTTACCCCTTATGAAGTCTAGACTAAAAGGAAACCCAACCTGAACTATCTCAGGGTCTGGGGTTGTAGGGCTGTTGTAAGACTCCCTGATCCAAAGCAAAAGACTTTGGGTGAAAGAGGCATTGACTGCATCTTTTTTGGATATGCTGAGCATTCCAAGGCTTTTAGGTTCTATGTTATTGAACCTAATGAATATGTTTCAATTAACTCCATTATTGAATCAAGGGATGCAGACTTTGATGAGAATAGATTCTCATCAGTTCCTAGACCAAGTCAGAGGATTCCTAATGGAACTCATGACACTGGTGTATCAGAGGTACCTGATGATGAACCATCAGTGGTCCCTGATGAGGTTGTGGTTCAGCAACCTGAACCTGTGCTCAGGAAAAGCAAAAGGGTCAGGACTCCAAAGTCATTTGGACCTGAGTTTCAACTATACTTAGTTGAAGGTACCAGGGATGAGGTCTCAGACCAATACTCCTATTGCTTCATTGTTGAGGATGACCCCAAAACATTTGAAGAAGCAATGAAGTCCCAGGATATTGCTTTCTGGAAAGAAGCAATCAATGATGAGATGGATTCCATCATGGGCAACAACACTTGGGTGTTGGTTGATCTACCTCCTGGTTGCAAACCTTTGGGTTGCAAATGGATTTTCAAAAGAAAAATGAAGGTAGATGGAACTATTGAAAAGTTCAAGGCTAGACTAGTCATTCAGGGTTTTAAACAAAAGTCAGGAATAGACTATTTTGATACTTATGCCCCTGTGGCTCGTATCAGTACCATAAGACTGCTGATTGCTATGACATCTATACACAATCTGGTTATTCATCAGATGGATGTGAAAACAGCTTTCTTGAATGGTGAATTGGAAGAGGAGGTTTATATGAACCAACCTCAGGGCTTCATCATGCCTGGCAATGAAAACAAGGTGTGTAAACTGATTAAGTCTCTTTATGGACTGAAGCAGGCACCTAAGCAATGGCATCAAAAATTTGATGAAGTGGTTTTGTCTAGTGGTTATGTTCTTAACCAAGCTGACAAATGTGTATATAGCAAATTTGATGAATCTGGTAAAGGAGTCATCATTTGTCTATATGTTGATGACATGTTGATCTTTGGCACTGACCAAAATCAGGTTGACCTGACAAAGGAATTTTTGTCATCAAGGTTCCCCATGAAAGACATGGGGGAGGCTGATGTTATCCTTGGTATAAGGATTAAACATGAAAGTAATAGAATTTCTATCTCTCAGTCTCATTATATTAAGAAGGTACTGAGGAAATTCAATTACTTTGATTGTACTCCAGTGAGTACACCTATGGATACTTGTGAGAAGCTAATGCCTAATCATGGCAAGGCTGTATCTCAACTTGAGTATTCTAGGCTAATTGGCTGCCTGATGTATGCCATGACTTGTACAAGACCTGATATTGGTTTTGCAGTGGAAAAATTGAGCAGGTATACTAGTAATCCTAGTGCTCATCACTGGCAAGCAGTTCAGAGGGTACTGAAGTATTTGAAGAGAACTATGGATTATAGTCTCTCATATACTGGTTACCCATCAGTGTTGGAAGGTTACACTGATGCAAGTTGGATCAGTAACACTGAAGACAATTCGTCTACCAGTGGCTGGGTATTCCTACTTGGTGGAGGTGCAATTTCTTGGGCATCCAAGAAGCAAACTTGCATCACCAGTTCAACAATGGAATCTGAATTTGTGGCTTTGGCAGCTGCTGCGTTGAAAAACTTGCTTCTTGAGATTCCATTGTGGCCTAAACCTATAGCACCTATTTCTATCCGGTGTGATAGTGCAGCTACATTGGCTAAGGCTTATAGCCAGATGTACAATGGTAAGTCTAGACACTTAGGTGTCAGACATAGCATGATTCGTGAGCTTATCATGAATGGGGTGGTATCTATAGAGTTTGTGAGATCTCAACAGAACTTAGCTGTTCACTTGACGAAGGGTCTGGCTAGAGACTTGGTTATAAAGTCTGCTAAAGGGATGGGTTTAAGTCCAACTTAGTCACTGAATGCTAGGACACCCAACTCCCTCCTAAGGAAACTTGGGAGTTGAGTTCAATGTGGAAAGCTGAACATTCAGTGGACTGGAGCACATGTTTTATTTACATCCCAAGGTTGTGCTCAGAACCTGCTGAAAAGAGGATGAAGTCTTTACTTCTTAATGGTTAATTTTCTTTTAAAAAGTGCTTGGCAGGAGCATGACTAAAGAGGAACCACCTATGTAAATGTTGAAGTTTTGCCTCTTCAGGAAGCTTTGGACTTTTAGCTTTTACAACATTTATGAATTTGGATATGGACACATGGCTTGTATAGTGTCAGGAGCTGTTAAGTGTTTGAAAACTTGTGTGTATTTTTTCTTCAGGTATTCAAATGGGTTGAAGGGTTCAATTCTTAGAACACCCTGATTCTCGAATATTTGAACGTGTAATTTACTAAGATGGAAATTCAATCCTCAGGACATTTTCGTTTATGCACATGTTTTGCTTGATGTTTATTTTTCATGCAAAGGAAGTAAACTAAATTTGGGGAGGATTGTTGGAAAATTTAGTGCACTTGTGGGATTAGTTCACACCTTGTAATGGGTTAGGAGGTACGGAGTGTACACCCATAAGATCCATGAACACCCTGACTCTTATAGTGGTTTGTATTGGTAGTACTGGTTAAAGTACTGCTTGGTGAAAGTACTGCTTGAGGAAAGTACTGCTTGTGGAAAGTACTGCTTGTGGTTTCCACTGATAAGCAGTATTTCCACTGATAGGCAGTGTTTCCACTGAAGTGGTGTATCCACTGCTAGTACTATGAAAGTACTGATAAGCAGTGTTTCCACTGATAGGTTGTATTTCCACTGCAAGTGGAAATTACTGCTAGTGGAAAGTACTGCTTATTGAAAGTACTGCTTGATGGCAGTTACAACTGCATTATGACCACGTTTAATTGGTCATGTAACCACTATCGGCTATAATGGGGATAGTTATGAGGTGATTAATGGGCCGATTAATCCTCATAATTCCATTTGAACGGTTGAGAGTAATGTCCTATAAATAGGATACCTGATTATGCATGAAGACACATAGAAAACAATAAACACTTATTAGCGAAAGGGTTATAGAATTGTGCCTAATTCTCTAACTGCATTTGGTCTTATCCCAAGTAGATATTCGTGTAACCCAGGCATTATGGTCGAATAGTTTACTTTGGAAAGTGATCACACGATTCCAAGTGATATCCGGTAACCACCAAGTGGTATCTGTTACTGCTGACATTGTTGTTTGTTCCTGCTAAACAGTTGTTGATTATCTTTACCCTGCTGCTGGGCAATTGACACCAACACATACAATCATAGAGTCAAATTGATTTCAGCCATTAAAATATAGTCTGCTACTATCCACATGCTACATTAAAGTACCATCCACATGCTGCAATCACGTCCAATAATGGTCAAAGACAGAAACCTAAGTGGTCCAACTACATGCTGAATAAGTTGGAAACATAAATATGTTGTTTTAAGATAGACCTACTTCTTATTGTTTAACAAAATATATTGTTTAAAGACTTCCACCACTACATGACTTATTCATTATGAATTTGATACATGAAGTGATGTATCTGGGTGGTGTCGAGGACCATTGTGGTCCTCCTTCCTTTTTGTACCTAAATTAGCACCAACATCATCTTAACTTGTTTAGAAAAGTGTCATTAATGCTTATGTTTGGAATAACCATATCTTCTCCACCTATGTGTTCTGGACCAACATATTATGATATATTTTGTATTTCAATTTCATCATCTAATTCATCATCCATCTACTGCTTCCTCACTAGCATCTACACCCTCACCTATAACATCATAACCATGATGTTCAACATATAGTTCTACCTTGCAACAATTGTCGAAAGCTAATTTGATAAAATTTGCTAACTCACTATCATTCCTTAAAGCTTTCAAATGTTTACCCAAATCTTGTTTAGGAGCACATAAATACATACCATGAACATGAAACAAACAACATTTTTGTTGACAATCTTCAAAAGCCTTGCGTGGTTGCACTTACCCAAATGAGCATTCTCAACAACATCAACGTCATCGTTGGTATAGGTCCAGGGATTGATGAACAATAATGAATATCCTCTTTATGGTTTAGGTTAATTTTGAGATTACATAAATTAGGGTTTATGTTGATTTTGGGGGAAAACGATTTAGGAAAATGGTATTAGAGTGTTTGGTAAATGAGTAAGTATATATATAATTTTCCATGTAAGTATTTAAAATAATTAAAAAAAACCAATAATAAAAAACACCTCACACTTTGGTAAATTGCTAGCTGGTTTTACCGGTAGCCGGTAAAAAAGTAACCATATTAGCACGAACTGGAAAGTAGACGTATTATATTGGAACGAAAATTAGTACATGTACCATATTGGAATATTTTAGAAAGTATGTCCATTTAATAGCTAAAACCCAAAAATTAAATACAACTAAAATTATTATTATTAATCGAAATATAAATATCAAAATGAAGATACGTCCTCACGGGTTACCGTAACTCTTGAGATGAAAATAAATAGACGAGATTGTACACATAACAACGACACTTATTTTTTCAAAAGTCATTATGTGCCACTAAACACGCATATTGTCTAGAACATGATATCAATAGTTTAATTTAAACAAAGTCAAATCTTTCATGCAATATAAATCTACAAAAAATATTGATCACTTAATACAAAAAATATGTAAAATCATTCGCGTGCACAATTATGTTAACCTTGTTCTATATAAGTATCCAAGATTTTTTTTTTTAATTTTATAAAAAAATTCAAAGACGTTACAAAACCATTGATTTATGAATTGTCACAATATTTAACTTCAAAACAAAGTTATTATGAAATACCTATTTTTTTATATCACAGACCACCTATATATCGTAGAGCCTTGTACGCCATATAGAGATTTATCCTATACGCCGTAAAGGACTTCTGATGCACCAAAGTTCATTCACTAAAACCACACTTTTAGTCACTTTCAGTTACTCCACATTCGTATATAAATAAAATAAGTTGTACACACAAATTAACACTACTATAGATCAGTTCTATGCGCAATAATCGTCTGATCTTAAGAGAAGCACAAATCAAAAACTAGTGTGAGAAACAAATTTTTGTAGTCCCAAGTAACTTTTTCATTCCTCGGCATCCAAATATACCCAAAAAATTTTAATCCAAATTAGTTTGAAAACAAACAGGTGCCATAAAAATTAAATTCATTTCAACAAAAACAAATCCCGTCAAACAAACATTTTCAAAACCCCATATTTTTTATATAATGACTTACAAAACACGAATTAATCAAATCCATCATATAATAAAACCACAGTAATAATTAGAATTATAATGGGTGATTTTGAAGCACCTTCATTTTCATTAGGTTTTGACTTTGATTTCGATGATACACCCGAACCCCAAATTACACCGAATAATACATCGGATCGGTTTTTGGAAGAAGTTCCAATAGCAGCTGATGTGAATACAGTTGTTGATGGTAATGATGATGATGAGTTTGAGATTGATACGCTTAGGGTGCGTGGTGCGTTTAGTTGGGGGGAAACAACCTTATTTTCCACAAAGTGTTTTGTGAAAAACAGAAATCGCATTCAAATTAGTGTTTTCTAACAAAATGTTTTGCAAAACACAAAATACCATATTTCCCAACTTAACAAAGAAAATTACAAAACAAATTTTAGTTGTTTTTCTTGTTTTCCTTTGTAGCCCACAACCCTCCCTCCATTTTTTCAAAATAGAAAATACAAACATCAACTAAATGCGTTTTTTATATTTTCAAGTGTTTTGTGGAGATAAAATTCCCTTTTAATTTTTTGCAAAACTAGAGATAAAACTCAAGAGAATTTTTTCTCCAAATAAATGCACACTTACTTTTGCTGATTGGGATGATGGTGAGAATGATGATGAGGAGGAGGTAGTACGGCCAAGATTGAAGCGGTTAAAGCGCGGGTGTAATGTCTTGGATGGGGGAGGGGGCTTTCGGGTTTCGGAAAGCGTGAGATTACAGTGGATCTGGGTTCGGTGGTTGTTGATGATGATGATATTGAGGACTTTTCGTCACCGTAGGATAATAATGCTAAAGGTAATTTATATATACCACCTCCATCATATAATAAATGTCCACTTTGATTTTTTGTGTCTTTCTTATTCAACTTGGACCACTAATATTTTTATTTGTATTTGATAATACTTGATGAAAATTGTATGAATAGATTGCTTTTTAAATGTATTTTCATGAGTAGAGTTTTCATCAAGTATTATATAACACAAATAAAAATATTAATGGTTAAAGTTGAAAAAGAATGACTAAAAAAATCAAAGTGGACATTTATTGTGCAACGGAGGGAGTATTCATTTTGGTGATTGATTTTTATGTAAGTGTGACCGTTTATTAAATTTGGTTATGTTTCTTGATGATATTTGATTTGGGATTGTTTTATTGAGCTTGTTTGTTATCCGTTTATTGAGATTTATTATAGTTTTGAGGGATTACATGCGTAGGTACCCTTTAGTTGTGCTAGTGTTACTTGTTAGATGATGAAAACCTCATGAGAGGTATTGTATTATTGATATGCATTTATAGTGCAGTATAGAAAAGATACTAGAAACCCTAATAGACCCAACCCACATTCGGGCTTGGGCCGTTATATCGTTTAATATTAATTTGGTAATGCTCATTGTCAAATGAAATTTAATGGTAAAGTAATCGGAATTAGTATTAATAAGCAACTTTGAAATAGTTTGTCTATAAATACTATCAATCAGTTAACATCTGTCCAAACACTAAATATAACTGATTATTTGCTGTTTCAAATCGATATTAAGAGCAATCCTAAACACCACTAATGCTTTTTTCTAAACTGGTCGAATTGTTTAACCCATTTAAGTAATTTAACGCGTTTAACCCACTACAAACATAATTTATCTAAATTAAAAAAAAAAAAAAAAAAAAAAACCCAAGTGGGTTGGCTGGTCAACCTGTTTAACACATACCACCCGGAAACTGGTTTGACCAGACCCGAACCGGTTTATTTCTGTGTTGGTTTTGGGTCGTGTTTCGTGTTAGGAATTGCTACCCCTACTTTTTGACGGCATCTCTTTTTGTGAGCTATGATATAAAAATACAATTTTCTTGTACTTTCATACTAGTTATAATACCCGCGCATGCGCGGGTTTTTTCTAACTTTTTGAATAATGTATTTTGACCAGTTGTAATTTAAATTCCAACATAAATCGGTTAATGTGGGTTATATTTAAAGAACATTTACTATAAATAGGTCATTAAGATACATTGTATTGTTGTCATGTGGATTTTACCTTTCTCGATCTCCATCAACTTTGCTACTTTAGTTCATGACCTAAACCCTCTCTCTTCTTAAATTTGTTCATAAGAAATTAACCTCTACAAAATTTATCAACTCAATCTAACAATGGCAACAATTGATTCTTGTCTACTTGTTTTGACCCTTTGTTTTATGAGGTTCTACCATGCCCAAAGCATAAAGCTAAACCTCATTGAGTTGTTGAATGTAAATCTACACACCATATAAAGTATAAAGAAAAATGAGATAATGTCAATTCAAACCAATGCTAATAAGCCTAATCTCTGATAAATAATCATTACCTATAGTAACTATAACCAATATCACATCTTTCAAGTTCAAACAAAAATCTAATTCATACAAACCAAAAAGCTCTAATCTTTAACAAATAGGCATTTAAAAGCTGAGCTAACAAATCAAACTACAAATATCATCAAAATCATAACTTTTTCACATGGGTCATCTTGAAAGTTGCAATAAATTGCAACTGGATACATAGGAACATCAATTCATATCTTATTTGGTAATATTTTATTTATTTATTATTATTTTTATTTTAAAATATTTACTAAAAAAATTCAAATATTTCAAATTTGGCAAATAGTTAAAAAAACGTTCTTATATATAGTCAAGAAAAAAAATAAACATAAAAGTTTAAGTGTCAAAAGCATAAAGAAAAAAACTTAGTAAAAAGCGGAAGTGATTTTAAAAATATTTGTGTCTAATATAAAGAAATAAATTACTATAAATTTTTAAAGCAATAACGACAACAGCCGTAAATATTTGACCTCTTCTACTATTGATAAAGCAAAATTTACAATTAGAATGAATGAATACAACTGCACACATTTAATATAAGACTTGGACTTCCTTGGTTGCTACCATGGTGAAGATAACATTGGTCATAAAAGCCATAACCATAAATCCTCGATAAAGTATGTGCATGCTCATGCTCATATTGCCCTTACTCCCATCCTCCTTGTGTGGACCCGGGTCAAACATTTTAAAGTGATACAAATGCAAATTTCCCAGTAAAAATCATATAAGGAATGCACTCAATTTTGATACATTTAAAAGTGTGGAATAACAAAAAGCATATTGACAACCGAGTGATATTAAATTCCCCATCAAACTAAGAACTTTAACTCCATATGTAAACATTTAAAAATAATTGTCTCATTCCCAAAATTTTATTATTTTCATCCCTGCTTGTTTCTATAAACTGCTAAAATTAAATGATCAAAAATATTTGTCCGCTTTGTTGCTTTAATTCCCACGTATCCTCATTATGTCGTCCTTGTGAGACCTCTTCATGAGGTATTCTCAAACCTATAATAAACCTTAAGTCCAACCCTCAAAACTCATTCATGGGCCATCAACAAATGCTCGTTATGCATCTTGTTTTTGTTCCTAATAAGCAGAAAGGTAGATTAATTTGCTCCATTTTTTGCTTCAAGTATTGTATTCTCCTTAAGGAAGCAAAAAATGGTACTTGGGCGGAGCAAGTTGAGTGGGTTTTCGCTTAGTAAACTGCTAAAGGTGAAAAATAATAATAATAATAATAAATAAATAAATAAATAAAATAAAATAAAATTTCCTTTACAACTCGAAGGGGCTCAAGTTCGATGCAAAACTTTTTGGTATATTTGCACAATGCTTCATCCACATAGAATTTCACGATCTATTTTTATATTCATTACTTTGACATTTACGTTGTTATATAATCTACAATCTCCAACGACCAATATAAGTATTCTAGCCTATAATCTTTAGGCATTTGTCGTGGATCCGCTGACCCTATGTTGACCATATCATTTCGATTATAACTCCACATTCAGCCTTCATTCCCTGAAAAATTTCTATCGTTCATTCCCCCCACAATAACCAAGGCATTGCAAGAAGATCAAAATCCAAACTTACATAGCGAGACCTGCTAAATCAACCAATGAATGTTTTTCAAGTAGGAGCCTTGAAAATCAAATTTCAAGATCTTAAATGTAGTTAAGATTGGTCGAAGGGCATTAAAAAATAAACAAAAAATAGTAAAAAAAAACTTAGAAGTTATATTAGCACTTACATTGATCTATGCATAAATTTGTTGATTGACGTTGCTTCAACAACACATTAATGTTTATGTTGTCAAATGAAATTTTATTGATTTGCACCATTATCATACGGCTCACTGACCTTTGCTTCTTTGGAAGTTTCACCCTAATAATAATATCTTTGTTTATAACTTTTGTTTTGAATATTATTACTTAAACTCTAAAAAATGTGCAGAGAATAGTTATTTTTTTGCAATTGGAATGGAATCAAGATAACGATTTATGTCTAAAGGGACCACATGTTATTAGTGTGAAATTGTGTGTGATAATTAGAGGAGCAGCAGTGAGTGAGTAGGAAAAGGTAAGGCAAACAATGGATCATGACAATAATTGGAAACGGAGAAGCAACATTGGTCAAGTTCCACCAAGCAACACATTAATCTTACAATGCTTTTAATTTTTGATCCTCCGCCTCTCCACTGTCGTCCTCCCTAAAATTTTCCATGGAGTTGTGAAAACTGAAAAAGATGATCTCCATATATAGATTGATGGGATAGTTGCTCAAAGAGTAAAAATCTAATATGTAAACAAAAACATTGTTGTTATTCATAAATAAATTGAAGAACTTGCATTGAAGAAATTATGAATCGCTCTTAGTGATGCTGGCATACTTAGTAATTTCAAAAGACATGGATTATAATATGTTTACAAACACACACCAATGATAAAACAATTTCCACAAGAAATATAATCAAAATATATTATCTAAAAAAAAATACAAAATCAAAGTAAAAACAAAACAATGTTTTTATAAATAACATACCATTATGATGAATACATTTGAAAAGCCAACACAAATTCGTTAGAGATCTATGATATGGATTTTTGGACAGCTGAATTTGTTTTTAGGAACAAAGGGAATTAGATTTTTGTACAATTGAATTTGATTTCTCGAACAAAAGGAATCGGAGGTATGAAGAGAACGATTGTTAGGTTTGGGGAAAAGATTTGTAGGTCTCGATGTATGATGAGGAGCGTTTTCTTTTATAAATTTGATCTTTAGTCCAAAACTACTGGACATGAGCTGCAAAGTACTTGCGTATTTTTAATTTTTTTTTTACGTCTCTTATTAAAAAACGAATTTACAAAACGTTTTACTAAATAAAGAAATAATTAACCTTATAATTAAGCATACTTAGAATAAATAAAATAATAATTAAAAAAAATTACCAAATAAGGTATAAATTGATTTTTTTGAAATGAAAAATTCCCAGGGTTTTGTTTTATTATATAAAAGATTTATGTAAGTAAAAACGGGCAAGAGATGACTGGCTGATTACATTCACTATAAAAAGGTAGTTCTGCTCAATTATATCTCCCAACTTCTTTACCTTGTTTTGCTTTATATTAATAACTTTAAGTTTAAATATCTTATGTGTGTAAATATGATCTAAGCTCAATTATGTTGCTTTTGTCCTTTAGCAAATCTGATTGCTATTAGCATTGAAGAATATTTGTTGTTTTGACAGGAGAGTGGAGGAGGATTTAAAAATAAAAAGGCGAAGAAAACTTCCACCAAGAAGAAATGAGTGTTGATCGTGTGGCTGAAATGTGAAATTGGTATATACTCATGTTGAGATACTAAGAAACTGATTGGGATGTTCAAAGTCAGTTCGCTAATGGAAAACATAGAATATAGCAGAACCTAGCTTCCAACATTCAAGTTTTAGTCCAGACCTTTTTTTTTCTAATAAACATATTTTAGACCTGAGTTTCGTTTTAGAATTTTAAGCTTTTTAAGAACTCTTATAGTTATAACTGGATATCACTTTGATAGAATGAAGTTTGAGCCTAAAGTTTGCTAATTTGAAGCTCGAGTTATGCAAAATCAACAGTGTATTTGATGATTAAACATAAAAGGTAACATTTGCTATTTTTGTAACAAAATGGAGCTTGATTTCATCTGACTTCGGATCGAAACCGGGTCAAGAAGATGACCACTAAGAATATAGTTCATTACAAAGTTATCTTTGTCAAAACTGTTAAAAGTTATACTTGGAGTCTCTAAAGTTGTGTATGTATTTTTTTTACCGGTACACTTTCAGGCTCATCAGTTTTGTAAATTTATATCATAAAAATGTAAGATTAGAACAAGAAGTTATGATGTTAATTGTAATATTTGATTTTACTTGTTAAAAGTTATGTATGTTGAAGTCAAAGTAAAAAACGAGTGATTCATGTGAGCTTAGCTATATCTCTTAATGAATCTTATCTTTCTTGACCAAATAATGGCCTTATGTTATTGAGTCGTTGTCCTCTCAATATACACTTGATAATCTTATCCATGTTTTTTTGCAATCAGTTCAGATAATTTTCTCCAACAACAGATCCTTAGATAATAACTACAACAGAATGGCGTCTACTTCATCTTCTTCCATTCAAAATACCTTCAAGTATGATGTGTTTCTGAGTTTCAGGGGAGAGGACACCCGTAATAGCTTCGTTGGCCATCTTTATGAAGCTCTTAAGCAAAAAGGCATTGAAACATAAAAGGATGATGAAAAAATTGAGCAAGGGGAAAGAATAAATGACCAGCTCATGAGATCCATTCAAGAGTCAAGATTTTTCATCATTGTTTTCTCGAAGACTTATGCATCTTCATCCTGGTGCTTAGATGAGCTAGTAAAGATTATGGAGTGTCGGAAAACTGGCCAGAAAACTGCCTTTCCCGTCTTTTATGATGTTGAACCCACCGAAGTTCGAAAACAAAAGGGCCTAGTCGGAAAAGCGTTTTCCATACACGAAAACAAGGAGGCTGCTGGAAAATGGAGAAAAGCAATGAAAGAAGCATCCGATCTCGCAGGGTGGGAGTTGAAGAAGATTTTTAGCGGGTAATGTATTCAATTCATTATATCACTCGAAGAAGATTTCTTGATCTTATAGTATTTTAATCTATTTTTATAACTAAAATGCGATTACATGATCAGTATGCTATTAGTCTATTACTATTATGTTATAGATCTAAAATTAACTGTTTATATGGGATTTAAGCAAGCAAATTAAAATAAATCTTCTTTGATGTTACAGGGATGAATCTAAATTGATCCATATAATTGTGGACAATATATTTAAAAAGCTCTGTTCCATTAGTTTTAGTATTGATGGAAACTTGGTAGGCCTAGAGATGCGAAAAAAAGAAGTTCTTTCATCTTTAGATATTGGCGCTACTGATGTTCGCATGATTGGAATTAAGGGGATGGGAGGCGGGGGGAAAACAACATTAGCCAGAGCCGTTTATGATCAAATATCCAATCATTTCGAAGGAAAAAGCTTTGTTGATAATGTTAGGGAAGTCTCAAAAGCTTCACTTTCTGGTTTGAAGAAGCTGCAAAAACAAATACTTAGGGATGTATTCGACGATAGAAATATCTCCATTAGTGGTGTTTCTGATGGGAAAAAGATGATGATACAGATGATGTGTCGTAAAAAGGTTCTTGTTGTTCTAGATGATGTAGATCGTTGTGACCAGCTTGAGGCCTTAGTTGGTGATCTTGATTATTTCAAGTCCGGAAGTCGCATTATTATTACAACAAGAGATGAGGAGGTGCTAGTATCACATGGAGTGAGCTTAAGATGTAATGTCAATTTGTTGACAGACGACGAAGCAATTTGTCTCTTTAGTAGATATGCATTTGGTAAAAAAAATCCAACTCAAGGGTACAATGAGATGTCAAGACAAGTTGTACGATATGCTTCCGGTCTTCCTCTAACGATAAAAGTTTTGGGTTCATTTCTCAGTGGTTTAAATGAGCGTGAATGGAAAGATTCTCTAGAAAGATTAAAAACAATTCCGCAGCAAGATACCCAAAAAATCTTGAAAATAAGCTATGATGCTCTAGAGCCTGATCTCAAAGATATATTTCTAGATGTTGCATGCATACTCAAAGGTGAGCAGAAAGACAAAGCAATTCGAGTCCTTGAAAGTTGTGGCTTTTATGCTAGCATCGGTTTGAGTGTACTTGAGAAAAAATCTCTAATAACTATTTCTAAATATGGAAGCTTGGGCATGCATGACCGTATAGAAGAAATGGGCAAGTATATTGATTGTCATTCACACCCTGATGAGCATAACAGACATAGCCGATTGTGGATTGACAAGGAGATTGAAGATATATTGGCTAATAATCTGGTAAGGATTAACTTTATTTGTAAGGTGCACAGACAGAACTCATATTCATTTGTTTTAACTCATATTTTTTATTACTGGTTTTTGGATTACAGATCAATGAAGCATAAGATGTATCAAACTGTTGCCACAGAGACTTGATTTAAGAACTTTTATGACAGGTCTCAGAAACATGAAGAAAGTAAGAGTTCTTTACATGTGTTCTGGATCTTATTGGGATGATAGTAATGTTAGCCAAATCTTTCCAAGTTCTTTAAAGTATCTTTGTTGGCGAGCTTATCCTTTTTCATCATTACATGAAACGTTTCAAGCAGACAACCTTGTCGGACTTGACATGTCTTTTAGCTCAATTCTAGAAGTTTGGGAAGTGGGAAAAGGAAAGGTAAACAATAGTTGGTTGCCTGTTTTTCATTATTGATCATAATGCTATACGTACATCTATAGATTGGTTTGTTATTAAACGAATGTATATTCATCTCCTTTGTTTTGTTTATGATAGGCTCTTACTAAGCTGAGATTCCTTGATCTCAGCTATACAGGCTTGGGAAGGTTGAACCTTGGACTCACTCCAAATCTTGAGAGGTTAGATCTTAAAGACTGTTGGAGTTTAGTGGAAATTAACGCACCTGTTGGGTGTTTAAAAAACCTTCTCTACTTGGATTTAAGTGGTTGTGGTAGGTTTAAATCTTTTTTGTTTGACAAACAGACTAAATCCCTTAAGGTTGGTTCTTTATCGGAGTTAGATCTCTTTGTGGAGTCTATTGATAAATGCGCATTGCACCCATGTTGGACCATTAATGTTATAGAAGCAAAGATAAGGATAGTTAGTGTATTATGTATTAAGTTTTATGTAAAGCCTGTAAAACAATTGGGTTATGGGCTGGGTCAATATGGGTCGTTTAGGTTGTTAGGGATATAACAGTTATTTAGGTTGTGTCGTTTACTTTAGTTGAATCGGTATAACTGCCACAAAGGCAACGATTCATTATGTATTTATATGTCTAGAAGTCTGTAACAAATATCAATTAATCAATAAAGCATTATTAGTATATATCAAATTCTGTTGTTGTTAGATCTCTTTGTGGAGTCTATAGATAAATGCGCATTGCACCCAGACAATAATTTGCCAAAGTATAAATTTACATGTCTTTATAAAGAAGATCAAGCTGCCTCATCATTTGGAAATCTTGAGAAGCTTATTTCTATAGGACTTTGTGCTTGCACAAACTTTGAAAGTTTCTCAAGAAGCATTTGTAGTTTACAAAGTTTGAGAAAACTTACACTTGAAGGCGGTATTACGGAAGTGCCCAAGGACCTTCACCACTTATTATATCTAGAGGAGCTATATTTGTCCACGACAAAGATTAGATATCTTCCAGATAGTATCTGTATGTTGAAACAACTGAAATCTATTAATCTCGAAGATTGTCATAATCTTGAGAAGTTGCCTGATGATTTTGGCCAATTAGACTCTCTAGAGGAGCTAATTTTGTCCAATTCAAAGATTAAACATCTTCCAGACAGTGTTTGTATGTTGAAAAAACTGAAATCTCTCAAACTCCAAAGTTGTAAGCATTTCGAGAGGTTACCGAAGAGTTTTGGCCAATTAGACTCTCTAGAGGAGCTAATTTTGTCCAATTCAAAGATTAAACATCTTCCAGACAGTGTTTGTATGTTGAAAAAACTGAAATCTCTCAAACTCCAAGGTTGTAAGCATTTCGAGAGGTTACCGGAGAGTTTTGGCCAATTGGAATGTCAAGAGAAAATTGGATGTTTAGAATTTTTACAAGAGTTGGATATAACAGGTACAGCCATAAGTCATCTTCCACAGTGCATATTCGGGTTAAAAGGTGTGCGCATTATTGGGTCCAAAATGATGCTTGAGTCATTTGGTTTTACATCCGAGATCCAGAGCTCCGAAAATGGGACGTTCGTGGATATAAGTACTTCATCCATTCAAAAGTTATATTCCACTAGTTTGATCGTTGATGGAAAGTTAGTGGGCATGGAGACGCGAATCAGTGATGTTCTTTCATCTTTAGATATTGGTACTCAAGATGTCCGCATGCTTGGAATTAAGGGGATGGGAGGTGGTGGGAAGGATATAAGTACTTCATCCATTCAAAAGTTATATTCCACTAGTTCGATCGTTGATGGAAAGTTAGTGGGCATGGAGACGCTAATCAGTGATGTTCTTTCATCTTTAGAAATTGGTACTCAAGATGTTCGCATGCTTGGAATTAAGGGGATGGGAGGTGGTGGGAAGACAACTTTAGCCAGAGCTGTTTATGATCAAATTTCCCTTAATTTCGAAGGAATAAGCTTTGTTGAAAATGTTCGTGAAGTTTCAAAACCTTCTTTGTGCGGTTTAAAGAAGCTTCAAAAACGGATACTAAAAGATGTGCTAAATAAACCGGACATCACTTTTAGTAGTGTTCATGAGGGGAAACGCATGTTGAAAGGCATGATGAGTCGTATAAAGACACTTGTTGTTTTAGATGATGTTGATTGTATAGAACAGCTTAAGGCGTTAACAGGCGAGCCTGATTGGTTTAAATCGGGAAGTAGGATTATCATTACCACAAGACATGAGCAAGTGTTGTTAGCCCATGGAGTGAACTTCGTTCATGATGTCAATTTGTTATCACACGAGGAAGCGGTTTGCCTCTTCAGTAGGTACGCATTTCAAAAAGAGATTCCAATTCGAGGATATGAAGAGGTATCATGGCAAGTTGTACAATATGCTGATGGTCTTCCCTTAACAATCAAAGTTTTGGGTTCGTTTCTTTGTGATCAGAAGGAGCTTTATTGGAAAGATGCCATAGAAAGACTAAAAACAATTCCATTAACATCAACTATGGAAAGATTGGAAATAGGCTTTCATGGTCTAGAGGATGATTATAAAGAAATATTCTTGGATGTTGCATGCATACTAAAAGGTTGGTGGAAAGAAGAAGCAATTAGAGCGCTTGAAAGTCGTGGATTTTCTGCTGAAGTTGGTTTAAGAGTTCTTGAGCAGAAATCTCTTATAACTATTGATGAAAGTGGGTACTTGGGGATGCATGATCATTTAGAAGAAATGGGTAAGAATATTGTTCGCCGTTTGCACCCCGATGAACCTAACAAGCATAGCCGATTGTGGATTGATAAGGAGATTGAGTATATATTGACTAATGACATGGTAAGAATCAAGTTACTACTAAGTATGATTTAATAAAAATGACAGTTAACTACATTTTTTGTCCCTGTGGTTTGCTTGATATATTTCATTTTTGGTCCAATAGTTTAAAAAGTTTTGAGTTTGGTCTAAAATTTCTAACTCCGTTAGTTTCACTATGTTTGACCATTTAATAGAAGGATATTATTGTCTTTTTAGGTATTATATTAGATAAAACGAGTGGGGTAGCCCGCGCGTTGCTGCGGGGGCGCTGTGGTAATGTTTATTTAGATGCAATTATTAGTATCTGAGTGATCTTCAAACCTCAGGTCGGAAGCCGCATTCAAAATTATAAATGCTATTTTTGGCCGATATTTGGTACCACAGTCAAAGAAATAACTTCATACTTCTATGGTCAAATGACTCATCCTCTTCAACTGCAGCTACCCAGCAGCGCAGGAGGCATTCTTTCATCCTTTTCAATTTACTTATATTGATAGCATGCACACTATGAAACTCAACAGCGTCATCATCTACGTTCTCATTTGCAGGGAAAAAAAATACAAATACGTAAGGGTGTAAAATACGTGTATCATATATATAAATGCACCATCTGATTTTATGCAGTTTTACTTCTGGGGTGTTTGAATTACCTGATGCTGAAAAGCCTATGCAGTTTTAAATGGCCAAAAAAAAATGTTTCATTGGACAAAATGGAACCTAAAGATAACAATATGAACAATGAATGACACAGCAAGAATTTCATAGCATATCATAAGCTTTATCTTGTATGTAAATGACATACTTGAATACAACGTACCTTAGCATACCATTTTCTTTGGAAGAAATATTCCATTTTTTCCTTGAGGTCGACGTGTTTGATATCAATCCACCATCACTCATACGTCAGAGATCAGACTTTCATTTTTTTCTGCAGGAAATAGTTTAAAACTTGTCATTTATCCAGGAAATCAACATAAACAAAAACAATAAAAAATAGCAGTTGTCAGTTCTTAGGTTTGTGTTCCTTTAAAGGCCGCTGTCCGTTGTTAGGCTTATGTTCATTTAAGGGCCGCACTAAATAAGCTATCCAAACAGCCCTTAATAATTTTTTAAAGGAAATACACATAACACACCTTGGGTGTCTCCAAAGATGATGTATTCCTTTTTTAAGATGGCTCCGGAATTTTGTCCATGAATTCTTTGCCGGGGAAGAACATTGCAACCAAGTTCTCCTTGAAATTCTCCTTCGACTAAATTTTTTGAGTCATAATCAGTCAATCTTCATGTACTGAAACTGAATCCAGGTTGCATCCAGCTTAAAAACGTTTTTCTTATATCATCTAGCTTAAAAACATCTACGTGTGAACACTATTATTGTTTTTTTGTATGATGAATTAGTAGTATAATCAAAATAGTAAAAAAAAAAAAAAAAAATAAAAAAAATAAAAAAAAAAAAACTGTAACTGTGTTTCTATTGCAAAAAAAAGCACACCAGGTGGGACTCGAACCCACAATCTCCTGATTAGAAGTCAGACACCTTATCCATTAGGCCACATGTGCTTTTTGAACTTTATTTTGTACCACATAAGTATATACCAAATAGTAGTTATTATCAATATGTAAATATGCTTACTACATTTTATTTTAGAAAGTGAAGTGACAGCGAGAGTGATAAGATTAGTAACTTTCATAACAAAGAATGTGTGTATATATGGGTATTTTTACATAAACAAATCATGAAGCAAAAGTAGAGCTAAAAATCCAAATCCATATCTTCAATAGTTTAGTGTTCACAATTAGACATGTTGCACTTCTCTTTTATATCATACATAATCTGTTATGTATAAATCAAATATAAACTTTTTTAACTTTTAAGTACTCTGCAATAACCCATATCATCTGTAGCTTCACGGAAAAAAGCTGCAACTTAAGTTTTAACTATTTTGCAGGTGAATATATATATATTTTTTGAGTATTTTATATATTTGTTTTATTGGCTATTCCAAATTCAAATAAGATGCAACGTGTTTCTTTTTAACATTATCTTATTTAAGGTCAATACTGGACAAACCTGGTCGAATACTTATTCGGCTTGCTCATTCTCCTCTTTAAGTAGTTCCCCTTCCTCAACATCAAAATATTCAACTTTAGCCCTCTCCGCACTTTCGGCTTGTGTGCTTGAACTTGCTGTCGTCGCTTGTTGTACGTCATCTATAATGATTCAGACCTGGTTTTCATCTAGAAGTGATCGAGATACCTGAAACTATGTTGAGTAGTTGACAGATGCAGTTAAAACACATGAAAACTATCATTACTATGAGTATTATTACTTCACATCTTAAATGAAGGAAAAACTATTGGCGTGTATGCATTCACTTAGTACATGCAGCATACTTGAACAAATTTCTGTATCCGGTTCCTGAAATGATATAAACCAACATATTGAGCACATTTGTTCACACAAAAATGTTTAGCAGATATGATACATTGTACCTAAAGTTAATTATAACAGTATAATAGTTGAGCATATATTAAGTCAAAAAAATCTCATTAACCTTGTGCTTTAATGATGCATGATCCAGCACATGAGCTTATAATCTTTAACTTATGTCCTACGAATAAACCATAAGCTCAATCAAGCGACCTCATAAGCGGAAAAAGTGGCTGAATAAGCCATAAGCTCAACCAAGCAATTTCATAAGCTGGAAAAAGTGATTTGATGAGCTTTCCTAACCAAAATCAAATACGGTCACAGTAACCTCGTAACTCTAAATTACAAAACCCGCAAAATTAAACACAATTAAACTGAAATCCATCAACATTTCAGTTCCCTATTGCTCCTAAAAAACTATTTGTAGAATATGGGATATGTAAGAGGTGTTTGGGTCTGTTTCTGCTGAAACATTTTCAGCAAAGGACCAACAAAGCAAGAAGGTATTTGACTAACCTTATGCGCCCATGCACACGATCCAACAGCCTCTTTCATCGATCAAGATCCCACTGTAGCAGTTTCATCCATGCTTCTTTTCTTTACCTGCAATATCTGATTGAAAAAAATATCGACTTCTTACACATCATTAATTGGGTAAACTAATACAAACAGTCACATACCCGAGTGTGATAATTCCATATGTACATCGTCGTTGTATGCAAACTTGGTAGAACCCTGCATAAAATAGCAGAATAATAAGCATAACAAAATTAATTCGCATATACATACCATATATTGTGCTCTTTAAATTGATGCAAGTGAGCTACCTTGTTCAATCTATTCTTTTGCAGATTAAGAAAATCAAGTACAACGACTTTTGTGTGTATTAACCAACATGAGTGTCCTTAAACATTTGACTCAAATTTGCGAGTGCGAGACCTAGTTAAAGTCTATCCGACCCGCTATGGCTGCAAACACGACCCCGGTCGTGCTGCGCCGCCAAGATACAGTCCATTTTCACACATCATGAGGTCACAGAAGCGTTAATATCTTCATCGCTCATAATAAACTGAAAGTAAATGCCTAAACTATACCATGGAATGGTGTATACGCCTAACAGTTTGAAAATGAGCTGAAATATAAGGGAAAAATGACATATAAAAAAATCAAGGTTTGGCTCAGATATGCGAGCTGGAACCGGATAAAAGGGTATCCGACCTGTTGGGGCTGCAAACTCGATATAGTGATGGCCCGCCAAAATATGGCTAAGTGGCACCCAACACGGTCCAGCAACTCATTGTAGTTGCAAAAGCATAAATGCACAAAAGAAATAGTATCATCATCGCCTACAATAAACTTAAAATAACTTGATAGGGCAGGACGCATTCAAATAAGCATCAGCAAAGTGTGTTTCAAGAAGTGAAAATGTCATAGCAAATGAGCCTTGCGTAGGTAAACAATCGAAGAAAGAGGATACATACGTCATGGCTGCAAACTCAGTGAGTTGCCCCGCGCATAGGTAAGCAATTGAAGAAAGAGGATACGTACACCAAGGCTGCAATTCTAGACCTTCTTACCAACCCCTAAGTCAGACTCGGACGCTTTTTACCATGTGGATGCAAGCTGAAAATTCAACCGTGGTAACTTCAAAAACGTGATATAATAAATGATAGTAAAGATTCAATAGCGGCTCACTACCATGAAGTATTATGTTATGTATCTGCTAAGTTAAAATACCAGGACATAACATGTTACCTACTTACCTGCTATTACACCTCCAAATGCGTCTTTTTCCTTGAGGGGCTTGATAAATTCTCTAACCTCCGCGGTAAATTCTCTAACTTTTTTCAGGTTGTCTCAGCCCTACATTTTCAGTTTAACACCAATATTCAACATTAGTTAACAAAATCATAATTATACACTCGCAATTCTAACACTCACTTAAAAATTTGACAAAGAAAGAGCAGTCACTGCTATCTTAAGCCGGTTCCGTTCTAGAAAACCAAAAATCAAGATCATTTCGACAAAGTCGCCCAAATGTCCAAAATACCATAACAAACACAAACCTTAACTATGTAACAAAAAAACCAAAAAGTAAGAATTTTTTTTTCACTAACTCATAAAAACAAACACTTGGTATGCATATATACTAAACAATATAACTAATACCTTAATTCATCATATAAACTAACAAAATCAAAAACCCCACATCCCTAATCACAATTTACAACAAACCCATATCATGAACTTTAGTAAAATCCAACATAAATTAAGCAAGGATTAAAAAAAGGTTTTTTATTACCTGATAAAAAAAATTCTTGATTGTTGTAAGTAGCTGGATTCATGCTTGGCTAATGAATATGGGAATTTTACTGGTTTTGTATGTGGGATAGATGATGGTGTCGTTTTTTTAGTGGTTTTGTATTTTGATTGTTGGAATATGGGTTAGTGATATGATGATTAAGCAGGGTATGATGGAGGGAAGAAAGACATTGGTAGTAACATGTATTTTTTGGTGGAGTTTTAATTGAAACAATTCATACCTTTAAGCTAATTTGAGAGGAGTTGTATGTTTGTTTAGGATTTTTTGTTTGTGTGTGACATGGAGTTTTATACAACTGATGAAGAAGAGGGTAGGATTCGGGAGAGGAGATTTCTTTTAGGTATCTGGATTTTTCTAGATTGGAGAAGGCGGTGGTGCTGGATGGTGCTTTTTAGTCCAACAGAACACAGTATTTCAGTTGCATTAAATTGCATTAAATGCACAACCAACCATGTAAAGACACGTGGATTGTGCAAAACTTGCGTCTTGCTCTATAGTATATAGGATAATAAGTTACTTTCAGTTTTCATATCGAAACACGTAACTCTCATCTTGCTCTTTATTTGTGTCTCTAAAAGTTTTCCCCAAATTGACTTTCTCCCTCTAATAATCATTAAAAAAATTCACTAATTCAAAATTAAATTATCATTCAAAACTTATGGGTTTTTTATTGGAATTTAATCATGGTCATTATTTTTTCAATTTCAAAATGTCTATACATACACTCACCGGGTATCAGTGATGAAACGGCAATAAAAGGTCTAGCAAAAATGCAGGATCTTAGATTTATTCACATAGAGGATTATTTTAAGAGCAATATCATTCAACTTTGCGAATACCTTCCAAGTTCCTTACGATTTATGAGATGGGATGGATTTCCTTTTTCTTATTTACCCAATACATTTCAAGGAGAGAATCTTGTTGGACTTGAAATGGATGAGAGCACTATTGTTCAACTTTGGGAAGATGGAGAAGAAAAGGTAGAATAATGGTTAATATGTTGTTTTTCATGATTCATTATGATCCTATATATCTATTGGTTTTTCATTGCACCAATATTAATTGTTTTTTGTACTTATGTTAGGTTCTTCATAAGCTCAGGTTCGTCACCTTCCATCGGTGTTCAAAATTACAGTCCTTTGACCTTAGGTTGGCTCCAAATGTTGAGCGGTTGACTATTGAACATTGTGATGATTTCAGAGAGCTTTATATACCTGCTGATCATCATTCAAAGCTCAAGCATCTTGACCTCACCAATTCAAAGTTGACAAACCTTCACCTCAGGAATACTCCGAATCTTGAGAAACTAATACTCCGGGGCTGTCATGATTTGGTGGAATTTGAAGTGCCTTATGAAAGTCTAAAGCTCCAAGAGCTCAACCTCGGTCATTCAAAGTTGAGGACCCTTGACCTTGGACTCACTCCAAATCTCAAAAGGTTAAATCTTGAAAATAGTTATGATTTGGTAGAAATTAATGCTCCGGTTGGATATTTGAAAAAGCTTCTCTTCTTAGACTTAAGTGGTTGTGGGAGGTTTAAGTCTTTTGTGTTTGAGAAATCGTCTCAACCAGCTGAGGCTGGTTCTTTATCTGAGTTACATCTGATTGCAGAACCCACTGATGTTTGCCCATTGCACTCCGACAATGAGTCTCCAAAGTTTCGGTTTTCATGTTATTATAAAGAAGATCCAGCTTCATCGTTTGGAAATCTTGAAAGGCTTATTTCTTTAGGTCTGTGTGCTTGTACAAACCATGAGAGTTTTTCAAGAAGCATCTGTAGTTTACAGTGTTTAAGAATGCTTACACTTGAAGGCAGTATTACAGAAGCACCCCGGGACCTTGACCAGTTAGAATGTCTAGAGGAGCTAACTTTTTCATCAACAGAGATTAAATATCTTCCAGATAGCATTTGTATGTTGAAACATCTCAAATCTCTCAAACTTAATTCATGCTTATTTCTTGAGAAGTTACCCGATGATATTGGATGCTTAGAAGGTTTGAAAGAGTTAAACATAGTAGGTACACTGGTACAGGCATAACCCGTCTTCCACAGAGCATTTTTAAGTTGAGAGGCCTACGTATTGTTGGGTCGGTACGGCTTATTGATACATATGGTCTACTACTCAAGAGACGAAGAACCTCTGATGATGATGAAATAGTCTGCTACATATAACCATTAATAACACATGCCCAATGGATCCGATACATGAAGAGCTATTTTAACAGGTACTTTATTTTGAAATTTTAAACTGATTATGGAAATACTCATTGTTACTGCAATTTATGTGTTTTACTATGGTTCTAACAATCCATTTTCTGCTATTAGGAGATCCGATCAGCAGGAAGCTATCGTCAATCAGCGCATAACAGTTAGTCAAGTGAACTCCGATCGGGTAAGTCGTTAAGCAATTTCTCAACTCGAATGGTTTCTTGTAGGGTATGGTTTATCATAAAGATTTTACGTTTTTGTAATATTTTGTTTCAACTTGATCTTTCAAGGTCTGGTGAGCAGGAAGCAATTGCCACTCAGCTAAGAAGGTGATCTAAAGCTCATATTAAGAGTTTTATTGTATTAGATACTTCCGTTTTGGTACTTTTTAATACACTGTTAGATAAAGTTCATATCTCTGCATCTATTCTCATGTTTTGTTCATTGATAGTTTTCTCTGGCACACTCCCAAAGTATGATTATTTGTAAAGAAGTGTTTAAAATTATGATTGTCTTTTATCTTTAAACATTGGTACTATATAATACACTGTTAGATTAAGCTATAATACCCTAATCGGATGTTGCGCTAATTACTTAGAACCAATGAAGAAATTCAAGTCAGATAAGTTAATTCATGGAGTTCAATAAACACAGTTGACTTCATAGAAAGTCCAACTTTGTTCTTGATAAAAATGGTCAGAATTTTACATGACGCTGTAGATGATCATGTAAATAATAAACTTAAGAAAGTGTTATAAGCTATATATGATCATATAAAAGTTTTTTTTTACATAAGTAAGCTCTACATTTGGATGAAATCATTAAACATAAAAGCATTTGACTTTTTAGTCAAACTGTTGCCTTTCATCAAATTTTGCTGAGATTTTTATGAAATTGAACCGACAAACATATTTCAGTGATAAGAAATTATCAGGGCATCAACTGTTTGTATCTTTGAAATCCATTGAGTTGTCATATGTTGTCTTTGTCATGGTTGGGCTTCAAACTGTAGAATGTAAAATTCGGACAATAGTGTGACATGGTAGAACTGAAGTAACACAGAACGTTACTTATAATTAGAACCGCGTCAGTATTGACCACATACACGTACAAGACATGACGGCAAGCTATGTTGCTAAAAATCAGCTTCTTTGTTACAGTACGTGGAACTCCTTTCATGCAGACTTCTTTAGAAAGTCAACTGCATTGCTGATGAAAAAGGTTCTATTTTACCATGAGTTTGCATATTCTCATGTTTTGGTCATTAATAGTTTTCTCTGATACACTCTCAAAGTATGATCGTGTGTAAAAAGTTGTGAATGTCTTTTATCTTTCGATGTTAGTACTTTTTAATACAGTGCTAAATTTAGCTACAATTCCCAACTTGGATGTTGTATTAATTACTTAGAGCCAATATTTAGATAGTTTAATTCATGGAGTTCCATAAACGCAGTTGACTTTGTACAAAGTCAAATTGTGTTCTTGATGAAAATGGTGGGACTAAGATAAAAATAAAGGGGGTGATACATACACCACTTTTTTTTATGCATACATCACAACTGTGCATTACAGTGTTATACTGTGAGCTTTATAACTTGTGTAAAATGGTATTTACATCAAAAAAATTTGGTGGGAGTATCAACTCCCTATGATAAGTAATGTAAGTGGTTATAAACAAGTTTTAAACGCTGCTCTGAAAATTTGAACCTATTGTATAACAGGACCCAAAGCTTGAAGGACCTATTATGTCATACTTCCAAATTCATTAACAGATCTGTTTCAATCTTTATTGGGCAAACTTGAAGGTCAAATAATTGTTGATAAGATAGTACTTATACTTTTTTTTTTTTAAAGGTGAATTTCTTATTAAGTGCTTCGTGTCGCGGTTCGACAGCGGGAGGTCTAGACTACGTTGTCTAAACCGGGTCCGCGCTAGAGAGCTCCCTCGAAGCGGAAATGCCTATTTCAAATACCCGATGGGGGGAAAACCCCCTACTAATCCGCCCGAAGGCACGACAATTAATAGAGGTAAACCCTTGCCTTTTCCAAGATTCGAACCTGGGGTTACCAGGCCCAAGCCCCTTCATTAAAGGACTACCTTGAAGGAAAATACCTCATTCAAACCCCTTGCAAGATTTGAACTCAAGACCTCCCTCCCCCAAAAGCCCCTAAGGACTCCAAGGTGGCCAACTGAGCTAAGCCAGTTGGTTAGATAGTACTTATACTTAAACCTCGTTAAATTACAACACTACCTCTAAGGAATTAGAAAGTGTGGTTTTTTTTTTTTTTGGTAGAAAGCGGGTCAAAATGATGACCCAGCAAAAAAGTGGATTTTGTAAGTTTTGGTTCTTCACATTTTGACCGCAAAGTTTTTAATAAAAGGGGCTTATTTGTTTACACTTAGGCCAAAAGGTTTATAAAAAGTAGTGTCAAAGTTAGATGCATATATGACCTCCTTTGATGCAACCTTGGGCCTTCTCGCGAAGATAAGATCTTAACCCTTTTCATGAACCCTTAATTGATCTTTGAACCTCATGGATACGCATTTAACCCTTCATTTTAATTAGGTTTCTATTTTGATTTCGAACCCCAAATCACCAAAATGAATTTACCAAACAGCTAGTATTACACAATGTAAGGAGGAGTTTGAGATTGAGACGCTAACTGTAGTTGTGGATAGGGTTCTGGATCTGGTTCGGGTAAGGTGGATTTCAGATCGGGTTCGGATTCTGGTTTGGGTTTCGGTTCGGTTGTTGTGGATGATGATATCGAGGATTTTTCGTCACCAGAGGATAATAATAATGCTAAAGTAAAAGTAATTCTTTCATTTTGGTGATTGATTTGTTTAAGTGATTAATGTTTGTTTGGGATACTTTTATTTAATTTGTTTATCTGATTGTTGCGTTCTGATATAGTTTTTAAGGGTGTTTGGGATTGCTTATCCAAACATGGTTACATAATCATACATCACAATTCACAATCATTTAGCCTCTGTCCAAAAACTAAAAAAACTGATTATATCTTGTTTCTAAGCAACCCCAAACACCCTCTAATCGCGAAGCAAACTTATCACATAGACCATTACTGGCGTAGGTTACATGATTTTCATCTATAACCTTTGATCCCAAAATTTTCAAACGATCTGCTAGGCTAATTATCTGGAAGTACTTTGTTATGGACGAGTCGACCCAATCAAGGTTTCGTAACTTGTTGTCAAGCAGAATAGTTCGGTTGTGCTTATTTTCATCATCTTACATAAACCGAAACTTCCCCACCTTCTTTCCAATCCATCTCCACCTGAACCTGTGTCTCCTGCCACCTCCTCGGCCCACTCTTCCAATTCTGATTGGTGCATTCCAGCGGCCCATCTACAGATGGCCCTTTCTTGGCCTAAACATCTCCTGCACCTGATGTCCAGACACCTACTTCATCTGCGGCACACTGACCCTCTTTTCTTCTGTGGCTCCAGCACCTACTGCTGCCACGACTCGTTTATTCCCTCCCCCACATCACCCTGTGGCCTCTCTGAACCTTTTGCACGTGTCACTTTTCATACCACATTTACCTCTTCCAATCCTCATTTTCATAATCTTGCTTTACAAGAACCTAACTGGCATTGTGCAATGTATAATACTAGTATAATTTAATGTACCTTGTCGTTGGTAGAATTTAGTAGCAACAAACTAACAGTTAATAACTTAGGTGATCTTATAATTATAATGATGTAGCAAATCTGTCTTATTTTGGGAATTGGTGCCCTTGGGCTATAAATTACAAGCCCTTTGAAAACGCTATTATTGTACACCCTTATGCTAGTATATTTTCAGTTAGAAGTTTCTTCTGCTGCGGCTATCTTCGGCTTGTGCTTTTTCCTTGTATGCCGATTTTAAATAGGGTAAAAGTCATAAAATAACAACGTACTTTCTAAAATTTACCGACTTGAAACACTTACTTTTTTATTAACATATACACCCACGTACTTTCAAATTTTGTTCCGACTTTACCCATATTGTAATGAAATAATATTATTTAATATGACATTATATTAATATAAATCGGTCATATGGGTGAAGTCGGAACAAAATTTGAAAGTACGTGGGTGTATATGTTAATAAAAAGGTAAGTGTTTCAAGTCGGTACATTTTAGAAAGTACGTTGTTATTTTATGGCTTTTACCCTTTTAAATAATAAATCTTTATTTTTTTGTGTTTTTTGTACGGACATAGAGTTGTATTCTGCTTGACAGCTTCTTTCTCTTTGTGAACTTTTTTGTAACGCTAGGTCTTGCAGTATGCCATCTAGAAAAGAGCGGCAAATTAGCGGTCAATTGTTGTTGTCGACGATGATTATCTCATGCAGATTAAAAGTATTGTTGAGGAAGTTGATGTAGACGGACCGTAGTTCTTTTGATAGCTACATCAACATACTTGATTCTTGTTAGGATTTTCCTTTGCGGACTAGGATGATAAGTTGGATTTAAAAAAAAAAAAAAAAAAAAAAAGACTACGTATTAATAAAACGAAAGTAGTCAATGATATGGTAATAATGTGTTGTTGGGTTGTAGCTACTAGCTTTGATATCATGTGAAACGTCAAAGGGTATTGTATTGATCGTAATTGTGTGTGAATACATAATAAGCACCTCTATAATAATGGTGTAGTTTGGACAATAAGCAATTCTAATCCTAACTCTCTCTAAACCTCATGGATACAGCTCACAGGCCGGGTCAACTATATTAGGTGACCTCATGAAAAAACTTATAAATATAATGTATTTAAACTTTTTATATATATAAATGAGGTGTTACATTTGTGGAATTTATTTCGTCATTTTGGTTCTCTTCTAAAAGGATTCGTATTACATGCGTCCGTTTGGCCCGTGCTCGTTTAGCCTGTGCCCATTGCCCATTCGACCCGTGGCCCGTGCCCGCCCGGACCGCTCGTTTTACCACCTCTAATTTAGGTCTATTGGAAATGGTGCGTATCTTCATATGCACAAGTATGATTTATATGTATTGTGATAAAAACTTATTAAATTTAAATTTAACATGATTAAATATTACTAGTATCAGTTTTCATGGACCTGTAAAAAGTACCAAACATATTATTGCAACATGAGATGATGTTTTATTTCAACGACTACACGACTATTTCAGCCAAGTATTATAAGAATTAAATTTTATTATATAATGCACCTAACACCCATAAAAAATCAAGAACCGGCCAGTAGATATATGGAAACTTGTAAGTAACATCATCCGTAATATTATTTAAATGGATTGCTTAAGTCAACTATCCTATGTCAACTATCTAGACATAAGGCTATTCCATATATAGTGGTTGACGTGCATTAGTGGTTAATTGACGTGCAAGGAATTAATCTTATAAACTCTGATGCTACATTCATAATTTTTTATATAAGAGTTTGTTTTCATAAAAAGAATGTGACATGCATTCGAGAATTTAAAGACAAGATGAATACTCGTTCAAAGCGATGGTGTATAACAGCAAATAATTATACTTGCGAACATGTGGTTTTAGTATATTTTTTATGCAACATTAGCGGGTTCAATATCTAGTCACTGTGATAAAATATTTATAGGTTATAAACGAAAAATAAAAAAAGTTTGAGGATTAAACAATATATATAAAATATTAATTTAGTGGTGTGTGTTGATATCATTTTTAATAAAAAGGTATTATAGGGTACCAAAAAGGCTTTGGCTAAGTTGTTACCCACTGGAGAGATTTTGTGGATAAAAAGTCAAGGGTTCGAGTCTCGGCTCCTGCCTACTTCGTTGGTGTCCCACTGAACCATGAGAGTTGCTGGAGCTATTCCTTGTGAGGTGGACAATGACCGGTGCCAAAAAGCACCCGAGGTTAGGGTATTGCCGCCAATTCACACCTGTTATGAAAATGGTATTATAGGGTTTACACATTACTTCACGTAAGTATTTTAAATTTAAAAAAAAAAGAAGTTATGAATGCATTATAAGTAGTACGAAAAAAATTTAATTATAATAACTTTTTTTTGTGACAAGCATTTTATAAAAGATTCTTTGTGAATATAAGCTAGTTTTAACATATAATGCACCTAACACCCATAAAATTAAGTACTAGTGAGGTGAATGGTTATAGCAACATCATCGGTAATATTTTTTAAATGAATTGTTTATGTCAACTTTCTAGACATATAAATCAAGATTAAACTGCTAATAGTGGATGACGTGCAAGGGTTTAATCTTATAAATTCCAATGTTGTATCCACAAAGTTTTTACAAAAGATTTTTTTCAAAAGAATGTTGCATGCATTAATAGGAACATGAAAATTTAAAAATGAAAGAAAAAAAAAGATAATTGTTATGGATAAATATAGAGTGGATGTTCATATCTCTTAGTATTTGTATTATTTAGAGTATTGTATCTTGTGGAATACTCCACCTTGTAACTAGGGGTGTCAGTAGGGTCGGGTTGACCCGACCCGAACCCGATAAGACTTATCGGGTCGGGTCAAATCGGGTCAAAAATCTTGTCGGGTTGTTTTGACCCGAACCCCGATAACCCGATAATGTTATCGGGTCGGGTTAGGGTTAAAAAAGTAATGTTATCGGGTCAACCCGATTAGACCCGATAATCAATTTTCCATTTTTTATATATTAGTTTACGTTAGGATCAGGTCTGGATGCATTCATTTGAACTTGTTTACTATTACATTAGAAATTTGTTTATGACTTTGTTGGGATTATGTTGGGATCAGGTCTAGATCAGGTAGTTTGAACTTGTTGTAGTTAGATTATGACTTTGTTGGGATTACATTTGAACTTGTTTATGACTTTATGACTTTGTTGGGATTACATTTGAACTTGTTGTACTTAGATTATGTTGTGACATCACATACATTTGAACTTTGTTTATGAACTTTGGGATCAGATAGTCTGCTGCAAGCCTGCAAGATCGAGTGTGTTATGACTTTGTTTATGCAGATTATGTGTTAGTTTGATGACTTTATTATAACAATTGAACTTGATTGGAACTTGTGACTTTTTATTAACAATTTGAGTGTGTTTGCTGGATCACACATGTCTGCAATGTGATTGAAGTTTTACAGGTTGCTGCTGTAATTGGTATTACATTACCCGCCAACCCGACCCGACTTAACCCGACCCGATACCACCCGAACCCGATAACCCGATTACTTATCGGGTCGGGTTGCGGGTGACTTTTTTAAAAATCATAACCCGACCCGAAAAACCCGATAACCCCGATAACCCGACCCGATAACACCCCTACTTGTAACTATATATACATGCCTCCATAAAGATATGAATAATACAATTCTTCCATGTTTCAATCTTTATTCTTGTTCTTTGTTCTCTTCTTAATTATTAGTTTCACAACACGTTATCAGCACGCTCTAAAATACTTTTGATTTTGTTTTTAGGTACTCCGTCTACCGTTATCCCTTGATATATCATAGTGATTAAGGTATGTCTTGGATCCTTATATCTCTAACAGGTTATGTGCCACGTTACCTCTATCTTGTATACTACATATAATAGAAAAACAGTCAAAGTTAAAAGTTGAAAAATTGAAAATTTTAAATTTGTCAATAGAGAGAGAAATGCATAGTGTAATTAATACTCTTATTAAAACACCGTATTACTTAAAAGTACAATAATTTATTCATATTGTACAACTAATTAAAAGCACATATACCAAATTAAAAACAGCCAATTAAAACACCCCTTAATAAAAAAAAACAATAAAATTTTCATAACGTACAATTAAAAGAAGCTACAACATAATCCAAAATATAAAATAATTAAACACACTAATTAACGTTATTTTTAAAACACCCTAAAATGAAAAGTACATGTTATTATACACATTATACAAATTAATAAACACACAAAGCTTCATACAAGCTAACAAGTTGACGGTACATATACTTTTGAAAACCGGACCGAACAGGACCAACATGTTCAACGGGGAACCGGTGTCGCCACCGGTTCGGCTAACCAATTAAAGCCATCCGAAAATGAACCAGAGAGGAACCGTTGAAACCGATACAAATTGATGAATCATGTCTCATCGAAATCTATTTCTCCGGTTAATCGTCATAGAGTACCCGCCACCGAAACGCGCTGGTACCCTGTTATATACTATATATAAAGGAAAAAACGAAAAGTAAAAAGTTAAAAGTTGAAACTAAAAGAGGAAATGTTGAAGACATATATTTCAGAAGGAAATTATTAATACACATAGAAAACCTGGTTGACCCGGGACGCTTCAAACCCCAGCGGGTTGACCCGGTTTAATTTGACCTGTTTTCGACCCAACCTGTCGGGTTGACTCGGTTTAAATCGACCTGTTTTTTGACTGGAATGGTTCAACCGGTTGAACCACCCGGGTTGAACCGGGTTTCAAATTTGACAAAATTATATTAAAAATGATGAAGTAGTTGTGGAACCCGTGACAAATTTGGAAAAATGAGAGACCAAGTAATTGTAGTTTTTTGTTGTTTATTTTGGTTTGACAAATGTATTTTGTCATTTATATAATATTATTTTGAATACTAGTTATAATACCCGTGCACGCACGAGATTTTTTCTAATTTTTTTAATAATGTATATTTATCTATTAAAAAACAATTAATTTTATTTTTCTTTTTTTTAAATGATTGTTTTTAACTTTGTATCACACAAAGAAGAACGATCGACTGTGTGTAGTTATAATGCTCGTGTACACATGAAGTTTTTTTTAACTCTTGAATAATGTATTTTTATATATTAAAAGACCAATTTGTTAAATTATTTGACTTAGGCTCGAATAAACTTAAATTTATACTTGATAATTTTTACTTTTACATATGTAGAATTAGATGAATCACTTGTATTAATTTACTTGTACTTGATAAATTTCGGTTAAACATACGTAGAACTTTTATCAGTTGTAATAAGTTGGAACTTGTTTACAGTTTGTAATTATAGTTTATAGTTGTGATGAGAGGTCGTGGAAAAAGAACAGATGTTCAAAACTTGTAAATTATACTATTTTTGTCATTCTTATAACACAAATTTTTGAGTATTTTCATCCTCGGTCATCTTCATCCTCAATTAAATATACGTCGTTGTTTGTGGGTTCTTTGCGGGTATTGTGTGATGTGACACTTCTAATCCTCTGAAGTGAATTGTCATCGTCGGAAATCTTTAAAAAATGTATACATCAAATAATTATGTTTAAACAATGGGAGCAATGTACTTCTACTGGTTTATTTTTAATCTCAAAAACTATATTGTCCATGTGGTTAATCTCAAATACGGCATCATGTAACAGGCCCTATTCATGATTCTAAGCCAAAACGTATACAATATACATATTGCATTTAACCTATCTTTTTCTAGCTCTATTATATATGTAGATGATCCAGTGATTTTAAATGACCATATATGCAGAAAACATAATTTAGGTTTAAAAGTTGTAGAAGTCGTGAGAATGAAATATTTCAGCATCTTGGCCACTCTCCTATCCACTTACGGTTGCAAGAGAGTGGTCAAATCAGTGGTTCTATGTGAACCAAAAAAAAGAGCATCTTAATACAACCATTTTTTAAACAAACCATAGTTTTAATAGTATTGCATACAAACATTACTTTCACTGAACCACTTAAGGGTGGCCTAGTGGCAAAAGGGCTTGTGACTATCACTCTAAAATGTGTGAGGTCTCAAGTTAATTCGTGCTAGGTGCAAACAACCTTAAGTGGCCACGCCAACCTCGTGAAAAGGGAGGGTTTTACCCGGTTTGAGTCTATGTGGCGGTGGGTTCAAACCCCGTGAATTAGTCGGCCAAAAGGTCAAAAATCATGGTTACCAAAAAAAAAAAAAAAAAAAAAAAAAAAAAACATTAATTTCACTGCATACTGCAAACTAATGATTTTGGGAGGAAAATAAGGTGAGCGGGTTTTACATTTTGAACTTCTCTATCACTGTCGAGACCTTATTCTTCACTAAATCTTCATAAGAACAGTCTTTGGTTTTCCATCATATAATTCAACCAAATATTCTATATAAAGTAGTGTTTGGCATTTTGTTTTTAAAGTTATCCTTTCAAGCTCTCAGTGAAGGTCTCTATAACTAACCCTCGGAGCCGTGCTTTCAGAAGACGGAATCTTTGCCACCACACCTATAATAAAGACATATAACGAACTATATAAATTATCGTGAAATTTAGTATCTCAAATCATGTGCATATCAACAAAGTGGCATTCAGTGTCAAAATGAACTTTCAGTGCATTTGATATGCATATTTGCGTATAGGTAGAGTCACAATGAACAAACTTTAACCATCACATATTCACATGGAATGAAAATTACATAATGTACATAATTCCGCTTTATATTAGAGCATCCCCATGTTTGACATACGTAAATATTTAATAATGTGCATTTTACATAAACGTGACATCAAAAACATCAATTTTACCATCTCAGGGGTCAATGGGGATATTCGAATCAATACCGTCCAAATTCAGCGCGCCCGTCCATCTTTTGCGGGTTTCTACAATTTCGGGGGGCCTTTTCATTCGTATCCTCTATTCATATCCTCTATTCATCTCCAACCCACCTCTATTCAAATGCCTATTTTTTGTCATAAAAAATCATTAATCAGGATCCACAAGCATGCCAACATCTTGTATTCTTGTTGAGATTCGCGCCAACCCGTACTTACTGATTACCAACTTGATACAACCCATTTTGACCCATCTCCAACCCACCATGTTTACCATGTTTACGTTGTAGTATTTCTTAACGCATATTCTTTCTTATCTAAACCACATTTTGATATAAGAACTTTTATAATAATAATGGCTCACCAGTAGTTCTGTATGGATAGTGGATACTATCGACAGAATTCTGCAGTCACTCTGTCAAATAAGAAATTTCCATGATAAACATCATCAGCAGTGCCTTGACAATCAGTTTCATGACATGATTATTTAGTTCCACAATTTTGACCCATAATAATAATAATCATAATCACCTCTACAAAGAACATGCAAAAGATGTAATACATAGAGGTGACATACTTGTAATACATACTTGTCACCATGCAATGAGAAATACAACAAAAATCTAGTAGCTAAATTTCAATAACTCTTCTTAAACCCGTTGTTGATAACATCATAACAGTTATGATATTTTGTATAAATCTTATTAAGAAAATAAGAGAACATTCATATTTGAAAGAGCATACCACTTAAACAATCGTGGAACCACTAAAAACTAAAACTTTAATTATATAATGTTTTGTCGAAACATCGAGTCAGATATTAGTACGAAATAAATAAAGGACGACTCAAGTATGATCAAAATGTTGGCAGCCTCTGAGCTCTCAAAGGCGGCTAGAAAGAGCTTGCCACTTTATTAGTTTTAATTTTGCCAAAAAGAAATCAACATCTTAGGGTGAAAGAGCAATAGAGATAACTAACGGATTTACTAACAGTATACCGATAATTTGTCTCGCTCTATCATGTGGAACACCGAGACCTAAACAATTATAAATATGAAGAATTCAATGTAAAATAAAAGTACTTTGGAGTAATAAGAAAAAAAAAATACCATTACAACCGCAAGGAAAAAAAAAGAAAAAGAAACAGGTTTAAACGTTTGCAATGAAGTAAATTATTTTTTAATCACGTTTGGAATACCAAAATTACCGATGATATGTAGGTTTTCGACATGACTTACAACTTAGCCGATAAGAGATTTAAAAACATAAACTATTTCTATATTGTTCGTTAATTTCAAAGCTTGGGAATCCAAGAACGATAAAATATGTCTTCTGTATTAAATATATGCCTAATTTCATATGAAAGCTATGCGAACACAAATGTCTTACCAACAGGTCACGATTTTCTAGATATACTGAGATTGGATGTTCCAAGAAGGTCGAATACCACAAAAGAAGATAATTTGGTTTGGCATGATCGCATATTCTTATAATTATCAATTACTTCGGGTAACATCGTCTTTGATTTCCTATTTACTTGACCAATATCACCATTGATCCCATAAAATAGTTGACCATCTCCATGCCACCAGCAAAATTAAAAGTATAAAATAATCAAGTCATAAGCAATACATCTTAAAGTAAAAATTAAGTTTCAACCAAATGTTATTAGATCAAGTAACCAACTCATGAGCAATACAAATTCAAAAGGGTTAAGTAATCACCCAGGTTATAATTTAATAATATATAACATTGACCGAACTGGTGAGTTGAGTAACGATTAACGTTTTGCGTAACGATTAACATTTTGCGAGATATTTAATTTTTTTAAAAAATGGTGAAAGTTTATTTAATTTGTTTTGATTAAAGAATGAATAGCATTAGTTCATTATATTTTTAGAAAATATGAGATCTGAACTTTTCTCATAAAGCTATCCACATTTGAAAGTATAAAAAACAAGGGAGGGAAAACTGTATAATAAAAGGGACAAAAGGAAATAGTTAAAGGACCTCTTATGTCATGACCCAAACTCATCATCATGGTGCTCGCTCGGGTTAAGGTGTTGTGACATATAACCTCAAACCCGACCCGTATTTGATTCTCCATTATTTGTGCCCAGAACCCTCTTTCCCATTAAAACAGCTAATTTGTTAATTCCCTTTGAAATCAATTGCTTATAAAAAAAAAGAAGACTTGCATTCTTTTTTAATGATGATGATGCTAAAGGTAATACATATATTCAATTCATTTTGATATTTGATTTGATGATTAGGGGATTGTTTTATATTGTTATCTGTTTATTGCGGTTTCATATAGTTTTCAGGGACTGCTTATCCAAACTGCTTAGTATTTGATTTCGTTAGTGAATTACTAGCAAATATACAACTTTTGATTAGCAGTTTTTTGTAGGTAACTTTAATTTGTGCTAGTGTTACTTTGGTAATGCTGATTATCAATGATGTTTAATGGTAAAGTAATCAGAATCAGACCGAAAGCCGAATCGGTCCGACCGAAACCAAACCGACCATATTCGGTTTGGTTTTCGGTTCTACGGAGTATATATATATATATATGATTTTCGGTTTCAGTTCGAGCCAAAACCGAGAAAAACACACCTAAACCATATAAGCGGAACCGAACGGACCGACACAAAACCGGTTTTGGTTCCACAGAATCGGGGTTTCGGTTGTTTTGACCCGATGCTCAGCCCTGAAGTCAGTATAAATAAGCAACTTTGAAATAGTTCATCTAAAAATGATATCATGATCAATTAACATCCGTCCAAACACTAAAATTAACTGATTATTTGCCGTTTCAAAACGATATTAAGAGCAATCCTAAACACCACTAATGCTTTTTTCAGTAGGTTCAATTTGATTTCATAAAGAGAAAAACAACGTTTGTGATTCTGTATTTCTTATCGGGGGCAACCAGTTACATTACCTTGAACTCTAATAATAACAATAAACTGAATGTTAAACTGTATGTTGTGGGTGGTAGACTGATAGGACTTACGAGTAACCGTTGATAACTTCATTGTGTCTATTGTGTAATATATTTAGTTCATCTTATGATAATGTAGCAAGTCTGGTGTATTTAGTGAATTGGTGTATTTAGTGAATTGGTGCTGCTGGGCACTTGGGCTACAATTTACAAGTGATTATAAACCCTTACAACAACAACAACAACAACAACAGACCCAATCCCGCCGAGGCAGGGTATGGGGGAGGTAAAATGTAGACAGATCCTACCCCTACCCCAGGGTAAACCCGTGGGTAGAGAGACTGCTTCCAACGAGACCTCCGGCAAGTGTATGTGTGCAGGTGATAAAGTAGAGAAATAAGAGCAAAAAACATAAAACAATAAAGCACAAAACGCAGCCAAAGAAAGCATACCGAACAAGCAAACAAAGCATAAAGGGGGGAAAGAAAACCGCGTACAAGCACACACAGAGAGGCCAACAACAAAGCGCACAGAAAACAAATAGCCAAGACACACCTAAAAGCAGACCAACTAATGGGGGCACAGAGCAAAGCAACCAAAGACGCAAGGAGCAAGAAAAGGCAGGCAAACCTAAGGGGGGAAACAAGAAAGCAACGCAAACCACGCACGGGGCCTAAAGGTACGGCAAAGCAAATAAGAGAAGGGGCAATGCAAAAGGGAGCGACAAAAACAGCCTACAAAACCCAAAGTAACTAGCAAAAACTACCTGCAAATCCTAATTCTATCCCTCCACCCCTTCTTATCTGAGATCATGTCCTCGGTCAAACAAAGCTCCATCATGTCTAGCTTAATTCTATCCTCCCACCTGAGGTTGGGTCTACCCCTCCTTCTCACCCCATCAACCACCAGCGCTTCGACCCTTCTGACTGGCGCTGACTGTGGCCTCCTCTTGACATGACCGAACCACCTCAACCTTCCTTCTCTCATTTTCGAAACAATATTTCCGACCTCGAGTTTTGCTCTGAAAACTCCGTTCGGGATCATGTCGAGCAAGGTTTTACCACAAGTCCATCTTAGCATCCTCAGTTCTGCCACCTCTACCCTGTTAGCATGAGCCTTTGAAATGGGCCAACATTCAGAGCCGTACAAAATAGCAGGTCTAATCGCCACCTTATAGAATTTTCCCTTTAGCTTTAGGGGGATGTTCCTGTCACAAAGAACTCCTGACGCCGCCCTCCACCCCGCTCTAATCCGGTGGGTTACGTCCTCATCTATCCTCCCTGATTTGTGTACAATCGCTCCTAGGTATCTAAAAGACTCCTTACCAATGATTATAAACCCTTACTTAGTTCTTAATATAGACTAGAAAGTTGTAATCATTACCAATGATTTTTCATATCTGAATATTGAAATGTACTTAGCTCAGACATAAACGCTTACATTAGCAGCAACTTGTGATTCTTTGTAATCCAAGAAAGATCGCAAAGATATCCACGTTGATTAACTTTGTGTAAAAGGGATGGTATTTGTGCCAGTTCTATGATTTATAAGATTCCATAAAAGTAATTTGCAGAAAGATGTATCTTAAACCAGTGTGCTAATTACAGTCACGTGCGCTTGTATGTCATTCCCATATTCACTAGTTGTTATTATTGCTAAATGTAGATGATATTCTTCCAACACAACACTATTCAGTCAGTAACAGCTCCAAATTCCCGCTTACCGGACTAGGTGTTTTGACCAGAGAATCATGAAACGGAAAGAAAAATATCTCATATGTCTCAAACGCGCCAGAATCCGTAATCACAAGCTGCAGCAAACAACTGCTTCCAAAGTTAACTGTCAGTCCTCTTAGAAAATTTGAGCTGATTAATTCCGAGTCTGATTTCAGAATCTAATTTAGATAGGGGAAAAAGTGTAGGTTTACATCAGCCGAGAAAATTAAGTGAATCACTCGTTACTTCAGCCAGCCAGAAAAGATTTATGGGAAGATTTTAGACAAGAGAAGAGGTTCCATTATCCCGACACCTGCACTGGATGAGGTTTGTGAAGATTCTTTTAGTTCCATGAAATAAAAAAGTAAAGTTCAGAGTAATATTGGAAAAAGTAACCGCAATAGTCATGTTATGGACAGTGTAGTAGATTTGGGTGAATGATTTGAGGGTCCAAGAGTTTGTGCGAACCCGTTTGTGCAACTTTTTCCCGTTAAATGCATAAAGTAGAGGTTCTGAGCTTCCCAGTACATCGAATATCGATTACATGTAAGTTAATTCTGCAATATTATTGATAGTTTTTTAAAGTGTTAATTGCATAAAAGATTAGCTCTTTTTTCATAAAATCCTATATCATGATTCATGTTTTTTGTGTTGCATTTCTTGTGTTTCTAGGGTTCAATTTAGCAGTGGCGACAAAACTAAACAAGCTACTAGAACTAATAAAGCCAAGACAAGTTCATTAAGGAAAAATTCAAGAAAATCCAAGGCTCATGAAATGTCACAAGGTTCTATGAATCCTAAAGTCAATACTGCAAAAGGAATCAGAAAAGATGCTGGCAAAAGAAGGGCTCAAGCGGATGGTCAAGGGACGGGGCATTGGTTCACAAATGGTGATGAGAAGAGGGTAAGTTGGAAAGTTCTTATTCTGTTAATGTAGTCATTTCAAATCAAGAAACAACTGTTACAAACAAATACGGGTCGGGTTTGTGTTCGGATTGGCATGTCAGAACACCTTAACCCGTTTATAGGTCAGTTTCAGTAGTTAGGTCAGTTTTGTCAATCCTAACCCGTTTACACTAACACGAACATTTCCTTTTTAACCTGTTTTTCTAAACTGGTGGGTGGGTCGACTTGTTTAACCTGTTTAACTCACTATATTCATAATTGATCTAAAATAAATAAACTCAAACGGGTTGGTGGGTGATGAGTGTGCAAATACTCATCATTTTTGTACCGTTTAGAATGCTAAAAACATCTGAAAACACTCAGAAATGCATCAAAATGATGAAAATATCACAAATAAGTGTTTTATGTGTTTTAAATGCAAAAATATCAAAATAACGTGAAAAACATATCAAGTTTGCATAATTGGTAGTTTTAGTCCCCCAAGTTGCAAAAGTTGTCAAATCTAGTCCCTGGAATCTAAAAATGTGAAGTTTTATCATTCAAGGTCCCTGAAATATTCTAAATTGTCAAAAATGGTCCTTAAAAGAATCTTTGGGTAAATGGCAGAAAAGGTCCCTCAACTTTGGAAAAATGTCAAATATAGTCCTTGGGTATTTAAAAAATGTAAACTTATCAAATTATACCCTTGTACTATTCACATGTTACAATTTTAGCCCTTGGAATAACTTTTGAATATTGGCAGGTTTAGTCCTTCATTTTCAGAAAATTACATGAATGGTCCTTGTGCTTAACTATAACCAAACGGACCCTTTGTAATTATCCAACCCAAATAAAAACCCAACCCTTTTATAAACCCAGCCAAAACACAAGCCCAATAGTCCCAAGCCCAATTCCCGTTATTAATAATTCGGTCAAACCAAGTCAAACGGCTAAAAACCGCCGTTCACTGTTCATCCTCCCCTCCCAGCCACACCTGTTACCACTCCTTCTTCTCCACCTGTTTTTACCACCTTTACAGCTTGCCTACCCTTCACCATCACCCTTTCCACCTCACAAAACACCCACAGTGCATTAAATGCTAATTCCCACTCAAAACCACTTTTCCCGCCAAAATGACAAGTGTGTGGTTTTGATGAATTTGTATGATCCAATGGTTGCAACAAGGTGGGAAATAACCAGAGGTCGACAAGGAACTCAAGAGGATAATTATAAAGAAAGAACGAAGCAGAGAAGAAGAGTAACTAGTGTAATTTTAATTTACTTGTGTCGTTTTAATAAATTCAAGCTTCTCAGTGTATGTTTAAATTTTCAAGTACTTGTTTAAGTGTTATTGAGTGTATGTGAACCTTTATCAATTATAAATTTCAAATTTTATGTACGTATCCAGTTTATGCAATTTTTGAGCCAAAATCTCAAATTTAGCTTATGTTGTTTGTAGTTGTTGTTCTCAGTAAGATCATATAAGCTCCTAGTAGCTTGTTTAAGCTATTAGAAACATTTTAAACTCAGTTTAAGTTTCAAAAAGAAAAATTCCCAAAAATACCAAGAAATTAGTGAAAAATAAAAAGTATATGGAGAAATGATCAAGACATTGGAGCAGAGCTGATTTTGGATTGCTTTTTGGTATAGAGCTTCTTGGGAAGCTATAGGGTGTGATTTCAGTCCTTGGTTCCCAGTCTACACTTGAATTCCAACTTGTAAGCTATTTCTTTGAGATTTGCATGTTCTAATATAAGTACTTAAAACCTGTTAATTTTAGCTTAATCCTATTTAAATATAGTTAGTATAAGGTTTTTAATCAGTGTCATAGTCTTAATCAGTGGAATACTTTGAAAAGCTTTAAAACAGTCTCATAAAGGACTGTTTGGATTTGCTTAGTTATCTGTAATAGAGGCTTGTTGTGTTGTTATTTGTTGTTGTTCTAAGTCACATTAGGACCTAATAGCTCAGTTCAACCAATAAAACCAGTGTTCATTTTATAAAAAGTCAAAATTATGTTTAATCTCATATTAATAGTTAACTCTTAGGATCTAGAGTGTGAAATTCATCATATTAGCTTAAAACTTGGTACTCTAGCTTAAATCATTCTTATTACAGTTTCATATATCATAATCATTAAGTAGAATCAAGCCAAAGTTCATATTAGTCAACTTATTTGATTTTCATAAAAAGTCAAATTGTCCTAGTAGCAGTTTTTGAATAAACTTTGTAATTTTATTGTGATCTTACCATTAAGATTTAGGATTTAAGCTTTTGGGATATTAAAGTTTAGCTGCTCATCTTAATTAGAAAAATATTAGCTTATATCTACTTAGCTTATAAACTGCTTATTTTCAATCTTATTTTAGACCCTTTTCCAAAAACATGCCCTGTGCATAGTGTTGCTAGCCTATTTCACAAGCTCTCACAGAGCTTATTAGTGAACCTTAGCTTGTCTCTTTTGTCTTTTTGAGAAGCTCACCTAGCTGTCTCAAGGTTCCAGTTCTTATTTTTCACTTCTCAGCTTATTTGATAAGCCTGCTTATGGCTTTTAATTTTGTCCATTTTGTTTAGTGTGCCAATCAGTCAGTGTTCATAAGTTTTTCAAAAGCTCCTCATAAGCTCACCAGTGAATCCCACTGTGAAAGCTTTAGCTTCTTGGATAGCTTAATTGATAAACTTATTAGTCTCAGTCTTTATTTTTATTTCCTAGCTCATTTAAGTGCTTAAAAATAAGCTAGTAAGTACCTAGAAAACTCAAAAAGTATACTATGTACCAGTTAAGCTTAAGCTTATTTAGAGATTGTTTAGTGCTTATTTCTAAGTTGTTTAGCTTTTTCAGTTGTCAAATTAGCTTATTATAAGTTATTTAGCTTATTCTCAATTAGCTTTTGCTTATTCATTAGCTTAATAGCCATTTAGCTTATCCTTGTGCTTATTCTAATTCTTACATAACTGTTAAGTAATTATAAGCTCAATCTTAGCTTATTAGTTGTTTTCATAAAAAGTTGTAGTTTTATAAATTGCTTATCTCATATTGTTTATTTAGTTTGTAAAAGAAAAATCCAAAAAAAAAAAATATATTTTGCAAAAAGCCATTGCTGGGATTCGAACCCTGGCCACCCAGCTCACCACACACACACAATACCAGTTGCCCTTGGGTCTTTGACTGGTATTACTTTGCAAAATTTAATATATAACCCTTTTTTGTCTATTAAGCTTATACGAACTAATTAGCTTAATAACAGCTTATTGAAACAAGCTGTCATACCTTTTATATTTTTCCTAGCTTTGTATTAGTATAAAGTATTTTACAAAAAAGTTTCAGAATTTTCTGAATAGTTTTAGTATTTTTAAACATTTAATTAGTTTAAAAGAGTATTTAATTCATAATAAAAAATATAAAAGTCAAAAAAAATATAATTCTTTTTTCTAAAATTTTCTTTTGTCATATAGTACGTAAGAAAATTGTTTTTACACTCGTAGGCCTTTTATTTTACAAATTTTACGTTTTATCATGCGCACTCGAGTAATTTTTATATATAACGCACGTTTTCATTTTAAGTCACGTTTTTAGATAATTTAGGTTTACGTTTTAATTAAAATAATTTATTTAAGTTATTTTGTTTTATAAATCAAGAAAAAATCAACTTTAAAAATAGTGATAGCGTTTATTTAATATATTTTAGCTTTTTAATTTTCCTTAATTTGCATTTAAGCGCCTGTAATTTACTTTTTCTCTAGATATAATTATTCCAAATCATAACTTTTTCCCATTCAATATCACTCGATTACTACACGTTTAGATTTAATCGTACAGCTCGTTGGGACTTAACGACCCGGGGATACACTAAACTCCTCTGGACTTAATTGCATTGGTTTTAGACTGTTTGAATTTTATTACGGTTGACCATTCATAAGTGGTTGATTTGTGTGATAAACCTGACTGTCTGGAGCGAATCAGTGGGTCAACCTGTTTAACACCCGTGGCCAGAAAACTGTTTAGACCAAACCCTACCAGTTTAGTTCTGTGTCGGTTTTGGGTTGTGTTTCGTATTAGAAATTGCCACCCCTACTTTTTGATGGCATCTCTTTCTATGCTGTATGATATAAATAGAGTTTTCTTGTACTTACAAGTTTATGTCAGTAAAAATGGGCAAAAAATGACCGGCAAAGCTGCTTACATTCACTATAGAAAGGTACTCTGCTCAATTATATCTCTCAACTTTTTCACCTTTCTTTGCTTTATAATTGATAAACTTCGTTTTAAACTTTTATTTTTGCGTATAAATATGATATGAGCTAAATAATGATGCTTTTGTCATTTAGCAAGTCAGATTTCAGCTATCATTGAAGAATACCTGTTGTTTTGACAGGGGAGTGGATGAGGATTTAAAAATAAAAAGGCGAAGAAAACTTCCACCAAGAAGAAATGAGTGTTGATCGTGCTTTGAAATGTGCAATTGGGCAATTCTTCCAATGTTCTTGCCAACAATCAGCATATCATCAACATATAGCAACAAGATGATGAAGTCATCATCACCAAACCTATGAAAGAAAACACAATGATCTGAAGAGGTCTTTCGGTAGCCTTGCTTCCCTATGACCGATTCAAATTTCTTGTACCACTGTCTCGGTGCTTGCTTCAACCCATACAAACTTTTCTGAAGTCTACACACGTATTCTTCCTTCCCCTTAACCTGAAAGCCTTCAGGTTGCTCCATGTAGATTTCTTTATCCAGATCACCATGAAGGAAAGCTGTCTTGACATCCATTTGCTCCACCTCAAGATCGAGGCTAGCCGCCAAACCAAGAACAACTAGAATAGATCCCATCTTCACAACCGGAGAGAAAATCTCATCAAAATCAATACCTCTTTTCTGACTGAAACCTTTAACCACCAATCTGGCCTTGTACCTCGGTCTAGAAGTATGCTCTTCAGTCTTCAATTTCAAAACCCATTTGTTTTTCAAGCTCTCTTGCCCTTAGGCAACTTTACCAACTCAAAAGTAGCGTTCTCATGCAAGGAATTCATCTCATCTTGCATGGCTTCAAACCATTCCTTTTTGTGTTCATCTTCCATAGCTTCTTCATAACACTCGGGCTCTCCCCCATCAGTAAGTAAAACATACTCATGTGCAGAATAGCGTGTGGAAGGATGATGATCTCTAGTAGACCGCCTAAGCGGAATGAATGGTGGTATATTATGTACTGGTAACTCAGGATGAACGTCTTTATCTAAGTTTGGTTGCTCTTGATCATCAACATCATCAGCACCCTGTTTTTCTACCTGTTCTTCATCATTCTGAATATCATCTCCAAACTGTGAGTCAAAATGTTTAGGAGGAACCGGATCCAAGCCAATGAGATCATCATTATGTTGAGGAGTTGTTTCCCTCTCAGCATTCTCAACATCTTTCAAAGTTTGATCTTCCTCAAACACTACATCTCAGCTACGAACAAGTTTCTTTTGAACCGGATCATACAACCTATACCCAAATTCATCTTAACCATACCCGAGGAACACACATGGCTTAGACTTCACATCAAGCTTTGATCTTTCATCTTTGGGAATATGCACAGAAGCCTTGCATCAAAAAACTCGTAAATGACGGTATGAAACATCTTTGCCGCTCCAAACCCTGTCAGGAACATCAAAACGAAAAGGAACACAAGGGGTTAGATTAATAACATGTACCACCGTATTCAAAGCCTCACCCCAAAAAGAAGCAGGCAACCCTGCATGTGAAAGCAATCATCTGACTCTCTCAACCAAAGTTCTATTCATCCGCTCTGCTAAGCCATTCAACTGCGGTGTCTTCGGTGGAGTCTTTTGATGCTGAATTCCATGCTCTCTACAATAAGCATCAAAGGGGCCAATGTATTCACCTCCATTGTCAGTTCGAATACATTTAAGTTTCTTTCCTGTCTGCCTCTCAACTAAAGCATGAAACTGCTTAAACACATCCAATACTTGATCTTTAGTCTTCAAGGTAGATACCCAAACCTTTCTTGAGTGATCATCGATGAAAGACACAAAATAAGAACACCCACCAAGTGTTTTAGTCTTCATGGGACCACAAACATCAGAATGTACCAGATCAAGTATGTTCTCCATTCTAAAAGAAGAACGACTCTTAAAAGCGAGTCTAGTTTGCTTTCCTGCCAAACAGTGAGAACACTTATTTAAGTTGATATCATGCACACCAGATAACACATTCTTCTTAGAAAGAATAGACATCCCCTTTTCACTCATGTGACCAATTCTTTTATGCCATAACTCGGTCATATCATCATTGTCTACATCATTGACAATGCTCTTAGATATCTTCGGATGTGTCATGCATAACTTGGATTCCCTTTTTCCTCTTGCCACAATCAAGGATCCGAGAGTTACTTTCTACAAACCATTACCAGAACTGTTATGGTAGCCATCTTCATCAAGAAGACCTGTTGAGATAATATTGAGTCTCATATCTGGGACATGTTTTACATTATGCAAAACCAATTCTATCCCCGTGTCAAACTTCAAGCAAATATCTCCAATACCAGCAATCCTTGATATCCCAGTATTACCCATCTTAACAACACCGAAGTCACCTGGTGTGTAAGATGAATAATAATCTTTTCGTGTTGCAACATGACACATAGCACCACTGTCAAGAAGACAAGAATCCAACTCGAATCATCATTAGCAAGGTTGACCATATCATAATCATAACAAACAAAGAACTCATCTGTGGTGGTATTTACTTCAGTATTGTCATCCCCATCATCATCTTTCTTGTGTTTGTTCTTCTGGTTGTTGTAGTTCTTCTTCTTGTTCTCCTTTTTCAAATGTCTGCAAAACTTCATCGTGTGCCCCTTTTTATGGCAATGATAACATTCAACATCAGCAAATCTTCCTTTGTTGGAACTACTACGATGATTACTTCTGTTACTCGGACATCTGCTTTGACTTCTCCCCCGCCTTTCTGTAACCAAGACATCTGACTGTGAAGAAGAACCCTGTGACTTTCTTCTCATTTCTTCATTCAAAATACTGCCTTTAGCCAATTCCATAGTGATAACACCATCTGGTGCAGAGTTGGACAATGATGTCCTAAAAGTCTCCCAAGTATCCGGTAAGGTACCAAGAAGCCACAATCATTGAATCTCATCTTCAAACTTGATACCCATACCTGCAAGCTGATTTATAATACCCTGAAAAACATTTAAGTGATCAGTAATAGGAGACCCATCAGTATATTTTAATCTCATCATTTGCTTGATTAAGAACAACTTGTTATTTCCAGTTTTTCAAGCATATAACTGTTCTAGTTTGTTCCAAAGAGTACGAGCATGTGTCTCCTCACAAATATGGTTCAAAACATTATCATCAACCCATTGCCTAATATACCCGCAAACCTGTCTATGCAAAATAGTCCATTCTGCATCGGTTTTGTTATCAGATTTCGCAGTAGAAAATACAGGCAAGTAGTAGTCTTTAACATAAAGGAGATCCTCCATTTTTCCTTTCCAAACATGATAATTCGAACCATTCAAACTAACCATCCTACTTGTATTAGTTTCCATCGTTGAAATAGGTTAAGTCCCCAAACCAAGAACCAAGCTCTTGATACCAATTTGACGGGTAAGTAATAGTGGGCCACAACGGTATAAACACAAATGCGGAAGCTAGACCTTCGTTTGACAACACTTACCCAAACCCGTATGAACCTATGAGGAAACAAACAAATAAGGCAAACTAAAAGCAACTCTAATCAACCCCCAAACTATATCAAATCAGCCCCAAACAGCAGGTACTAAATGTAATCAATCACACAACAAGAACACCAAACTTTTAGCGTGGAAAACCTCAAAACGGGTAAAAACCACGGGACACCTTGTGCCGCTTAAATCCACTACCACCAATAATAGAGCAATACAATCGGATCTTCTCTAGATACTAGAGCCATACAACAATCATCATACACTTGGAATAAAGCATCAAGATGTAAGGAAACAAACTAAAGACAAAAGAGGAATAACATCACCAGAAAATCTGCCCTCTGTTCCAGCCTTCGTATCTCGACTTTCAGACCACCTGAGACAAATTCAACCGTCCAAAATGTTGGCCCAGATGCTGTGAGCTGTTGTCCAAAAATGGGGACGATCCAACGGTTCAATCTATGGGGATCTTCTGTTTTTGCGATGCGGTTATCCGATTAATTTTTATAATGTTTTCATTTTTTATAATTCGGTATACTTTGTAGGTGAATGCCTTGATCATTTTTGCGATGCGGTTATCCGATTATATAGGCAATAGTTCTTACGTAGGCTGACAACCCACGACGTTGCACGCTTATTCGAGGCACATGAAGAACAACATCACATTCCTGGAATGCTTGGTAGCATTGGTTGTACACATTTCGTTTGGCGAAATTGTCCTAGGTATTTAAGAGGGCAATATAAAAGAGGTGATCACCAATACCCGACTATTATGCTTGAAGCCGTAGCTTCAAATGATTTGTGGTTTTGGCATTCGTTTTTTGGTCCTCCCCGGTTCATATAATGGATCCGCTAAAAATCTATTGTTATGTAATTTTCTTTTAAGTATTAATAAAATATTATGTTTTTATTAAATTGTTTAATATAAAATATATATATATATATATATATATATATATATATATATATATATATATATATATATATATATATATATATGGGTTAGGCATGGTTGCCACTAAAAATCTTTTGTTAGGTATGAGATGAGATGGAAGGATATTATTGGTGGGTGATTAGGTATGAAAAAGTATGTTAGGCATGGTTGCCACCAACCTTAGTTGCATTTAAAAAAAAAATATTTTATGCAACATTTTATATTTCATTTTTGTCAGGTAACATGTATTGTTCAAGTCTTTCATCATCAACATCATCATCCATATATGATTTCATCAACATCAACAGATTCTCTAGCTCTTCTTCCAGCTCATTCCTCGCCATTAAGAGCCCAGGAATCACATCTACTGCTCGGCAACACATTGGGGGGGGGGGGGTCTGTCCATCTAATAAAACCACATGCCGGACAATAGTAGAACCGTCGGCCTGGGTTCTTGTTTGTCCATGATGTTTTGATTGTTGCGATTTTGCCACATTCACAAATGAACACCATGTTTTGAATAGAAAGTGCGTTGAAAATTTTTTGACTCGAAAGTGTGATATGATAAAGGCAAATATATAGAAGAAATTTTAGTTGCAACTTTAGCCATTGAAAGAACGAGTTTATTGGGATGTGTTATGAAAGTTGAAGTGTTGGGGTATGGAAGACATGTATCTTTTTAGGTGGAACAATGAAATGGCGATAACATCCATCGTCTTAGTCTAGTTAACGGGAGAACTAACGCCCGTTAGCTCTCGGTGGTGATTTTGCACTGAACTTTAACTCTCGGTGGCTAATTTGTAATTTTTTTCTCTCGGTGTATTATATGCAATTCTGACAAACATTAGGGATGAAATTTGCAATTTACCAAAAAAAAAAAAAAAAAAAAAAAAAAAAAAAAAAAGTTAAATAGAAATTAAACTTAATTGCATAACTAGAAATTACCATAATCTAAAATTATCACACGACAATAAACTAAACTACAAATTATACTTTTCTTTAATCTTCATAGCACGGTTTCTCCAAATCTCTCGTGCAAAATCCTCCATTTTGTTAGAATCTTTAAAAAAGATTGCAATCTCTTTATTTTTTGCTTTGATTGCTTGGACTTTTAGCTTCTCAACTTCAGCTTTAATCTTTTTTTCTTTCAACATGCGGTGTCGGTTGATTGCATTTTTGCTTTCAACTTCATGATCGCACTCACAAGCTCCGAAATGATTTGTCCGAACATATATGGGAATGTTTTTTTTTTTTTGCAAGAAGGCAATTAAAATTAACAAGCGTATTCGTTGCAAAATGTATTTTGGCATGTTTAAATTTAGTAGAATTTATTGTGGTATACGTATTGTTTAAGACTTTAAGTCATGAAATATATCCAAATTTTATCACCGTGCCCATTGCTTTTAATTATGAGATACTTAGAATATGCATTTGTCCAGCATTTTTATAACCAAAAACTATCCACAAGCTATAACTCAAAAGTACTTAGGAATATAATAAATTACGAAATATGAAACAGAAATAATTGTAACAGAACCTTAACCGAACTTAGTTATAACCTATCTAAGACTTTAAGCTACTATTTTAAGCAAAATAAAATTAATCAAATAACAAAATATCATCATCTTAAAATCTGTTACACAAATATGTTACACAAAGAAGCAACAAATAAAATGATCATTCAACGATATTAAATTAATACGCATTATCAATAAAAGGAGTAAGTGGACATAATGGCCCACTATAATACGCATATTTGGTGATTGTTCAGAAAATAACTCAATTTATACCAACAAGTGAGGTGGAAGTTTTACAATGAAATACACGCATAATTGGTTTCATTATACCTTGCCATGTATACTGGTTGTGGATGCTCTTACCGATATATTTCTTAATCATCATTAACAAGAATATTTACCGATATATATGTGGGGAGAATGGGAAGTATAGGCACAAGTTAAAGTCCAAATCAGGAAGGTGCTTGAGGTTAGTTTATCTATATATCTAAAAATTATTATTTTCATGAGTTGTAGTACACTAGTACATAAAGTTATTTGATTTAATTTTGTAAATCAAAGGCATGCATGTGATGTGTGAAAGTTCATGTGAAATATATAGAGTAAATTATATAGATAGTCCTTGTGGTTGGTATTGACTTACAAGTATGGTCCTTCGACTCTTTTTACTGACCAAAACAATTCTCTACTTTAAAATCATTAACACTTACAGTCTTTTAACTAAACGAACGTTAAGTTTGACTCTTAAAGCCCCTGTCTTGCACATAAATAAACACGCTTCACAAAAATATATAGTAAAAGACTAAAAGCACAACTCATTTCCTAACCGCACAATATCTCTCCACTTTTCTCTTTATCATGCAACTTATTAGACTGGTAGTATTAAGATCACACCAAAATCACAAACGACTTTGCCACATCAGTGTCAACTCAACTTTTTCTCTCTTAGACTGAACACAGACAAAACACTCGTAGTAAGAGGACCAGAGTCACAACAAAAAAACATATCTCACAAAAATATATTAAAACAAAAAGCATACACACAAACCTTTCCATTATTTCGGTCCACTCATAGACCACACAAATGATATGGTCCAAGGGGACACGTTTGGTTTAGTCTTTGTAGAAGAAGGACGCGTCTAATGGTAAAAGGGACCGAACCATTTGGTCTTATTGCGTTCATTCTTAGTTATTATTTAATCTTTTTTTTCCTTCAATCTAGCAGTAACACATTTGGGTATATATTAAAGATTATATAATATGAATGGTGAAAGCTAAGATGTTACGAGTACTACTAATAAAGGTGATTTTGTCATATATATACAAAGGCTTAATTTAAATTCAGTTTGCAAGTCTGCCAGCCAAACACAACGATGAAATAAAATACCAAATTTTAAATTTTCATGGAATTTAAAATTCCACGTAATTTGAAAGTGTTTGAAGAATGTGGTTTAGTGTTAAACATGGTGGTTGATGGTGATGATGTGTTGAAAAGGATGATACATGGGGGAGAAGATTGAGAGGAGAAAAAAAAAACATCTAGCAAATTGATTGTTGGGCAAGACCAAACAAGAAAAAAGTAATGAAAAGACAACTATATCCTCATGTGTAAAACTTTAACGGTCAAATTTAAGGTCTATTTGGTTAAAGGACTGTGAGTGTAAAGAGTTTCACAGTTGCGGGTCATCTGACTATGAGAAAAAGTCAAAAGATAAAACAAAGCAAAGAACGATCTGCGTAATCTACTCAAATATATATATCGAGAAGTGGAGTTTTTTAGTTGACCATTGTATTTTTAAAAGGGTTTTTCTAATTTGTGCCTTAGGGGCACAAGTTAAGTACACAAAAAGTACACTGAAAGTACACAGGGACCTACATAAAAGTACACTTGTTTGTACTCTTATGTGGATCCCTATGTACTTTTCAGTGGGTCCCTGTGTACTTTCGGTATGCTTAACTTGTGCCCCTAGAGCACAAGTTAGAAAAACCCTTTTAAAACTTATTTAACAAAATGAGTACTCTTAAAAATATTTAAAATAATATGTTATATTTGAATCTTCTCTCTTAGAACCATAAAGTTGCACCCACGTTTCTTAAACTACTAACATAAATATAAACATGAACCTTTAAAGCCAAAGATAAATATGAACATGAACCTCCAGTTTACAATTCTCATTCCTAGCAGCCATCACTATCACAATACCAACTAGACCCATGAACCTTAAAAGCCAAAGCAACCCATTATGGAAATAAAGCAAGGATTATATAACAAACATATGACTGGATTATAAATCAACATTTACTAGTCAAATGTATCCACTTGAATAAAGAAGAAACCAAACTCACAGTTAATGGCTATTACTAGTCAAATGTAAATAAACTAGTTAAATGTAGATGTGATGTCCATCATGTATCACTTTAGTGAGGTGATTTCATAGGATCGAAAGCCATTCTGGTACCACCTTTGTTATTATCAGGGTTAAAATTTAGAAATATAAGAATGTGCAAGTATCTTAAACAAATAGTGGATAGATGCATTGTATATTTTATATTTGGGGAAATTCTAAGAATGCACTTTTCGCTCAAGGTGTCATCACCTTTTAGGAAAAAAGTTTGGGTATTTCCAAAATAAACTTTGAGACTTGCGACTTTATCCTTCCAATGTAATAGTGACACGTGTCATGACACTTTTCAGATTCCAATCATTTTCGTACCTATGAATTTTAGTCGACTAATATCCAGCGACTTTGTAAGATTCGCGCGATTTGTTTTTTGATATTTTCGAGAAAAAAGTCAAACTTTAAAAAGTAATATTTTATTCCTTTTGCTCCTTCCCAATGTCGAGCGACTTAAGCGAATTAATTTTAGCGGTTTTTGGCCAAATAGTAGTTTTGTACTTTTTCCCAATTTTTACACCACGGTAAAAATACTTTTTACTTATCATATATCTTTCCTAACCAATGAATTAGAATAACACATACATTACACCCCCATTACAAAATTGCTCCTACAAGTCAAGAACCATCGTCTTCTCGAAATCCTGCAAAAAAAATGTTTCGTATTCGGGTATGTTTTTTTATGTTGATATATATAAATTGTTCGTATATTTGTTTTTCCCCTTATTTATTTGAAATTAATCATGTTTAATAGTAGTTTTGCAACAACAATTTTGTTTATTTAAGTTAGCAAAAGGTTACAAACTTGTGTTTGGGTTTGTAATTTATCTGGTGTCTGAGATGTGATTCTTTGTTGTTCTACCTTTTTGAAAGTATACTTGGCATTTGTTACAAAATTGTAGTGTGAGGCTTGGATGATTGAATGCAGTTTTGTTACTCCCCTTACATGTTATTAAGTAGAGTATTTTTTATTTTTATTTATTTATTTATTTATTTATTTATTTAATTTTTTCATTTGTAGGAATATGAGGCGAAAATCATCATCAGAAGTAAACCAAACTACTTTTCTTTAATAAAATCCAAGTTGGATAAAAATCGAAGGAAGTTGTTTAGGGAAACTTGTTTCGGTAAATGGTTGGACCTTTCTTATTTTGACCACGAAGCACATATGATAGATTATGTTTTACAAAAACAATGTTATCCGAATGAAAACCATTATGATATGCCGATTGTATATTATATTGATGACCGTCCCCTTCATTTCGGTCGTCCAGAGTTTTCGCTTATCACTGGTTTTAATTTTGGAAAAGTAAGTTTTGAAAAATATGGATCTGGACACCTCAATTTTATGTCAAGGGTTTTCCCAAAACATTCACGTGCAAAAATTACAAACTTAGATATTCTTGGCCTAATTGAGGATGAAGAGGCATTTGGTATCATATGCGACGAAGATGCAGTACGTCTTTGTCTATTGTTAGCTTTGGAGGTTATCTTCATGGGCAGATTATTGGTTCAGGAAGTTGATGTTTCTCTCATGCGATTAGTTGAAAACCTAGATGATTGGGATGCCTTTCCATGGGGAGAGCATATTTGGAGGCATTTGTATGATGAAATTTTGGATGTTGCAGATAAACACAAGTGGGATTTCCTTCAAGGTATTAACAAAGACCACAAGTTTGTTCCAACCTATACACTGTCAGGATTCGTTTGGGCTTTCAAGGTTAATATTTTATATATCAATATAAACTGGATTCATTTTGTGTATCAATATTTTATGCTATTACTATTGAAATTCCAAAATCCGTATAGATTTGGATACTGGAGTCTTTTGAAAGAAGCATTCTATGGTGGAATAAAGTTCCTGATATTATGCCAAGAGGAGTAGCGTGGTCAAAGAATACACCCTTCAAAAGATCTGATTATAAGTTTCTTTTTGGAAAGGTAAAAGTAATATATAAAATTTTCTTATTAATGCAATATTTTTTTCTACATTAATGCAATCTTTTATTGAACATTATTATTTGTTTTTTAAGGATTCGAATCCTGTTAAAGAACTGACACCGACAATAGCTGAGAGGAGATCTGATTGGTATATAAAGTTTACGGCATTTTTCCATGATTACATACCTAGAACTCCACCAGTGAAAACAACACATCTCTACGACGAGTGGTTGAAGAAGATGGCCGCAGCACGCAAACGTGGCAAGACTGAAAGGAAACATTTACCTATTATACGCAGGAGTGAGAGCAGTATAATAGAGATCAGCATAACACAGGATCGTGTTATTACAGAGTTAAATAAGCGTTTGTTCAAACTTGAGACAATTATTCAGGTTATTTTAGCATTTGTTCAAACTCATATACCCATCAATAATCACACGAATACTGATAATAATATACGTCCCTTTTTTCAGGTTCTTGCTCGAGAAAGAAATGGGGTAATATATACTTCTTCTTTTTTTTATCGTATATATACTTTGACATTATCAGGAAGCTGGTAGCAGTGGATTGAAAAGCACTAGCAGTGGTTTCATATACTCTAGCAGTGGATACACGAAATTTACAAAAACAGCCCTTCAAGTATTATCAGGAAGCTGCTAGCAGTGGATTGAAAACCACTAGCAGTGGTTTCATATACTCTAGCAGTGGATACACGAAATTTACAAAAACTTCCCTTCAAGTATTATCAGGAAGCTGCTAGCAGTGGATTGAAAACCACTAGCAGTGGTTTCATATAGTCTAGCAGTGGATACACGAAATTTACAAAAACTGCCCTTCGAGTATTATCAGGAAGCTGCTAGCAGCGGATTGAAAACCACTAGCAGTGGTTTCATATACTCTAGCAGTGGATACACGAAATTTACAAAAACTGCCCTTCGAGTATTATCAGGAAGCTGCTAGCAGTGGATTGAAAACCACTAGCAGTGGTTTCATATACTCTAGCAGTGGATACACGAAATTTACAAAAACAGCCCTTCAAGTATTATGAGGAACCTGCTAGCAGTGGATTGAAAACCTCTAGCAGTGGTTTCATATACTCTAGCAGTGGATACACGAAATTTACAAAAACAGCCCTTCAATTATCCATTATCTTTCGTATATATCCTTTTTATAAATACTTATTTTCATTCTTAGGAGAAATTGGAGTTAAGTAATGATCTACGGCATCTTAGTTCACAGTTTTGTGATGAGCTTAATCATGATTTTCTTGACTTGTTTGAGTCAAGTCAGTCAAGCATTGATACTAGTTCATCAGCGCGGCTAGATGAATTTTCTGATGACGATCTTGCAAAGGTAATGTAGAAAATCAGTAAACAAGTGTAAAACTCTTTCCGTAGCATAACATATCATAATGATAGGTTATTTATAAACGCTGACAGGAATTTATTATCCAAGAAGAATTAATGTTGCGACATGAAGAATTAGAAAGTGCCCGGTTAAAAGAGCAGCAGTTGATGCAACAAGAGAAGAGGTTGAGGATGGAAGAGGACAAGTTGATAATGAGGGAAGAGGAAAAGAGGTTGCAGTATGAAAATGAACGAAAGAAAAGGGGAGAAGCAATCATGAACTCAGATCATATGAAAGCCAGTAGAGCGCGTTTTGCAGTTTCCAAGAGGAGTGAACAACGTTCGGGTGAAGCTAATTCGTATTATTGGACCAATGCATATGCTGAAAAGAAAAGACGATGCTCTAGCTTACCTGATCCAGATATGAGTGAAAAACTTAAATTTGTCACGCCTTGGGTTGAGGTATGAAAAATACTTCTTGACAACCTTTTAAAATATATCTTGTTAATGACAAATGATTATAAGTTTAATTGTTTCATATACTAGGATCTTGCACGCTGCACCAATGCTGTCAACAGAGTTCATTTTACAAATGAATTTGATGAATTTCTTGGACAAATAGGACCACTTAACTGCAAGTTTCCTTGGTGTGACGATGTGTGTGTGGATAGAAGGTTTTGGGAAAGTTTGGTTTGCTTAGACCCGCCTAGGAAAGGTTGGCTAAGGGATGAGGCAAGTACTCATACAACTGTACATACAGAAATGATTTCTTATAAAGTTTATCACACTCATTCATGTTTCGAAATTTACAGCACATAGAGTTGTGGGTTAATTACCTTTGGCATGTTAGGCCCGATACGGCTAATTGGGCGATGGTTAGTAGCTATTTTGTTCAGCTTCTGTTACAAAATTCGTTGCCGTTGTGGTATGCTAATGGTGAAAGATACTCTATTCCATGGTCTGACGTTAAGCACGTAAGTAACGATATATATATACATGCCGATTAATAATGCTGATTAGCTTTTGCCATATATTGATATTATGTTTGTGACCCAAACGTTGTAGGTTTTCATGCCGATTAATGAAACTGACGCTCATTGGTTTCTTGCCCGTTTGGAGATAGACACTGGCATTGTTACCTTTTATGATAGCGGTCAAACTTTTGAAGAGGAATGGCGAGAGTTTTATATCAAACTGAGGGAGTGTTTACAGGTTTGGCTATTTATTCATATGTCATAAGAATTAATACATAACCGTTTAACCAGCTTTTAAAACATTAGTTTTTTTAAGACAGTGCTACTTTTGTCCACAGCTACAATTACCTGAGGTCCTAGCACAAGCGCAAGTATTTGAGAAGAAAGGCATTGATCCGGCTAGTTATTTCATTACATTTACTATCGCTGAACAAGTACCGAAGCAGGCCGGGATATTTGGTGATTGTGGTATTTGGGTATGTATTTTTTTATACCGCTTGGCTTTTGGTCTACCATTGGATGTGAAGGATCGTATTCAGGCTGCGCTTTCATATCGTGAACAAATGGCTAGTTTTTTTTTTAAACACCGTGTTTGTGTTTAGCTATGTTCTATTTTTGTTGATGTATTACTTGAAACAAATTGATAACCATATGCTCCCTTGAATGGTTTTGTATTGAACATATTGTATTATACTTGTGTTGAAGCTAAGGTAGTGACGCTGCAAATGTGTTTACTAGTAATCTTTTTCTATAAAAATAAGCATCAAACTATATTAAACACACACCAAATTATATATATACAAAGTAGGCCAAACCCATGCATGCTAGTTTACAAGTACTGTCCATTCGGTATGCATTACTCAACATTACACACTAGGCGACTTTTTTTGGGAGAGTTTGACTATATCTTAGATATATCATTTGAGTATGGCTGTAATGTACTTTTTAGACACTTTTTAACTGTTCACTATTTTGTACCTTTTGTATATTTTGTACCTACTAACCAAAACTACCCCATATTATATCTTACATATATTTTCTGTTTTTCAGACTTCTACTAAATATGGCATCAGAAAACACAGAATCAAAGGGCTGTTATGAATTATGGTATCAAGAATGGCTGTAAGTTTGTCCATTTACTTTTTCTCTATTAAATTTTATTCAACAAGGATTTTGTTTTGCTGAATTATATCCATTGTTACACAGAATGTCTGAAAACAGTCAAGAACTTGGGTTTGATGTTTATCATGGCAGTCAGTTTTTTTTTTACCCGTTAAGTTATTTAGGTGGAGATGTTTTACATTTGAGGTTACCTAGGTTGAGTAGGTTATCGTATTCTCAAATATGTGACATGCTGTTGAAAGAAATTAAGGAGGATATTTGGGCTTGGTATTTTTGTCTTCCAAGTAGTAGTCTGGAGCAAGGGTTGACCCTTGTAGAAGATGATAATGATGTCAAGAAACTGTATGACATGGCTGAGCTCCATGGTCTAGTTGAGATCTATGTTTGTCATCAGCCACAGGTTCATTTAGTTACTTACTATCACAAGAACTTGTCTTTTGATTCCTCAGACGATGATCTGACGTTTAAAATTAAAAGTCACGAAAAGAAAAAAAAAGATGTCGACTGTCTGTCGTTTGAAGAACTAATGGCATGGGAAGAAGAGGAAAAAAATTCACCAGCCTACCTTAGGACACCTTATATCAAGCCTTTTGTTGAAGCTAGTTTATTCAGAGGAAAGTCTGAATTTGGTGGTAATACTGACCTTGAATACATTCCTCCTTGTTTAAGGACTACAGTCCGACCTTATGTGTCGGATGACTTTGAAGATTCTTGGACACAGAACTCCACTGTTACCGAGTGTTTGTCAAACAAACGTGGGTTTGAGGTTAGTCCGTTAAGAGGTAAGAACCTTTTGAACGACTTTGAGGCTGCTGATAATCATGACCTTCAGGATCCACATTCTACTAGTTTACTCCCATGTATTCAAAACAGCCCTTTAAAGTGTAAGAGGTTTTTTAATGACATTGATGGCCTTCCTACAGTTGGAAGCTCAACTGTAGTTCAATATGTGTCCAAGAAAAGTCGTTTTGAAACTGGTACCTTGAAATCTAGGAGATTATTTGATGAATTTGAAGAAGTTGGTAGTAATCAATCTGATGATATGAAGGGTGATGAGGCAATCAGTTTGGTTAATGATCAAGTGATAGTTGCAGATTCCACAGCTGATGGTTCCATGTCATACCCAGCCTCTTCTGATCCAAGTAATTCGAAGGTATTATGAAGGCTACCATGTGGTAGTTATTTGATCTTCCAGGGTGGTATGTACCCTGTTAAACAATTTGTATTTTTGTTCCTTTCCTTGCATGATGACTAGTTAGTGTATGTTACAAACTACACTAACTAGTCATCATGATGAAACAATTTATTTTCAGTATGTGGTGAAGGCTTGTTAGTGTATGTTACAAACTAGTATGTGATGGTGCTTCTACTACCATGTGTATGTTACATTGCAATTATTATGATTAAATATGCTGATGTCTATCAGCACAACTATCTCGATAACAAAACTACAACAATCATCTCAATAAATTGTTTCATAGATATGATTTTCCACACAACCATTACATTGTTAAAATTTAGACTCATAACATTTATTATTGAACTATTACATCCATTCAAACAGTACTGCTAGAACCACATCCTTCTTCAGTTGATTTCCTTTCCTTGAGTTTTTCAAAGTACTCTTCCAGTTCTTTAATCCTTTTTGCCACTGCCCTAACTTTTTCTGGTGTAATGCCATCTTGGTTCTCCTTACACGTAATATCACCATCTAGTTTTTTCTTCTCAGAAAATTCTAAAGCCATTGTGGATTGTTGTATGTGTGCCATCAAATTGTCATCAGCATCCTCTTTCCTGTTTGGCACTTGTTCACAATTACCTTTTCCAGATAAGTTCAAAGCCATTGTGGATTGTTGTATGTGTGCCATCAAATTGTCATCAGCATCCTCTTTCTTGTTTGGCACTTGTTCACAATTACCTTTTCCAGATAAGTTCAAAGCCATTGTGAATTGTTGTATGTGGACTATAGAATTGACTGTATTTATGCTTATTTTGTTGACTTGTGTTTAGGCGGGAAAATTATTTTGGCGGGATAATAGATAAGCGTATTTTTAACCGATATAGTATGAGCGACTTTTTTAAAGCGATTTATGAAACACTAAAACCTTATCTTTTAGCTATTTTGGGCAACTGTCAAGGTTCGTGATCCTTTATTGTCATGGTCCCCCATATCAATATTGACTCTCTTTTATGTTTGAATATTCATCATCAAAATTTTAGCATTAACTAACCTTTACATGCTTGTAATTGTTTATAAGGTAATCATGGCCATCGAGTTTGTGGTGCGACCAAACAGAAATTTTTACCCTGGGTTTCTTGAGCTTCCTCGATTTGCTGACCGTGCTTTCAATGGGAATCGTCATTTCTATTTAACTGGAATACAAAGACAACGGAAGAAAGTAAGGATTATTGGTCAATTAGGAGGTCCCATTAGGATTGTAGGTAACAAATGGGTAGAATTTGTTCATGAAAACATGTATACGGATGTTCACATGTTACACTTTGTTCAAGAAGGTGATGACTCTTTTTACGTTACTGGCTATGATTCTAAAGGGTTGGAAGTTGAGGATTATGCTGGTGTAGAAAGTCGTCATATAAGGTTTCAGAGTTATCGGCTGCCATACCCTCAATTTCCACAGGTTATTTATAACAACTCATTTTTTGTTTACGTTTATTTAGGAATACGTGTATTTTGTTACTGTGTATGTTATAATTGTTAATCAGCAGATGGTGTTTCAGACATTGCCCGGTAATTTTCTAGATGGTATTGGGTTGCGTGGTACTGTTGTTGTTGTTGTTGAAGGAATGGAGTTTAATGTGGATGTTACTTGGGGCTATGAACGAGGTCATGATCCTCGTGTTTTGTATGTTATGGATGATGAGATGTGGTCGACTGCTCTTCAATATTCCGATATTGAATTTGGCGATGTTATTGTTTTTACTAAATTGGCAAAGAATAGGTTGAATATAACCGTGTTTGGTTTCGAAGGTGGGGCAAAGATACAGGGGCAGTTTCTTGGTGTGACGCAATTGTTTTTTCCACAAAATGATCTTGATAACGAAGATGGAGGTAGGCTTGAAATCTCATAATCATATTCAATAATATCATACCATTTATCTTTAAGATTTATTTTGATATTTTTGAAACAGGTGATGAGCGAATGCAACACATTTGCCAATGGATTGGTCACCTTGATCATTTTGGTGAGCGAACTGATGTCTTTTACAGAAGGTCTACTGAAATTCTTCCGTTATGTAAACTTGTAAGTTTGTGTTTTGTGTGCACTTTGTTGTCTATGCATTTATGTAATTATATATAATTTTTGTAATTGTTTCACATCAGGATATTCCAAACCATTTTCTTCAGAATCATCCTATGCATTTTTATCAAAATGCACTTTTTAGGAATGACGAAGTCGAATACATGATGCAAATTCAGATTGAGTATCATAGAGACAATCCATTCCGGGTGAATCATGTTAATGCATTAGGTGACTGGACCTACTTTTTTGAAGATTGTGAGTTTGAGCATGGAAAGATGATAAGGTTTAAGTTCATGTATGTAGAGTCTTATGATGGTTTGGTGTATCCTGTTTTCCATATTTGTTAGGAAATCAGATAAGGTTTAATTTCATGTATGTAGATTGTTATGACATTTTGTCTATATATTTTGTTGGGTTACATGAACAAACTTTTCAGTGGTTAAAGAGTGTATATACTTGTATTCGATTGGACTGTTTAGACTATTACAAATTTTAACACTTTATGGTAAGTAGGACTTTCACAACACAACCATTAGGGTGAATTCCTTCATATTAGTTGATAATATCACTATTTTTCCACTACTTTTGGTAGACGTAATCTTGGTCAACAGATTGGAGTGTCGTTGGTGTATCCACTGCTAGGACATTTCAAACAACTGCTAGAGTTGATGAAAGCACTGCCAGAAGAATGATACCAATGCTTGAATTAAACCACTGCTAGAGTTGATGAAACACTGCTAGAGTTGATGAAACCACTGCCAGAAGAATGAATCCAATGCTTGGATTAAACCACTGCTAATAATTAAAATGTTACAATGCTAAATAAAAACAATCCGAAATACGTAAATCATAAATCTAATCAGAATGCTCCCCGCATGCAGAGTCATACGACGGAGTACGAGAACGAGCAAATCCCTCCAACCGAGCCAAATCTTCCTCGTCTACAGCATCGTCTACACCATCGTCTTTGTTCTCCCGATAGCTCCAACTTATTTTGGTGCTGGCGTTGTTCGTTATATTCGAAACACACCGCCACAAGTTGTCAGCAACCTCGCGATCTTTGCGTGCTTGATCTTTCAAAAATTTGTCGATGACAGCTTTTCTTTCAATGGTAATGTCGTTGCAAATCTGGTAGTTTTGTCTCATTTGTTCCTTTTCCCCCTTTGCCTGGTCAAACAATTTGATGACGCTTATAATAGCGTTTTTTCGAGCCGCATCGTCGATATTGCATTGATTTTGAACGTACACTTGCATATCTTCAACAGAATGGGGGAGACGGCAAGCCATATTAAATCTTGTGGGAAGTATTTTGATCTTCAATTGTGTTTGAAATTGTGTGTTAAAAAATGTGTTTGAGGTGAAGTTGTTATTTATACAGCGGTAAAAATTGTTTTGAAAATGTTTATTTTTGTTTGTTTTTATTTTATTTTATTTTTTTTTTTATATTTATTGACCAAACGGTTGTTGCTTTTAGGGGAAATATTTATTGCATACATTTATACGACAACTGTAATGTACTATCACATATCCCAAAATATTCTGAGCAACTTTTTAAAAGCGCCTTTTTTCAATTTAGCGATTTATGATACACTAATAGTTTGTCTTTTATCTTTTTGTTCCCACATTCACTTCCTACCGACCAGAACCCTAGCTTCTTAAAAATCTAATACAACTGTCGTTTTCGTTCGATTATTAAAATTGAATTGTGCGAAAGGTTCGTCATACTTTATTGTCATGGTCCCCCATATCAATTTTGCCTATATTTAATGTTTCAATATTCGAACCTAATTAGGGTTTACATTTCAAATTATTTTTACTTTTTAAAGTATTGTATTTTACGTGTTCCTGTAACAGGATGGCACCTATTTGGAGTTCAGATCCTCGTTACCTGTTTGACGTTCATCTTTTGGGGGAGTTTTATTTCCAACCGTTGAGGTATGAAAATGGGGGTGTTTTTTATTGGAGTTTGTCCAAGGATAGGAAGGTGGACTATAATAGTATGTGCCAGTTTCTGAAAGAACATACTGAGCTAAATTTCCATTCGTTGTTTTTCTGTTTACCACAATGTCAATTAGAGGTAGGATTGAAACTAATAGAGTGCGATAGGGATGTGGCTGCCATGTATGACCTTGCTGATCGATATGGGAAGTTGATGATGTATATGGCACATAATCCCCAAAACTTATTTGATTTTTATTATCAAAATCTTAACTTTTGTGATTCTGAAGATGATTATACAACCAAATTGATTATACATGGAAGAAGATTAAAAGATGCAAGCAATATGACATATGATGAGCTTATTGGTTGGGCTGAAGAAGAAGCAAGCGTCCTTATTGATGTTGATGTCGATATGTCTGTTAGCCATAGGGATGTAGTTGCTAAGCCTAAGGTTAAGCGTAAGTTGGTTTTCATTGAAGAGCAAGATAAAGCCTTTGCAGGCGATCGATAAAAAAATTAAGGTGGTGCAAAAAAAAAAAAAAATCAAATCAACGCTATTTCTGAGCTGTTAGATTCTACTTTGTGACACATACATCTAATAAACCAGGCGATATATGTGTCACAAAGTAGCATTTAGCAGCCCAGGAATATCGCGGTTTTTTTTTTTTTTTTTTTTTTTTGGGGGTTTTTGTTTATAGCAGACACTTATATTTTACCTGGTACGTTAAAGTTACCAATTAATTCATATCACACTTACCACGACACGTATCCATATCGATTATACTTTTTTTTTATGGTGTAGGTTATGTTTTCAACACTACGTTACAAGCCAGCATATCAACGGAGCATGTTATAACACAGGTATGTTCCCACAAAAGTATTTAGACAAACATAAATAAGTAAGTGCATATATATCCAACAAAATTAACCTTAATTGGTTTATAGAACATGCATAAGCATAAACATAAACATCATACATTCCTAACCATATACTAAACTCAACACATATATGAAGAAACCAGTTCAGTACACCATACACTTGAGCTTCTCAATGAATGACATAAGCTCCCTTGTTCGCTTCTGCTTGTTCACAACCTTCACCAACATGTTAGCAATGTCTGCCAAATCTTCATTTTGCAAAATATTCAACTGTGAAATACTTTGCACACGTGAATCAAAGGGATACAAAAGCTCCAACTCTGCAATCACGAAATCCCTCTCGGTAACACGAGACCTAATATCTTGGGCTTTTTTGGTTAATCTGCTTCGTCCACCCTAGTGACAGTAACCTCCCTACTAAACTTCTCCACCATCATGTCTCTAACGAGACTAGAACCAGCAGCAGCAGCTAACTCCTGGCAGAAAGGCATTTTTGTAGTCATTTTCTTGTTTTGGTTTCTTTTTTGTTTTTTGTTTTGTTTTTTTTTTTTTTTTTTTTTTTTTTTTTTTAACAAAATAGCAGTTAAGATAGCCCTTTGGTTTATGTGTGTTTTTATATTAGTTATAAGGTCTTGATATGATAGGCACGCATAGTTATTATGTCATTTTGACTTATAAGCCATATTGATTTGATTTGATAGCCAACTTGAACCAAAATAAGTATACTAGACTACTTGATGAATTTGTTTACTTGAGGAAATGTTGAACCTTTGTTTCTCTTTAATTTGACAGGTTTACTTGAGGAGACGTGTTTAAACGTATTGCAAACGTGCATGGACTCACAATAGTTGTATTGCTAAATTGTATATTCGACAATTGTATTTAAGTGGGCTACTTTTATATGTCTTTATTTAGTTTAGTTCCCTTTATTTTAAATTGTTGAGCGATATTTTATAAGCATGTATATCACCCAAGTATGTAGAAGAAAGTATGATCTTTATATGCAAAAAGACATTTTTGGTACCCAACAATATATGAGTTTTTTGTTTGACCATAGCATTTTTAAAATTTATTTAACAAAACGAGTACTTTCAAATTTATTTAAACTAATATGGTATTTTTAAATGTTTCATTGTAGATCACACTACAAACACAATGACAAAGATGACGACAGTCTAGATGGTTCAACTTGTTGGTTAATAACTAAATAGGCCCAAATTAACAATGTAAAGAAATACACTGTAAGAATATAAGCAAATCTCAAGAAATAGTTCGTGATTTTTGTAAATGTCAGTGATTAATTGATAAACGTCATATACTCGACTAATCTTAATCAAACAACCACAGAAAATGGAAAATAAATTGAGGCCGAAAGTATAAACAACCCAATATAATATCTGTTTGACTGTGTTTAATAGTACTATCACGTAATCCAATATATTCTGAGCGACATTTTTTAAAGCGCCTTTTTTCTTCTTATCGATTACTGCCCACTATCACATCGAAGCCCAACAATAACTCTACATTTATTTACAAGTCAAATGCAAATCTTTTCCGCTTTGAGGTAAAACAACAATAAGTTTAAAAAAGTATTGTCACACAAACCAATGTATGCATCATGTCAAGTACTTTCACATAAAATTTACAAAACAGCCCCCCATGTGGTACATTAAGAGGAAGCTGCTAGCAGCGGGTTGAAGACCACTAGCAGGGGTTTCATAGACGCTAGCAGTGGATATCTAAAATTTACAAAACAGCCCCCATGTGGTACATTAAGAGGAAGCTGCTAGCAGCGGGTTGAAAACAACTAGCAGGGGTTTCATAGACGATAGCAGCGGATACATCAAATTTACAAAACAGCCCCCCAAGTATACATTATTAGGTCAAGTACAAGAAAGAAGGAAAATCACGTGCTTATATTTACGACTTACATTTTTTTAAAATAATTTGTAATATAAGTGTAAAAAAGTACTGCACACTATCACATCGAAGCCCAACAATAACTCTACATTTAGGGCCCCTACATTTATTTACAAATCAAATGCAAATCTTTTCCGCTTTGAGGAGTGTAAAAAAGTATTGTCACACAAACCAATGTATGCATCATGTCAAGTACTTTCACATAAACCGATGAATTCCAAGCGACCTTATTAACGCGCCATTTTCATCTTACCAACTTAAACCGAGTTTTGTTTTAGTAACCAAAAATTGGATACAAGGAATTATGAGGTTGATATTTTATTTTATGTTTTTATTTTAATTATGTCGATTATGCGATATAATTTTGCTTTTTTAATTCAACGTCAATGTAGGTTGTTTTGTAAAACACAAAACCCAATCAAAAGAGAAGAGATTGCGACGGTAAGGTTGCGTTTAGTTGAGGGAATACACCCTTGTTTTTCACAAAATGTTTTCTGGAAAACAAGGAACACAGAGATCGCGTTCAAATTAACGTTTTCCACCAAAATGTTTTCCAAAACACAAATCCCCTATTTCCTAACTTAAAAAGGAAAATTACAAAACAAATTTTAGTTGTTTTCCTTGTTTTCCTTTGTAACCCTCAACCCTCCCTCCCTTTCTTCAAAACAGAAAATAGAAACATCAACTAAACGCGTTTTCTATATTTTCAAGTGTTTTGTGTTGATTAATTCTCCTTCCAAATTTTTACAAAACTAGAGATAGAAAATAAGAGAAATTGTTCTCCAACTAAACGCACCCTAAATATATTGAGTGTTACTGTGCCACCAAACTCATATTAAGTTGCCTTAAACCTTGCACCCGCCTATATAACAGACCCCAATGCACACTTATCTCTTCACAATATCCCCAAATCTTCTTCACAAACCCTAAATTTTACCACAAACCCCAAAAATGCCATAAACCATAATTCACCACTAAAAACCATGAATACTAAACCAGAGGTTGTAAATCGAACCTCTTCTCCATCATCATCATCATCGTCATCATCCAGTGATTTCCTTCAGTTCTTTCCATATCCTTATGATCCTCGACCTAAAAAATCACCTTTTCTCCCATCATCAGAAGATGATAGTGTAGAGAATCCAAGTGTATCTGCTGATGATTCTGATGACTACTATAAGGAGGGAACATCTTACTCCCAACCTCCAGCACCTCTGCCTCAATGCAGGCCTAGAGCAAGCAATCCGCCACTTCCTATGGGTGGAAAGGTGGTGCTTGGTCTTCCTGCACCTGGTTTTGGTGCATCAACACACATCGCATAGAAGAAATGCTAGGGAAGGGTGGATGGGTTGCATTTTGGTTGAAATACATGGAGGAAGCACAAAGGAGACCTTTATTTTTCTCCATCATCAACGTTTTCATCAATCCATCCTTCATACTTTTGACCCTTAGCATCTTCGTTATAGAAGTCTTGTAGCTCCAGCCATCGGGATAGAACGAATGGGTGGTTATGCAGGACTTCACAAACGCAAATCCAGCATTTAGTGTGATAGATGTGAGCAGTCATGCTCATCTTCACTGCTCTTTAGATGTTGGAACAGATGATATGCACTAGATTAGGTTTAGTAGTAGTAGAAATATTAGTAGGAGATCATGTATAGCACTTTGGATTTGTAGTTGCATTTGAAGTTGATTGGGTTTTTTTAAGTTGTAAGCTGTAAACTGTTTCATGAATGAATGAATGAACAATTTTACTTCAATCTCTTCTCTTTAGAACTTTAGCTTTGTGAGTTGGTTTGGAAAAAGATGTGGGATTTTGAAATTACCAGTTTGGATTGGTTAGGGTTTATGTGGAGCGTCAATTGGAAGTGATTTGAAGATCAATTACTTCAACTGGCAGTGATTTGGGGGAAAAAATAAGTTTGCATCAAATTTACAAAACACACCCTTGAAGTATGCATTACCATGAAATTGCTAGCAGTAGATTTCAAACCACTAGAAGTGGTTTGATAAAGTATAGCAGTGGATACATCATATTTACAAAACAGCCCCCCAAGTATATATTATCAGAAAAACCACTGGCAGTGCATTGACAACCAAAGGCAGTGGTTTGATAGACAATAGCAGTGGATACATCAAATTTACTAAACAGCCCCCCATGTGGTACATTAACCGGAAGCTGCTATCAGCGGGTTGAAGACCACTAGCAGGGGTTTCATAGACGCTAGCAGTGGATATCTAAAATTTACATAACAGCCCCCCATGTGGTACATTAAGAGGAAGCTGCTAGCAGCGGGTTGAAAACAACTAGCAGGGGTTTCATAGACGCTAGCAGCGGATACATCAAATTTACAAAACAGCCCCCCAAGTATACATTATCAGGTCAAGTACAAGAAAGAAGGAAAATCACGTGCTTATATTTACGACTTACATTTTTTTAAAATAATTTTAATATAAGTGTAAAAAAGTACTGCCCACTATCACATCGAAGCCCAACAATAACTCTACATTTAGGGCCCCTACATTTATTTACAAGTCAAATGCAAATCTTTACCGCTTTGAGGAGTGTAAAAAAGTATTGTCACACAAACCAATGTATGCATCATGTCAAGTACTTTCACATAAACCGATGAATTCCAAGCGACCTTATTAACGCGCCATTTTCATCTTACCAACTTAAACCGAGTTTTGTTTTAGTAACCAAAAATTGGATACAAGGAATTATGAGGTTGATACTTTATTTTATGTTTTTATTTTAATTATGTCGATTATGCGATATAATTTTGCTTTTTTAATTCAACGTCAATGTAGGTTGTTTTGTAAAACACAAATACAAATTAGACTAAGATTGACAACGTCATAAACAAAAGTAGTTACACTTAACTAGTACACACATAACCCACCATAACTAACCTAAACAAAACATAAACCCTAACATGAAGGCTTCACAAATTCAAAGGACCATTGACTCAAGATGTTCAATGAAGGATAACAAAGAAGAAACGCGAGCACGCCTTTCTAAGATGGAGGTCTGATTCCTTACAATCTCAGCCCTATCTTCAATTTGCATCCTTCTCATGTGCCGAACAGACGCAACAGACGAGTTAGTTGGACCCACAACCAACAGCTCTCCAATAAGCACATCCCTACGTTGTACACGAGCGGTTAGCTCGTCAATCTTCTCTTGCAGATCTAATTCATCCCGAACAGTATCCCTAACTTCTCCCCAATATTCCACAATCATCATAGCCTTGACAGATCGAGAGTTTGCTGTACGGGATAGTTGATCCAAGAGGGGAAGAGGGGGGTTGGACATTGTTGTTGTTGGTTGAGATGTTTTTTTTTTATTTTTAGAGAGGATTAAAAATAGAGTGTGGAAATATAGAGTGATAACCACAAAATGTGTTGCTAGTTGTGATAGGAGTTGTTAAATAGAGTGGAATTATAGTAGTTTTAAAATATAAGTGTAAACCGTATATTATTTACAAGGAAAAAAATGTATACTGTTTAGAAGTTATCATCATATATGTTTCGACTGTTAATTGATATTTGTATATAGTTTAGAAGTTATCATCATATACGTTTTTGTTTTGTCACAACAACACAAGTTCGCTAAACATAATTTCTTATATAAGCATAAATCGATAACATAAAATGTGTTTCCAAAATCACCAATGGTCCAAAAACTGTACATAAGCTACATATAACAAAATGTTCAAAAACTATACCTATAATCCATTTAGCGGTAATCCTAACCAAGTTATTCTCTACAAACATATAATAACACATTGGGCGCGAACTCGTGTTAACCAGGGTCTTTTGTCAGTAGACTTCCGCTATCTCCTGCTTCTTCGAGTTTGACCAAAGCTTAACCTGCGTATTTTAAATAGCTTAGGGTTTTAAGTAATGAGAACTATCCAACCATCGGGTATCAAAAAGACCCTTTAAACCATTAAGCTCGAGTGGGTCATTTTAACAATTAGGGTAGGAGGGTAGGATGGTGGGTTTTTTGAGACATAAACCAAGTTATTGGCAGGGTGTTGGGGTCCAACCCCTTTCATGTGTAATAGCACTTTAACAAGGATAATGAGATTATGTTGTGTTCATATGCCTGTGATACACGAAATTTTATCGTGTTTGCATACGACTATTTGAACAGTGTGTATATGGTTGAAGGGTCCTGAAAACAAAGGAATGATGTTAGTGTGTCTGCTTAAAGTTATATTATACCATTGCCCGACACCATTTCCTTATCCTTTTTACAATGATCACCCCCAAAAGAAACCAACAATTCTCTACTATATTATGAACCAACAAAATTGTAGTGTGCGTGTATGACACATGGCTTCTTTGATGGTTCACGGTGACGAGGTACACGGTTTCTTGGTCCAGTAGATACGGGAAAGTGTACAACACGTTTGTTGTTACGGTTTGTAATGGTTACCTGATGATGAGAGTTGAATCTTGAAGGGTAGAAAGGTAGTGCAAAGTGGTTTAGCCATGCGTATAGAGTTCATAACTGTGCTTGTGTGTGTTTTTAGTGTCTGTTTTTTGTAGAGAAACTCCATGTTTCTGTGTAACAAAGAGATGTCAGAGATTATAAGAAATAGATGACATGGTTTTGTAATGATAGTGATGGCGAGTGAAGTGGAGTTAATGAGGCACCCTCAAAAACACTCATATCGCTCCCCACCATTATATATCATTACCAACCATTTCATCTATCTTGTTATCATCTATGATCTCATACCACACGGAAACATGGACTTTGTCACCGAAAAAGACACCACAAAAAAAACACACTCAGTTAAACAATCTCAAAGCAAGCTAAACCCTTTTGCACCACCTTTCTACACTTCATGATTCAACCCTCTTCATCAAGTAACTTGTACATACTGTAACAATAAATGGCTTTACACTTTCCGGTATCTACTGGACCAAGAAACCGTGTACCTCCTCGTCGTATACCATCAGAGAAGCCACGTGTCATGGCTGTTTGACTTCAATATTGTTGTTTGATAATATAGGAGAGAATTGTTGGTGAGTTTTTGGGAAGATCATTGTAAAAAGGAGAATGAAATGGTGTTGGGCAATGGTATAATAGCACTGTAAGCATACCCACTAACAGCATTCTTTTGTTTTCAAGAACCCTCAACCATATACACACTGTTCAAATAGTCGTCCGCAAACACGATCAAATCTTTTGTATCACAAGCATATGAACACAACATGATCTCAATATCCTTGTTAAAGTTCTATTACACATGAAAGGGGTTGGACCCCAACACCCTGCCAATAACTTGGTTTATGTCACAAAAAAACCACCATCCTACACTCAGACCCTAATTGTAAAATGACCCACTCGAGCTTAGTGGTTTAAAGGGTCTTTTTGAAACACGATGCTTGGATAGTTCTCGTTACTTAAAACCCTAAGCTATTTAAAATACACAACGACATATCTTACCTTTTGGCATAGACTGCTGTCACGGCTTGGTCTCGGATTGGAACCCGTGACACCTAATCAATTTGAAGCAAGTATAAAAGCAAATCATATATTCCTACAACTAATCAATTGCATATAACATACTATATAACAATACCTAATAAACAAGAGATACCCAGCTAAGATTACAACTATCTAACAAAAACCCATGAAGCTTTTTACGGTCAGTCAAGAGTATTTATAAAAAGTAGTAAACGATACCTGCTCGGTGATGTAGTGGTGGTGGAGGCGGCGCTATGATGTAGTGGTGGTGCAGTGATGAAGATGAAGATGAAGAAGTTGAGGTGAAAGCAGTTGAGGTTAATAATTGGGGTATGTGTGATATGGGTAGTATCTGAGTTATAGGAGTAGAAGTTAAGTGTTTGGTTATAAGTTGTTGAGGAGTAAATTAAGTGGTTGACTTTGGTTTCATTAAGTGTTTGGTTATTTGACACGTTGCAAATTATTTTAAAAAATCGTATATTACAAATTATTTTAAAAAATCACAAAACGAGACACGTATATTACAAATTATTTTAAAAAATTGTAAGTCGTAAATACAAACACGTGATTTTCCATCTTTCTTGTACTTGACCTGATAATGTATACTTGGGGGGCTGTTTTGTAAATTTGATGTATCCGCTGCTAGCGTCTATGAAACCCCTGCTAGTTGTTTTCAACCCGCTGCTAGCAGCTTCCTCTTAATGTACCACTTGGGGGGCTGTTTTGTAAATTTTAGGTATCCACTGCTAGCGTCTATGAAACCCCTGCTATTGTCTATCAAACCACTGCCTTTGGTTGTCAATGCACTGCCAGTGGTTTTTCTGATAATATATACTTGGGGGGCTGTTTTGTAAATATAATGTATCCACTGCTATACTTTATCAAACCACTTCTAGTGGTTTGAAATCTACTGCTAGCAATTTCATGGTAATGCATACTTCAAGGGTGTGTTTTGTAAATTTGATGCAAACTTATTTTTTCCCCCAAATCACTGCCAGTTGAAGTAATTGATCTTCAAATCACTTCCAATTGACGCTCCACATAAACCCTAACCAATCCAAACTGGTAATTTCAAAATCCCACATCTTTTTCCAAACCAACTCACAATGCCGTCGCAGTATTCCAACACCCATAACCTAGTTGCTTACTTAAAAAAAAATAATCAATCAGATGGTTTTCATGAGATGATTGATTTTATCAACCACAGTAAAATTCAGTTTGCATTAACTGTAGCACCCACAATTCTCAAAGACTATATACATGATTTTTGGGGTAAAGCTGAGATACAGGAGCGAGATGGATTTGAGGTGTTTAGGACTGTGGTGGATGATAATGAGATTTTGGTGGATGAGGAAGTCATTAGAGGTACGTTGAAACTCAATGATGCTAATGGAGTAGTTAATCTTTCTGATAATGATATATTTTTAGGTTTAGAAAGATTAGGTTATACAAGAAGGGGAGACAGGGTAAAATTTTTGAAATGTATGTTTTCTCCCGAATGGAAGTTTTTAATTCACACCTTGCTGATGTGTCTGAGTAGTAAGACCACAGGGTTTAATGAATTTCCCTCCAAAATTGCAACTGCTTTAATTTGTCTATCTGAAGGGAGGGAATTCAATTGGTCTAGCATGATTTTTGAAGGGTTTTTGCAGAATATTAGGAAGAAAGGTAAATATTACTTGTATCCTAGGTTTGTTCAACTTATTGTGGGTAGCCAAATAGCAGAACCTGTTGAACATAATACAAAGTATGAGGTGCATTATATGCATCATAAGGTTTTTACTCATATGAGGAAACAAAATCCTAATTTAACAATCCCAAATGTTCCATTGTTCCCGCATATGATTAATTTACCTGTCATTCGTGAGTTTGATGATGTAAATGAACCCCAATTGACTGAACCTGAACCCACTGACACCGTAGTTCCACCCACTATTAGTCCGACTGCAACCAACCTTGATGCTATGATAAGTTCACCACGCGCACCAGTTAACACAGGTCGAACTGAGGAAGGTATCTTGGAACATCAACATGAATGGACGTATAATGATGAACATCAACATGATGCCTTTTCGAATGAACGACCAGTTAACACAGGTCCAGTTGGGGATGAAAATCGTGAACGATTAAATGAATTGACGGTTAAATGTAGAAAAATGGAGAATACGATCAGAGAATTGAAGCACAGGATGTTTGTGATGGAAAAAGTTAGGGGACATGGGCGTAGTGTTGTTAGCGGAGTTAGGAGACATGGGCGTATTGTTGTTAGAAGAGTTACGAAACATACTAAGAAAGTGACATCCTCTCAAGATGTGGTTTTGGAGGACCAAAAAACACAGGGGACGAGTGAAGGATTTGATTCAGGGGACGATGCAGTTGTGCGTATGGATGAGGATGTGGATAGTGTAGATCATGGAGGGGAGTATGTGGTGTCTGATAAAGATGGGAATGAAGCTGTACTCGAGATCGTGAAGAATGTATTAGATGTTATAGAGAAGGATTTGGTGCAGGAAACATCCACTGATAGTCTTTCAGAACCCACCGCTACAACTTCAACTGAGGTAACCCCACCAACTGATGTACAACTTAAAGAGAAGGAATTGGTGCAGGACACATCCACTGCTCCAACTGATGCACAAGATAAAGAGGAGGAGGTGGTGCGGGACACATCCACTGCTCCCAATGATGCACAAGATAAAGAGGAGGAATTGGTGCAGGACACATCCACTGCTCTAACTGATGCACAAGATAAAGAGGAGGTGGTGGTGCAGGACACATCCACTGCTAGTGTTTCTGTAACCTTAACCCCACCAGCTGATGTACAAGTTAAAGAGAAGGAGGTGGTTCCGAAGAAGACATCCACTGCTCCCAATGATGCACAAGATAAAGAGGAGGTGGTGGTGCAGGACACATCCCCTGTTAGTGTTTGTGTAACCTTAACCCCAACAGCTGATGTACAAGTTAAAGAGAAGGAGCTGGTCAAGGACACATCCACTGCTCCCAATGATGCACAAGATAAAGAGGAGGTGGTGGTGCAGGACACATCCACTGCTAGTGTTTCTGTAACCTTAACCCCAGCAGCTGATGTACAAGTTAAAGAGAAGGTGGTGGTGCAGGACACATACTCAGAACCCACTGCTACAACTGGTCTATCTGAAGTAACGACAACAACTGATGTACAAGTTAAGGAGAATGAGGGGCTGCATGAGACATCCATGGCTAGCGTAACCTTAACCCCACCGGCTAGTTTGAAAAGTGTAGTAGACAATAGAGTAGTCTCACAAACTGCTATTACTACCACATCTACAATTGTCACAACTACATCTGTTTCACCACCTAAATCAAAACAAGTTGAGAAGGAGGCTGCCAGTACACTGATAAATTTAAGCAAAAGTTCATCAAACCCTACACCTACCATTGCACCGGCTCCTATATTTCTTAAACCAACTGGACCTAAACCCTTGACTACAAGTTTGACTATTGGTGAGCCTTTGAACAAGAAGGTGGCTCTACCAGATAATGGAAAGGGAAAAGGTATTGTTGAACCTGATATAAAGTTTAAGAATACACAAGAGCAGATTGATTATGATTATGAATTAGGTGTAAGAATGGAAGCTGAAGAAAAAGCACAAACAAAAAGGAAAAGGCTAGAAGAGGAGGAAGCTAATCAGAGATGGATAGATGATTGGGAGGATTCACAAGCCTATCTTGAAGCTTCTAATAATATTGGGATTGAGTACACTCGTGAAGTGTGGGAAATGTTCTCTAATAATCAAAAAGCAAGAATCTTGGATGAATGGTTCACGGAGTTCAAAAAAGATAAAAAGCAAGTCAAAAGAAAGAAACCTCCTACAAAGAGCGATATGAGAAATACATACATGAAGATTATCAAGAATTCACGCGTACATCTTGGTGTAGATCTAAGAACATGTTCAACAGAGAGGCTGAAGGAGCTTAGTCAGAAGTGTATGAGGGTTAATGAAGATCACATTCCTATGAATTCTGAGAAAGAAGCAGAATGGTTAAAGAAGCAATCCAGATATAAAAGACAAAAGGTGGACGAAGATTTGAAAAAGAAAGAAAGAACTAAACAGTATTTTAAGGAGACTAATAGTCCTAATCCTGAACCTATTAATCCTATTCCTTTAAAAGCAGTTCATCCTATTATCGATTGGCAGATTGTCAAACATAGAGGTAGAGAAGTAGTTGAGATTACAAGAGGTGATGGATGCAAATCCACTTATTGGTCATTTGGGATGTTACTGGATTGTTTGACTAGGGGTGATTTGGACGAGTTGTGGAAAGTAATGAAGTTCAGATATGGGAAGTTAGGTCCAAATGGAGAGTTAGCTAAGTTTGTGTGGGCTGCTATAAAGAGCATGTTTGAACCTGATCTTGAGGCTGAATATTGGTATGATTGTGAGGTGGTTGAATGGATATTGTACTCATACTGCAAGGTTCATGGTGTAAAAACAAAAAAAGAGGATAGGTTTTTCATGTTCGTTGATAGGGATTATCCTTTATCAAAGAATGTGGCAAGACAAATGCTGGAAGCTAAACTCAGTTCAAGAGGAACAAAGGAGACACATCCTATAATTGATCCACTGTTTAAAAAGATAGAGAAGATTGCAGACCTACAAGGAACCTACTGCCAGTGGTGATTAAACCAATCCTAGAAGATTCAATCCACTGCTGATGTTAGAATGAGGCTAGTAGTAAAGGTCAGAAGATACTTTAACAATGTGAATTTAATGTCTTCGATTGTTCAATTTTTGTTATTTTCGCAACCTCATTTTAAATTAGAATCCCATATATTCCATAGGTATACGCTGGATATGATGAAAAGACAGAAGATTCAAGACCATCCAACTATTGAACACAAGATAAAAGGTGAGTTAAACTCCTACTTACTAGGAAACTTTATTGAATAAAGTATGTTACTAGGAAAGCACGCACGATATAACACTAATTACTTACTAGGAAACTTTTTTGTTATCTTCGATTGCATCGGTACGGCAGTAGTAAATCATCATGTCTGTCCAGTTGTTAGTGTTAGAAGCGGCTCTTATCTCATCACATTTAGGCAGACCTGACATTGTTTTTGCTTACTTATTTATGGAATGATGTTGTGTGAAAATATACTTGCAAGTTTGCTGTTAAATAGACAGATTGAAAGGTAAATAAACAGTCACATGCATACATTGACGTTACACTATATGCCTGACTCCTCTATGTTTTTATAGAAAAGAACAAAAAATGTGCACATGTTCAACAGTTTATTGTATAACATTCTCACAAAGTAACATAAAAAAACAATAAAAGCAAGCCACTCCTGTAGCTATTATTATTCAAGTAACAAACATTGAAAATTCTAAATGACTGATAAGTTGTGCTTCCATTGTGTTAAAGTTCAAATTGAAGTACTATAAATCGTCCAAATGAACAACATTTTGAGTCACAGGTTGTGACTGAATGTTGTTACGAACGATGTTTTCAGGAGTAGATGATTCACATTTCCATACGAAATCATTGTTTGATTGACCACTTGCTTCTCCCTGTTCGACCTCTACACGCGTCCTCTGTCCACCGTGTCGTTCTTGTTCCACTGCTTCTTCATTAGTTGTAGGGGTGCACGATTGTGACTTTCTTTTACGTTTCTGACATGTGGCATTAGTTCAAACAACCATATCAGTAATAACATTAAAAATTATACACATTGAAATAAAATATAGAAACACACTTGCCTTGCTTGTCATCAACGGTTCAGTACATGACTGTCTTCTGTGTCCTGCCTTTCCACACCTGCCACAGGTTTTGCTTCCTGGCTCTTCCCCCTGTGATCGGATACGTTTCTTTTCTTTGGGTCTTCCAGGTTGTCGCTTATCCATAGCAGGAGGTTTTACGGTTTGCAAGTCATCAGGAGTACGCCACAAGGATACATCTTTTAGAGGATAAACCCTTGCTTCGTATGTATTTTTTAGTGACGTTTTGTTAAACCAATCCATAGCCCAACTGCTAGTGTCAGTCATCCCTTCAACTCTAGACACAGCACAAACATGACCACAAGGTAGACCAGATAGCTGCCATTTGCGGCAAGTGCATTCTCTGTTGTCAAAGTCAACAATATGAACATGTTTCGGATCAGTGACTTGGTAAATCTTGTGCATCTCAATTCCGTTAACACCCCAATTAGCACTCTTTGCCATTCTATTGTTTACTTTTGCATTTGCCCATTCGCTAAGTTCATCAGTTGGAGCATCTGAAATAAAAAAAATAATAATACATTTTCATGCGACGTGCCAAATATGTAATAAACCAAGTATAATATACAGTTTTTTTAAGTTACCTTTGTATTTTGCTCGACGTTCAAAATACCATCTTTGTAGAAGCCTTCGGTAGTACTCCATTAGCTGGGTTATTGGAACCTTCCTAACATCTTTCGTTAAAGAGTTTACTGATTCAGCACTATTTGAGGTCAAATAATTGTACCTGTTTGCAGGGCAGTAAGCACGCGACCATTTATCAAATCCAGCTTCATCTTTTAGTTTTTTATACACATCATGTTTTAATGATCGAATCTCAGAAATTGAAGCATCAAACTCCTGCTCTGTGTAAGCTTTGCATGTCCTCCAATATATAGCCTTCCACTTTCTTGTTTTCAAATTGCAGTTCATCATTAAATGCCGACAGCAAAAACCATGAAACGCACTGGGAAAAACGGTACTACATGCATGTGCAATTGCCGGATGTCTGTCAGAGATGATGGCCAAATCTTTTACTTCACCAATGCATTCTTTAAGTTTGGTCAAAAACCATGTCCATGATTCATTGGTCTCACCTTGAGAGACACCAGTTGCAATAGGTATAATCTGGTTGTTGCCGTCCATCCCAACAACAACCAGATTCGTACCAAGGTATCTCCCTTTAAGATGTGCGGCATCAATGATTAGCAATGGTCGCATAAAACGTAAGAAGCTCCGGATCTATTTTAAAACAATCAGAAATTTGCTTAATTAATAAAATTTCGATAACAATGAAGGTATTAATCATAAATAAAATATAATATAATTTATGAAAAACTTACAGCAACACCGAAACCAATGAATACCATCTTAAACCGATCTGTCTCATCTGTCTCAATGTGAGTTACTGTCCCCTCATTTTCCAACTTTAAGTTATAGCAGTAATACGGCAACTGCTCAAAAGACTCCCTAGGACAACCGTTCAACAACTGTAATGCAATGTTTTTCCCACCCCAAGCTCGGTAGTAGGAAATGTCTACTTTCCAATCAACATTAAAATCGTTTTTTATGTCCGCACCCGTATATACCCGTTTGCAATTCCTCAATTTATCAACAAGTATGTGACCCAATAATTTTCGGGTAGCATTTCGATGATTAGGATGAATTTTTGTTCTGGAACATGTATGAGAGTCGTTAATGGAAGTAACATAGAAGTATCGGCTAACAACACTTTTTCGTGCGTTAATGTACCAGTTGCAACCTTCGACAAAACAAGCTACACTGTACCTTTTCTTACATGAGTTAGTAACTTTGTACTCAAACATATCAACCAACGCTTTTATTCCTATTGCATAAATGCATCCTTGCTTATCATCAAACCGACTACCCACCTTTAATTTAGATACTACAGGGTGTTTATGGTTACTTAACTTTTTAATTATGGGATCAGCTGAACTGGGTGGATCAGGGATATTTAGAAATGTTGTTTTCTGCCAACTAGGATGCACATCTACATTAACGTTTGCCCCTGCACCCTCGTTATTATGCTCTTCAACTTTTGGTGTTTGAAAATCATATTCTTGAGGCAACAAAGGAACATTAAGATCAATATCAAGAGTCCTAGAAGAAGTAGGCGGCTTTACCTCGGAAGATTTCTCGATAAGTTTGATGTATAGCGTCTGGATCAGGTGCTGCTTACAGCATATTTCATGAACGAAGAAAGAAACATCATCATCGTCACTCACATGTATTTTGGTTGAAGCGGACATGTAGTATAAACTGATGATCTTATCTTTAATCTGATATTTGTTAGTGAGATAGGTAATCAGCTGTAGGTAGGTGATGTTAACTGGAAGTAAAACTCCACGAATTGATGTCTCAAAATCCAAATAAAGTTTGAATTTTTGGGAATTATCCGAATTCATTTTTCTGGGTTTTGTGTTCTGGGATTTGTGTTCACTGTTCTAGGATTGTACAAAACAATAAACAAAAAAAACTTCGCTGAAAATAGGACCTTTAAGTCGCTCAATATAAAATTCGCTTAAACTTTTCCCTCCACAATATTCATTACCCGCTCATTCACAAAGTATATTTCCCGCCAAATAAGATGTGACTATACTATAAAAGCGTCAAGTTTACTCATTGGGTAAATAAAACCATGGCTCCCTCCTCTGCCTCTACCTCCAGATCCAATCGAAAACCATTGGAATACTACATCAATGCTACACACTGCGAATGTCCAAAACCATTACCGGTGGAAGTACAAACCTCTTGGACACGGACTCATCCTGGTAGAAGATTCAAGGCCTGTCCAATTTATGTAATATTATTATGCATTATACTTATTTTACTTGTTAGGTTGAATATGTGAATTTAACAAATTTTTATTTTAGGACAAAAAGACCAAATGTAACTTCTATGGTTTCCTAGACCCGGAACTACCAAGTCAGTATTACAAAGATTTGTTTTACAAGGAACATGAGGAAAAGAAACATTTAATGAAGTCGGGAAAGAGTTCAGTCTCGGATGAAGTTACTGAGGTTTCAAACAATGATATCATGAAAGTGTTGGATGAGTTGACTTTTATCAAGTCAAGAGTGCAAGTTCATGACAAAGTTGTGTTGGTTTTCAGTTTGGTTGTTCTCTTCAGTGCTGTAGTTTGGTTATGGTAATCTGTTTACCAATAAGTGTTATGTAATAAGTATGTTATAGTCTTTTACCAATAAGATTGTATGTAGTCGTTTTTTCAAATCAAATGGATGTTTGTAAAAAACAAACGTTTTAGCAATTAACACAAAATGTTTGTTGCAAATCAACAGTATCACAACACGTATATTTCGATGGTATGCATGGGTGTTAGGAATATACCAAGTTGCGCTACACATACATGCATAAGAAGTTGTCTTTTGATGCCCTTCACAGACATCCAGATTGCGGTTACATTTGGTTGAACAACAAAAGTCTAAAACCACATACAAGCCATACCCAAATAGATGAAATGCATCTTTATTCATCACTTGTATGAACAGACATCTTATACTTCCAAAAGTACTCCACCATATGCTCTCGATACGCCAAAGCAACTTGAAGAGGGTCATCAACCTTCATACTTAATTTGTTACCCAGCCTGTGCAAAAAAATACATACCCAAACTCCGCAATCACCGTATGCATTGGCTTGTATAGGGACATCATCCGCAACTCGAAATGTGATCTTATAATCAGAAACAGATATTGATTTAGCTTGAAGAACTTTACACAAGTTTAGATACTGTGGTAGCTTTCTCTCAAAAGTGACCCTCCATTTTAAATTCTTTTCTCTCGTCTCAGGTTCTGGCGTACCTAGTGTGTCATAAATTGTTATAACTCCGGTACGAATTTGCAACTCGGCGAGAAACCAGTGGCACTCGGGTACGTTAACAGGAAAGTATACCTAAATGTGATCAAATAATCCTTGTCATAATTCATCACATTTTTTACCATGTACATATATTTACCCAAATATATAGAAGAAAGTATGGTCTTTATATACAAACCTTCTCAACACTAGACCATGGCAATGGATAGCGTTGACCAGTGGCGTAGTAGGCACGCATAGACCCTTCAAGGATAGAGGAAGAGAAAAATGGTCCAGCCATAGCCCAATCGGCATTGCCCGGCCTGAACTGCCACATTAGATCAACCCAGAGATCCAGATGCTGCAGAAAAATTTTATAAGCAAAATACCGGTAAACTAATTCAAAAAAAAATCTGTTAGCTACCTCATCTCCTAGCCATCCTTTTTTATTGCCTCTTCCATAACCCAACAAAGCCAACCAAAATTTTCGATCAACAACGATGTCGCCAAGACCCCAAGGAAAGCTATGCGATGACTTCAAATTTTTTTTTAAAAAGGTATCCATACACGCTGGTTTAGTAATCTTGTTGATATCGCAACCTTCAGGACGTGACAGATCCTGAAATATTTTAAAAACAACATTAATGTATATGTCTTTAATATGTCTGTTTGTAAATGTAGTTCTTCTATACCTCTACCCATGATTCCAACTGATTATCTTCACCAGGTGGTGGATTAATATCTTTTCTCAGTCTTTTGGAACGTCGTTTCGGCAACTGTGGAGTCGTAGGAGGGAGATTCACGTATGGTTCCTGCAAACACTTGCCCACCTGCTTTGTCCTTTTTGAGTCATCATCTTCTTTCAAAACAGGAGTACTCTCTTGGGTAACTTTCTCATCACTCTCTTTGGTAACTTTGGCCTTTGTAGTTTTCTTTTTTGGTAGGGCATTATAACGTGACTGTCTGAACTTAGTTGCGTTTCTCTTCCTTTTACCACGCATGAAAACATACTGTACAGAAAAAATTCATCATTGAAATAACATCAAACTATTGAAGTACATGTGGTAACTTTAATGAATAATGTAGCTGTACCTCAGAAGCTGTAGGAAAAGGCTTACTGGCTTCTCCGTCAGAGGTATGAATCATCTTCTGTCTTGCCTTCACAGCATCATTATCAATTTTGTCTATTACCACCTTGGTTGACAACTGATTTGCAACCGGTAACTCAACCCCGGTTTCTTTCTCTTTAACGTGGGCATCAACATTGTATGCTTCGTCCCCCATCCCTGCCATTTGTGCCACTGCCTCACGATCATGAGAGTGTTCATCAACAGCATTGCAATTAACAATGACATTTTCATTAACTTGAACACCCTCTATAGTTTTATCATCAGCATTTAAAAGTACTTCATGATCATGAGAGTGTTGATCAGCAGCAGTGCAATGAACAATGGCATCTTCCTTACCGTGAACGACCTTTACAGACTTACCATCAACATTAAACACACCTTCATGAGCCTGTATTTCATGTGCTTGAACCGCCTCTCCAGGTTTATCATCACCACTTAGCACCACCTCACTCGGTGTTTCACCATCTTCATTGTTTTCAGCAGGTTTTTCTTCATCTATCCCAACCAGTTTGTCGTGAAGACAATAAACAGAGAAATCATCTTCTAGCTCCACCTGTTCATCTAGCTGCATCTGTTTCCCCTGTAATTATACAACAATAACACATCTATATGGATGACCAACTATATCAAACATGTATACATAGTGCAGGTGGAATTTATATATACGTACTTCAACAGCCGATTGAGAAAACGTTTCATTCAAATTAGGTAAATTCAAATGACTGGGATCATGATCTGGAATGTGATCATCTAACGGCAATGGTCCGTCGTGAAGACAATATTCCACGAGCTGCGACATAGTTGATGGAAAAGCGGCAGGGTCTATATAAGTAAGACCAGCTTGTTCGTTTTCAGCATTTACACAACTCGATTTGTCGCCATTCTGTAGTTAACCAAACTGATTTAGGTATGTAACCAAAAAACGAAAAAAAAAAAAAAAGTACTACTAAAAGGAACATAACCTTATTATAATCAGCCGAATGAACATCACGAGAACGAAGATCAAAGAAACTAGAACTACCATTCCAGTTTTCATTATCAACAGGACTTTGTCCAGAACAAGCCTCATCCGATTTGCCGTGCGTATGAGTTGAAGTCTGATATTTAAAATATACAATCAATTATACTACTAAAGAAACCTGCTAGCAGTGGATTCACAGTGGTTTGATAGACACTAGCAGTGGTTTGATAGACACTAGCAGTGGTTTGATAGACACTAGCAGTGGATACATCAAAATTACAATAACAGCCCCTCAAGTGATAGATTAACAGGAACCTGCTAGCAGTTGATTGAAAACCACTAGCAGGGGTTTCATACACGCTAGCAGTGGATACATCAAATTCACAGAACACCCCCCCAACTGATACATTAACAGGAACCTGCTAGCAGTGGATTGAAAACCACTAGCAGGGGTTTGATGTACGCTAGCAGTGGATAGATCAAAATAAAAAAACAACCCCCCAAAGTATACATTATCAGGTCAACTCCAACAAGTTTTTAAAAGAAGTTGTAATATAAGTTGTAATATACATTACCATGTTCACCTTTGGACGCTGTATCTTTAGAACTTCCTCAACAACGGCAAGTCTATTTTCAATTTCATCAAGGACTCCCACATTAATGTCTAGCTTGGTCGGGGTTGTATCTTTATTGGCTCGGGGTTGTATCTTTAGAGCTTCCTCTACAGCGGCAAGTCTATTGTTAATATCGTCAAGCTGATTGGAACTTTGACCTTTATCAGTTACTGCCAAATCATTATTGACTATAGCCACTTGTTTATCACCTAACGCCACATCTGTATCAGTTATCACCACCCCCTTGTGCACCTACAAAGCAAGATCGAAACAGAATGTGCAATGGTCAATTGTCAACGTGAATACAACCATGGTTTGCACAAACAGGCCAACTTACCTCATTAGTGGGATCATCAGCAGGTAGACTAGCCAACTGGCTCAAATATGCATTACTTGGTGCAAACCATGGTTGTAACATTTCCGGATTTGTTGGAAGAAGATCCAAGACTGGATTAGAACCCTAGTAAACAAACAATTATAAAGTTAAAAACAAATATAACGAAGTCCTAACTTTTTTGACAAATACAAACAAATGGAAATGCTTACAGGACCAAAAAGTTTGGCATAATGGCGTTTGGAAAATGTTTTACCCTTTGACCAACAAAAACAACGTGGTATCTTTGACGGGTCTTTGTTCCACCATGAACTGCTAGTGGGATAACTCTCAAGAATCCATATCTAAAATAAACGAAAATTATAAATGCATTGTATGAACTGCTAGTAAACAAAAACTGATATGTTCATAAATGTATACACATCTAACCTTAAAAGCCAAGAAAAAGCCAGAAATATTATATGTTGCAATTGTAGAAGGGTTTTCTTGCAATTTCTCTTTGCAGTGAGCATTGTAATGCCGGGGTACCAAATTGGCTAAATTTTTGTAAAAACGGGTCCACAAGAACTCTCCCCAAGGATATGCATTCCATGCCCCAAAATCCTCAACTAATTGCAACAAATGACTGTCAACAATGTACCAAGGTCCACGACCTATGAACACGATCTCAGCGACTAGCAAAAGACATACCCTTACAGCATCCTCAGCTGATAACTTTGAAAATTCCGTGTCATTCCCAAACAAATTTAAAAGCTCATTGCCTTTTACAGTTACCTTTCTTATTAATTGTTTTTCAGGAAAGACACGCAAAGCAAAAGGACTTCGATCAATTTGTACATGGGGAGGCAAACGACCAAAACGAAATCCAGTCATCAATAGAAACTGTTCCCGACCGAATTTCAATACATTGTTCCCAATTTTGTATAAAATGGGGGGACAAGAATCAAGAAGTTTGTCGATAATTACCTGGTGTTGTAAAACGAAATTAACAATATGATTGCCTTTACCTAGGTCAGGAATATCTAACCATGGCCCAAAAACAGTTGCTCTGAACAGCCTCATTCGATCTGGATTCCTTGACAATTTAGACTTAATTTCCGAAAACAAGTGTACCTTGGAACGAACAGTTACCTTAGCATCAAAATATTTGGTAATGTCAGCCATTTTCGAGTTTAATTTACTGAATAATTAGGGATTGATTTAGGATTTCACAATTTTCAATTGTGTTTTTTCTGGTAGTAGTGTTGGTTGTGTGTGTTTGTATTTGGGTTAAAAATTTGAAAACAGGGTAAAAATTTTAAAAAAAAGTTGTAAAACTACTTTTGAAACAGTATTTTAGGTACTGTTAATGTACAGAAAATAGTCGCCTATGTTTTTACGCATAAGTCGCTCAACCTCGGGAAAGAACTAAATGTATAAAATATTATTTTTGTATCTTTGACTTTTTTTAACTAAAGGACAAAACCAAATTTCGCTAGATTCTAAAAACGGTCGCTTAGATTCGGTCGCTGGAAAATCATAGCTGTAAAAGTCAGAAAAAATGATTGGGTACACAAACTTCGAAGGACACTTGTCAAGCTTATATGAAAAGTAGAAAAGTCGCAAGTCTCAAAGTTTATTTTGGAAATACCCAAACTTTTTTCCTAAAAGGTGATGACACCTTGAGCGAAAAGTGCATTCTTAGAATTTTCCCTTTATATTTAAACTGTCTCATACAACAAAGAAGCAAACCTGGTGGGTCTTGTTCTATAGTTTTTGTTTTTTGTTTGTATAATCTTTGGGTGGTAACAAATGAGAATTGTAAACTCGAGTTTCATAGAATTGTATTATCTTTGGCTTTTAAGGTTCATGTTTATATTTATGTTAGTAGTTTAAGAAACGTGGGTGCAAATTTATGGTTCTAAGTGAGAATATTCAAATATAACATATTATTTTAAATATTTTTAAGAGTACTCATTTTGTTAAATAAGTTTTAAAATTACAATGGTGAATTAAAAAACGAGAAGTGTGTGTGATGATTATATTCCTTATCTCTCCTATAGTGATGACAAAAGGAATCTTAAATCATGATTTATGGTCTTTTTCGTTGTAATTTCTTTTAACAAAAGGAGTCATTTGTAGTCCCACCACATTCTAATGTTTTCAAACGAACATATCTTGTTCACATTGCTAATGTTGGTTTGTTCACATTGCTGTTGCTAATGCCATTTGAAGTGGCCACAAGTGATTATAGACCGAAGCACTGAAATAAAAATGCAAAATAAACGAGATCAGACTTTTTTATGCGCTAAAAAAATGTGCATTTTTGTAAAAGGTTTCGAAAAACGAGTGATTAAGTTTTCCACTATGCATTATATTCGATTTGCTCTTTAAAGTATATAAACATCGTCCTTACGTAATTTTCAAAAAACAATATAGGCTCAAATAATGAACGTTTTTGGAACAATATTTTGAGTAAAATAAATTATCATAACTAATCGTTTTTCTTGTGAAAGAAGGGAAAAGTTCGATATAGATCACAAATTCCTTTAAAAGTCTTTATATAGTTCACATTTTTTTTTTTTTTTTTTTTTTAAATTCAGTGAGTGAATAATGGACATTCATTTTTTCATCAAACTAAAAATACAAACTTTCATTATTCTTTTTATAATTTAAATATATCACAAACCGTTAATCATTATGTGAAATGAATCATACCGTCATTATAAGAATTAAATCATTTTCTATAGAGGGACACTTCTAAGTACTTTCGACGAACTATTTTTTTTATTTTATCTTTTAGTGTTAAAATTTACGAAGTGAAAAATTATATGTGATTTGTAAAATTAGAGTTGATTTACTATTTTAAAAATCACATGTGATTTGTGAAATCATACATGATTTTAAAAAATACAATTTACATGTGATTTTTCAGGACGTAAATTTCAAAAAAAACTCGAAAGAAAAGTTCGTCAAAAGTATATTGAAGTGTCCATTTACCGAAAGATAAAAAAATTTCTTATCGTGAATGTGTATTTTTTGTCGCTTAACGATGTACCTTTAATAAGATATTTTGTTTTTAACAAAAAGGCTGAAAACAAATTTTTTTGGTTTGTCTTTATGCATGAATGAATGACTACTATTTATTTATTGTATACTTAAAAAATTTGTGATATATCTCATAAAGTTTATCTATCTTTTTCATTGGCTTTTGTTTCTCTAGTCCATTTGACTATTTTTTTTTCCAAACTAACAAATCACTGCTGCCGGAACATTTTCACATAAACTCTTTCAACAGTTTGATCCCTACTTCCAATGGCTTCTACTTCAAATTCATCCATTCAAAAGAGCTTTAAGTATGACGTGTTTCTGAGTTTTAGGGGTGAGGACACCTGTAACAGCTTCGTTGGCCATCTTTATCAAGCTCTGAAGCAAAAAGGCATTGAAACATACAAAGATGATGAGAAGATAGAAAAAGGGAAAATGATCAACGAACAACTAATCAAGTCCATCGAGGACTCGAGATTCTACATAATTGTTTTCTCTAAAAAATATGCTTCTTCATCTTGGTGCTTAGATGAGCTTGTCAAGATTATGGAGTGCCAGAAGACGAGCGAGCATACTGCATACCCCGTGTTCCACGATGTGGAGCCCACCGAAGTACGAAAACAAAGTGGGTCAGTTAGAAAGGCCTTTGCCAAAAATACAAAGAAAGAGGCTGCTCAGAAATGGAGAGATGCTATGAAAGAAGCATCACATCTGGCAGGGTGGGAGTTGAAGGCGACTGCTAATGGGTAATTTAATTACTTCCTCATATGTGTGTAATATTCTTTCATTTTGTATGTTTCTAATACTTTGTGTTATAAGTCTGAAGTTAACTGTTAATATGGAATTTGAGCAAGCTAATTAAATATCATTTAATGTTACAGGGATGAATCTAAATTGATCCAAATAATTGTTGATGATATATTCACGAAGTTACGTTCCATTAGTTCGAGTATTGATGGCAAGCTAGTAGGCATGGAGATGCGAATTAACGAGGTACTTACATCTTTGAAAACCTGTACCGAAGATGTTCTTGTTATTGGAATCAAGGGGATGGGAGGTGGGGGAAAGACAACTTTAGCCAGGGCTGTTTATGTTCATATATCAACTGAGTTCGAAGGTAAAAGCTTTGTTGAAAACGTGAGGGAAGTTTCGAAAACCTCTTTGTCGGGTTTGAAGTCGTTGCAGAAACAAGTACTTTCAGATGTTTTGAATGATCAAGGCATTACCGTAAGTAGTGTTGCTGACGGGAAAGACATGATGGGAAAGATGATGCGTAGTAGAAAGGTTCTTGTTGTTCTAGATGATGTGGATCAGATAGACCAACTTGAGGCTTTAGCTGGTAAGCCTAACTGGTTTAAGTCAGGAAGTACGATTATCATTACAACCAGAGATGAACCAGTGCTAGTATCACATGGAGTGAGCTTGATTTGTGATGTCAATCTGTTGTCGAATAAGGAAGCTCTTTGCCTACTCAGTAGGTACGCATTTGGGAGAGAGATTCCACTTCAAGGGTACGAACAACTATCAGGAGATGTTGTACGTTATGCAGCCGGTCTACCCTTAACGATAAAAGTTTTGGGTTCGTTTCTGTGTGGTAAAAATGAGCTTGAGTGGAAAGATGTTTTAGAAAGACTAAAAACAGTTCCGCAGAAGGAAACCCAAAAAGTATTGGAAATAAGCTTTGATGATCTAGAGAATGATTACAAAGAAATCTTCCTAGATGTTGCATGCATATTAAAAGGTGAGCAGAAAGACAGAGCAATCCAGGTGTTTGAAAGCTGTGGATTTAATGGTATCATTGGTATAAGAGTTCTTGAACAGAAATCTCTCATAAGTATTACTGAATATGGGAGCTTGGGCATGCATGACCATATAGAAGAAATGGCCAAAAATATTGTTTTCAGTTTGCACCCCGATGACCCTAACAGACAAAGCAGACTGTGGATTGATGGGGAAATTGAAAATATATTGGCGTGTGATTGGGTAAGGATCAAATTTATTTCTAAAGTGAATAAAAATAACTCATTTTTATCTGTTATGACACAGGTTTTTATTACTTCTTTTTGGTGACAGGCAAAGGTTAATGAAACAACAAGATGTATAAAATTGTCACCAATGACACTAAATCTTGCAACTGTTATGAGAGGTCTAGGAAACATGAGGAAACTTCGAGTTCTTTACATGTGTTCCGGACCTAATTGGAAAGATAATCAGGTCAGCCAACGCTTTCCAAAGTTTGCTAATTTGAAGCTCGAGTTATGCAAAATCAAGAGTGTATTTGATGATTAAATATAAAAGGTAACATTTCATGGTGGTTTTGTAACAAGATGGAGCTTAATTTCATCTGTTTAAAAATTCAGATCAAACTGGGTCAAGAAGATGACCCGTGAAAAAATAGTTCACTACAATGTTAGTTTTCTCCAAATTGTTAGAAGTTATACTTGCATGCTCTCAACTTGTAGAAAATATTTTTAACCATTTTTGAGGGCTCGTCATTTTAGTAAATATATAACAGAAAAAATGTAAGATTAGAAAAAGACTTTATAATGCCAGTGTAATATTTGATTTTACTCGTTCAAAGATCCATCAATCCACTGAGGTTAGTTAAAATGTCTATTTTTTTAATTATTAAAACAGGTAAAGTTCATATTGGTTTGTGAAAATAATAAAATGGATGTTGAAGTCAAAGTAAAGAACGAGTGATTGATGTGAGTTTAGATATATCTCTTAAATAAATCTTATCTTTCTTGACCAAATAATAGCCTTATGTTATTGAGTCTTTGTCTTCTCAATATACACTTTGATAATCTTACCCATGTTTCTTTGCAAATAGTTAAGATAATTTTCTCCAACAACAGATCCTTAGATAATAACTACAACAGAATGGCGTCTACTTCATCTTCTTCCATTCAAAAGAGCTTCAAGTATGATGTGTTTCTGAGTTTTAGGGGAGAGGACACCCGTAATAGTTTCGTTGGCCATCTTTATCAAGCTCTTAAGCAAAAAGGCATTGAAACATATAAGGATGATGAAAAAATTGAGCAAGGGGAAAAAATAAATGAGCAGCTCATGAGATCCATTCAAGATTCAAGATTTTTCATTATTGTTTTCTCGAAGACTTATGCATCTTCATCTTGGTGCTTAGATGAGCTGGTTAAGATTATGGAGTGTCGGAAGACAGACCAGAAAACTGCCTTTCCCGTCTTCTATGATGTGGAACCCACCGAAGTTCGAAAACAAAATGGCCTAGTTGGACAAGCTTTTTCCATACACGAAAACAAGGAGGCTGCTGGAAAATGGAGAGAAGCAATGAAAGAAGCATCCGATCTCGCAGGGTGGGAGTTGAAGAAGATTTTTAGCGGGTAAATTATTCAATTCATTATATCACTCAAATATTTCTTGAGTTTATTTCTTTTTAATCTATTTTTACAATTAAAATGTGATTAT